>JAMWYP010000060.1:1201402-2401402 GCA_025563575.1 Acacia pycnantha
TTTTAACAATTTCATCGAAATTAACCAATATTTTCACATGTGGTTATCAAAGTATACCCTGATATTATGACTCATAAAGGGCACAAATCCTTATGTTTGGCGTTTCTTACTCATAGTTAGCGATATGTAGCTCTTGTATATAACTTCTTTTTGGGTCAAGTAGCTCCTATAAAACAAAAAGCAACAAATACAGAACATTGCGCGTATACATATATTGAGTATTGACTTGGTTTATTTATGTAATTTGCAAGTTTCTCTATCTCTTGAACCAAACATGGTCACTTTGATGATTTTTGTTGAGATGTTTATGATACGAAGTTTGACCAAATAGTTGCAAATATCCCTATGACTAAACTTCGCATGTTTCCTCTATTGACAAAAAGAGCATTAGTTGTTAAAGAAGCCAGTAATTCTGATTTGTGGCATTTACGGTATGATCTTTGGTATCTTAATGGATTGCAATTGCTGCATAAAAAGAATATGGTTCAAGTGTTCCCTTTTATGGATTATTTATTGTATCACAACATTAGATAAGGATATTCTATATATTATGATATTCTATCTTAGATATTTTGATTAGATTAGATTAGATTAAATTATATTCTGGAGTTAACTTTAGGTTTATCTATATTAAGACTTATATGTATTCTTATTTATTCAAGGATCAATTGTAAGGCTCTCTTATTACCACCGTCCTACACCAGAGTTACTACCACCGTCTTCAAAGAGCGTATGGATCCGGTTTGGATGAATGAGTAACTAATAATTTAAGTGAATTTAAACTTGGCTTTGAATTAAATTTTAATTCCCATCGGGATATTTAATTACAATCATCCCCAAAAATTAAAACTTAAACCATCCTTATACATCATCCAAAATATAATAAAATATATACAAAATAAAAAGAACTCTTTGTGAGTTCAACCTTCTACGGCACAGCCTTCCCCTTTCTTCTTGGGTCGCTACTTGAAGCTTTATAAGTGCCTAGGATTCAAAATTGAATCCCTAGGGTAACAAGTTAATCTCTATGAAATGCACATGCATAATATGATAATAAAATAACCATAATTCAAAAAAAGCAATTTAATATGCAACATCAACTCACAGCAACAGTAAACACTATATCATACTCCCTCTGGTCCTTATTATAAGGCACCAACTACTATTTTCTCGCGGACCAAGGAATGGAGGTTAAGTCATTAATTAGGTCTAAAAGTAATAAATGTTTACAACTTTACCCCTACTTTAATGATGTAAGTTTAATTGAGTTAGTTAAAAATGAGGGCATAATGGAAAAATAGTAATAAATGAGTTAGTTAAAGTAAGTTGGTGCCTTATAATAAGGACAAAAAAATGTTGGTGGTTGGTGCCTTATAATAAGGACCAGAGGGAGTACATGTTATGTTAATTGCGAATGGACTCTACAAGTCCAAATAACGTAGGACCGGACAAGTCCTGAATTCCATAGTACTAGGAAAATAAATGTAGGACCCTACGAGTCCCAACTTCCCTAGTGCTAGGAAAAGTAAACGCAGAACCTTATTAGCTTGTGGGTTCCAAATTCCTCATCTAAGGAAAAATAAACGCAGAACTTATTTAGTCCTGAGTACCTCAACAACACAAGAAAAATATAAACACAGAACTGATCGTACCATATTTTTATATGATTTTTAATAATAAAATTGGGATTTTTAATGCATTTTCTAGGACATTATCGCATGATTAAGCGCTGATTTAAGATACAGACATTTGTATTGAATTAAGTGAAATTAGGGGTAAAATGATCATAATTTATTAACTATTCGTGTAAATGATTCATTGGACTTTTGATGCCACATTGTACTTAATTTTGCATTGTAGGAATTTTGGAAGGACTAGAATTAATGTCAGAGACGGACTAGAACACTAGAATTAATGTCAGAGAAGGACTAGAACACTAGAATTAATGTCAGAGAAGGACCTAAAATGGAGAAATTGTCAAAGAGGGACCAAGTGGCAAAAACACTGCATTTTGTGTTTTATTCATTTAGGTCAGGACGAAATAACGGGGAATGAAAGATTAAATCGAACGAAAGCGCCACGAGAAGAGAGAACTTCGACCTTCGATCCATTAATTCACCTTCCTTCACCCATTCCTCAATCACCACCGACACCCACCTCCGTCACCAGCCCTTGCTTCTCTTAACTCCATTATTTCCGGCGATGTGAAGAGAGAGAGCCGAGAGATGCAAGCTGAGGGAGAGCGTCGCAGACTGCACTGGAGAATGAGACCTGGGAGCACCTCCTTCATCGTCTTCCTCATTTCCAACGAGCTTTGAAGATTCCGGCAAAGCTTGTTTAATTTTCGAGCCAACCTTGAGTTTTCTACGGCGAGCTAATTCCAGATTTCCGGCGAATCTCGTTTTAATGGCTGGTTTGCTTTCAAATTGTATTAGATTTTATCTCATGGCTATGTGTGGCTAAAACCTTTGCTTCTTGGTGATGCAGACTTGTGGCTTGAGCATTTGTGCTTCAATAGGGGAGTTCTTTAATTTAATATTTTGCTTAGACTATATATTTGATTTCCTTGTTTAGGTTTATCATTATTTGGTTATGAGACTTGGATTGCTATTATGTGTCCATGTGGATTGATTAATGTAGTTTTAATTGGATGATTATTTTGAAGTTCATATTTCTGTATTTCTTTATATACTTGATGAAATTATGCTTGTTGTCATGTTTGTAATTAGTAATCATAGTCGATTTTAGCTTTTGAATGGTTCGTTAGAACATTCTAATTGAGAAGAACAATTTGTATCATCCCAATTTCAATTACACATTAAGTGGATTTTAACAATATTTCAAGAGGTAGTAGTTTGCTATGTTTATAGGAGCTACTATTAATTGAGATTATTGGACTCAAGTGTTATCTTGAGGTTCTTCTTTAAACTTAATGAAAGTTTAAATCTCATATATTTTTTTAGCAATGATAGTCACTTTCTTCATTACCAAGAGCATCCATCATTAATCCCTTTTAATCCAAAGCATTCTTCACTATTTTCAAAAAATACCAAAAAGAATAGAAATAGTTTCTTTATATTTTCATGAATTTTAGTTTAGAGAAAATCAATTTCAAAACCCCTTTTTCTAACCATGTTTTTAGCACTTAGTTTAACCTAGGGAATTCAAAATTAAAGGCTCCTTGATAAGAGAACGATCCCGAGTTGTTTGAACTATATTGTATTTTAATTTGTGGTAAATTGTGATTTAACCCTGAGGTGACTAAGGTTTTCATCAAATCAAGAACCTTACCGGTTCTGAGTCCTCAGCACATAGGAAGACATATGATATTGGCCAAATAACAGAAACACTGTATGTAAATAGCATCGTGAACAAGACACGACCCCATAATCATGGTAATTAAAAATATATAACATACATAAACCATAGAGGATTAAAGTTACCACCAATTCGTGTACTAGTTCCAATATCGTCAAAATACTTCGTAAAGCGTGTGCTCCTAACTTCCTTATAAAATTTGACCCAAAAAAAAATTTTGACCAAAAAAAAAACTTCCTTATAATAGTACCATTGTACTTTATTATCATTCATGATATTTGGGGAAGTTAAAAGGGTTGTCTTTATATATGAAATTACTTAAAAACTCTTTTTTACAAAAATCATATTGCTTCTGGCCTTTAATTTGTTTATTTATGGATTATTCCCTTGACTGACCAGAATTTTCCAAATCTTCAAAAATTCATATTTAATTACACATAACTCCAATTAGCGTGCTTCCAACTCTCAAGTGTTCCTAGGTAAATCTATTTTCATAGAAAATAATCCCACTAGTCAGAACATGTCAGATTAATACTAGTTTAAAATCTTTCCTTCACTGCACTAGTTTAAAATCTTTCCTTCACTGCCCTGGACAAGTTTCTAAAAACTTGCTTTATTTCAAAAATTGATATTTTATTGCACAGAGCTCCAAAAAATATTAATTATACGTCATTTGAAAGCTCTGGACGACCTCTTCCACTTTGAAAAATTTCAGAATTTTTTAACTTCGTTTTAATATGGGTTAAGGTGCAAAAATACACATGTGCTTTATTCTTAGGAGCGCTCAACACCAAATATTTTTTTAGGTGTAAAAATATACACGTGGTTACAAATTAGGTGCAATAATACTATTTGACTGTTAAGTTTGACTTTTTTTGCTGACTGGATAATGATGTGGCTTTCAAAGGTGCAAAAATAGTATCACATCACATCAAGTGATGATGATCCAAGGAGATTCCAAGCGGTCACTTTCTTCTTTTTTTTGGGAAAACCTTCGCCTATAAGAGTCTCCGGGGAGGTAGGCTGCTCTAGAAGGAGGCAAAGCTCAGAGAGAAAGAGGGCTTCTTGGAGGAGTTCGATGTTTCCCGGAGGGACGCCAAGGACTCGGATGAAGATGATGAGAATGTGCTTGCAAGGGGTTACAGGAGCAAGGGGTTACAGGGTTAAGGCATGTGCAAGAGGGCAAGGTGGAGAGGATGACAGTGTAGACATTTCCTGTAAGGCTGAGGGCATAGAAGTTGGAGCGAGAGTTTAGATTTTACATCTCTTTATAGTCGAAATTTGGGATTTTGTTGCACTATGTTGATGAAAATTTGCATTGGATTGAAGGGATTGAAAGTATTAATTGAAGTTGAAATCTATTACTTGTAGGATTTGCTTTATCAATTTGTTCCAAATATGCAACTTCAGATTTCTAATTTTTTTTTTTTCCAATTATCATACCATTTTCACCCTTAATCCTCAAAATATTCATCTCCAATCTTTAGTTTCGCTTCTAAAAAAATTCGTTCTTGTCAGGGGTTCATTTTTCCCCTTTCTTTGATGAAATATATGGAACGTGCAGAAAGTTGATGGAAGCACCGGCGCTTTGGTTGTAACTCTGGCAATAATTATGTTTCTCATTGATTAGTTAATGGATATATCAAAATAAAAATGAATAGTGGCTGTATTGCAGTTTCCATGGAGGAATAACGGTGGAGCACCCACCTCGCCGGGGATCCAGTTTTAGTGCCTATTCCAAAGATAGACACCATTTACCTATCTCATCTAGACCGTCCAGATGAGATCTAGATAGTCCAGATTTTATTTGTTTTACTTTCTATTTTTTAAAAAAAAATTATTTTAATGGGTATAAATTATAAAATAAAAATAATCTTTCAACTTATATTTTTTCAAAAAATGATTTTTTAATAAAAAAATTACCATTTTAAAAAAATCAAATCTGGACGGTCCAGATTAGATAGGTAAATGGTGCCTATCCTTAGGATAGGCACCAAAACTGGATCCCCTCACCAGACGCCCTTGGGGCGAAGGTTTTTACTTAAAAGGAAGAAAGTGACAGCTTGGAAAAAAGTTGGAGAATAAAGCAGTGTAGTGTTCTGTTACTTCTTTAAGGAATTAATTAATAGAGAAATTAATAAGGTTATGTTTTGAATTTAGGTAATTCAACCGTTTTTATATAAAAATTTCCCTTGAATAAATCCTCCTTCCAAAATGATAAATCAGAAGAAAAAATTTGGCCTCCCAGAAATTATACCTAAATAAATAATAATTTTCCTTTAATTGAAATAAAATTATTAAATTAAAAAAAAAACACTTGGTGTTAGACGCTCTTTTTGCTTAATCACATGTGTATTTTTACACCTTTGAAAGCCATATCATCGTCTAGTCAGTAAAAAAAGTCAAACTTAACGGTCAAATGGTATTTTTGCACCTAATTTATAACCACGTGTGCACTTTTGCACTTAAAAAAAGTATTTGGTGTTGGATGCTGCTCATGATAAAACACATGTATTTTTTCACTTTAATCCTTTTCATATTTTAAAAGGGACATTGACCAAAATATTTTTTTTAAAAAAAAAAATTTACCTAATTAAAGCAGATTGGAAACATTTTACCAAAGTAATGCAGTTGGTGGCGTAAAGAAAGGTCGCGCTACAAGTGGCGTAAAAAGATTCACGCCACCTAGGTGGCGTGAAATTTCTTCACGCCACTGACACAAAATTTGTCAGTTTGTGTCAGTGGCGTGAATCTTTTTTACGCCACAAGTGGCGTGACCTTTTCTTGCACCACCAACTGCATTAGTTTGGTAAAATGTTTCCAATCTGAATTAATTAGGTAATTTTTTTTTTTAAAAAAATTCATTTTGGTCAAAAAGCCACATAAGCACTTAAAGTGCCTGACTGCTAAAATAAGGCAAGATTTTATGACCGAGAAAATTTTTTCGCATATAATATAGTCCGTTTTGGATAGTATCACTCTGGTTTTATTTATAAGTTCATTTTGACCAAATCTTACATATCAAGGAAATGTAGTTGACACAATGATTATGAGGGTAAATTTTTAACTTTTCCCACATTCATGATTGAGTATTTTTCAACTGTTTCTTCTCTCTCTATCTTCATGTGTATAATTAATATGGGTAAAATTGTTACAATCTCATTTATTACATGAAACTGAACTTATAAATAGGACCAGAGTGGTAGTGATAGAAATAGTTTTTTTTTTTCTTTTGGACTTTTTTTATGGGCTTTTTTCTAAAAGTCAGATTATTGATAAGATTTGTGTTTGGGATAACAATGGCAGAAGTGACTTTTTTCCAGATGCGCTTTTATTTGGCATAGCGTTTGAAAAATTAGTTGAGATGAAAAATGACTGAAAAGGGCATTAATGAATATTTGATTTCTTCTTCTTCTTCTTCTTCTAAATTTCTCTAAAAACTCTTGAAAAATATTTTCTATATTTAATTTTTTTTATTAAAAGTTTGTACTGGACAAAGTTTGTAGTACAATTTGCACTGTAAATTTTGTCATATATATATGATCGGATGGAGTATTATATATATATAACTACAAGACCTGATTAAAAATAAGATAAAATTATAAATACCTACATGTAATTTTTAAAATTTAAAATAAATAATTAAATTATAAACTAAATCGTTTTTAGTTTGGAATTTTTCATTTTTAAATATGAAAATAATTTTGGGTAAAGGTGCAAAAATACACATGAGATTTACCCTAAAGAGCGCCTAACACCAAATGCTTTTTTAGGTGCAAAACTACACATGAACTTTCAAAATTAGAGCAAAAATATCATCACCGTGAAGAAAGGCTAACATCTGTTTACTACCATTTAAAAGTATCAAAATACCATATGATGAAAAAAAAAAACCACTGTCTCTCTCGCTCAACCTCAGTTCCCTCTTCCCTTCCAAATTCATCATCAACATTCATCGAACTTAAATGTAACAATCATCCTCTTCAATTCATATACAAATTATGCTGAGATGGCATCTTAATTCACAAAAAAGAAAACTTTCGAAGTCGCGGAGCTCGACGCTTTTGTCAGGGTTTCTTGCGGCGTTGGCTAAGAACCGCTTAGGGTTCTAATCGAACTCAGACAACCACGGCTGGTGGTTGTCATCGTCTAGCTGAGGTGCTCTTCATCGCCCACTTCGATGGAGATCAAAGAGTGGGTCTTCGATTTTTGCTCTCCTGCAACGAGGATCGATGAGGGTGTGAGATTATGGAGCTGGATCTCCGTCGAGCTCCATCCTCCATCGATAAAAGTTGTGGATGTTGTGCACGTGGGAGAAGGAGGATTGGGCAAGGTGACGAAGCATGGGTTGGATTCCATGTTCTTTAAATTCAAATAGTAAGAAAAGAGAGAATAAGATAAAGAAGATGAACATAGAGGCAATATGGGAAATAAAAAAATCTTAACATTTTTTATTTATTTATATGGTGGGCCCCACCACAAAACTAACCGACATTAACGAAGATGAGATTTTTGCCCCAATTTTAAAAGTTCATTTGTAGTTTTGCACCTACAAAAACATTTGGTGTTGGGGGTTCCTCAGTGTAAAACACATGCGTATTTTTTCACATTAACCCAATAATTTTTATCCTTATTAACAGATTTACAGCAATGAGCCTGCTTGTACTGTAATTTTACCGCCAGCATGACTTGAATGAGTAACAAATGTTGAACTCGCAATCCTGCACTGTCATTTCCCAAAAAAAAAGTGAAGCCATTGTGATGGTGATGGACTAGAAACTCCAAAAAGTGGCTTTAGACCCAAAAGTCCATCAAATGTTGAAGCTTTCCCAAACACGCAAAAATCATGTCTTCATTGCCACTAGGCTTTTTTCTTCTTTTGATGCCAATCCAAACAAGCTATATTTGTATTCATTCCCGGTTGTTTTTATTTTGAGAAAATCCCTGTTAGGTCCCAAAAATCATAAAGAATCACAAAAAAGTCTCAAAACAAATTCCTATAACAAAAAAGTCCCTACGGACTTTTCTTTGATTAGTTGTTAATGTGAAAAGACAAAGTTGCCCCCAAGAATAAACAAGGAAGAGGTAGGAGAAGGGGGCTCGTTGCGTTGTGTGTTTTGCGTCTATTGCTCATCCAAACCCCCAATCTCCGTCGAGGATGCAGACGAGCCAAATGTTGCACCAAATTCTAATGAGGACTTTGGAAACCAAAATGTAAAGACCATAGTCAAACTTCTGACGAGTCTAGGCATTAATTAACAGTTAACACCTATTTAAAATCGATCGAATTTAAAGGTTTGAACAATTGTGTGATGTTTGATTTGAGTGGTTAGCATAGTTCCCCACCAGTCTCACAGATGGCAAACCAAAGTTTGTCCAACATTAGATGACCATTTTGCCATTGATTTATAGGGACTATTGGCCAGAAGCTTATCATAAATTCAAAAATCAATATCTCTGTTCAGAGCTCAGAAAAATACCCATTTTATATCAAATTAAATCTTTGTTTATCCTCTACCAATTTGGAAAGTTTTAGAATTTTATCTTACACCATTTATTCCCAGTTTTCGAAAATGTAGGCACTATCCAAAAAAATTTCCAGAAACTTTGATTAACTTTAAAAATCCAAATCTCGTGACACAAAACTTCAAAATTCTAAATCATATATCAAATTAAAGCTTTCTATGTCCTCTTTCAATATAGAAAATCTCATAATTTTTGGGTTCATTTACTCATTCAAATATCTCGTACAAGCCTGCTGTTTAGTTTTATCTTCCAGAAATTAGGGTCATTTTGTAAAAATCGTATCTCCTTGCTCAGAGCTCAGAAAATTACAAAATACCCACCAAATTAAAGCTACACGTCTCTACTATATTTCTGAAAAATCGCATAGTTTTATGGGTTCAATAGCTCAGTCAAACCACGCATGAAAACTGACTGACTCCAGAGACCAATAACTGGCAGTTTCAACATTTTTGCAAAGCTTATGATCTTATACTCCAAAGTATCTTTAAAAATTCATCCACCAACTTATTCCCACTCCATTTTCAGTGGTGAACACGTTGGTGAGCTCAAATTTTCGAAAATCTCTCTGATTTCCAGAGTTTTTTCTCAGACCAAAAATCTAGATTTTGCAACAAACTTCCAAGAATATCAAGAGGAAGGTTGGAATCTTACCGTAAGCCTTGTGCTTGTTCTTGAACACACTTCCTCTTCAATTTTCTTGATCAATCCTTCGCCTAAATCCAGAATAGCCACATGCATGTGAGCTTAAAATCACAAAATCGACATGCAAAAAGGTTTTGACAACTTTCCTTCTTCTTCTTGCTCTTAGCCGAACCGAAGATGAATGATGGAGAGGAAGATGATCTCGGTTGGGAGGAAGATGGGAGAACGGTTGATAGGAGGAGGAGGAGCACGGTTTGGAGAGGGAGGAAGAGAGAAGGAATTTTGTGAGAAATGAGAAGAGGAGGAGGGAGCCGTGGAGGGTTAAGGAGAGAAGAGTGATTGCTTGCATGCCATGTGACATTTGTGGTTTGTGTGTGAAACCGTGTGTGTGTGTGAGGAAGAGAAGAGAGGGTCTGTTTTGGGAGGGAAGGGAGAGGAGGCATTTCTGTGTGTTGGGCCTTTCTTACTTCAATTGGGCCGTGGCTCTTGGGCCTTCCATAAGAGTCCATCTTGTTTCCCTTTCTTCATAATTTGGGCCGAGAGTCGTGGGTTAAATAAGAGCCCATATTGTCCTTTCATCTTTCTTGCTATTGGGCTAACACCCTTAGTCCAATTAGAGGTCCAATTACCTTTTTCTATCTTCTTAATGTTGGGCCGAAAACCTTGGGCCTTCTCAAAGGTCCAAATGGTTTTCTTCTTCCTTTATTTTGGATCAAAGTCCATAACAATTAAAAGCCCAAATTGCTTTTTCCTCCGCTTAACAAATATTTAATAAATTAGCCATATCTCAATAGATTTTCAACCTTGATATTTTATCAAATATTTCAAAATGTATAGGTTTTCGGTAAAGCAAAACTTAGGATATTACATCAATAATAAAATTAAAGAAGTTCTTATTTTCTCTATCTTCAACAATACACACAAATATAACTTTCTTTGGTCAAGGAGTTCCTAAAAAAAAAAACAACAACAAATAGAGAACCTACATTGCATTTGCATATTGCCTTGGTTTAGTTTATGTAATTTGCAAATTTCCCTATCTGATCACTTTATAAGAAATGAGTATGTTAGAACAAAGCAAGGAAACAAACAATTTGACAAAGCAAAACAAATCTCTGTGGTGAGGTTATGGATGATCAATTCAGAGAAAGACCATCATGTGCCTCTACAAACAATTCGATCTACCTAGCAGAAGGAGGTGAGTATGATCCAGACTGAGAATAAATTGTTTCCAATGGAGTGTCTGAGATTAAACTGCTGCTCTCTCCACTTTCAAGCGGTATTTCCATAGCCAAACATTGCTTTAGATCAACTACAACTGAATTTATATCAGGTCTTTGGATCGCTGTTGGTGCAATGGAAGACATGGCTATCTCTAGAAACTTCCATGCTGAAGCACTACTGAATTTTCCTTCTAATCTTGGATCCACAATGGCTTGTATATCCCCAATCTCAAGCTTTGGATTGACCCAATCAGATATGTGACGTTTGCCATCTGATGTTATGGTTATTGCTTGCTCTCCGGTCATTAGCTCAAGCGAATTATCCCAAAACTATAAACATCACTTTTTTTGTTCAAGTTTCCAGATCTATGGAACCTGCAAATTTTTCAAGATTAATTAGTCTTTTAAGAATTTGATTAAGCTAAGCATGTGGTTTATTTTTGACCATCAATGCTGAATTTCAAGGCTGTGGATATTACTTTAAGTTGCAATTCTAATTGCCAGCTAGACAGGTCTGAATAATATGAACAAGATGTTAGTACGCTATGATCTATTATAGTCTGGGAAGGGACAAATGCCCATAGTCTTAGCCCTGCAAGCAAAGATACTGTTTCTAGAATTATAAAAAAATTAAAAAAAATTTTGATGTAACAACATACTCAGGATCAAGGTAGCCAAATGTGCCGGCGGGCGAGTTGTAATATGAGTGTCAGTATTATTGGCAAAAGCTTTAGAGAGTCCAAAATCTGCAATCTTGGCATACATGTTCTCACTCAGCAAGATGTTGGAAGATTTCAGATCTCTATGAATTATTGGTGGCTTACAACCATTATGTAAATAATCCAATCCTACATTTCCAATTGACCAAGTAAAGTGAACGCTTAGCTATAATAAAGGTAAAGAAATAAATTAAATGACAAAGGAAAATGAACTGCCAATGCAATGATGGGAAGGAGATTAATTAAAAGTCTACAAACCACTTGCTGCATCCAATGCAATTTGAAGTCTTTCGTTCCACTTCAAAATATCTGGGTTCTTATCTGCAAAACATTATTTTTGATTTTAACACCTAATCTTAATATATCTATAGAGAGAGAGAGGAGGGGAGGGAGAATTCTAGAATTGACATTAAATTATTAGGAAAAATGGAAAAAGTCCCCCATTAAAAATTTAATTGATGAGAAGGATCTGAAAGAATTAATAAACTTAAAAATTAAGACTTAACAAACCTGACAGTAGGTTCCGGAGATTTCCCTTTGCCATGTATTCATAAATCAGTGCTTTCATGTCACCATCATCACAAAAGCCAACAAGAGAAACTAGATTTTTATGATAAATAAAGGACAACAGTTTTACCTGCATTAAATTTGAACCTAATCTTCATAAATAGTTTAGTAGTACTATAATATAATATAAACGAATTGGATCAAAATCGAAGATAATTAATCAATAATGATTTTCATTTCTAACCTCTGATTGAAACTCGTTAAACCCTTGCTGTGATGACTTAGAAAGTAACTTGACCGCAACTTGTGATCCATCTTCTTGTCTTCCAAGGTACACCTTTCCAAATCCCCCTTCTCCAATTTCAGTTTCAAAGTCATTGGTAACTCTATGAACTTCAGCTTGAGAAAATCCTTGATTCTTTGATTTAATCTGATAATCTTTCTTGGATGACAATAATTCTGCAGCAACGTACAATAAAATTTCATAAATATCTGTGTACTCGAACTTCTGTAAGATATAATACAATGAAATGTACTTGGCAATATTTTACAGCAAACTTTTCCATTTCCCATAAAAAGAATTCCAAACAATGACCATCTATTCAAAATACTTATCAAGAGGAAGAATTTGCAAAACTTTTAAAAGATTCGTATAATTTCTGAGCAAAAAAAAAAAAAAAGAAAAAGATTCGTATAAGAAAGATAAATATAAAGAATATAATTAAAGAAAAATGGGGCACTCTATCACCTTTCTTTATTCTTTTATGTTTGCAGAGCATCAAAGAAAAGTAGACTACTATTGCAAGAACTGCCACAGAAGCTACGACCGCAACAAGTGGTTTTATGAACTTTTTTGTAATGGTTTTGCAAGAGCCTGTCCGACAGAGACCAGGATTTCCATCCAAACTAAGAAAAAATAACATCAATAATATGATTAATGAATCGATGATTTGCATGTACGAAATAATGAGGGCTACATAAACATACATCAAAATTAAACCAGTAGTTGACTTCTCCCTCAGAGCCTTGGGAATTGAGCCTGTGAGATTATTTCCTCTCAAATTACTGAAAATGCATCACGAGAGATAAATTGCAATACTTTGTCAACAAGAAAAGGGTATTGCTATGCTAAAGTACGGTTGCAACTCACAGCAGTTTCAAATTGTGTAGTTCTGCTAAGGAATCTGGTATTTCTCCTGTTAATTGGTTGTTCGACAAATCCCTTCAATGTGACACTCATAATTATTACCATCACACATAATTATTAAATGAGAGCCATGCATTTTAGATAGATAATGTGAACCTGTTTAATTCCTTGCTTAGCGCTTTGCTTTAACTGAGCCTTTTGGACTATCCATATTTAATTTTTTAAAAAAATAGTGAATTTTTAAATAAAAATCACTTTTTGAGGAAAAATAATAAGAGTCAAGAAATTATCTTTATTTTATATTTTATACCCTAAAATAAGTTTATTTAAAAAATTATAGACTTCTAAAAAAGATCAAATCTGAACGGTCCATGCATGCTTTGCTCCCCCGGCTAAGCAAAGCGCGAAAGGAAACCGATTCCGACAATGTGAATTTTCTATATAGCATGGAAAATAGAAGTTGACCTTGCATATTGATGATACTTACAAGGCCTCCAACGTCATGAGTTTGGAGAATGAAGTTACAATCTGTCCTGTCATTTTGCTTAAGCTCAAGTTCCTGTTTACAAATTGTTAGCAATCAAATGTTGCCACGAAAAACACAAGCAGAGAAATAAAGAGATTGAAGTCAAAGCAAAGACAAACACTTTCTGCACTACCTAAATAATTGTAGTACTATCTCCATTCCTTAATGTAAGAGCTAGTTGAGATTTGAATTTGGTCTTAGAATATAAAACCACAATCCACTTTGTCCTATTTATCATCTTTTCTAAACTATCCCCATTGTACACATTGTCAAGAGAGAGTTTCTACCAAAGGTAGTTTCAATGCAAATGATTCAATAGTTATTTTAGAGAAACCAAAACTCATTTTTTTGAAAAATAACTAATTTAACTATACTCCTTAATCTATCTAATTTAGTTAAATAGATATATTAAGGACCGGAGTTAGTGTATTATATTACACAAACATACATGTACATAGAATATCAAAGACAAATACTCACAAAGAAGTGACCCTTGGAATGCTCTCAGAGTAATTACAAGCCACACCCTCCCATCTATAATCTTTTGGCATGCAAGGATCACCTTGCCAACTGATTCTCATGATGTTATTATAAGCATGTTTGATCTCCCGCATTGCATCAACTGTTAAATGTATGGAAGTAACCTTGTGATCTATTAAATATGAGAAAATATGAAATATGATAAATAAATAAAAAAGTGTTGAAAAACAACAGCTTTTGGCTTTGATTGATGAAAGATAAGATAAGATAAGAAAATAAATCAATTAGTATATACATACCATCTCCTTCATGAGTTGGGGAATTACTTTGGGGTAGTGCTTTATAAATCTCATAAGCATTGATCATGGGGGGTAAACCAGAACCTGGGGTTGATGTGATTGAAATACGAGTTATGTTAACCCCTTTTGGAATTCTCTTAACCAAGGTATAGACATCCTGGTATTTAAGAGTTACAATCTCTTGGATCATATCGGTGAAAGTAATTTCCATGCTTCTTACTTGACCCTTAAAATGCTCCTCGAAGTCAAAAAAATGAAGATAAACATAGTGTTCGCTGTCTGCTGTAAAATTAATCAATTTCAAGTTGATGTATAAGGAAGACGAAACATTCAGTGCTTTGACTGCAGTTCTTAACACTTCATTTGGTAGTCTGTACTCTTTCACGTCACTGTTAATTGCTTCTGATGTGAAGAATCTCACGGAGTTGTCCATGTTTCCATTGAACCAGGACCTACCATAGATATCATCTGCATATCTGCACTATTGTGTCTTCAGAATATATAAATGAACTCTGCTAATAAGTATGACTTGTTAGACTAAACGTCACATTTTTTAGACCTGACGTGGGCACATCAAGTTAAAAAGTAGACTTGATGACTTTTTAGACCTGACATGTAGATCTGATATGCATCAAGGTTTAAATGTGTGTCTTTCTAGACCTAACATCCAGTCTAGAAAACGAAAACACTTTTCAAAAATGGTTCTCCCTCGGCTAAAAAACACTTTCAAAAAATAAGAGCCAAATTACTAAATTATGTAATTCGAAAAATTAGTTAAAATTGGTTAAATATAATAAATATGTAAAAAATATAACTTACTTTCCTAGAAAACCCTATTTTTGGAGGGGTGTGGGAGAGAGAATGAGTGGGGAAAAAATGAGAGACAGTGAATGGGAAAAATAGATGAGAGGACATATAATTAATTAGGGGTAAAATTAGAAAAAAAAAATTAAATGAAGAGACAATAACAAACTTGATCTTATATAAAAAATCACACCTCTTCACAAGTTTGACTCTTATATTTTGAATAAGAAGAAGTAGCTAGCTTTCTAAACTGCCTTTATCTAGGCCAGTTAGGTATAAAAAGTCATTTTTTAACTGGTCTAAATGTCCATTTTGTCCAAGTGTTATTAAGAGCAATTAAATGAACATATGTCATGAGACGCATATATACCTGATAAATCTAAGGTCTTCAGACATACCCAAGTTAACACAGGTCATGAGGCCTAATGGCAGCAAACTAGATGTAGCTCTATATATAGAATTTGACAAAGGCCATAGTTCTAACAACGAAATAAAAGGTATCCCTTTACCGACGTTGATAAGACAGACATCGATGTAGGGTGTCGGGGACACTTGAATGACTTTTTTTCGTTGAATAGTCCTGACATTCTCGAACTTAATTTCTGCCCAGAAATTGACGCCAAGATGTAAATGGAAGTAGGGAAGTGAGTTTTTGTCGTCGTAGTTTCCATATGACATGTATGCCCTAATGAGATAGTTGTTGTGTTTTCCTTGTTTGGGTCTGAGTGTGTAACAATTCCTTTTGCCTTGTGGAAAACTTCTCAGTGTTCTCATTTGTTCCCCAACTTGTTCTTGGCTATTATCAAATGGGTGATAAGAAGATATATTATATGTTTTTCCAGATTCTACAAACTCTGCATTATCTGCCTCATGATGAAATCCATATGAATCCTGACTTTCGTGAGTTAATCCACAATCAATGCTTATCTCCCCTAATTAAATTGGGAAACAAAAATAAAGGAGGTCAATGTCAGAAATAAAATTCATTTATACATTGATGTTCAAATTTCATGCAACGAGCAGGAAATGAAAACACGTCTATTTATGGTGAAATATATGGTTATAGCCAGCATAATAAACATTAAGAGAAAAATATGTTTTTTCTTCTCAATACAAAGCATATAGTGGTGTTGTTGTTTCAACAACGAATTTTCACTTTTCAGGTCAAGTTTGGATAGTCCAGACATTTTCTATGAGTTTGGTTAAAGTTTCAGAAGAAACAAATTATATATGAAATACTCCCTCCATCACCTAATATATATGAAATCGATGAGGCCATAGTACACAATTAAGAAATGGTTGTATTTTTTTCTTTTTTTTTGGAGGGGCATCACATTTCCTATTTTGCCCCAATAAATAGATGTCCTATGTAATAGTTGGATATCAAATGAATAGTTAAATGAATAATATGAGGGTGTTTTTAAAAAAATCAAATTAATTATTCATTGATTGGCAAAAAAAGAATATGTATTCATTGAAATTAAGTATTTAATAAGGTATTTTATATTTTGTTAATTACATATAATAGAGGAGTAAAATTTATATTTTAACGGTAAATATTTAAATTTATAATATTGATAATATACAAATTAAATTTAAAATATGAATGTTGAACTATGAACTGACTAAGACAATTTGGGAATCAAATTTTTTTTAGAAACCTTCATAATAAATTCACGCAATTCATCGTAGAAAACTTAGATCCTTAACTAATACTCCAATATGACAAAATGATTGATAAATCAATTCACGTTACGATCTAATAGGAGTCATATGACACCTCATACAAGGCAAAAACCACATATATACTAATATAAACTTATATGGAGTGATGTCAACGTTTGTGAAGACATACTTAAAATTTAGTCAAAATCGAAATAAGTTTTTCCATGTTATCAAATTACACTAAAGTTATTAGTTTTAAAATCATAGTCTACGATAACTCGTCCAAGCTTTTTGAAATGAAGAAAAACCAACAATCAGAAATTTCCGACCGGAATTAAAATTTATGGGGACAAACAATTTTTTTTTTTTAAAAAAAATCAAACGAATTCTGGGATATCAGGTATCCAAATTCCAGTTCAAATTCACACACACAATGAATAAATCTAAGTGCTTACTGTCTGTATCATTATCACCATCAGATGCAACAACTTGGGATGACTTCCGAAGATTGATGAGAGAAGAAACAGACACAAGCAAAGCAACAATCCAGAGTGGTGAGATCTTCATGGTTTTTCAAAGTTTTGAGCAAAGAGGACAAGAGAGAGAGGGAGGGAGGGAGGGAAAGAGAATGAACTGAGGATCAAGAGTTGAGACCATTATCAGTTGGGACAAATTAAGCACTGAGTTATTAGCTAGCATGCGATAAATGGAAATTAATAATTAATAAATGTTCGTACTATCAAAAGAAGAGTAGGGACAAATTAAGCACTGAGTTATTAGCTAGCGTGCAATAAATGGAAATTAATAATTAATTAATGTTAGTACTATCAAAAGAAGGGATCTGGCTTTGGTCCTTTTATCCTCATATCCCCTGCCATCTGCTTCAGCTAAACGACACCGTTTTGGCTTAAAAGACTTGAAGCTGCACTCTTTTTTTTTTTTTTGAAAAAATATTTAAGGGTATTGATTGATATTAAAAAGATACTTCAAAATACTGAATAGTACTAAAAGAATACTTCATGATCCTGAAAAAAATATTTTAGGGTACTGACTGGTAATAAAAATATACTTAACAATATTTTTTCACGATCCTAAAATAATAGTTATATATATATATCTCAGATTTTTCGTTAGTTTTATGGAGTTTAGTAAATAATTTTTTTATTAATTATATGGTTATTTTAAAAAATTAAATATGAAATATAATTTTTATTTAAATATTTATGTCTTAATTTTAGGCGTTAAAATTATGATTATTCCGAATGATTTTAAAAATATAAACCATTTTTACATATAAAACTTCTCTTCTTAAATAAATAAATAATATCTGTCTTCTTCTTTTTTTATTTCAAAGTATTTGATATGAAATTAACTTAATTAATCTTTATAAATAATCAAGTTCCAAGTTTTCCTTGACACACTTAGGGTAGATTTATTTTCTTATAAAAGACAAAAGGGTTGTCTAAAACAAATATGAGCACACACACATTAAAGTTTTCTCATGGGTTTTGGAGTTTTTTTGTTTCTGTTTGTTTCTGGGGGTGTGCCATTTTGTGTCAATCTTATTTATGCCGTAATGGTCTTTATTTTGTGTAGTTTGTTAGTTTTTTATCCGAAAAAATGATATTTTTGGAAAAATAATAGTTTTTTTTAAAGCTGAATTTCTTATGTAAGCTGTAAGTCACAAAAATGTGATAATTGAGCTGATGTGGAATATATAAAATAAATGATACTTTATGGGAAGGATATATAGGAAATGAGTTTCACTTTCCACGTGCATGCACTTTGTCAAAAGATAGTAAATGAAAGGAATCTAGCGTAGTGGTGGGTAGGTGAAATAAAGCAAAAGCAAAGACAATAATAAAAAGATGGTTGTGGACATATAAAATAAATTAATATGATACTCCCTCCGGTTCTAATTATAGGAGCAAATTTTGGAATTAGTTTTGGTCCTAATTATAAGAGTAAGTTTTAACTTTTGTCAATTTTTTCCTATAATACCCCTATTTATACTTATTATTAGGAGTATTTATATATGTGTACATATATATGTATATCTGTGTTTATGTGTGTCAATATATATATGTGTAGATATGTGTGTGTGTGTGTCTATATATATATGCATGTATGTATATATACGTGTGTGTGTCTATATATATATACGTATGTATGTGTGCGTGTGTGTGTCTATATATATATGTATGTATGTATGTGTGCATGTGTGTGTCTATATATATATATATATATATATATATATTATGTAGATATATCTATATAGATACACATATATATATATATATTTATATAGCAAGACTATTATTTCAATTAGAAAGCGTGTGTGGAAAGTAAATTAGATAGATCTATATGTATACACATGGCTATATAAAAAACAACTAATATACATATATACTAAACTAATATGTCATAGATGTCTAACGTAAGACAAATTAGAAACACTTATAATTAGAACAACTTGTGTCGTTTTAAATTTATATAAGGACATTTTAGGAAAATGAGTAAAATTAACTAATTTAACTCCTCTCCTTAATTCCCCCAAAATCGGTTAAATTGCTCTTATAATTAGGACTGGAGGGAGTACTTTCTTTTTTGCCAATAAAATTGGTGATACTTAAAGGATAAGATCATACCGTATTTTATTTTTTGGTATTAAATAAAATAAAAATGATTAATACGAATTAATGATTTTTTGTTATTTCAGTTATCTCAGGCAATATTATTATTCTATCTAAATTTTTTATTTGGTTTTCCAATTAAGTTGTAGGGAGATAAATATCTTCCTTTTGATGATGCTGGTGGATGACTACCCCTCATTTTGCAACAATTTTGAATCCTGAATGGTTCACAATTTTACATTGCTTATATAACTCCTGAATTAGTGGACCAAGATGCTTGAATTTTAAATCCAAATACAAATAGCCCGTCAGATCATTAATTAAATTAAATTAGTAAAGCTGTAACAAATTTATATTTATTTTTTTTCAAAATTACCTTTTATCAAATTAAAAATAAAAATTATTTTTCCAGCCTATTTTCACCAAGTGGGAAATGTGAGTTGGAAATTAATACCTTCTGGTTACCAAAATAAATACTTTACTACTTCAAAAGAGGCACCTTCAATGATGGGATTGTTTTGATTTGAACCAAATGAAGAAACTCCACCTCCTAAAATTGAAATTAAACTGAGACTTGTGTGTCTCCAAAGCAAAGTTAACTTTGCAAATAACCATTTTTCATTAACCTTACATTTATTTTCCAGATTGTTTATATCAGGCATGAATACTGTTTTCTGCTGAGGATTTCATACATGAGGTGGTATGCATGCTTTGAAGTATATAGAGCTAACACCAATGCATTAAGTGATGGTTTAAAAACAATCCTCAATGGCTAATCACCTAAAAAACAAGTTTCCCAACCAAAAGATTCAGATACATTCATAACTTGACTAATTATCGGTAAGCATTCTTATATTATCCATTTAATAAATTTAGGTTTTCTCTCATATTGCTAGAAGAAGAGCAAATACACCGTTACCATCAACCTCTCAGTCTTTGAAACCAGCCTTGAAGATTTGGCCCAATAAAATGAGGATGATTGCTTTGAAATAAACCTTCTAGAGGAGTACCCAAGCCATGTAACAAAAAAAAAAAAAAAAGACCAATGTATGCTAAATTGTAATACTGTCAGACGCTAATCATCAAATTAAAACCGTAAAATGCAAACTCCGTTACATTAATACAGTTGTTAGATCAATAAATGTAATACCCTAAAAATCGCACTTATAATAAGTATCATAATTTAGTAAATAAATACCTATTGGAAATAGGTGAATACGTGGTCTCAAATTTTGTAGAGCAATTACTTTGTTTATTTCTATTAAAATTAGAGGAGATAAAGTGCTAAAAATCCCTAAGTACAATTCTAAAATTCAGCAGCAAGTGACCAACAACTTCTGAATTTGACTTTCCAAATATGTGGTGCGAACTTCCTGGAAAATAAAAAATCAGTTGTTAAATCATGAATGACAGCAACAACAGCTATCATTACACAAAATACATAAATGAGACACCTTAAATGTACTAACAGAAATGAAATTAGGAGTAAAAAGTTGTACACATTTCATACCAAAAGTACTACCTTAAAAATAATTGGAAACTTGGATTTAAACTGTGTAACATAAGAGAAGGATAATGCCCACACAATAAAGATCTAACTATGATTAAGAAAACTGTTACCTTTTTTGTTTACTTTGATGAAAACCAATTTACTGAATTTGATGGCTGCAGTTGCGAACTACCTGCATGACTACTGATTACTAAACTTGGAGAAAAAGCATTTGAGCACAAGAACTACAAGCAAAAAAGAGGTCTAGCAGAATTTCAGTATAATGTCGCTTTTAATATATATATATATATATATATATATATATATATATATATATATATATATATATATATATTTCCATGTACCGTAAGATGTACAAGACAGTTGAAATCTCCTGCAAGAATTGCTGTCAACAATCTAGCAACTTCCACCTGCGAGGGGTTTAAGGTTTTAGAGGAATAGTTTGGCAAGAAGGGAACAAATGAATATGAATTACAACCCACACCTCTTTCAGATGCATTTTTCTACTCAAGCATATACATGTCTACAAAATTCTACCACGTCCAAGTTATTATTATCTAGACAAATGAAGTTTGGATGCAAACTATCAGGAACTCAGTATCATTATACAAATGTAAAACAAATTATCGAAGTCTATCAAAATCGAAAATGTACACCAACAAACCATTGGTAGAGGTTCAAGCGCGCATGAGAAAACCACAGTCAAGTGCATATAAGTATAACAAGCTTGACTTAAAGATTCATTCCTACTCCTTCTCACGTGGCAGATGTCTTGGACAATTAATAAGAAAGTGTATATAGAGGTGGAGAAACATATACGGTTTACTAAATAAACTTCCTAAAAGACACTCCGTCCATTTCTATTTATAGTTCTGGCGTGTGATTTGTTTCTATTTATAAGAAAAATTACAAAATTAGAAGAGCATTCAATATTTTTCCCTAACATGTCCCTATTGAATGTATGAAATGACTTGTAATTTCTTTCAAACTTCCAGAGAAACAAATTTAGGGCAAGAGTTTCGAACTCCCGGTTGCGTAATCGAAGCGAGAATTGAAAGGCAAGAAAACGATTCATACGCAGACGCAAAGAAAGAGAATCGAAACTCACGGTGAAACGAGGAAAACCGAATAGGAAAAGGAACAAAACTTACCTCAACCCTGAAACTCCCGTTCACCGTCGACGGCTTAGAAGTCACCGGAGAGGAGGAGAAGTGCCCGGAAGAGAAGAAAACGACGACGAGGTCCAGAGGTAGACACGCACACGAGAGAGACGAGAGAACCGATCGGTGATTTTTCCCTTCCTCTCTTGCGAGCGGTGAGCGATCGGTGATTTTTCCTTCGGTAGACGCAGAGACGAGAGAGGAGGAGAAGCGCCTACAAATATGAGTAAATTAAAGGGGGCAACATGGTCATTTCCTGTTTGAACTTAAACCCCATCAGGGCCCTAGGGCTTTTTCTGGAAATGTCAGATTCTTAGGGCCTGCAGTGGGATATCTGAGTTTAAAAGGGCCCTAGTACGGATTTTCCCTTTATTCATTTAGGTCAGGACGAAATAACGGGGTATGAAAGATTAAATCGAACGAAAGCGCCACGAGAAGAGAGAACTTCGACCTTCGATCCATTAATTCACCTTCCTTCACCCATTCCTCAATCACCACCGACACCCACCTCCGTCACCAGCCCTTGCTTCTCTTAACTCCATTATTTCCGGCGATGTGAAGAGAGAGAGCCGAGAGATGCAAGCTGAGGGAGAGCGTCGCAGACTGCACTGGAGAATGAGACCTGGGAGCACCTCCTTCATCGTCTTCCTCATTTCCAACGAGCTTTGAAGATTCCGGCAAAGCTTGTTTAATTTTCAGGCCAACCTTGAGTTTTCGGCCGGCGAGCTAATTCCAGATTTCTGGCGAATCTCGTTTTAATGGCTGGTTTGCTTTCAAATTGTATTAGATTTTATCTCATGGCTATGTGTGGCTAAAACCTTTGCTTCGTGGTGATGCAGACTTGTGGCTTGAGCATTTGTGTTTCAATAGGGGAGTTCTTTAATTTAATCTTTTGCTTAGACTATATATTTGATTTCCTTGTTTAGGTTTATCATTATTTGGTTATGAGACTTGGATTGCTATTATGTGTCCATGTGGATTGATTAATGTAGTTTTAATTGGATGATTATTTTGAAGTTCATATTTCTGCATTTCTTTATATACTTGATGAAATTATGCTTGTTGTCATGTTTGTAATAAGTAATCATAGTCGATTTTAGCTTTTGAATGGTTCGTTAGAACATTCTAATTGAGAAGAACAATTTGTATCATCCCAATTTCAATTACACATTAAGTGAATTTTAACAATATTTCAAGAGGTAGTAGTTTGCTATGTTTATAGGAGCTACTATTAATTGAGATTATTGGACTCAAGTGTTATCTTGAGGTTCTTCTTTAGACTTAATGAAAGTTTAAATCTCATATATTTTTTTAGCAATGATAGTCACCTTCTTCATTACCAAGAGCATCCATCATTAATCCCTTTTAATCCAAAGCATTCTTCACTATTTTCAAAAAATACCAAAAAGAATAGAAACTTTTTCTTTATATTTTCATGAATTTTAGTTTAGAGAAAATCAATTTCAAAATCCCTTTTTCTAACTATGTTTTTAGCACTTAGTTTAACCTAGAGAATTCAAAAAAAAGGCTCCTTGATAAGAGAACAATCCCGAGTTGTTTGAACTATATTGCATTTTAATTTGTGATAAATTGTGATTTAACCCTAAAGTGATTAAGGTTTTCATCAAATTAAGAACCTTACCGGTTTCGAGTCCTCAGCACATAGGAAGACATATGATATTGGCCAAATAACAGAAACATTGTATGTAAATAGCATCGTGTACAAGACACGACCCCATAATCATGGTAATTAAAAATATATAACATACATAAACCATAGAGGATTAAAGTTACCACCTATTTGTCTACTAGTTCCAATATCGTCAAAATACTTCGTAAAGCGTGTGCTCCCAACATCCCTATAATAGTACCATTGTACTTTATTATCATTGATGATATTTGGGGAAGTTAAAAGGGTTGTCTTCATATATGAAATTACTTAAAAACTCTTTTTTACAAAAATCATATTGCTTCTGGCCTTTAATTTGTTTATTTCTGGATTATTCCCTTGACTGACCAGAATTTTCTAAATCTTCAAAAATTCATATTTAATTACACATAACTCCAATTAAAGTGCTTCCAACTCTCACGTGTTCCTAGGTAAATGGGTGCACATTATGTGCACATAATTAGGTGCCCAATTATGTGTTCATACCTCTATTAGAGGTATGAGCATATTTTTTTTTTTTAATTTTTTATATATTGTATTTATTTAGATTTAGATTATATGCTGCTTTCTGGAATTTTTTTGCACCCAGTATCTCAAATTTTCCAGTTCAAGCAGCTTATCCGTAACACCAAGATCATGGAAATTAATTAATTTTGAGATACTGGTGCAAAAAAATTCCAGAAAGCAGCATATAATCTAAATCTAAATAAATACAATATATAAAAAAATTTAAAAAAATTTTAAAAAATATGCTCATACACATAATTGGGCACCTAATTATGTGCACATAATGTGCATTCCTAGGTAAATCTATTTTCATAGAAAATAATCCCACTAGTCAGAACATGTCAGATTAATACTAGTTTTAAATCTTTCCTTCACTGCCCTGTACAAGTTTCTAGAAACTTGCTTTATTTCAAAAATTGATATTTTATTGCACAGAGCTCCAAAAAATATTAATTATACGTCATTTGAAAGCTCTGGACGTCCTCTTCCACTTTGAAAAATTTCAGAATTTTTGAACTTCGTTTTAATATGGGTTAAGGTGTAAAAATGTACATGTGCTTTATTCTTAGGAGCGCTCAACACCAAGTATTTTTTTTAGGTGCAAAAGTATACACGTGGTTACAAATTTAGTGCAAGAATACTATTTGATTGTTAAGTTTGATTTTTTTTGCTGACTAAATAATGATGTGGTTTTCAAATGTCCAAAAATAAGTATCACATCAGGTGATGTTGATCCAAGGAGATTCCTAGCGGTCACTTTCTTCTTTTTTTGGGGAAAACCTTCGCCTATAAGAGTCTCCGGGGAGGTAGGCTGCTCTAGAAGGAGGCAAAGCTCAGAGAGAAAGAGGGCTTTTTGGAGGAGTTCGATGTTTCCACTTTCCCGGAGGGACGCCAAGGACTCGGATGAAGATGATGAGAATGTGCTTGCAAGGGGTTACAGGGTTAAGGCATGTGCAAGAGGGCAAGGTGGAGAGAATGACAGTGTAGACATTTCCGGTAAGGCTGAGGGCATAGAAGTTGGAGCGAGAGTTTAGATTTTACATCTCTTTATAGTCGAAATTTGGGATTTTGTTGCACTATGTTGATGAAAATTTGCATTGGATTGAAGGGATTGAAAGTATTAATTGAAGTTGAAATCTATTACTTGTAGGATTTGCTTTATCAATTTGTTCCAAATATGCAACTTCAGATTTCTAATTTTTCTTTTTCCCAATTATCATACCATTTTCACCCTTAATCCTCAAAATATTCATCTCCAATCTTTAGTTTCGCTTCTAAAAAAATTCGTTCTTGTCAGGGGTTCATTTTTCCCCTTTCTTTGATGAAATATATGGAACTGTGCAGAAAGTTGATGGAAGCACTGGCAGCTTTGGTTGTAACTCTGGGAATAATTATGTTTCTCATTGATTAGTTAATGGATATATCAAAATAAAAATGAATAGTGGCTGTATTGCAGTTTCCATGGAGGAATAACGGTGGAGCACCCACCTCGCCGGGATCCAGTTTTAGTGCCTATTCCAAGGATAGGCACCATTTACCTATCTTATCTAGACTGTCTAGATCTCTAGACCGTCCAGATGAGATGAGATCTAGACAGTCCAGATTTTATTTGTTTTACTTTCTATTTTTTAAAAAAAATTATTTTAATGGGTATAAATTATAAAATAAAAATAATCTTTCAACTTATATTTTTTCAAAAAATGATTTTTTAATAAAAAATGACCATTTTAAAAAAATCAAATTTGGACGGTCCAGATTAGATAGGTATATGATGCCTATCCTTAGGATAGGCACCAAAACTGGATCCCCTCACCAGACGCTCTTGGGGCGAAGGTTTTTACTTTCTAGTCAGTAAAAAAAGTCAAACTTAACGGTTAAATGGTATTTTTGCACCTAATTTATAACCACATGTGCACTTTTGCACCTAAAAAAAGTATTTGGTGTTGGATGCTGCTCATGATAAAACACATATGTATTTTTTCACTTTAATCCTTTTCATATTTTAAAAGGGACATTGACCAAAATAATTTTTAAAAAAAAAATTTACCTAATTAAAGCAGATTGGGAACATTTTACCAAAGTAATGCAGTTGGTGGCGTAAGGAAATGTCGCGCGACAAGTGGCGTAAAAAAGATTCACGCCACTGACACAAACTGACAAATTTTGTGTTAGTGGCGTAAATCTTTTTTACGCCACTTGTCGCGCGACCTTTCCTTACGCCACCAACTGCATTATTTTGGTAAAATGTTTCCAATCTGAATTAATTAGGTAAATTTTTTTTTTTTAAAATTCATTTTGGTCAAAAAGCCACATAAGCACTTAAAGTGCCTGACTGCTAAAATAAGGCAAGATTTTATGACCGAGAAAATTTTTTCGCATATAATATAGTCCGTTTTGGATAGTATCACTCTGGTCTTATTTATAAGTTCATTTTGACCAAATCTTACATATCAAGGAAAGGTAGTTGACACAATGATTATGAGGGTAAATTTTTAACTTTTCCCTCATTCATGATTGAGTATTTTTCAACTGTTTCTTCTCTCTTTATCTTCATGTGTATAATTAATATGGGTAAAATTGTTACAATCTCATTTATTACATGAAACTGGACTTATAAATAGGACCAGAGTGGTAGTGATAGAAATAGTTTTTTTTTTCTTTTGGACTTTTTTTATGGGCTTTTTTCTAAAAGTCAGATTATTGATAAGATTTGTGTTTGGGATAACAATGGCAGAAGTGACTTTTTTCCAGATGCGCTTTCATTTGGCATAGCGATTGAAAAATTAGTTGAGATGAAAAATGACTGAAAATGGCATTAATGAATATTTGATTTCTTCTTCTTCTAAATTTCTCTAAAAACTCTTGAAAAATATTTTCTATATTTAATTTTTTTTATTAAAAGTTTGTACTGGACAAAGTTTGTAGTACAATTTGCACTGTAAATTTTATCATATATATATGACCGGATGGAGTATTATATATATATAACTACAAGACCTGATTAAAAATAAGATAAAATTATAAATACCTACATGTGATTTTTAAAATTTAAAATAAATAATTAAATTATAAACTAAATCGTTTTTAGTTTGGAATTTTTCATTTTTAAATATGAAAATAATTTTGAGTAAAGGTGCAAAAATACACATGAGATTTACCCTAAAGAGCGCCTAACACCAAATGTTTTTTTAGGTGCAAAACTACACATGAACTTTCAAAATTAGAGCAAAAATATCATCACCGTGAAGAAAGGCTAACATCTGTTTACTACCATTTAAAAGTATCAAAATACCATATGATGAAAAAAAAAACCACTGTCTCTCTCGCTCAACCTCAGTTCCCTCTTCCCTTCCAAATTCATCATCAACATTCATCGAACTTAAATGTAACAATCATCCTCTTCAATTCATATACAAATTATGCTGAGATGGCATCTTAATTCACAAAAAAGAAAACTTTCGAAGTCACGGAGCTCGACGCTTTTGTCAGGGTTTCTTGCGGCTTGGCTAAGAACCGCTTAGGGTTCTAATCGAACTCAGACAACCACGGCTGGTGGTTGTCATCGTCTAGCTGAGGTGCTCTTCATCGCCCACTTCGATGGAGATCAAAGAGTGGGTCTTCGATTTTTGCTCTCCTGCAACGAGGATCGATGAGGGTGTGAGATTATGGAGCTGGATCTCCCGTCGGAGCTCCATCCTCCATCGATAAAAGTTGTGGATGTTGTGCACGTGGGAGAAGGAGGATTGGGCAAGGTGACGAAGCATGGGTTGGATTCCATGTTCTTTAAATTCAAATAGTAAGAAAAGAGAGAATAAGATAAAGAAGATGAACATAGAGGCAATATGGGAAATAAAAAAATCTTAACATTTTTTATTTATTTATATGGTGGGCCCCACCACAAAACGACATTAATGAAGATGAGATTTTTGCCCCAATTTTAAAAGTTCATTTGTAGTTTTGCACCTACAAAAGCATTTGGTGTTGGGGTTCCTCAGTGTAAAACACATGCGTATTTTTTCACATTAACCCAATAATTTTTATCCTTATTAACAGATTTACAGCAATGAGCCTACAGCAATGAGCCTGCTTGTACTGTAATTTTACCCCCAGCATGACTTGAATGAGTAACAAATGTTGAACTCGCAATCCTGCACTGTCATTTCCCAAAAAAAAGTGAAGCCATTGTGATGGTGATGGACTAGAAACTTCAAAAAGTGGCTTTAGACCCAAAAGTCCATCAAATGTTGAAGCTTTCCCAAACACGCAAAAATCATGTCTTCATTGCCACTAGGCTTTTTTCTTCTTTTGATGCCAATCCAAACAAGCCTTGTATTCATTCCCGGTTGTTTTTATTTTGAGAAAATCCCTGTTAGGTCCCAAAAATCATAAAGAATCACAAAAAAGTCTCAAAACAAATTCCTATAACAAAAAAGTCCCTACGGACTTTTCTTTGATTAGTTGTTAATGTGAAAAGACAAAGTTGCCCCCAAGAATAAACAAGGAAGAGGTAGGAGAAGGGGGCTCGTTGCGTTGTGTGTTTTGCGTCTATTGCTCATCCAAACCCCCAATCTCCGTCGAGGATGCAGACGAGCCAAATGTTGCACCAAATTCTAATGAGGACTTTGGAAACCAAAATGTAAAGACCATAGTCAAACTTCTCGACGAGTCTAGGCATTAATTAACAGTTAACACCTATTTAAAATCGATCGAATTTAAAGGTTTGAACAATTGTGTGATGTTTGATTTGAGTGGTTAGCATAGTTCCACACCAGTCTCACAGATGGCAAACCAAAGTTTGTCCAACATTAGATGACCATTTTGCCATTGATTTATAGGGACTATTGGCCAGAAGCTTATCATAAATTCAAAAATCAATATCTCTCTGTTCAGAACTCAGAAAAATACCCATTTTATATCAAATTAAATCTTTGTTTATCCTCTACCAATTTGGAAAGTTTTAGAATTTTATCTTACACCATTTATTCCCAGTTTTCGAAAATGTAGGCACTATCCAAAAAAATTTCCAGAAACTTTGATTAACTTTAAAAATCCAAATCTCGTGACACAAAACTTCAAAAATTCTAAATCATATATCAAATTAAAGCTTTCTATGTCCTCTTTCAATATAGAAAATCTCATAATTTTTTGGGTTCATTTACTCATTCAAATATCTCGTACAAGCCTGCTGTTTAGTTTTATCTTCCAGAAATTAGGGTCATTTTGTAAAAATCGTATCTCCTTGCTCAGAGCTCAGAAAATTACAAAATACCCACCAAATTAAAGCTACACGTCTCTACTATATTTCTGAAAAATCGCATAGTTTTATGGGTTCAATAGCTCAGTCAAACCACGCATGAAAACTGACTGACTCCAGAGACCAATAACTGGCAGTTTCAACATTTTTGCAAAGCTTATGATCTTATACTCCAAAGTATCTTTAAAATTCATCCACCAACTTATTCCCACTCCATTTTCAGTGGTGAACACGTTGGTGAGCTCAAATTTTCGAAAATCTCTCTGATTTCCAGAGTTTTTTCTCAGACCAAAAATCTAGATTTTGCAACAAACTTCCAAGAATATCAAGAGGAAGGTTGGAATCTTACCGTAAGCCTTGTGCTTGTTCTTGAACACACTTCCTCTTCAATTTTCTTGATCAATCCTTCGCCTAAATCCAGAATAGCCACATGCATGTGAGCTTAAAATCACAAAATCGACATGCAAAAAGGTTTTGACAACTTTCCTTCTTCTTCTTGCTCTTAGCCGAACCGAAGATGAATGATGGAGAGGAAGATGATCTCGGTTGGGAGGAAGATGGGAGAACGGTTGATAGGAGGAGGAGGAGCACGGTTTGGAGAGGGAGGAAGAGAGAAGGAATTTTGTGAGAAATGAGAAGAGGAGGAGGGAGCCGTGGAGGGTTAAGGAGAGAAGAGTGATTGCTTGCATGCCATGTGACATTTGTGGTTTGTGTGTGAAACCGTGTGTGTGTGTGAGGAAGAGAAGAGAGGGTCTGTTTTGGGAGGGAAGGGAGAGGAGGCATTTCTGTGTGTTGGGCCTTTCTTACTTCAATTGGGCCGTGGCTCTTGGGCCTTCCATAAGAGTCCATCTTGTTTCCCTTTCTTCATAATTTGGGCCGAGAGTCGTGGGTTAAATAAGAGCCCATATTGTCCTTTCATCTTTCTTGCTATTGGGCTAACACCCTTAGTCCAATTAGAGGTCCAATTACCTTTTTCTATCTTCTTAATGTTGGGCCGAAAACCTTGGGCCTTCTCAAAGGTCCAAATGGTTTTCTTCTTCCTTTATTTTGGATCAAAGTCCATAACAATTAAAAGCCCAAATTGCTTTTTCCTCCGCTTAACAAATATTTAATAAATTAGCCATATCTCAATAGATTTTCAACCTTGATATTTTATCAAATATTTCAAAATGTATAGGTTTTCGGTAAAGCAAAACTTAGGATATTACATCAATAATAAAATTAAAGAAGTTCTTATTTTCTCTATCTTCAACAATACACACAAATATAACTTTCTTTGGTCAAGGAGTTCCTAAAAAAAAAAACAACAACAAATAGAGAACCTACATTGCATTTGCATATTGCCTTGGTTTAGTTTATGTAATTTGCAAATTTCCCTATCTGATCACTTTATAAGAAATGAGTATGTTAGAACAAAGCAAGGAAACAAACAATTTGACAAAGCAAAACAAATCTCGTGGTGAGGTTATGGATGATCAATTCAGAGAAAGACCATCATGTGCCTCTACAAACAATTCGATCTACCTAGCAGAAGGAGGTGAGTATGATCCAGACTGAGAATAAATTGTTTCCAATGGAGTGTCTGAGATTAAACTGCCGCTCTCTCCACTTTCAAGCGGTATTTCCATAGCCAAACATTGCTTTAGATCAACTACAACCGAATTTATATCAGGTCTTTGGATCGCTGTTGGTGCAATGGAAGACATGGCTATCTCTAGAAACTTCCATGCTGAAGCACTACTGAATTTTCCTTCTAATCTTGGATCCACAATGGCTTGTATATCCCCAATCTCAAGCTTTGGATTGACCCAATCAGATATGTGACGTTTGCCATCTGATGTTATGGTTATTGCTTGCTCTCCGGTCATTAGCTCAAGCAGAATTATCCCAAAACTATAAACATCACTTTTTTTGTTCAAGTTTCCAGATCTATGGAACCTGCAAATTTTTCAAGATTAATTAGTCTTTTAAGAATTTGATTAAGCTAAGCATGTGGTTTATTTTTGACCATCAATGCTGAATTTCAAGGCTGTGGATATTACTTTAAGTTGCAATTCTAATTGCCAGCTAGACAGTCGAATAATATGAACAAGATGTTAGTACGCTATGATCTATTATAGTCTGGGAAGGGACAAATGCCCATAGTCTTAGCCCTGCAAGCAAAGATACTGTTTCTAGAATTATAAAAAAATTAAAAAAAAAAAATTTGATGTAACAACATACTCAGGATCAAGGTAGCCAAATGTGCCGGCGGGGCGAGTTGTAATATGAGTGTCAGTATTATTGGCAAAAGCTTTAGAGAGTCCAAAATCTGCAATCTTGGCATACATGTTCTCACTCAGCAAGATGTTGGAAGATTTCAGATCTCTATGAATTATTGGTGGCTTACAACCATTATGTAAATAATCCAATCCTACATTTCCAATTGACCAAGTAAAGTGAACGCTTAGCTATAATAAAGGTAAAGAAATAAATTAAATGACAAAGGAAAATGAACTGCCAATGCAATGATGGGAAGGAGATTAATTAAAAGTCTACAAACCACTTGCTGCATCCAATGCAATTTGAAGTCTTTCGTTCCACTTCAAAATATCTGGGTTCTTATCTGCAAAACATTATTTTTGATTTTAACACCTAATCTTAATATATCTATAGAGAGAGAGAGGAGGGGAGGGAGAATTCTAGAATTGACATTAAATTATTAGGAAAATGGAAAAAGTCCCCCATTAAAAATTTAATTGATGAGAAGGATCTGAAAGAATTAATAAACTTAAAAATTAAGACTTAACAAACCCGACAAAGAGGTTCGGAGATTTCCCTTTGCCATGTATTCATAAATCAGTGCTTTCATGTCACCATCATCACAAAAGCCAACAAGAGAAACTAGATTTTTATGATAAATAAAGGACAACAGTTTTACCTGCATTAAATTTGAACCTAATCTTCATAAATAGTTTAGTAGTACTATAATATAATATAAACGAATTGGATCAAAATCGAAGATAATTAATCAATAATGATTTTCATTTCTAACCTCTGATTGAAACTCGTTAAACCCTTGCTGTGATGACTTAGAAAGTAACTTGACCGCAACTTGTGATCCATCTTCTTGTCTTCCAAGGTACACCTTTCCAAATCCCCCTTCTCCAATTTCAGTTTCAAAGTCATTGGTAACTCTATGAACTTCAGCTTGAGAAAATCCTTGATTCTTTGATTTAATCTGATAATCTTTCTTGGATGACAATAATTCTGCAGCAACGTACAATAAAATTTCATAAATATCTGTGTACTCGAACTTCTGTAAGATATAATACAATGAAATGTACTTGGCAATATTTTACAGCAAACTTTTCCATTTCCCATAAAAAGAATTCCAAACAATGACCATCTATTCAAAATACTTATCAAGAGGAAGAATTTGCAAAACTTTTAAAATATTCGTACAAGAAAGATAAATATAAAGAATATAATTAAAGAAAAATGGGGCACTCTATCACCTTTCTTTATTCTTTTATGTTTGCAGAGCATCAAAGAAAAGTAGACTACTATTGCAAGAACTGCCACAGAAGCTACGACCGCAACAAGTGGTTTTATGAACTTTTTTGTAATGGTTTTGCAAGAGCCTGTCCGACAGAGACCAGGATTTCCATCCAAACTAAGAAAAAATAAAATCAATAATATGATTAATGAATCGATGATTTGCATGTACGAAATAATGAGGGCTACATAAACATACATCAAAATTAAACCAGTAGTTGACTTCTCCCTCAGAGCCTTGGGAATTGAGCCTGTGAGATTATTTCCTCTCAAATTACTGAAAATGCATCACGAGAGATAAATTGCAATACTTTGTCAACAAGAAAAGGGTATTGCTATGCTAAAGTACGGTTGCAACTCACAGCAGTTTCAAATTGTGTAGTTCTGCTAAGGAATCTGGTATTTCTCCTGTTAATTGGTTGTTCGACAAATCCCTTCAATGTGACACTCATAATTATTACCATCACACATAATTATTAAATGAGAGCCATGCATTTTAGATAGATAATGTGAACCTGTTTAATTCCTTGCTTAGCGCTTTGCTTTAACTGAGCCTTTTGGACTATCCATATTTAATTTTTTAAAAAAATAGTGAATTTTTAAATAAAAATCACTTTTTGAGGAAAAATAATAAGAGTCAAGAAATTATCTTTATTTTATATTTTATACCCTAAAATAAGTTTATTTAAAAAATTATAGACTTCTAAAAAAGATCAAATCTGAACGGTCCATGCATGCTTTGCTCCCCCGGCTAAGCAAAGCGCGAGAAAGGAAACCGATTCCGACAATGTGAATTTTCTATATAGCATGGAAAATAGAAGTTGACCTTGCATATTGATGATACTTACAAGGCCTCCAACGTCATGAGTTTGGAGAATGAAGTTACAATCTGTCCTGTCATTTTGCTTAAGCTCAAGTTCCTGTTTACAAATTGTTAGCAATCAAATGTTGCCACGAAAAACACAAGCAGAGAAATAAAGAGATTGAAGTCAAAGCAAAGACAAACACTTTCTGCACTACCTAAATAAAAGTAGTACTATCTCCATTCCTTAAGAGCTAGTTGAGATTTGAATTTGGTCTTAGAATATAAAACCACAATCCACTTTGTCCTATTTATCATCTTTTCTAAACTATCCCCATTGTACACATTGTCAAGAGAGAGTTTCTACCAGAGGTAGTTTCAATGCAAATGATTCAATAGTTATTTTAGAGAAACCAAAACTCATTTTTTTGAAAAATAACTAATTTAACTATACTCCTTAATCTATCTAATTTAGTTAAATAGATATATTAAGGACCGGAGTTAGTGTATTATATTACACAAACATACATGTACATAGAATATCAAAGACAAATACTCACAAAGAAGTGACCCTTGGAATGCTCTCAGAGTAATTACAAGCCACACCCTCCCATCTATAATCTTTTGGCATGCAAGGATCACCTTGCCAACTGATTCTCATGATGTTATTATAAGCATGTTTGATCTCCCGCATTGCATCAACTGTTAAATGTATGGAAGTAACCTTGTGATCTATTAAATATGAGAAAATATGAAATATGATAAATAAATAAAAAGTGTTGAAAAACAACAGCTTTTGGCTTTGATTGATGAAAGATAAGATAAGATAAGAAAATAAATCAATTAGTATATACATACCATCTCCTTCATGAGTTGGGGAATTACTTTGGGGTAGTGCTTTATAAATCTCATAAGCATTGATCATGGGGGGTAAACCAGAACCTGGGGTTGATGTGATTGAAATACGAGTTATGTTAACCCCTTTTGGAATTCTCTTAACCAAGGTATAGACATCCTGGTATTTAAGAGTTACAATCTCTTGGATCATATCGGTGAAAGTAATTTCCATGCTTCTTACTTGACCCTTAAAATGCTCCTCGAAGTCAAAAAAATGAAGATAAACATAGTGTTCGCTGTCTGCTGTAAAATTAATCAATTTCAAGTTGATGTATAAGGAAGACGAAACATTCAGTGCTTTGACTGCAGTTCTTAACACTTCATTTGGTAGTCTGTACTCTTTCACGTCACTGTTAATTGCTTCTGATGTGAAGAATCTCACGGAGTTGTCCATGTTTCCATTGAACCAGGACCTACCATAGATATCATCTGCATATCTGCACTATTGTGTCTTCAGAATATATAAATGAACTCTGCTAATAAGTATGACTTGTTAGACTAAACGTCACATTTTTTAGACCTGACGTGGGCACATCAAGTTAAAAAGTAGACTTGATGACTTTTTAGACCTGACATGTAGATCTGATATGCATCAAGGTTTAAATGTGTGTCTTTCTAGACCTAACATCGAGAACCGGTCTAGAAAACGAAAACACTTTTCAAAAATGGTTCTCCCTCGGCTAAAAAGCACTTTCAAAAAATAAGAGCCAAATTACTAAATTATGTAATTCAAAAAATTAGTTAAAATTGGTTAAATATAATAAATATGTAAAAAATATAACTTACTTTCCTAGAAAACCCTATTTTTGGAGGGGTGTGGGAGAGAGAATGAGTGGGGAAAAAATGAGAGACAGTGAATGGGAAAAATAGATGAGAGGACATATAATTAATTAGGGGTAAAATTAGAAAAAAAAATTAAATGAAGAGACAATAACAAACTTGATCTTATATAAAAAATCACACCTCTTCACAAGTTTGACTCTTATATTTTGAATAAGAAGAAGCAGCTAGCTTTCTAAACTGCCTTTATCTAGGCCAGTTAGGTATAAAAAGTCATTTTTTAACTGGTCTAAATGTCCATTTTGTCCAAGTGTTATTAAGAGCAATTAAATGCATATGTCATGAGACACATATATACCTGATAAATCTAAGGTCTTCAGACATACCCAAGTTAACACAGGTCATGAGGCCTAATGGCAGCAAACTAGATGTAGCTCTATATATAGAATTTGACAAAGGCCATAGTTCTAACAACGAAATAAAAGGTATCCCTTTACCGACGTTGATAAGACAGACATCGATGTAGGGTGTCGGGGACACTTGAATGACTTTTTTTCGTTGAATAGTCCTGACATTCTCGAACTTAATTTCTGCCCAGAAATTGACGCCAAGATGTAAATGGAAGTAGGGAAGTGAGTTTTTGTCGTCGTAGTTTCCATATGACATGTACGCCCTAATGAGATAGTTGTTGTGTTTTCCTTGTTTGGGTTTGAGTGTGTAACAATTCCTTTTCCCTTGTGGAAAACTTCTCAGTGTTCTCATTTGTTCCCCTACTTGTTCTTGGCTATTATCAAATGGGTGATAAGAAGATATATTATATGTTTTTCCAGATTCTACAAACTCTGCATTATCTGCCTCATGATGAAATCCATATGAATCCTGACTTTCGTGAGTTAATCCACAATCAATGCTTATCTCCCCTAATTAAATTGGGAAACAAAAATAAAGGAGGTCAATGTCAGAAATAAAATTCATTTATACATTGATGTTCAAATTCCATGCAACGAGCAGGAAATGAAAACACGTCTTTTGGTGAAATATATGGTTATAGAGAGCATAATAAACATTAAGAGAAAAATATGTTTTTTTCCTCAATACAAAGCATACAGTGGTGTTGTTTCAACAACAAATTTTCACTATTTGAGGTCAAGTTTGGATAGTCCAAACATTTTCTATGATTTGTGGTTAAAAAGTTTCAGAAGAAACAAATTATATATGAAATACTCCCTCTATCACCTAATATATATGAAATGGATGAGGAATGGTTGAATTTTTTTTTTTTTTGGGGGCATCACATTCCTATTTGCCCCAATAAATAGATGTACTATGTAGTGGTTGGATAATAAATGAATAATATGTGAAAAATCAAATTACGTATTCATTGAAATTAAGATATACAAATTAACGGTAAATATTAAAATTTATAATAATTGATAATATACAAATTAAATTTAAAAAATGAATGTTGAACTCTGAACTGACTAAGACAATTTGGGAATCAATTTTTTTTTTTTAGAAACCTTCATAATAAATCTTACAACTGATAAGTCACGCAATTCATCGTAGAAAACTTAGATCCTTAACTAGTACTCCAATATGACAAAATGATTGATAAATAAATTCACGTTACGATCTAATAGGAATCATATGACACCTCTTACAAGGCAAAAACCACATATATACTACTCCCTCCGTCCCTAATTATAGGAGAAAATTTTGGAGTTGGTTTTGGTCCTAATTATAAGAGCAAGTTTTAACTTTTGTCAATTTTTTCCTATAATACCCCTATTTATACTTATTATTAGGAGCATTATATATATGTGTGTTTACATACATATATATATATATATATATATATATATATATATATATATATATATATATATATATATATATATATATATATATATATATATATATATGTATATTTGTGTTTATGTGTGTCAATATATATATGTGTGAACACACACACATATATAAACATGTGTGTGTGTAGATAGATCTATATGAATACACATATATGTATACACATGGTTATATAAAAAGCAACTAATATACATAAATAAACTAATATGTCATGGATATCTAACATAAGGCAAATTAGAAACACTTATAATTAGGGCAACTTGTGTCATTTTAAATTTATAGAAGGACATTTTAGGAAAATGAGTAAAATTAACTAATTTAACTCCTCTCTTTAATTCTCCCAAAATCGGTTAAATTGCTCCTATAATTAGGGATGGAGGGAGTAATATAAACTTATATGGAGTGATTTCAACGTTTGTGAAGACTTACTTAAAATTTAGTCAAAATCGAAATAAGTTTTTCCATGTTATCAAATTACACTAACTTAAGTTTTTAGTTTTAAAATCTTAGTCTACGATAACTCGCCCAAGCTTTTTGAAATGAAGAAAAACCAACAATCATAAATTTCCGACCGGAATTAAAATTTATGGGGACAAACAATTTTAAAAAAAAAAAATCAAACGAATTCTGGGATATCAGGTATCCAAATTCCAGTTCAAATTCACACACACAATGAATAAATCTAAGTGCTTACTGTCTGTATCATTATCACCATCAGATGCAACAACTTGGGATGACTTCCGAAGATTGATGAGAGAAGAAACAGACACAAGCAAAGCAACAATCCAGAGTGGTGAGATCTTCATGGTTTTTTCAAAGTTTTGAGCAAAGAGGACAAGAGAGAGAGGGAGGGAGGGAGGGAAAGAGAATGAACTGAGGATCAAGAGTTGAGACCATTATCAGTTGGGACAAATTAAGCACTGAGTTATTAGCTAGCATGCGATAAATGGAAATTAATAATTAATAAATGTTCGTACTATCAAAAGAAGAGTAGGGACAAATTAAGCACTGAGTTATTAGCTAGCGTGCAATAAATGGAAATTAATAATTAATAAATGTTAGTACTATCAAAAGAAGGGATCTGGCTTTGGTCCTTTTATCCTCATATCCCCTGCCATCTGCTTCAGCTAAACGACACCGTTTTGGCTTAAAAGACTTGAAGCTGCACTCTTTTTTTTTTTCTTGAAAAAATATTTAAGGGTATTGATTGATATTAAAAAGATACTTCAAATTACTGAATAGTACTAAAAGAATACTTCATGATCCTGAAAAAAATATTTTAGGGTACTGACTGGTAATAAAAATATACTTAACAATATTTTTTCACGATCCTAAAATAATAGTTATATATATATATCTCAGATTTTTCGTTAGTTTTATGGAGTTTAGTAAATAATTTTTTTATTAATTATATGGTTATTTTAAAAAAATTAAATATGAAATATAATTTTTTATTTAAATATTTATGTCTTAATTTTAGGCGTTAAAATTATGATTATTCCGAATGATTTTAAAAATATAAACCATTTTTACATATAAAACTTCTCTTCTTAAATAAATAATTAATATCTGTCTTCTTCTTTTTTTATTTCAAAGTATTTGATATGAAATTAACTTAATTAATCTTTATAAATAATCAAGTTCCAAGTTTTCCTTGACACAATTAGGGTAGATTTATTTTCTTATAAAAGACAAAAGGGTTGTCTAAAACAAATATGAGCACACACACATTAAAGTTTTCTCATGGGTTTTGGAGTTTTTTTGTTTCTGTTTGTTTTTGGGGGTGTGCCATTTTGTGTCAATCTTATTTATGCCGTAATGGTCTTTATTTTGTGTAGTTTGTTAGTTTTTTATCCGAAAAAATGATATTTTTGGAAAAATAGTTTTTTTAAAAGCTGAATTTCTTATGTAAGCTGTAAGTCACAAAAATGTGATAATTGAGCTGATGTGGAATATATAAAATAAATGATACTTTATGGGAAGGATATATAGGAAATGAGTTTCACTTTCCACGTGCATGCACTTTGTCAAAAGAATAAATGAAAGGAATCTAGCGGAGTGGTGGGTAGGTGAAATAAAGTGAAAGGAATCTAGCGGAGTGGTGGGTAGGTGAAATAAAGCAAAAGCAAAGACAATAATAAAAAGATGGTTGTGGACATATAAAATAAATTAATATGATCCTCCCTCCGGTTCTAATTATAGGAGCAAATTTTGGAGTTGGTTTTGGTCCTAATTATAAGAGCAAGTTTTAACTTTTGTCAATTTTTTCCTATAATACCCCTATTTATACTTATTATTAGGAGTATTTATATATGTGTGTACATATATATGTATATCTGTGTTTATGTGTGTCAATATATATATGTGTAAATATATGTGTGTGTATGTGTCTATATATATATATATATATATATATGTATGTATGTATATATGCGCGTGTGTGTGTGTCTATATATATATACGTATGTATGTGTGCGTGTGTGTGTCTATATATATATGTATGTATGTGTGCATGTGTGTGTCTATATATGTATGTATGTATGTGTGTGTCTCTATGTATGTAGATATATCTATATGGATATATATATATATATATAGCAAGACCATTATTTCAATTAGAAAGCGTTTGGAAAGGAAATTAGATCTATATGTATACACATGGCTATATAAAAAACAACTAATATACATATATACTAAACTAATATGTCATAGATGTCTAACGTAAGACAAATTAGAAACACTTATAATTAGGACAACTTGTGTCATTTTAAATTTATATAAGGACATTTTAGGAAAATGAGTAAATTTAACTAATTTAACTCTTCTCCTTAATTCCCCCAAAATCGGTTAAATTGCTCTTATAAGTAGGACCGGAGGGAGTACTTTCTTTTTTGCCAATAAAATTGGTGATACTTAAAGGATAAGATCATACAGTATTTTATTTTTTGGTATTAAATAAAATAAAAATGATTAATACGAGTTAATGATTTTTTGTTATTTCAGTTATCTCAGGCAATATTATTATTCTATCTAAATTTTTTATTTGGTTTTCCAATTAAGTTGTAGGGAGATAAATATCTTCCTTTTGATGATGCTGGTGGATGACCCCTCATTTTGCAACAATTTTGAATCCTGAATGGTTCACAATTTTACATTGCTTATATAACTCCTGAATTAGTGGACCAAGATGCTTGAATTTTAAATCCAAATACAAATAGCCCGTCAGATCATTAATTAAATTAAATTAGTAAAGCTGTAACAAATTTATATTTATTTTTTTTCAAAATTACCTTTTATCAAATTAAAAATTAAAAATATTTTTCCAGCCTATTTTCACCAAGTGGGAAATGTGAGTTGGAAATTAATACCTTCTGGTACCAAAAAAAAATACTTTACTACTTCAAAAGAGGCACCTTCAATGATGGGATTGTTTTAATTTGGACCAAATGAAGAAACTCCACCTCCTAAAATTGAAATTAAACTGAGACTTGCGTATCTCGAAAGCAAAGTTAACTTTGCAAATAACAATTTTTCATTAACCTTACATTTATTTTCCAGATTGTTTATATCAAGCATGAATACTGTTTTCTGCTGAGGATTTCATACATGAGGTGGCATGCATGCTTTGAAGTATATAGAGGTAACACCAAAGCATTAAGTGATGGTTTAAAAACAATCCTCAATGGCAAATCACCTAAAAAACAAGTTTCCCAACCAAAAGATTCAGATACATGCATAACTTGACTAATTATCAGTAAGCATTCTTATATTATCCATTTAATTCATATACATGTTGTGCTTCATTTGAATTCAATGATTGCTTGTAATCCAAGATTGTCTATGATTGAGGAAGTACAAGTAATTAACTTGAATGATCATTTTTTGTGTGTGACATCTTGTTGCTTGAAAAGGAATGAAGACAAGGTAATTGAGGTGTTTGATACTTATGATTAGTGGTTTGTTTTGAGTAGTCGGGCTGAAGACTATAAACCAAACGCTTATTGGGAGACAACCCAATGATTTTGCTCGCATCCTTCTTTATTATTATTATTTTCTTTCTTTCTTTCATTTTTATTCAGGTTTCAAGATGATCACTCCTCTTGTTTCTGCAAAGTTTTGCTTGTGCACTCTTTCCTCCCTCAAAATGTAAAACATCATGGATGATACTAAAAGAAGAACTCCACATCAAAGTTAGAGGCCTAAACCAGGGGAGTACTAGTTCCTTTCCCTCTTTATATTTTTGGCAACATTGAGGACAATGTTTGATTTAAGTGTGTGGGAGAGATATGATTTCTTTGGTTATGCTTGTCTCTATGCAATTGAAAAGAATTTGTTTATTTGAGATTTTTGCATTATTTAGGATTGACCTTAATTTTGAGCTTTTCCCATCTTAGAAAATATTATCAAGTCAAAAATTAAAATAGAAAAGAATGTTTCAACTAAGCTTGTAAGCCTTGAATTTTTGTAGCAATATTGAGATTGACTATGAGAATAGAGATTAGTTTGTACTATAGTCAACAGATTATTAGTTTATGAATATTTTGCTACATGATTTCTTTAGAGAATGAGATGATAACCTTTGCTAGCTAAGTAAATCTTTTGTTTAGGGAAATGACTCAGTAAAAAAACAAAACAAAAGAAAAACAACTCCAATGACTTTTCTAGACCTTACTTAGTAACCGAAGGCACTTCATTACCAATGTTGGCACTCGTGTCAAACGGTAAAGTCAAAAAGGGTTATGAGTTGGGCTAAAAGCTTCTTGAGGTGCCTGTTGGAGTAACTGAGTAACCGGTGTTGCATCATCTATGTGCAGGGTACATAAAAAGGGGACCTACAACGGCTCAAGTTAAAAAAAAAAGTTATGTTTTACCTGAGGATCCCTATAAGTTCAATAAAAAGCGTGGCTTAGTGGGGCATTTGAATTTTTCTAGAGAAGTTAAGTAGCGTAATATTCCTCTACTAATCTTATTGTTGCACTTATTACTAACCGATCCTTTGATCATGGGATGTTAAGAGATTAATACAATTGTTTAAGGTTATTGGCTTAGTGACCTATTCTTATAAGACATTAACTTAAATAAGAGTTGATGATATGATCTAAGTGTGGTGGTTTATTGTTCTCTGTTTAGGAATGTCATAGGCAATGTTATTTTCAGATAATGAATTCTATTTCTTTTGCTTGAGGACAAGCAAATGTTTAAGTGTGGGGGAGTTTGATATGTATATATTTTGTAATTAAATAGGTATATATTTTATGATATAATTAGTTGGATTTATTAATATTATATACCTATTTAATTATCTTTTATATACTTTACTATCATCATAGGATAAAAAGATATTTTGATATAAAATCTACTTATTTCCTATTATATTTTGCAGGAAATATTAGAAGATTTAGAAAGAAGTAGAAAAAGCAACTAAGAGGATATGCAATCATTCAAACTCGGTGGTCCCACTCAAGAAAAATAGAAACAAAATCAATTGTGTGATCTGGTGGAGGAAATTACAAGATATAAGATATCTTTTTAATAAGAAAAGGAGAATCAGTGACCCATGACCAAGTTATATTTAGGTTATATATATGAAGCAAAAATGACGCAAGGGAGACCACGGATGAGCAACAAAAGGACGCACAACACACAACGCATGGAGGCTGAACCACAAATTCAAGAAGCAGAGGAAGGGAGATTGACAACGCACACAGATAGATTTTATTTCTATTCTTCCCTTCAAGCTGTTTCTCTAAATCTAAGTTTCATCTTTTCACGGATTTTGTTATAGCCATGTGTGGCTAAATTTTCTTTTCAACCTAGAGGATCTATGAGCTTGTTTGAGACTTAAAGGTTATTCTCATTAATTAGTTTTGCTTAATTTAATTCAGTTTATTTAATCTTGTTTTATTGTTATTGCTTAGTAATTGGCCACTATTGAGCATGTTTTGGGGATTTAGGGTTGAACTTGGAAAAGGGAATCTTGAATTGACCTTGGGATTAAATAATGTGGAATTAGGTTTTAATCTAATTTGCATCTAGGATATGCATATACCTAGAAGCTCCACATAATCAAATTAGAATAAGCCTGATCTAAGATGCATCTTATTTAGTTGTGTGAGGCATTGCATAATTAATCAAGATAGGTATATAAATGGACCGAAAGGCATTTATAGACATTAATACTTTAGATTAGCTGATTAAGTTAAGTCAAAATTAATTTAGTGGGGATAAAATCTAAGAAACAAACAAGTGATTAGTGACTCTAGGTTGATTGTTCGATTATTGTGGCAGTTTGTTTATTTTAATTTTAGTTTTAATTTCTTTTCTCTTAATTAAATTCAATTTGTTTTGCTCAACTTAAATGAAAAGTGTAAAATTAATGTCTAACTAAAGTTTGTGATACTAAGTCCTCGTGGGAACGATACTTTTCTTATCACTTTATTACTTGATACGGCCTGTATACTTGCGGATGTGGACCTTCCGTTAGTTTTGGGCAAATTTGGTACCTTTTTCAAACTTCCGAGGCAAATTTGGTACCCAAAAAACTTTTGGGTGCTGAGTGCCCCCTTATCAATACTTCCATGGCAAATTAGGTATTTAACCCAAAAAAATCTGATGTGGCAAATGTCCGTTTGACCTTCCGTTAGTTTTGGGCAAATTTGGTACCTTTTTCAAACTTCCGAGGCAAATTTGGTACCCAAAAAACTTTTGGGTGCTGAGTGCCCCTTGTTAATACTTCCATGACAAATTAGGTATTTAACCCTCTTTTCATCCTTTGGATGTTAATTTATCTTGTTTTGGATTACTTGCTGATTACTTACTAAATTGACATAGAGTGCAAATTGTTTAGTTGCTTTGGAATTGGAAATCATAGCTTCAGTTGCTTAGTGTCCCTGTATGAAAAAAGATACAATCTTATAGGTTTCAATAGAGGAAGCATTGAGATGAGCTAGCTTATAGGTTGCAACATGTTTCCTAATCTTGTCAAACTTTTTTCCTTCCAGAAAATGTTAACGATACAATCTTATTTCAAACGTCTAAAACCCACAAATACAGAACCCGAATCTCAAAGTGAGCAACTTTCAAACAGTATTTCAATTCCAACTGTCCAAGAATCCTCCCAATCACCACAAGCATCTCAATTTCAAAGTTTTCAATCACCACCTCAAGCAAAAGTTAATATAGAAAATCTTGAAGCGGATCCGGGAAAAAGACCTTCAATTTATTCAATGACATCAAATCCTATAGAAAGAGAGGATATTCGGAGAGCTTATTTTCTCAAGGGGCCAACTCAACCAATTCTTAAACCATTCACTCAAACGGAACTGTATGGAAAAATGCGTAGATTCAATCCTAAGTGGTATGAAGAATTTGGTTCCTGGTTGGAGTATAGTGTATCAAAAGATGCATGTTTTTGCTTGTATTGTTATCTACTTGATATGGAGGTTGGAGGTAATGGTTGAACGCAGGAAGCATTTGTCGGTGTGGGGTTCAAAAATTGGCATAAGAATGATAGAATCAAAGTTCATGTTGGAGATCATAAGAGTGTTCACAATAGAAGTTATCAAGCTTGTCAAGATTTGATGAAGCAAAATCAACATATTGATATTGCTTTTTCAAATATCTCTGAACAACAAAGAATTGATGATCGTATTCGGCTGAAAACTTCTTTAGATTGTGCTAGATTCCTACTACGCAATGGTTAGCCTTTTCAAGGACACGATGAATCTAAAAGTTCAAATCAACAAGGTTTATTCCTTGAAATTCTAAATTTTTATTCTAAGCCAAATAAAGGGATGAGTGATGTGGTCTTGCAAAATGCCCCCGATAATCACAAATTGACTTCACCAAAGATTCAGAAAGATTTTTCTCAAGTTTGTGCTGATTTGACTGTTAAAGCAATAATTAGTGATCTCGGTGATGATTACTTTTCCTTGCTAGTGGATGAAGCTTATGATGTTGCAATTAAAGAATAAATGGCGGTTGTACTTCGGTATGTAAACAAAAAAGGGTCCATTATTGAACGTTTTATTGGCATAATTCATGTTTCAGATACTACTGCACAGTCACTAAAAGCATCGATTGATGGGTGATGAGGCCCTTTTTCGTCTTTAGCCTTGGGGTCCACAATCAAAAATAAACCAAGGATTGCGTATAGGCAAACCTTGGATCGTTCTCTCTCTCGAGGAGCCTTTTATTGAATCCTAAGTAATCTAAATGCCATGAAAACAAGGGGAAAAATAGGTTTTGGATTTTTCAATTAACAAACTAAAATAGGTATGCAATTTAAATTAAATGCTAAACTATTATTTTTGGTATTTTCTTTATAAAATGGTGAATCAGTGAATGGAATGGATGAATGTTTTCTTGGAAATGGAATAGTGACTATCATAGTTCAATTAAATATAGGAGTAAATTTGCACTAAGTCTAGATGTAAAACCCCAAGATACCACTTGAGTCCAATATTCCCAATTAATAGTAGCTCCTACTACCGTAGCTAACTACTATCTCTTGAGATATTGTTTAAAACCACTTAGTGTGTGATTAGGATTAAATTAATGCAACTTGGTTCCTCTTCATATGAATGCGATACCACGCCACTCAATTAATTCAATTCAATCATATTATCTAACAATACCACGTAGACAACACAATATCATTGAATCAATAAGGAAATACATATATATAAATCCAACAAGCCACAAAATTCAATCCAATCACAATTGTCAAACTAACAAAGACAATAAACATTAATCTCGGGCCCAGAATTTATACACAATAATTCCTAAAACTAGGCAACCTAAATGTATAAATCTAGACTAATAGATTGAACAAAATACTCCCCTAAATTAGCTCTGAAACTCCAGTCAAAATCCATCTCCAAGAATTGAATCAGCCACACATAGGAACTCGCCGGAATCTGGAAAGAGTCGCCGGAAAATTCAAGAACTCGCCGGAAAATTCAAGAACTCGCCGGAATCTGGAAAACAGAGAAGGAAAACGATGGTGGTAGATGGTGGATGGAGAAGAAGGTTGAAGGTTCGGAATCGATGGTCTCTCCTTCTGTTTTCGCGCTCTCTCTCGTTCTTTTTCTTTTCCGTTTCAGCGGTGAGGCATGGTGGTGGAAGATGATGGTGGAGGGAGGTTGCTCGCCGGCAACCGTGGAGGAAGAGGAAGTTGCCGGCGAGAAAGGTGAAGAAGAAGAAGGTACGATCGAGGAAGAAGAAGAAGGTCTCGGAGATTCTGTCGTGTTCGCTGGTTCTGTTCGTTCCCCTCTTCTCTCGCGGCGCACCCTTTAGGAATTCAGAAAGAAACCTAATGAATCAATCAGATAAAAAAAACGCTGTGTTTCGATTTCGGGCCTTTTCTGGCAGTGATTTCGTTTTTGGGCCCTTTCTGACAGTGATGTTTGGGCCGTCGCTGTCAATATCTCTGATTTTGGGCCCTTTTCTGACAGCGATTTAAGGCCTTCTCTGACATTAATTCTGGTCCTCAAAGATCTCATTTTCTTCTTAGACACCTACATTGCAAGTTTAAACACAATGTAGCATCAAAATTCTAAGAAATCATTTGCATGAATAATTAATAAATTATGACCATTTTGCCCCTAATTTCACTTAATCCAATACAAATGTCCCTGATTCAAATTAGTGTTTAATCATGTAATAATGTCACAGAAAATGCATTAAGAATCCCAATTTAATCATGAAAAATCAGATAAAAGTATGGTTCGATCAATGGGCTATTTTCTAAACTTGGTTTAAGTTTGTCTAAATGTCGTGGTCAAGGCTATGATGGTGCTAGTAATATGCGAGGTGAATTCAAAGGGCTTAAGAGTTTGATTTTGGCAGACAACACATCCGCATGGGGGTTTCATGCAAGCAGAAGGAAATTCTTCAAATGAATCAGTATGAGCTAATAGTTGAAAGAATTGCTAGTGGTGAAATGCCAACTGGAAAAAGGTTTAAATCAAGAGACAACCTTAAAGCGACCTGGAGACACTCGTTGGGGTTCCCATTTTGGTACGGTTACAAGTGTTACCTCATTATTTTCTCCAATAATTTCCTTGATGAAAATTATTGAAGACGATAGAAAAATGATGCTGTAAGAACCGATGCAGGTTGCATTTTGTATGCCATGGAGGATTTTGAATTTGCTTTCTTGTTGCATCTTATGAAATTGATCTTGGGGATTTCTTACGAGTTGTCACAAGCACTACAAAGAAAAGATCAAGACCTTTTAAATGAAATTGGTTTAGTGAAGGTAGTCAAGTCTCGTTTACAAGAGGTGAGATATAATGGTTTTGATGAATAGCTTCAAGAAACGAACATTTTTGCCAATAAATATGATATTGACATTCCAAATATGAATTATGTTTATTTTCCTAAAGGGAGATTGAGAAAGATATTAGAATCATTCACATTCTTCCACTACTTTAAGGTGGAGTTATTTAATACAGTGATAGATACTCAGGTTCAAGAGTTGAATGATCGATTTGATAATGTCAATACCAAGTTGCTTGAGTGTTTGAGTTGTCTTGATCCTCGTAATTCATTTTCTAATTTTAACAAAGAAAAATTGATTGAATTTGCTAGATTCTATCCTTTGAAGTTTGATGAGCTTGTAGATATTCCTTTTCTGTCTTCAAGTCTCGGTAATTTTATTGTTGATGTAGGGCTGATTCTGATTTTGTCAATTTGCAAACAATTTCTGACCTTGCTTTGAAAATGGTTAAGAAGAGAAATGATATTGTTTATCCACTGGTCTATTTGTTGATAAAGTTGGTACTCGTTCTACCGATAGCAACTGCTAGTGTTGAGCGGGTTTTTTCTGCAATGACTTTTGTTAAAGATAAGTTGCGCAATCGGATAAGTGATGATTGGTTTAACTCATGCATGCTAACTTATGTTGAATGTGATATATTTGATACGATTGATGATGGAGATATAATGCAATACTTTCAAGGAATGAAGAATCGAAGAATGCTTTTGTAATTGTTCTGATGTAAAGGTTAGTTGACTCTTGATTATTATTTTTCTATGTTAAGTTGAAGTTTTCTTTTCTTTTATTGTTTATATTCTTTTGTTTTTTAATGCGTTTAAAAATTTCCTTAAAAAAAATTTGGGGGCAGAATCCCACCATTAATTGTGCACCCACAAATCTAAAATCCTGGGTCCGCCACTGTATATATACACCACAAAAATAACCCATATAGCCAACCATTTCAACTGCAGAGTTCTGATACAGACATATAACAACAAAACGGGGCATTTTATTTAACCAAGGATAAAAGAGGAACTGAATTCACTGTTGCATGCCACAAGATTTTGTATATGGTGGTCTGGTTTAATTATATGGCGTATTATAATGTCGTGCCTAATAAATCATGAACAAGAAACAAACAATTTGACTAAGAAAAACAATTATCTCGTACGTGTTGGCTCTCCAAACAATAATTCTACCTAGCATATGGAGCAGAGAGATCCGATTCAAGTGAAACGTAACAAATATCGAATGTAGTGTTCAAGATTCTACCACTATCGCCTCTTGATCTGCATTTCCTAGGGATAGCTCAAGTGCCAAACATTCCTTTAGCTCATTCACAACATGACTTATATCAGGTCTTTGAATTACAATTGGCGGAACACAAGACATGGCTATCTCTAAGGGTCATAGTGACCCAAGAAATGGACGTGTGTGCAGTTAGCCTTGTGCAAAATATCATTTTGGAATCTTTATCACCAATCTCTCTCTCTCTCTCTCACTCACACACAAAAGAGTGAGGTTGGGGTTTTTGGACTTTCTGGTACGTGTGAGAGGCAAAGTGAAAATTTCAGATTTATAGGTTTTAGAGAAATCTAGTTGACCATTGTATTTAACCATTGTCGAATATTGCGAAAGCATGCTGACGGAATTGTAAGTTTTTGAAAGTGGACAATGAATTGTTGTTTGATATTATATTAGCAGCGAACTATATGGACATCAAAAGTTTTTGTTAGATTTATCTTGTCAAGCTGTGGCTTCTATGATAAAGGACAAAACCACAGAGCAGATTCGACAAACTTTTAACATAAAAAATGACTTTAACCCCAAAGAAGAAGAGGAGATTCGCAAAGAAAATCCATGGGCGTTTGAGAATTAAGGTCAAATTTCGTCATAAACGTTTTTAAGAGAGCATGAGTACTAACAACTTGACGAAATCTTATTGCTGTCTACCGCTTTAATTTAGTTCTTATCATAAACTTCTTTTCAAAATATTTTTAAGATAAAGCCATTTCATGTATGAGTGGAGAGGGAGGTTAGTGGAGACATTATTTTCCCATATATACACACATATGAGTATAGACTTTTAAAACTAATCTTAATTTTCCGCTTTTCATGGTTAGTCTCCGGGGAAAATAATCAAGCGTGCAGGAGTAAAACCCTCAAATTAAGAAATTTAAAATACTATTTTCAAAAGTTCCACCAAATGGAGATGAGCATAGACTCCAATTAGTAAAGGTTGGATTATCTCTTGCAGTGTCTAATAAATCGGAGCTAGTAATGTTATTTAAAAAATATTTAACTAAAAGAAAACTGAACTATTCTTCTGTATCATCAGAATTCTTAATTCACACGGTTGCATAAGTTTGAACTTTTTTTACTTTCTGAAGAGAGAGTTCTTGCAACCTTCATGACCAATGGTCATTGGTAGAAAATAATTATTTATCCAAAGAAGTAATGCTTTTATTTAAATTTGGATTTATTGTATGGAGAATGATCCCCCATGCATTACAATAAACACGTGTGATTTTAAACAACCAAATATCACATAATACAATCTATAATATTCTCTCACTCCTGCTAAAAACATGATAATTAACATATATATATATATCATTGGTATAGACTGATGGGTGGATATATATATGATTATGATGAGTATAATTAATTAAGGAATTAAGATTAAGTAGGAGGAGGAGGAGGAGGGGAGACACAACACTTGCAGCAAGTTGAGCCAGGAGGAGGAGGAGCACAGCACACACACGCAGGACAAAGGGGCCCACCCGGGTTAGTGCCTGCACCACAAATTTAAAATGATACCTCAATAATTCATGTATATATAAATTAATGGCTAAATTACTTTTCATTATCTTAGTATAGCTTTATTTTAAATTTACTGTCTATGATTATCATTTTAGGAAAAATTGCTGAAAAAACTTTCATTGCATGACTAAAGATACTGTATTTTCTTTTTTCTTTTTTAAACCACGCAGTATATTCTATATATGTCTATCCTCAGTGGGTATAACTCTTCTTCGACAACCTTATACTTTCAATTGTGTCCAAAATAGAAGAAATTTGAACAAAGTTGAAAATATTTCATAGACAACTAAAAAGAGTTGCACCCACTTACATTAGATGGAAGGCTCACCAGCCCCCAAACTAATTATCTAAACAAAATTGGATGTCGCCAACCAATGGGGCCCCTCACAACATAACAAACCAAGGTTTGAATCCCCACTGAAAGAAGTGCCTACATTTAGTGCCCAACAATGCTTCAAACAAAATTGCCTCTAATAAGAGCATACTTGTGCTTAGATGACACCATAAAAGAGGATAAAACTCTTTGTTTATATTAAACTAGATGAAACAAGCCTATGTTTTATGATTTGCAGAACTGAGTGACTTATACTCGCACATACGTATATATATGGATATCACAACCAATTACACCAATCATGAACATGATCGATTGAATTGATGTTTAACTAATTAATAGAGAAATATTATATATAATTTTACACTAATTACTTAAGGAGGTGACCGAATTTAGATTGGTTTATTACCTGGTGGAACTGGAGTTTGAGCTTCACAGGGCAAAGTTGGAGCTAACACCAATACCATAGCAAATATGAAAACAGTCACTGAAGAACACCTCCAAGAATTGCTTCCCATTGCTTATAGATTACAATAAACAGATAAATTGTTTTCTTTTTGCCTATTCTCTTTCAAGGAAGATGATAAGAATATATGGATATGAGGAAGCTTATTTATACTGGTTGTTTTTAGGTAAGCATGGTTTGCTTGAGCCGAGATATTTGAATTCAAATGTTGACATTTTTTACAATGGTTCATTCATTTCAACGTAATAATGGTTTTGTTTTCATAGTTAACAACTACCTCGGCTGTAACCTTGGCAAAACTTGTGGGACAAATATGTATATAGTTGAAATTTGTGTCTGTCATCTAAACTCTATCGAGATTTTCAATAAAATTAATGATATCTTGTGTGAGAGATGAACCATTTTAATCATTTTCATAGATGAAATGTGGGGGTTTGAGATTGACCAATGTACATCTTTATGAACGTAACTAAAATTTTCAAGTTTCATAATATTATTACTCAATCAATTACGTCAACAATCTTGCGTGGTTGATAAATCAGCATCATGAGGCGTGATCAATGGTCTGATTTGACTTTTTTTTTTTTAAAAGATTTTTATTGAGGTTGGGTCAAAACCCGGCCCAAACATTCAAGCATCAGGCTGGCCAGAAATGCATATCAAGTTGGGCATCGATTTTAAGTGAAGCCCAACCCAACTATGCCTGCGTGCAGCCCTAATTTATAAATCATGCATGGCTACGCTTCTCTTGGACATTTATAGCACGAATAAATCCCACAATAATAATTTGATGAACTCTTAAGAATAAACCAACATGTGGTTGGTCCAGTGGAATGTGGCGCTGGATTCCCTTAAGAGGTCTAGGGTTCGAGCTGCGGTAAAACCACTCGTAATCCGCCTTGTATGGAGCTACCACTGTTGGGAGGGTCGTTCTTGTCACTGTAGAACTCAGAGTGGTTGCACACTTGCCACCATTTTTCTTATAAAAAAAAAAAAACTCTTAAGAATAAAATGAATGAAAAATCAGCAGAAAAAAAAAAAAGAACACAGAGGGAAAACATGGTACTAACTCGGGTCTTAAATATAAAATCTAGTTGACTTTTTTTGAAATATTAATGAAGCTAAATAAGTTACTTAATTGTATTGTATGTTATGTACAATTAAATTGTATATGATTTTATAAGTCAAACAAATTAGTTTGGAAAAAAAAAATCATAAATATAAATATTTTTAAGTAATTTAATTATCTTTCTTAATCCCTCCAAAAAGTCAACTGATGAGTCTTGTATTTAGAATCGGAGGTAGTATAAGCAAAAAAGAAAACGTATGTTAATTATTTAGCTAGAATGCTAGATGGATTGATGAGAGAGGTGGGTTAATAGAGTTATGCATGTTTGGATTAGCTTTTGGAGAATAACTTTTACGATTTATGAGATAAGCATGTGAGAAAAGTTTTATATGAAAAAGGGTTTTTGAAACTATAATTTTATTGTTTCCCAAACATGCATTGTTAATGAACTGGTAAAAACATCATTTTACTTTTGACGTCTTAATTTAAAATTCGGATGCCTATACAAATGACTTTTGGCATCCTAATTTAAATTTAGAATCTCAAAAGTGAACTCAGCGCATTTTTGGCATCCTAAACTATTTTTGGGATGCTAAAAGCATCATTTTTTGCGTCCTAAAACTATTTTAAGACTCCAAAAACAGAATTTTTGGTGTCCTAAAATACTTTTAGGACACCAAACCCGTGACTCTTTTCCTTTTTTCTTTTTTGGGTTGAAATATCCTATGTGACTCCCTCAACCTTTTGTTTTGTTTTCAGCTCTCATCTCTCAGCCTTCACTTTCTATCTTTCATCTCATCTCCCTTGACTCCATCACCTTCTCTCATCATTCTCATTTTCACTGTCGTAGCTCGCTAACTCCATTGACTTCATCATCTCCTCAACTCCCTCAACTCCGTCGCTCGACTCCTTCGCCTCCCTTGCTCACCTCGATTCTTACTACCATAGCTCGCAGCCACTCGTCGCTTTGCTTTGCTCCACCAGACCAAACCCTCGCATTTGAAGACTGTCTTGCTGGATCGAGCATTGTCGGATCCCCTTCTTCAGATCTGAAAACGGATCCCTCGCTGTCGATATGTACAAGTTTCACATGAACGAAATTTTCCTGGGTCGAATTGAAGGCGGCGAGATTTGGCTGGGTCATGATGAAGGCGGTGAAATTTGTTGTTTTTTTGTTCAATTTTACTGTGATTTGTTTTTCATTTTCTTCTGATTGTGAATGTTAGATCTGAAATTTTGGATGTTAGTCCTATTCTTAATTTATGTTAATCGTATTATGGATAACTTTTTTCTTCTGATTTGTTTTGATCTACTAATTTTTTGATCCGTCGTGCCTCTTGTAAGTGCATGTGTTGTGGTTGTTCCTTATGCTCGTCTGAACACACATCACCGTCCACACCGTCGTTGAGGCTTTGTTTTTTTAAAAAAAAAAATTATGCGCCGTAAAGTGGTACTTATGGTTTCCTTTTTTTAAGGGCACCGTACGTCTGATTTTTTGCATCCCCTTATAGGCGTCACAAAAAAGGGACGTATAATGTATAAAAAAATGGACATTAAAGACTATTTCTGTAGTAGAGCTAATAACCTGTTTGTACTTTTTCTTACCAACTTTAGAGAGACAATGTTATATTCAATATAACCCTTACTACATGATCCTTCCTGCCCTTAATTAATATAATTAATACAAGAATCACATAACTAATTTATGTATATTAAAAAAATTAATTATTTATAAAAAATGTGTTTTGATTTTCTTAAAATATATATATACCCTCTTAATAATCATTAACATTGAAACTACATCTTGATATTCCCTTACTATATTCAACAATTTGAGGTGAAAACCATAATTTATTTATTTATTTATTTTTTTTGTGTGTTGTGGGGGTGGGGGGAGTAAATTGAGGTCTTAAAGTTATAAGGAAAACAAATCTTATAACTAACTCATATATTTAAAATCGGAGGGGGTATATTATTGGAGACTTGAGTGACAAGATTACAACAAACAAACCATATGGCAGTGTGAGTCAGACTCCCGCTCCATCGCCCCTTTTATTTAATACCAGTGATATGATCAAGCAAAGCTGATTATTATCATTATATATAAAGACATCTATTAAATAAATTCAATCCATGAGAAATAGGAAAAACCACATTAGTAAAAAGAATAAATACCCTTTCTGGTCCCTGACAAAAAACGCGATCCCCATTTTGGCCCTTTACAAAAAAAAGTCATTTTTAGTCCATAAAAGGGACGAATAAGGGTCGATTGGTTGACATTTTAATCCCTCACAAATTTCAAAAAGGTCATTTTTAGTCCATAAAAAGGACGAATAAGAGTCAATTTTTTTGTAATAAATTAACCATATGAGTGTCAACACTAAGTTGCTGCTGAAATAAGGGTCCTTTTTCATAATAAATTATAGGGTTAATGAGCAATTTTACACACGAGCTTTACCCCCGGGAGCGCCCAGCACCACGTGCTTTTTTCTGGAGCAAAAGTACACACGTGGTTACGTTTTGGGAGCGCCCAGCACCACGACAGTTAGTTGACCGTTAGTCAACCGTTAACTTGGATGGAACGCTGACGTGGCGCTTATTTGGACTGACACGCTGACGTGGACGCTGATGGTAAGAAAAAAAAGAAAATTACCATTTTGCCCCTTAGTTTTAAATGAAAATTACCATTTTGCCCCTTAGTTTTAAATGAAAATTACCACTTTACCCCTTAGTTTTAAATGAAAATTACCCTTTTACCCTTAGTTTTAAATAAAAATTACTTTTTTGCCCTTTGTTTTAAATAAAAAAAAAAAAAACTAAAAATACCCCCTCCCCGTGGGCCCCACCACCAGCCACCCCACCGCCGCTGCCGTGGCGGCGGCCATTTGCTGCGCCGCCGCGGTGGGGTGGCCGGTGGTGGGGCCCCGGGGTAGGGGTATTTTTATTTTTATTTTTTTAAAAAAAACTTAGGGCAAAAGGGTAATTTTTATTTAAAACTAAGGGTAAAAGTATAATTTCACCCGAGTTACTATTCATTTCCATCCAACTTGACGGTTGACTAACGGTCAACTAACGGCCGTGGTGCTGGGCGCTCCCAAAACGTAACCACGTGTGTATTTTTGCTCCAAAAAAAAGCACGTGGTGCTGGGCGCTCCCGGGGGTAAAGCTCGTGTGTAAAATTGCTCCTTAACCCTAAATTATATCAATAAACATATTTGTTATATAATTATTGTAGTAAGAAAAACTAAAATTTTAAAAAAGAAAAAAATAATAATACTTTCGGTGGCGACACTAAGTTGCTGCTGAAACACACTTTGGCGGTGACATATGAGTGCGGCCGCTGAAAGTTAAAACTTTCAGCGACAACAAAACGTATAGCCACTGAAAGTTCTACCTTCAGCGGCAACGACATAATGTCACCACTGAATGTACCACTTTTGGCAGCGACAAGATATGTTGCCGCTGAAAGTCAACACTTTTAGCGGCGACATTAAAAATTGCTGTTGAAGGTCAAAACTTTCAACGGCAACTCTGTTGTCGCCGCTGAAGGAGAACTTTCAACGACAACTTTTAATGTTGCCACTGGATGTCTTTTTTTTTTTTTGTAGTACTAGAGGGCACTAAAACCATTGTTCCCCTGCCATGACATGATGTGCAATCTCACGGATCAAGAAATGAGAACAACTCAATCTGTAACATCTCGTTTTCAAAAGCAGTATATTTTTTTTTCATCAGAGTAGAGCATCGAAGCATAAGAGTAACTGATATATATATTCAAAATGCCAACAGTAGTGTGTCTGACTGGTTATAATAGTGGTACATTATACGAGTGGTTCAAAAGTAATATACAACAACGGAAAGTCTTGGTAGTAAAAAGAAATCTTATGCCGGTTCTCTAAGCATTCTGCTTACTCTTCTCCTCGGTCCTCGGTCCTCGGTCCTCCCGACCCTGAAGCTATGTGAAGAGCTGAGGTCCATTGCAATCGGACCTCAGTAACGGTTAACCTCATATTTACATATACAGCATATGGACTACAGACATCCAACATCAACAGTATAAGAGCACATAATACAAGCCTCTCCCAAACAGCGTATCCCGGCGGCACATAGGCCTCCTGAAGCTTACCCTAGCAGCACGTAGGCCCTCCCTTGAAGCTTACCCTGGCGGCACCTAGGCCCTTAGCAAACGTACCCTGGCGGCACCTAGGCCTTCTAAAACGTACCCTGGAGGCACCTAGGCCTTCTGAAACGTACCCTGGCGGCACCTAGGCCACTAACAAGCGTATCCCAATACCCGGAAACCATAACAACATTACATAAACATACAATAGACATAGCACATACACGCATACCATAAATATCAGAGTTAGGATTACTAGTACGCGAACGTACCTTCGTTGACGGTATACGATATTTCCGACGGAATACGGTATTTTTGACAGCGGTACGAGATCACAGATATCCTATAAGGATAATAGCGCATTTATTAATGATCAAGCATTATGACGGACATTTTAGTCATAAATGACCATTTTACCCCTGACCCCCTAATTGGCGGAATTTCGCCAGAGCTTCGCTACTTTGACTCTAATCTTCCAAAATTTTGCCATAACTCCAACTCCATCATAATTTTTGAAATTAATACCTTAATTACCCCTAAAACATGATATCTAATCATACTTGGAAGATTAAATATTAAACTAGCATTTCTACTATAACTACCGAACGAAAGACTAAAGCTTAAGACTCGGTACCGAAGAAATTACCCAGAACTTCGTTGCTTCTTCCTCCGGGCTCCTCCTTCTCTCTACCTTCTCTCTAGAATTCGAAATGCTCAAGGAATATGTGAGGAATGAAGTGAACCAAAGGGGTCTATTTATAGGAAAAGTTGATGGATTTCAACCCTTGGATCAACTTTATGGAATTCAATCTCAACCTTCCATTTGAAAACTTAGCAAACAAGTTTTGTCCTTCATTCTCCTCCACACATTTCGTCCCCTATGTCATCTTTTGTCACCAACATGATGTCATCCATGTGCTTTATGAGCTTCTACCGATAAAGTTCCCTGATCGGTGTTCTAATTGCGTAATCTTAGAAAATCTCAAAAATCCGACAACATAGCCCTGAAGGTCTATTCTTCCTCTTTAGAAATGTCTGGGTTAACTAAATTTTTGATCCCATTCAGAACATTTCGTTGCCTGCCGAACATTTTCGGATAACCGTCTTCGGTTACGGAAATCACTTCGGGTAACAACATCTTCGGGACAAAAATCCACTTATTCATAATATGCCCAGATGTTTACCACCTCATCCCTGGATTTCAAGTTATGGCTTAGTTTCTATAGATTTTCATTTATCTGATTTGCTTTTTGAATATCAGATAGCTTCTTAGTCAGTCTAGTATAACCTTTTTTGGTTACGGAAATAACTTCGGAGGTAACCTACTCCGAGCTAAAAATTCACTTGTCTATAATAAGTCCTGACCTTGGAAACCTAATTCATGGTTTTCTAGATAGGATTTAATTTCTATCGGTGGTCATTTATCCTATTTGCTTTTTCAATAACTTATTCACTAAGTTTTCCTTTTAATTTTCATTCAATTTTCCTTTTCTTTTTCTTCTTAATTTCGGTTTTCCCTCCCCAAAAATGTTGAATTTTCAACTCCTTTTTAATTACTTAGTTTATGCACTAATTATCTTAATTAGTAATTATTTCATTGCTTAATCCTTTGTTGGTTAATCAAGCCTTAGGGATTAAGCGTAATTCATCTAACATACTTTTTAATTATGCCAAATTACTTAGCAATATTCTTTATACTAATCTTGATTCCTTATTGGTCATTAATCCCAATTTAAGGGTTTTAAATAATTAACTTTGAATATCTCTTTTATCCATGTCTAAACAATTAGCCAATAATTATTTATTTAATCACTTACTAATTGTTGACAATTTTCTTAATTGAGGTTAATTATTATCTCACAACTATTGGACTGACATTGGTATTTTATGTCCCATATAAAATATTAAAAATCATGGGGTCATTTTGGTTCTCAAAATACTTTTTGATTTTTTCCTTTTAATTTTTCCAATGTTATAATTTAATAAATTACCAAAATTAGAGACAATATACTCTCTAAATTTTAATAAATATTTTACTGCCTCTTAAGATTTATCATAATATTCTTAGGCTATTTTATGCCCCACAAATGCATTTTTAACACTTTATCTTTTCTAATTTTAATAGAATTTACCTTAGAAAATAAAATAATTATATCTCAAGGTTTTGAGACCTCATATTCACCTATTCCCAATAGGTATTATTTACTAAAATATGTTACTTATCATAAGTGCGATTTTTAGTAGCTCAACCGAACAAGCAACAGACTTGTTTAGTAATATATAGAATTCTATCACTATTAGCGGAAAAGACGACCTCAAGACTGACAGGGCAACCTTTCTTCTTTCTTATTATTTTATTTTATATTTATAAGTATAATAAGAGCGAGATGCAGTAGTCTCCTTAGTCTGGCATTCCTTCCGGCCCTGGAAGTAGGGGGTAAAGGGGTTTTCCTTCCATAATTGTCGGTCATTCCCGTTTTCCATCTTTTTTTTTATTTTTTAACGGGATGAGCTAAGAACCATACATAATGTCTTGGCAAAACTTCTAAAAGCACTTAAACAAGACGAAATAAAATTTCTCTCAAATACTGACTTCGAACACTATAAAATCACTTTAAAAAGCTAACTATTAACGTCAAGTTTTGGACTTTGTTAGTTTATTTATCTTTCCATGGTAGGCTAATCAAATCCGTATTATTAAATTAATTAATTGATATTTTGATCAACTTAAATAATTATAATGTAACATTCAAAATGTAAATTTGAGATTATGTGGGAAGTTAAAATAGGAAATTCCACGAACGTGTAAATCATCTCACTCGTCCTAAATTAATTATCACCCTCTCTCTCTCTCTCTCTCTCTCTCTCTCTATATATATATATATATATAACACATAATATTGTAATAAGCTTTTGATATTATATTACACACACGCACATGGTTATATATTCATTTAAGGTTAATGTTTTGTTATAATCATATGATGACTAAAGGATAGAACTCAGGTACGCCTCCTATAGAAAACCAAGGCAAGTTGTGCTGGTATGATCTGAAGGGGGAAGGTTTGAGTCTATAAGAACAAGTGGTCCTACCCATGTGTTGGGAAGACTCTGTAAGAGTTCTCCTGTATGCAATAGGATATGAATCCTTCCATGACCCGGATGATATTCGGCCAACCCTCAGGCTCTATCTATAGTAGATCATATTGTTATTCCGAGATCTTCTCTGAATCTGAACATATACTCTTTATGGTGTGTGTGTGGCCACACACATATATATATATATAATATCAAAAGCTTATTACAACATTATGTTTTAGTTTTAAATTTGTACGCATCTGCATCTATAAAATGTCCCAACGATAACACAAAGCACAATATATAATAACTTTAGAGACAACGATGTTTATTCAATATATAAAACATGCTATTTGTTACAGTAAACTTGAGTTGCAAAATTGCAACAAATTACGTACAAACATTACAAACATAAATTCAACCGAGGAAAAGTAAGCAAACCTGAAACCACATTAAAATCATAAGCAAACACTTTATTTGTAACCTTGGCATTTATTCATGTTCTTTTATAATGATTTAATGGTCGTACTTATTCTTCTAAATTGAACGTAACACATCTAATTATATATATAACGACATTACATAAAACATAATCAAGGGCTCAGCACAAGCAAGAGCAGCATTTGCCTGGAGCTGGAGGAGGAGCACAACACACACAATGAGGACATATGGGATTATTGGGAATTCCTGCAACCACACCAAATAATTAAGAAAACTCAAGTACATATATTTAAATATTCACACAAATCTACGGGATCAGCTATCCTCCTTTGCTCTTACACGGATCTCTTCCCCTCCTCTTCTCATCTCAACCTTTTGATTGAAATTGGAATGGTTCAGATTTAATGTTTAATAAAATTATGGCTAAAGTATACTTTTAGTCCTTTAAGTTTACATGAGGTATATTTTTGGTCCTTTAACTTTATAAAGTATACTTTTAGTCCTATAATTCTAACACCGTTAATTTTGCTAACGGAAAATGCAAACTCAAGTGATAACGCTGTAAACTTAAGTGATGATTGTGTAATTAAATGCTATTAAGCTTAAATTTAAAATATGAGTAAATTGAAGAGTATATAAAATTTGTGTAATTAAATGTATTAGTCATCACTTGAGTTCACCGCATCAGCTTTTCCGTTAGCAACAGTAACAATGTTAGAATTTTAGGACCAAAAGTATACTTTATAAAGTTAAGGGACCAAAAATATGCCTTATGTAAAATTTAAAGAACTAAAAGTATACTTTAGCCTAAAATTATTAATGCAAAATTAAATTATTGAAAAATAAATTTAAAAACTATTAAATTTTTTTATGATAATTTAAAACTACAATGAAAAATATTTTTATAAGATATTAAATCTGAACTATTCAAATTTCAACATAAATGTTGAATGGAGAAGAGAGGAGGATAGCTGAGTCCCAAATAAAGGGTATGATGCCACTAGACTCAAGGGCCTTCCATCTTTATCAAACACATTGGAATAATTTTATAAAAGTAAGAGTTAAAGAAATGTTATTAGAGGAATTAATGAATGATCTTTTGGTAAAATTCAAATAATAATTATAAATACAAAAACACCCTTCATTAATTTCCTTAACTTCCAAAACGACGTAGTTTTAGGGTGACTTGACATAAGCTTATGTCAAGTGACATGACAAACAATAAACCCTATATATATATATATATATATAGGGATATATGTGTGTGTGCGAAAATATGATGGATCTAGAATAAATTAAAAATCGGATTTACTCGAATGCCGTAGCGGCTTTGGAGCTGGTGCTCTTGGCGGTGGTGCCCTTTCTGCTTCGCACGGCAAGGTGGTGGTCGGAGACAAGATCACGACAAAGATGAAAATAGTCACCAAAGAAAGCTTAAAAGAGTCACTAGCCATCGCTTTCTTTTTTGTTTTTCTAACAACAAATAAATGTACGTCTTTGAAAGTGTAAGCTAAATAATCTGAATATTGTGTCTCATTTATGTAAAGAAGGTACATATATACATACAAGAGATGAGAACTAAACAGGGTAACCAAATAGCCACAAAAAAGTCAGTAGAACTAAACGCAGCACGAATTTGACAAATGTCAGTCTGATCCTCGAATTTGACAACTGGCATATTAGTCCTTTGATGTAGAAGATGATGATGATTTCGAGTTGCTGCAATGTGGTCTTCATCATGTCTTCTTTCTCACATTTTTCGCATATGTGGGACCCAAAAAACCATTAAGTCAACATCTTACAAAAAATTCTCAATTTAATCACGTCTTCTTTCTCACCTTTTCAAATATGTGGGACCCAAAACCATTAAGTCAACATCTTACACCAAATTTTCAATCTTGGATGAATGGTTGTCCTGTGCGCCATGTGAAGGAAACAATGGAGAGAAAATATGTGGACCCTGTTCAGAAACTGACTAGACCATTACCTTCTTCTTCACCTTCGCCATCCACCATTACTATCGTCGGCGGCCAAAACTCTTCTATAACCGCCGGTGAAGATCTTGATGAGCGCAACGAACTGAGACAGCTACAACGCAGCAGCAACACATGACCATCCCCAACCTTCATCTTCTTTACCAACTCACTGAGCTACATGACCGGCGACGTCCTTCTCGGGCACGAGTTTACAAAACTCACACTACAGCGGATTAGATCAGGGAGAGATAGAGAGAGGAAGACCAGAAAGAGAGAGCCAAACCACATCAATTCAACACCATCACCTCCCTCCTTCACCGTCGTCACACCTTGCCTTCTCTGTCAATGGCAAGTTCTAAGAATAAGAACGTGAACATACTCAAACTAACCTGAAATACTCAAAAGTTGATGGCGAGATGCAGACTGTCGTCGAGATTGACGGCAACATGGAAGTTGGAACCACAAGTTCACACAATCAGACACCAGGTCACGACTCACGAATTTCAAAAATGGTGGTCTTAACGGAATCTGGAAAACTCATCGGAATCTGGACAAACTCAGCAAAGAACTCGCCGAAATCTGGAAAACTCGCCGGAAAACTCAAAATACTCGTCAGACTCTGCAAGCTTTGTCGGAAATGAGGAGTACCATCTGATTAAAGAATTGCTGAAATCTGAAAATCTTGTCGGAAGTGAGAACCTCATTGACATACACTCTGAATAGCCACTGTTACTGTTCACGCTACAGTAACATCGGCCACCAGAAAAATGCTCAAATTGGCTAAAAACAATCCCTATGCTCTAATACCATGTAAGCTAAATAATTTAAATATTGTGTCTCATTCATGTAAAGAAGTTACATATATATACAAGAGATGACAGCCTTAGTAATAATGGTTGTTGATGAGGATTTCCCTAATCCCTAATTTATAGGGATTGTACTTGATTAGAATATATTTCCTGATTTCCTAACAGAAAGGTTTGTTGTGAAGATTGGATGCTAATAAGTATATAGTTATCAAGCATATTTTTATACTTGTTTTGCTGAGGCTCATAAATCATATGACCTCGTACGTGTTTGACGAGGTATTTTGAATTTTAAGAGTTGAAATTTGGGATCGTAACTTTCAAACTCATTGTGTCTGACTTGACGGACTCTGCTCATTAAAATTAAAACATCATGTCCTTCGATTTTTATTTTTTTTGCTCATGCCTTCGATTTTTATTAAAGAAGGATTCTTAGAAGTCATTAAAAATGCCTTATTTATTTACTTTTTGCCATCAAAAGTGGCTTATATTTTTTTATCATGAAAGTGAAGAAAAATATCTTATAATTTTGAGTGGATGGGGTATTTGTTTACCGTCTAATGGTGTGTACTTATTTCGGTCAGTAGTTAACATAAGATACTCTCAACTATTTTACGTTAATTAAGAAAATAAATTTCAATTACTTTAAATTTCTAAAATTGACAAAAATTATCACTACTTTCTGAAATAATCTTTTAATTAAATCAATCTATCTTGACTATTTTAAATTTATTTCTTATATCATCTATAATGAAAAGTGGGAAATCAAATCGTCTTCTTTGCGTATAAAATGCTCTTTAAATTCAAGCTACCCAACCAACTTCGTCCTTTGTAATTATAATTTATAACATTCTAATCACTTTTGACCGGGAATTCTATCTTATATAACACGGCAACATTACTTTTATTTTCTTTAAGAAAAGATTACATGCAAATGACAAGGAACAAGACATGGTAATTTCTGACAATGAAAAATAAAATTAGTTTTTGTCACTCCCGGCAACAAAAAATAAAGGGAAAATTCCCCTTAAGGCCCAAGTAATCAAAATATTATCAAAAAAGGCCCAACAAAAGTCACATATCAAAAAATACACTAGGGCATTTTCTCGTATTATTTTAGAAATTAAATGTTAACAACTATATCAGTACAACGTTAACAATTATATCAGTACAATATTTTTTGAAATAATATCAGAAAAAGGCCCAAAGGCCTTTTTTGATATATGACTTTTCTTCAGGCCTTTTTTGACAATATTTTAGTAACCTGGGCCTTGAAAGGAATTTTCCCAAAAGTAAAAGTTGGAGGGCCGCGAAATGAAGTGCAGGCACCTAGCAGCACAGAGTTGACATAAAAGTTATGCTGATAAAAGAAGGAGACCTCTAGCATTTGAAGTTGGAGACCATGTTTTCCTGAAGGTATCTCCAGTTACAGGAATTGGTCGGGCAATTAAGAGAAAGAAGTTGAGTCCTCGGTATATTGGTCTTTTTGAAATTTTGGAGAAAATCGGACAAGTGGCATACAAAATAGCCTTACCCCCGAACTTGGGCAGACTTCATAATGTCTTCCATGTCTCACAATTGAAGAAATATCAACTAGACCCTGAACATGCACTACTACAAAAAAGCCTTACAACGTCTCTAAAAGACGTCCTTTTTAAAAAAAAGGAAGTAAAAACTAAAGGCGGTGGCATTTTTGTAATTATATGTAAGAAAAGTTGACTTTTGGCGTCTAAGTTCAAAATTTAGACGCCAAAAGCATCACTTTTGGCGTCTAATTTTCACATTTAGACGCCAAAAGTGATTCAAAAAAGAAAAAAATGCGCTAAATGAAAAGTTTGGTGCCAAAAAGTGTCACTTTTGGCGTCTAAATAAAAAATTAGACGCCAAAATCATCACTTTTGGCGTCTAAGTTTAAAACTTAGACGCCAAAATTGATTCAAAAAAGAAAAAAATGTGGGAAATGAAAAGTCAAGGCGCAAAAAAGTGTCACTTTTGGCGTCTAAATAAAAAATTAGACGCCAAAAGCATCACTTTTGGCGTCTAAGTTTTAAACTTAGACGCCAAAAGTGATTCAAAAAAGAAAAAAAAAATTAAAAGCCAATTCACGCGTTTTGTCTGAAGAAAAAAAACAAGGCAGGGGCAGAGTCAGTCACTTCCTCATTTTTTCACGGAGCATCTAGTCACACGATTTCCTTCATCCTCTCTCTCATCGATCTACTCCCTTCAGTCGATCTCCTCTCGCTCTCGTCAATCTACGCTGATTTCCTTCACTGTCTCTGCCTTCAATCGCCGGAATCTCTTCGATTCCTTCGTCGCCGTTCCAATAAGTCGCTCCTCCTCCTCATCGATGATTTTCGAGTCGACGCGTTCTTGGCTTCAGTCGTCGGATCGACGCGTGCTCCAGAATCTCCTCCATGTTCATGCGCTCCAGATCTGTAGCATCTAGGACCCACAAGCCCACCAGGAACAGCGACGGCCGCGGCCTCCCTCTCTATCCCTTACGGCGGCAGCGTCTCTGGGTTGTAGATCTATAGATCTGCTTTTTTGTTTCTTCAGATCTGAAAATGTGTTTTTACCTTCTGATTCAAGCATATGTTAGGTAGGAACGAAAGGCTAAGCAGATTTATAATCCTGAGCAAGAGAAGGTCAGTGTTCAATATATGTCATGTCTTCCATTTGGCCTTGAATTTTCAATCTGTCATTTATTCTATTTGCTTCATCTTCCATTCTTTTATGAGTGATTCTCAATCTTAGTCACATGGAATCTCCTGTTAAAGCTATGTATTATTACGCCTTACTTGTTGTCCGTGTGCATTCTATTTATGATATTTGCTTAAGCTGTGTGGAATATAATAATTTATCCTTCTGGAGTTGTAATCCATGACAAATGGATGTCATGTTTTTTATGATTCATATCCATCCTTCTGGAGTTCGACTTATGCTTCTTCTTTCATTCTGGAGAATGAGAAAAATAATAATTTTTTTTTTTAAATTAAACACTTACGGCGTCCTAAAATATTTTAGGAAGCTGTAAGTGAAACTTATGGCGTCCTACTTTTTTTTAGACGTCGTAAGTTGTACCTTTTTACGCCCTCCATATACGCGACCTGCAAAAAAAGGACGCTAAAAGTGTAAAAAATAGGACGCCGTAACCCTTTTTTGTAGTAGTGATGTCATCGAGTATGAAGACGTTGACGTACAAGATGATCATACCTATGTGGTTGAGCCGGAGCGGATTATTGATCGCCAAGAGAAGCAGCTCAGACATAGGAGTATTCCATTTGTGAAGGTGGTCTGGAAGGAACTATCTCCTAGGGAAGTGACCTGGGAGGCCGAAGAAGACATGCGGAAGCAGTATCCAGAATTTATGCCTTAAGGTACGTTTCAAATTTCGAGGACGAAATTTAATTTACGAGGGGAGAATTGTGACATCCCAAATTTTGGGGATTAGAAATTGAGAATATTACATGGAATTAATTATGGAAAAATTTAGCCTTAATGAAGTTTAGAGTTTATTTTAGGAATTTAAGGCATATTTTTCCGTGAACGAAGAACAATATTTTAGGGCCTAAAGAAATTACTAGAAAACAGAATAAATCTAAGAATTAATTACAAGGGATAGATTATGGTTCAATATTTGTTAGAAAAGGAGTATGTAGGAATTGATAGTATTTTGTGGGATTGGATCATTACAAGCAACGCGCACACAAACATCTACTCCCTTCATTCATTAATCCCCTTTAGCGCTCATTATGTTTTCTTTGGCCCAGTATTAAAACCCAGTTCGTGTCTTATCATTTCTCTCTTTATTTAAACCATAAATTCCCTCACAGTAGCATAAATCTGAACACACACACCTCATGCATCTAGACAATACAGCAAGAGCCCATTTCTCCTTGGATAACCCAATATTCATAACATACCCACTTTACAAAAACTTACTCCACCGGACCCATTAATACTTGTACATGATCACTTGATTTTACATGCTTGCCAACCCATCTTCCATTGCACAATCTGTCGCCACATACACTGACACAAACAACACCTGGTCAACATGCATCTCAACAACACATCAATTTCTTTTCCTTCCTTCACTCCTCTCTAAACCGACGGACACCATCCCTCTTATGCACTTTTTTTTTTTAATCCTTTCCCTTCTCCATAACTCCAACCGGCCCTCCCCTCTTTCATTTACAATCCCCTTTTCCCCTCAATTCTCTCAACCTGTGCTCCCTTCCTCCACATCCTCCCTCTCAATATCAACACCCAACTTCACTCATACACTCTCTTCACGGCGCACACTATACACTCCACCGGTCTCCCTCTCTTCCAACCATTCTCCTTCCCTCCTCCACGGTACCTTCCTCCTTCCCTCAACCTCAGTTAAAACAACATCTTCACCACTACCTTGAGCTGATCGACGGCAAGAAAAGAAGAAGAAGGAAGTATCTGACTTACATGCAACACTGACTTTGGGATTAGGTGAGTCTTCTTTAGTTTTGAAAATAAGTTTTCAACTGTGCATGTTTGATCTAAGAAGCATGGCGTCTGATTTCTGGAATTAAGGGTCATAAAAAGAAGTTGCATGTTGTGTTTTCACCTCTGCACAGTAGTCCGAAAACAGAGTCTCTTATGCCTGATGTTTTCGAAAGTTAGAGGTTGATTTTTGCTCTGAAATTTTTACAGCAGATATTACTCTCATTAAGGTTTAAAATGAGCTTTTTATAACTCCAGTTATGATTTTTGGAAGTTGAGTTATAAATCAGGAAAATTTCTGGTATGCTTCTGGGCATAGAAATGGCGTTGCATTTCGTCCCAAGTAAACAAACTCCGTGATCTAACCATATTTTTATATAATTTTTTATAATTAAATTGGGATTTTTAATATATTTTCTGAGACATTATTACATGATTAAGCACTAATTTGAGTTAGGAACATTTGTATTGAATTAGGTGAAATTAGGGGTAAAATGATCATAATTTATTAATTATTCATGCAAATGATTCTTGGGCTTTTGATGCTACATTATGTTTAATCTTACATTATAGGTGTTTAAGAAGAAAATGAGATCTTTGAGGACCAGAATTAATGTCAGAGAATGCCCTAAATCACTGTCAGAAAAGGACCCAAAATCAGAGATATTGACAGCGAGGGCCCAAACATCACTGCCAGAAAGGGCCCAAAATCGAAGAAATTGACAGAGAGGGCCCCAGGCGTAAAGCTGTGCGTTTTGATTTAATGTATATTAGGTCTTCTTCTTCTTCAAGCCAGGAGGCGCCGCGGGAATAATTCAGAAACAGAACAGAGAGAACCAGCGAAAAAACCTTCATCTTCCTTCCTTCCGATCGATCCGTCCTTCCCCTTCTTCATCCCTCTCGCCGGCGGCACCACCCCTTCCTTCCGTCGCCGGCGAGCAACAGACCTTCTTCTCCAGCAAAAAACCAGCAGCGCCAAGAACTGGAACCAGCGGACGGAGACCTTCGGACCTGAACGAACAGACACCTCCTTCCATCCATTTTTTCGGATTCGGCCATAATCATCCAGGACCTTCTTCTTCGGTTTCAGACTCACCAACGCCGGCAACCACCATCCAACCACCGTCGACCTCCTTTCTTTGAATTTTCCGGCGAGTTCTTGAATTTTCCGGCGTGTTTTCCAGATTCCGGCGACTTTCCCAGATTCCGGCGAGTGTCCAGATTGCAATGAGGGGCTGATTTCTCTGCTTCTTGGTGATGGGGATATTGACTTGAGTTCAAAGCTTTAATAGGGGAGTTATCCTATCATTCTATTAGTCTAGATTTATATATTTAGGTTGCCTAGTTTCTAGGGATTATTGTGTATAAATTCTGGAACTGAGATTAATGTTTATTGTCTCTGTTAGTTTGATAATTGTAGTTGAGATTGAGTTTTGCAATGTGAAGAATATATGTGTTTTAATTTCTTGAGGTTGCAATGATATTATATTAATTAGCGTGTTATTGTCTAGTTAATGTAGTTGATTTTGCCCTTTGAGGGACATTATGTACTCAATTTCAAGAAGGCTCATGTTGCATTATTCCAATTTTAATTGCACATCAAGTGGTTTTTAACAATTTCTCAAGAGGTAGTAGTTAGCTATGTTTGTAGGAGCTACTATTAATTAAGAATATTGGACTCAAGTGTTATCTTGAGGTTTTCCTTAAGACTTGATGAATTTTAACTCTCATAATCTTTTATGAGCAATGATAGTCATTTCTTCATTACCAAGAGCATTCATCATTTATATTTTCACTTAATTCATTTCACTCACTCATTCACAATTTTATAAAGAAAATATCAAAAATAATAGTTTAGCATTTAATTAAATTGCATTTCTCTTACTTTAGTTCATCAATTGAAAAACCCAAAACCAATTTCCCCTTGTTTTAATTGCATTTGCATGACATTTAGATTACTTAGGATTCAATAAAAGGCTCCTCGAAAAGAGAGAACGATCCTAGATTTGCCTATACGCAATCCTTGGTTATTTTTGATTGTGGACCCCAAGGCTAAAGACAAAAAGGGCCTCATTAAATGGCGTCGTTGCCGGGGAGCTAAGTAATTGGCTCCCTAGGTAGTCTAATTGTCAAATTCACTTTTGACAAGGGGTTTCTCGTGTGAAGCTTATTAGGTTTGCATTTTTATTTTTATTTTTCTTTGCATATAGTTTAGGATTTTTGCATTTAGGTAGCTTGCATAGCACTTGTTGCATTATTGCATTGTCTTGACTTGGTAGCTTCTGTGTGGTGTATTTGCATTAAATTTGATATGATTTTGAGCTTATTTGTTTGAATTCACCATGTCTCCAAGTTAATTCATAGCATACTTGCATTTAAAAAAAAACAAATATCTTGAGTTTTCTTAGTTTTTGCATTTTCATTTGCATTCTACTATTTTCCTACTTGATTTCAATTGTTTTGTGCTTGGTTGCTACATATTGGTTTCATTGCATTTGGATTGTTTGTGGATAACTTGCTTGTGATACTATTTCGGTACATGATTCCAATTTCCAAGTCACAATTTTGGTGAAATATTTTTTCCATATGGATAGTGACATGAGTGAGCTCATGGCTCTAAGCCACATCTCTGACCAAAAGTTGGAGCGCTTGAAAAGTTTGAATAGTCAGTGGAGTTGTTTGGAAGTTCAAAGGACTTGGCAAAGGAGGAAAGGGAGATTAAGCAATGGTTAAACCAATACTATCAGCATCTTATGTCGATAATGTCACAAGCTTCTCAAGAACCATTTGAGGAACAACAAGAAGATGACATTCAAGGACTAAAGAGTAGCTCCTATGCAGAACTCAAAGATGACTCTAAATTTGATGGAGTCAAAATTGAAGCTCAGGAATTACACTATTGTGGAGGAGCTGGTAATGAGAATTCTGGAGTTGAAGTATATGTTGAGAGTATAGAAGCTGAGAATTCATTGCTACTTGAAGAAGTCATGGCTAAACAATTGGATTTGCCCATTGCACCTAAAAAATTAGCCACGACCCCCATGTGTTCCTTAAATACTTGCCTCACTGAGGAGACAATTCAAGAAACCATGAATGCATTAGATTCATGTGATGATAATTTTTCCTCTCCTTTTGTTGATAATTTTGATACACTTGGGAGTGAGATTTCCAACCTTAACTCATCAATGGTTGATTGTTGGTTATCATCCCTTGGTGATTTTTCTCTTACTTCTCTTAGTTCATTGGAGCTTAATTCTCCGAATAATTCATTTTTTAGTGATGATGCTTGTGAGGAAGGTGTTTTTGTCAATGTTTCAGGTCATAAACCAATGGAGGAGGCTGAATTTGAGGTTGGTAGGCAAGACTTGGACGATTCGGTCTCTAAGGGGATAGCCCTCACACCAACTAAGACATCCTCTAATGTGACTCGCCTTGAACCTCAACATAATATGGTTAAAAGGCCACTTCCTAACTCATCGGTTCATCCTAGAACTAAGATCACTTCTCATACCTCAAGATTTTTAGATGAGCTAATCATTCCATGCGAAGTAGGTATGAAAGAGACTATTTTCCCCAAGCTTGTTGCTGTTGTAGGTCAACTTAATGTTGGTTCAACACTTGGGCTGAAACTTGTCTTCTTGAGCATTCCATATCCATTTTTGCCTTGTCTGCATCTAATTTGGTCCTGGATAGCTATCTTGCTGCTCATACTCACACTTCTATTCATGAAGTGCTATCTTGTGATTTGCCACCCGATATAGACAAAGAAAATTATTCTTTTGAAAATTCAAAAGTTTTGGATGGTAATGATTTGAAAAATTCTCTTTCTTCTTCCATTCTTTAGCCTTCCATCTCTTGTGATTGCAATGCTGATGTGGTGTACCCCAACACTAAGTTGAATTCCGCACTTTCCACTTTGCAAACACAAGAGAATTTTCAAAATAAAACTGTTTGTTTGACTCCTATTGATGGGAGTAATATTGATTTCCTTGGATGTGATAGTTACTTGGAGAGTTTGATTCCTAAAATATCTTTAATTCACTTGAAATCTCTCCATGTTTCTATTTTTGGATGGGATACTGCTGGTTGCTTGTCTTCTTTGCAGGCACATTCTTGGAAAGGTCCTCGATGGAACCAACATCCACCGTACATTCTTGGACCTCTTCCAATTGATCCTGAACCACCTCCACCAAGGAAAATCAATGCGGGAGAAGATGTAGTAAAATACAAATGCATGATTCTCATCGGGGATGAGAACTTCTCCTTCAAGCGACTCAAGATACTCTAACACAGGTTGTCTCTTTCCTCACTTATTTTATTCCTAATTCCTATGATTATTTGGGCTTAATTGTTGTATGAGGAAGATAAGTGTGGGGTAGGGACACAATCCAGTAGAAAAAGTATAAATAATTTAGTTTAGTAAGCAAAATAAGAACCCCCTATGTATGCTTTGCATCTCTTTGGCTACTACCCTACTTAATTACCATTGTGCCTTGAATTTCAACTTGTCTATCATTCTCTTTAGGGTGATTTTTCTACATTGAGGACAATGTGTTGATTAAGTGTGGGGGAGGGAAATACATTTTAAGTCCCAATTAAATGGTTGTTTTTGAATGAGAAAATGCCTAAAACAAGAAAAAAATTTTTTTTGAGCTTTCATGAGATCTAGTGTTTTGGCTAGTTTTTTAAAATCATGTTTTGCTCTTCAAGTGGATTAGAAGAGAAATGAACCCACAATTGGATTTTTGCTTACTCTTCATTTTGAAAAAAAAGAGAGTTTATAAATCATTAGTGCATTTAAGAGTTAAGCATGATTATAGCTGATTACAATGTTTTGATTGGTTGTGTTTGGAAGCTTAGCACTTGAAATACTTAAGTAGATGTTTTGTGGTTAGTTTACCATGCAATTGATTTTGTTAAAGTGAGCATTGGAGAAAAACCTTGTTGGAAGGATATTTGAGCCTTAAAGTCTTTCCATGTGTGCATGTTCACTTGGTTTTTCACCTTCTAGAACTTGTTTCAACTCTTTTTCAAAACGGTATTTGTGTTATTGTGATGAAAATGAAAGAGGTATTCAATTCTAAACCATTGTTACCCAAACACAAACCTACATTCATCTACCATTTGCTTCCCTTTTTGAGCCATTCCTATGTTGTATGCATGTTATTACTCATAGTGTTCATAGTATTCTAAAAATCAAAAGATAATTGCCAATAAAAATTTAAAATGCCATGTATATATTAAAAAAAAAAAAGTGTGACTATAGTTTGAAAAAAAAAACAAAAGAAAAAAAAAGAAAAGAAAGAAAGAAAGAAAGGTATTGAAAAGAAAAAAAAAAAGAGAAAATAAATAAATGAAGAAGGCATTTGTTCATGAATTTTCAAAAGAATTGGCAAAAGTTTGTAAAGTTATTTAGATGCTATGAACTTGGTTATTAATTGTGACTTGCATATAAACTATTTTCTTTTTCTCATTAATTCATTCCATTTAGCCTTCATCCATTATTACAAGCCTTTAAGTCCTATTGATTCATTACATTAATTGCTATTAATAGTGGAGATGTTAGAGTTGTTACAAGCCTATGGTGAGGTATTGATTAAGTGAATTAGAGTGAAATTATTCCAATGAGGTGAGATGAGTGAAACAGTAATACTTTGAGAGTCCTCTTGTGCTTCATTTTAATATTTTGGATTGTATGGTCAGCTAATTTTTTTGCATCGCTTGATTATGAGTAGTGTTGGCTTGATGAATTTGATTGATTAATTCATTGCTTTCTAATTATGAAATTGCTCATATTTCAAATGCATTAGTGATTTCGACTTGGAATTGTGTACTCAATTGCCTTTGTTCAGGAGTACAAAGGTCTAAGTGTGGGGGAATTGATCTAACCATATTTTTATATGATTTTTCATAATTAAATTGGGATTTTTAATGCATTTTCTGGGACATTATTTCATGATTAAGCACTAATTTGAGTTAGTGACATTTGTATTGAATTAGGTGAAATTAGGGGCAAAATGATCATAATTTATTAATTATTCATGCAAATGATTCTTGGGCTTTTGATGCTACATTATGTTTAATCTTGCATTGTAGGTGTTTAAGAAGAAAATGGGATCTTTGAGGACCAAAGTTAATGTCAGAGAAGGCTCTAAATCGCTGTCAGAAAAGGACCCAAAATCAGAGATATTGACAGCGAGGGTCCAAACATGCTGTCATAAAAGGGCCCAAAATCAGAGATATTGACAGCGAGGGCCCAAACATCACTGTCAGAAGGGCCCAAAATCGAAGAAATTGACAGAGAGGGCTCCAGGCGTAAAGCTGTGCGTTTTGATTTAATGTATATTAGGTCTTCTTCTTCTTCAAGCCAGGGGGCGCCGCGGGAATAATTCAGAAACAGAACAGAGAGAACCAGCAAAAAAACCTTCATCTTCCTTCCTTCCTTCCGATCGATCCGTCCTTCCCCTTCTTCATCCCTCTCGCCGGCGGCTCCACTCCTTCCTTCCGTCGCCGGCGAGCAACCGACCTTCTTCCCCAGCAAAAAACCAGCAGCGCCAAGAACTGGAACCAGCGGACGGAGACCTTCGGACCTGAACGAACAGACACCTCCTTCCATCCATTTTTTCGGATTCGGCCATAATCATCCAGGACCTTCTTCTTCGGTTTCAGACTCACCAACGCCGGCAACCACCATCCAACCACCGTCGACCTCCTTTCTTTGAATTTTCCGGCGAGTTCTTGAATTTTCCGGCGTGTTTTCCAGATTCCGGCGAGTGTCCAGATTGCAATGAGGGGCTGATTTCTCTGCTTCTTGGTGATGGGGATATTGACTTGAGTTCAAAGCTTTAATAGGGGAGTTATTCTATCATTCTATTAGTCTAGATTTATATATTTAGGTTGCCTAGTTTTAGGGATTATTGTGTATAAATTCTGGAACTGAGATTAATGTTTATTGTCTCTGTTAGTTTGATAATTGTAGTTGAGATTGAGTTTTGCAATGTGAAGAATATATGTGTTTTAATTTCTTGTGGTTGCAATGAGATTATATTAATTAGCGTGTTATTGTCTAGTTAATGTAGTTGATTTTTGCCCTTTGAGGGACTGTTATGTACTCAATTTCATGAAGGCTCATGTGGCATTATTCCAATTTTAATTGCACATCAAGTGGTTTTTAACAATTTCTCAAGAGGTAGTAGTTAGCTATGTTTGTAGGAGCTATTATTAATTGAGAATATTGGACTCAAGTGTTATCTTGAGGTTTTCCTTAAGACTTGATGAATTTTAACTCCCATAATCTTTTATGAGCAATGATAATCATTTCTTCATTACCAAGAGCATTCATCATTTATATTTTCACTTAATTCATTTCACTCACTCATTCACAATTTTATAAAGAAAATATCAAAAATAATAGTTTAGCATTTAATTAAATTGCATTTCTCTTACTTTAGTTCATCACTTGAAAAACCCAAAACCAATTTCCCCCTTGTTTTAATTGCATTTGCATGACATTTAGATTACTTAGGATTCAATAAAAGATTCCTCGAAAAGAGTGAACGATCCTAGGTTTGCCATACACAATCCTTGGTTATTTTTGATTGTGGACCCCAAGGCTAAAGACAAAAAGGGCCTCATCACTCCGTTTATTGTGAAATTTTTCAGATAAATTGTAGACATATATAAGTTTAATTTGATATGTAATTTGTCGAATTCCAATAAGTATTGAAGGAGTTATGATTTTTCAAAGATTAGTCAAGAAACCTGAAAAATTATGGACATTGGTTAGGTATTTTGAAATTTGGAAATTTTCTCAGTCATAAATCAATTTAGTGACTTTAATTTATGAAAATAGTCTTATCAAGAAGTAATTAGAAATTGGAATCACTCCATTTGGAGTTGTAACGGTCGAGTTATGAATTTTCCAAATTCTCAGAAAAGTTAAAGGCTGAATTTTTGATAAGTCTTAAAATAGTCACCTAAATTGTTAATTGTGTGTAACCTTTAAAATAAAGGTTTCTTTGGATATGCTCCAAATCGCTGCTAGAATGAATTTTGTCAGCATAATTGTTGAGAGTGATTCGGCTGCTGTAGTGAACAGACTGAGTGTGGTGCAAGCTGAGGAAGAAGCTGATTCTCAAATGTTGAATGCCATTTTCCAGGTTGTAAAAAGTATTCCCCATGTTAAGTTTTCTCATGTGTATAGGGAGTGTAATGTCTGTGTAGACCTGTTAGCTAAGATTAGTTTTACGCAGGAAGAGTCTTTTGTTTCGTTTGATTACCCTCCTATGGCTGTTTCCAGATCATTGTATCAGGATGCTATGGGGATTTTGTACCCACGTTTGATAGTAATGAAGGAATAGATACGGGCTAAAAGCCCCGTTTTCACCAAAAAAAAAAAGGTTTCTTTGGATATATTGAAGGGTTAAATGACTGAGATGACATTTATTTATAGTAAGTAGTATCTAATTAAATAAGTCTCAAATAGTATACATCCCTAGTCATAAGGATATTAAAGGATAAGTATTCTAGGGTGGGTCTAAAGGAGCTAAATCTTATTTATGTTATTAAAATTGGATTGGTTAATGACCCATTCTCCATATCAATGATAATTAGAAAATCTTTGTATACCATATTTGTATGTCCCGCCTTTATGGCCAGCACCATTTGTGGCTCGATTGAGCGGAAGGGCCGACCATGGGGCTAGCTTCCCGGTGGTTAGGTAGGGCCTAGTGCATTCATTATTTTTGGTATTGAATTGCCAAAATAAATTTCCTTGCGCCAAGGTATTTGAAAATCTTTGAGTGAACTCTTGTATTACAAGCTGTATTTGGTATGTAATATTTGAACTTGAATTTGAATCTGAATTTGAATCTGAATCTGAATTTGAATGCTTTATATGCTTTTGGACTACTCTATTTGGTTGATTTACATATATATTGCATATGCTTGAATTTGATATTAACTTGTTACTCTGGGATTCATTCATTTGAATCTCAGAACCTTCCAATAATCCAGGTCGGGGACAATCTAGTAAGCAAGGTTCCAGGAGCAAAGGAGTAGAAATCGCTTGACCGTAAGAAGGTGGTGGTGTTGTTAGAGCAGAAGAATCTTTTGGGACACACCTTCTGTATTTAGTTATTTATATTTCCTTATGACTTAGCTAGTATTTTGAGATAGCCGTGTATGGCTCTTTGGGATGTACATATTTAATTAGATACATATGGTCACATAGACGTAGAACCTATATGTATATATTGCTGTAGGTATTGGGCAAGTATGTCACGAGCCCATAATGTGATGAATGGATAACCAAGTCGTAGAGCACTAGGTTAGATGTAATAATAAGAATTACTTTGATGAAATCTAACCAGGACTAAGGGTATATGTATTTTTAATAAAGAGATCGAACCACTGATTAGAAGTTTTGAAAGTTTTGAACTTTTAAAAAGCCCATTTGAACAATAATTTTGAAAACTACGAATGAGTTAAGTTTTGAAATATTTTTGTACAAAGTTTTATTTCTCAGAATCAAGCTTGGTCCAGTGGTTTAAATTCTTTGTTAATCAATATATTATACTAGTATTTGAAACATGTCACTCTGTTCTGGGCTCAGAACAGCGGGGTGTTACATGGAGTGTATGAAGAGGTGCATTGTTCATGGCATGTGAATGTGGCTCACTGTAGGTTTTATATTTTATATTGATTGATAGTGATTAGATCCACAAATTTTCTATGTTGAGAATGATGATGTTGATTTTTTAAGTTGTTTTCAGATTGTGTCCAGAGATCTATCTGATCCAGTGCGTTCTCATAAAGATCTTGATAAAGATGCAGCATCCTACTTCAAAAAAGCTGTCAAATTCTACGAGGGTCTTGCATAACAGCTGGTTACCCAGGGTCATTTTTTAGATCTTTTTGCATCAACCCTTGATCAGGTACATATAAGCTTTTCATGCTTCAAATTTTGTGTGCGGATTGATTTAAGGGAATAAACGTGTGCAGTTGTCTCTAGTGAGGTATTCAAATTTTGTGTGCTGATTGAAATTTATTTAGATAAGGTATGTAATCTATACTTGATAATTCTTTTGATTTTTTTCTCTGAACTTTGCCTAAATTATAAGTTGTGTAATCAGATAAGTGATGATTGATTTAACTCATGCATGCTATCTTATGTTGAACGTGATATATTTGATAAGATTGATGATGAAGATATAATGCAATATTTTCAAGGAATGAAGAATCATAAAATGTTTTTGTAATTGTTCTGTTGTAATAGCTTAGTTGACCCTTAATTATTATTTTTCTATATTGAGTTAAAATTTTCTTTTCTTTTCTTATTTATATTCTTTTGTTTTTGATACATTTAAAACTTTTTTAAAAAAATCGCATCAAGAATATTAAACCCCTATTTGTTGATCACTTCTAAGTTGACCCTCGTTCTATTAGTAGCAACTGCTAGTGTTGAACGAGTTTTTTCTACAATGAATTTTGTTAAGGATAAGTTGTGTAATCAGATAAGTGATGATTGATTTAACTCATGCATGCTATCTTATGTTGAACGTGATATATTTGATAAGATTGATGATGAAGTTATAATGCAATATTTTCAAGGAATGAAGAATCATAAAATGCTTTTGTAATTGTTCGATCAATATTTTACCTTGTAATAGCTTAGTTGACCCTTAATTATTATTTTTCTATATTGAGTTAAAATTTTCTTTTCTTTTCTTATTTATATTCTTTTGTTTTTGATACATTTAAAACTTTTCTTAAAAAAAATCGGGGGAAACCCCTGAATTCCCTCAACTAATTGTGCGGACACAAATACAAAATCCTAGCTCTGTCACTGCTCATCCCCTCTGCCATCTTGTTCCCCGTTCTTGCCACACGCCTAGGACATAAGAATCCATAAGATGTGTCTTTCTAGTGTTCTAGTGTTCTGAGACACATTTTGTGGAAGCAACTACCATACAATTAAAACGAGAAATGACTTAGTAAATATGAAATCATAAAAACCACTCCATTAATTAAATTTAAAACTAAAAAATAAACTCACTGTATTGTGAAGATAACCTATTCTATGTATATCTCCTCCAAAGACAAGAAATACTCTCGTATATCTTTACTATCAATTACTTATACGAGTATGCCTTACCCACAATCCTACAAGACTTCATGGTAAAGATCCCAATATAGCTACCAGCAGTCATTTGCCCGAATTTAATCACAGACATTGTCCCTGCACGTGATCCATCGATCTTTTGGGCGCGTAGAGGCGTACGTAGCTAAGAAAATCGAAAGTGAGGAAGGGTAACTACAGGGACAGAACGGTCCCGTCATTTTGTGCACATTTTAAAATATAGCAGAAACCCATATAGAAAGGAGTCCACGTTATGTGATTAGAGTTAGGTGGTTATTATGTGCTTATACCTCTAATTAGAGATATAAGCACATAATAAGCACCTAATTCTAAGCACATAATATGTGAACTCATATAGAAAGTGTCAAGAGGTCATATCGTGTCCATTTTCGATTCTACAAAAAAAAAAAAAAAAAAAAAAAAAAATTTCAAGACCCAAAATTATACGCCGGGTAAAAGTCCACCTAGTGTCTTGTTATTCGCCACCATGCTGGCTCTAACGTTGAAAATATCTTTTTTGTTATTACCAGTATGACCTCACATAAAGTACATCTTATCTCCAAAACGCCCAACGTTTCTTGCTAAGTATCGTGAGATTTTTCTTTCATCCTCATCCACGTCAGCACGTGAAAGGGATGATTTTATGTTGACTGTTCTTGTTTTTATTTATTACTACCTCCTATCCTAATTATAAGACCTACTTAACTTTTTTTGGAGAGATTAAAGAAACCAATTTAGTTACTTAATTACTTCATATGTTGTGTATCTTTAGATTATATATTAGTTTATTAGTCAAACTAAATAGTTTGAAGAAAAAAATAAAAAATAAAAAAACTTTAAAATAATTTAATTAGTTTTTTTAATCTCTCCGTCAATTAGGCTTATAATTAGGATCAAATGAAGTATATTTAAAAAAAAAAAAAAAATTGAGTGGTTGTTTTTATTTGCGGGGAGCGGAACCAAAATTCTGCATGTTACCGCATCAGTCATCACGTGGGATTCTTCATTCTATATCTGAGATCTTCCATATGTTAAACTTGAAACACGCCATATATATACTTGGCTCTTATTATAAAAAAATGTTGGAACATTCTTAGATTTTACGAGTACATTATTCCGAACTAGATTTAGAATAGTAAGAGATAATATTCAAAGTCAAGAAAAGACAACGATAATAGTGCGTCAGAAGAGAAAGAGAGAATGTGATATATGAAACTTTATGTTCAGTAGGGAACAATTGATCCCTTACCAACTCGGCGGCTCAGAAAAGGCTGCTATGTCGTGGGGTATGAAATTATAAATTATATATGAATAATCATTCTATCGTTTCTGTCTTTAGTTAATTAATTCTAATTTAAATTTCTCCAAGCAATTTTCCATCATGAGAAACACTTCTAGTCAAATAGACATTTGAGCAATACGAAAATAATTTTTAAAATTTAAAGAAGATCGAAATGATTCACGTGTGAATATCAAACAGTTGACGAGCCAACGTTTATAATTAAACCTGGGCCGCCACGTTTTAATTTGTACCTAAACGGTGGATGATCTCCTAGAAAAATGAGCCTGCGGTAGGTTTTGTCAATGTATATAAGAGGATTTCAGAAAAATGAGTAAAATTAACTAACTTAACTTTTATTTTTAATCTCTCCAAAATTGGTTAAATATGTCTTATAATTAATACCAGAGGTAGTAATATATGTTGTGTATCCTTAAATTATTTATTAGTTTATTAGTCAAACTAATTAGTTTAGAGAAAAAATATAAATATTAATACTCTAAATTAATTTAATTAGCTTTATTAATCTTTAAAAAAATATCAATTTTATCTTATATTTAGAATAGGAGGGAGTAAATAATTCCACGTATCTTAAGATAAGATCATATGACGCAAAAAGAAGGGGTGTGTGAATACGGGAGGTCTATATATATAAGCACCGGGAAAATGGTTTAACTCCTCACACACAACCAGAAATATCTTTGAAGAATTAAGGAGAAACACAAAACCATGTTGTCGCTAATGGATCTCGTGAGAACTCTCTGCTCCAGAGTTGTTCGGCTGTTCATCCACAAAGACTTCCATGAAGCCGTTTCCAGGATGACCATCATCGATGCCTTTCTCTTCCTCGTACGACCCACCACCTACAAAACAATATTCTTGATATATATACGCTAATTTCATTACTTATATGGATATGTATTCACATGTTTATGCAGATTGTGCACTCAATGGACAAGATAGGGATATGGCCACACCTGCCAGTGTTCTTGGGGCTGTTATACCTGGCAATAAGGAGACATCTTCACCAAGAGTACAACCTGATCAACGTCGGGAGGACTCCGGTGGGCGTGAGGTTCAAACCCGTCGATGTCCCCTTTAGAACCGCCGATGGCAAGTTCAACGACCCCTTCAACGATGGTGCTGGAAGCCAAGGATCTTTCTTTGGCAGGAACATCCTTCCTGTTGACCAGAAAAACAAAGTCTCATATTCATATATCACAAATAATATCCAACACATCATAGTAATTTCAATTTTAACCACTACAAACTACAAACGACATTACAAAGTTACTATAAAACATACCATTACAAGGGATTTTGTAGCAGTTTTTTTAGAACTGTTACTGTATTAGTAACGGTTTTGTGTCACCGTTTCAAGATGTGTATCTAGATGACACGCCAAATTCTTGCAGAATTTTGCGTGGTGCGGAAGGAGACATGTAAATGAATCGTAGCCATCCGTATATAAAATGCAATAATATTAATTAGAGAAATTGATATGAAAAAGAAGCATAAAGATGCTAGTTATTAAAACCAAGGGCTAAGAGCTGTCCGGAAGTTGGAGCTACACACGTAGATGAATTGATTATGGGTTGGTTGCTTTGGATTTTATTATGGGTGGAAAGTGAATAACAACGAGTGTTTACTTAATTAATGCAGCTATTGAAGCCGGACCCTATGGTGGTGGCTACAAAACTCCTGGCACGCACAACTCTTAAGGACACCGACAAGCAGTTTAACATGATCGCAGCTTCCTGGATTCAATTCATGATACATGACTGGATCGATCACTTGGAGGAGACCAACCAGGTATTTCATCGTTATTTATATATATATAAATATGTATGGAAAAACTTCATTTTATATATGGAAAAACTACATTATATTATATATATATATTGTGGAAAATGGTGATAGATGGAACTGAGTGCACCGAGAGAAGTTGCAAGCGAATGCCCACTCAAGTCTTTCAGATTCTACAAGACGAAGGAAGTGCCCACTGATTTCTACGACATCAAAACCGGTGCTGTAAACATCCGTACGCCTTGGTGGTAAGAATAAACAATATACTACATCCGTTCCATATAATGTAAGAGCTAATTAACTATATATATATATATAAGACATCAATCTAATTTGTCTCCCTAATGTATTATTTTTTCTAAAATATCCCTATTGAATACATACATTAAAAGATTTTTATTCAAGGATAGTCATATAATGAAAGATGGTATTTTTTTTTTTAAAAAAATAGTCTATATTTTCTCTTATAACTAAAATTTAGGCTCACTACGAGTAGGATTGCCCACTAATTAAACAAGATCCTCAAATCGATGAGATTTTCAGAAACATAATGGACGTCGATCTATGAATTTGCGGGCATAAAATTAAAACGTGATGATTTGTTGAGTGGTGAAAATTGCTTTGGGTTGGTGGGAAATTAAGAAGGATTTAATGTATATATATACATGAGAATAATGTGGGGTCCGTAATAGCGGCATGTAGCCGTTTCGGATGGGTGTAATTAATAAAAATGACCCACCCATTTCCCTCCCTGCTAGGGAAAAGACACTGGGGCCCACATATACGATGATGCCCGTACCACGGACGTTGATTTAAGGTAGTAACACTTGAAGAGTAGTTGTCGTAGGTTCTGCTGCTTACCAGCATCCCCTGGGCATGTGGTCGGCTGCTTATCTCTTTCACTAGGTTCCCTGTTATATACTGTTAAATAAACAAATGATGAGCATGAGAGATATGGAAGTGATGAATATGCACGTGTTTGAAGGGATGGAAGCGTCATATATGGGAGCAATGCAAAGGTGCTAGGGAGAGTGAGGACATACAAAGATGGGAAGCTAAAGATATCCAGAAATGGCGGCCTTCTCCACTCCGAAGATGGAATCGCCATCTCCGGCGATGTCCGTAACAGTTGGGCCGGCGTCTCCACCTTGCAGTCCCTCTTCATTCAAGAGCACAATGCCGTATGCGATGCCCTCAAGGTAAGCTTATTACCTTCAACTTCAACATTCCTTTATTCATTCATGCCTCATTTCTTCTAACTATAATTAAGTTCCAACCATGATGACCACAAATACACATATCCATTTAATCCAGGGGGAATACCCAGATTTGGAAGATGAAGATCTTTATCGCCATGCTAGGTTGGTGACTGCAGCTGTCATCGCCAAGATTCACACCATAGATTGGACCGTCGAGCTCCTCAAAACTGACACTCTGCTTGCTGGCATGCGGGCTAACTGGTATACACATATATGATTAACGATTATTCATTAATCTTTGTTGTCTGATCAACATATATAATGAATGGAATATAGATATGATTGATTGATGGGTGCATGAATTGTTGTGATGCTCAGGTATGGATTACTGGGAAAGAAATTTAAGGACACGTTTGGGCATGTGGGAGGATCGAGTCTGGGGGGATTGGTAGGGTTGAAGAAACCAGATAACCATGGAGTTCCGTACTCTCTCACAGAGGAATTTGTGAGCGTCTATAGGATGCACTCCCTCCTGCCCGATACCCTCAAGCTCAGAGACATCTCCGCCACTCCTGGACCCAACAAGTCTCCCCCCTTGACCAAAGAGTGAGACCACATACAACTTCACTTAATTAACTGTATCAATTCATTTGTGGGTTTATATGTATGCGCAATTATACAATGTTAATGTGAACTTTTTGTTGTTACGTACGTATTATCGATGATAGGATTCCAATGGCGCATTTGATTGGACTGCCTGGAGAGAAGACCTTAGGAGAGATAGGGGTTACAAGGCAACTAGTATCAATGGGTCACCAAGCTTGTGGTGCTCTTGAGCTTTGGAATTATCCAGTTTGGACGAGAGACTTGGTCGCACAGAACACGGACGACACTGAGAGGGACGATCATGTGGACCTGCCGGCTCTTGAAAGTAACTAGTCTACTCATAAACTGAGTTAACTTGAATTAATCTGGAACTTATTAATTGGTGTATGATCACCCGTTCATTATTATATGCAGTATACAGAGACAGAGAGAGGAATGTGGCGAGGTACAACCAATTTCGGAGGGGGCTGCTGTTGCTGCCCATCACCAAGTGGGAGGACTTGACCGACGACGAGGAAGCGATAAAAGTACTGAGGGAGGTGTACGACGACGATGTGGAGGAGCTGGACACACTGGTGGGTCTCATGGCGGAGAAGAAGATAAAGGGTTTTGCCATAAGTGAGACGGCCTTCATCATATTCTTGGTCATGGCCACCAGGAGGTTGGAGGCGGATAGGTTCTTCACCAGCGACTTCAACGAGGAAACGTACACGAAGAAGGGGTTGCAGTGGGTGAACACAACGGAGAGCCTGAAGGACGTCATAGACCGTCACTACCCAGAAATGACAAACAAGTGGATGAACTGTTCAAGTGCCTTCTCTGTTTGGGATTCCCCCCCTAACGCTCGTAATCCCATCCCTCTCTACCTTCGTATTCCTCATTAGCTTAAGTGGACCCAGTTCACTTTGCATTTTGCTGGATCCTTTGCTTTTATTCTATAGTTTATGCCTGCGTCTGCATGTACTTGGACTTGTATTAGTTGTATGAATCTTTTTCAATAAAATCTTGAATCCTGTGTTTGGAATATGGCGATAGAAAGATGGAGCTGCGTGGTATTTCATTTAATCTAAGCACGGAATTAGTATGTGGCCAGGAATTATATTTTATTCATAAATATAATTTTTTATATATCTGTCATGAGATATTAAATTATTTGACTGTCATTCATAATTTAAAAAATACGACATGTATAAATTCAAATCAATGTTATAAATCAAATATCATTTTGAAAACAGGAAATATATCATTTATGAATTTACGGAGGGCTGTAGGCTGGCTTTTGTGGAAGTAAATTAAAATAGGACCCGAAGTCACGAACTCATAATATAATGACTATTTATTAGTAAGTCCTTTCCAGAAAATAGATCCCCCGTGCGCGCGTTATTTTTTGGTAAATATTTGTCCTCACACAACACTTGTAATAAAGGACCTCACTATTAGAAAATGAAAAAATAGCGACGGAAATATTTATAAAGACCTTACTAATATCATTTATAATTTTTATTTAACTTTTTTTTCTACGGAATTCAATTTCGTCGCAAATCCTCTGGAATTTGTGACGGATTTGATTTCCGTTGCAAATCCTAAAATTTGTGACGGATTTGAATTCCGTCGCAAATTTCAGGATTTGCGACGGAAATAATTTTCCGTCTCAACTCCCGAAATTTGCGACAAATATTTGAGTTTCCGTTGCAATTGTGACTAGGGTTTTTGCGACGTGTAATACCCGGATATTTATCTGGAATATTATAAATAAAAGTTGGATATTTCTGATAAGTGAAATTTCAATCTCCGGTCTTGTATAAATACAGTCTATTTTCTAAGTAGAATTTCGTAAGAAATTAGGAGTTTAAGGGCCAAAGTGCCAAAATGATTAAAATGCTCTAGAAAGGGTAATTAACTTAGAAAATTTATGGAAAAAATCCTAAAAGACAGTTAAATGACCAAGTGAGATAGGAGAGTATATAATCTCTAATTATTGTAATTTTATGAATTATGAAATTGGAGAAATTGTTGGAAAAATACTCAAAAAGAAGTAAAAGACCAAAATACCCTTGTAATTATGGAATAATGCAAGAGGCATGAAAATACTAATGTTAATACAAGTGTATGAAGGTAATAAGGCATAGTAATTAAGAAAATTATCAACAGTGATAATGAAGTAATTAAGTAATATTGGGCTAATTACTTAAGCATAAGCTAAGGAAATTCAGTAATAATTATGTGAGGCTCAAAAATTAGTGGAAATTAGTTGAATATTAGTAAAAATGTATTTACTAATTAATTGGAAATTTCTACGAAAATCATTGAGTTTAGGTATTTTTAAGCCTAAATACAAGAATGGACCAATTAGAGAATTTTGGGGAATTTTTAATAAAATTGAATTAAGTAATTAATTAAATAATTAAATAATTCATGAAAAAGATTTACAAATCCAAAAAAAGTGCCCAGCCGAAATATGACCAAAAAAAATGAAGATAAGAGTGAAAATTTTAATATCATGATATTTTCACAATTGTAGCACATGTTTTATTATTTTAATATATAATTAAAGTGCATGAATAGTAATAAAAAAAATAGGAAACGGACCCTATCTAGAGATCTAGGAATAGGAATTCCAAAGTCAAGGTAGATTATTGATCAGTGGAATTTTATCTTCCGTTAAACTCTCCCTAAGTTAATTCTCAAGCCAATAGGGCTTTTTCCTAATAAGACGAAATAGGGAAATTTTCGAGAAGGGCAGATAGCCAGTTGGAAGTAAAGACTTCAAAATTAGAGTTGTGACAACCGAGAAAGAATTGGGAAATTTTATGGACATATTTGAAATCGGTGCATCTATGACTATAAGTCGGAACTTCCGGATTTTCGTTTCAAAACCTGGACATGTTCGGACACGTTTTCGAGAAAACTTCCGTCAATCCGGAAATGGCCTAGGCAGAGTTAGAAAAATTTGGAATAGACATTTCTAGTATGGAAGAGAAGGTCTTCAAAGCTAGTTAACCGAATTTTGAGATTTCACCTGGTAAAGTGTGAATAGTAGCACAAAATCCTCTATAAATAGGACCTTGCTCCTTTGGAAATTTCACACCACTTCCTTTGAGCAAAAACCGAAAATAGAGAGAGAAAGAAGAGAGAGGAGCTCTGGGGAAATCTGTAGCGAAGCTCTGGGTAAGTTTTCCCAGATCGAGCTTTAAGCTTTCATAGTTCCTTCAATAGTTAGTAATGCTAGAGTAGTCTTTATTTTTATGATTGGATATCATATGGGAGGGCTATTTTAGTCTTTATTTTCGAAAATCATAGTTGCGTCGAAGTTCTGGCAAAATTTTGGGAAGAAAATAGCCTATGTAGCGGAAGCATTGGCGAAATTCCGCCAAGTAGGGGTATAGGGGCAAAATGGTAATTTTTACCTAAAATGCCAGTTATAATGTCAAATTACTAATAGAAGTGACATTATTCTCATAGGATATCTGAAACGCTGATTTCTGCTGTTACGCGCCCGACGTGCCTGTAGGACTTTTGCACGTTTCTCCGTAGAAAGTACGTTTCCGCCGGTAGTACCTAACGTTGCCAACGAAGGTACGAACGCGTACTGTAACACTAATCTTGCACATCTTAAATACTTATATGTCAATGATATGTTCGTAGACCGTTATACTGCACGATTATACGGGTTATAGTTTTGATAACGCCGTTTTGTTTTCCTAGCGCCGAGGACACGACTAATTATCGTGGCAATCGGTGAATAGTGCAAGTGTTGTTGTTATTTACCTTATGGGGCTTTACATATTGCTCGTGCTTATGTTTTGTCGGCATAATGATCATGCATCTCTAGTATGCTTATGATATCTTTGTTGTATTAGCTCTTGAATATCTCATGGCCATATACCGTGTTGTTTGGGTATGAGGTTAACCGTTACCTGAGATTCAATGCGTTGAATTGAATCTCAGCTGTAGCTTCAGGGTCAGGAGGACCACGGTTCGTGGATCGAGGCAAGTACCCGGAGTAGGCGTGCAGCTGAAGACTATTGATAAGTATATATTTTATAATTAAATAGGTGTATATTTAAGGATATAATTAGTTGGATTTGTTAATATTATATACCTATTTAATTATGTTTTGTATACTTTTCCATCATTGAATCAAACTTAGGATCAAAGAATAAATCGACATAAAATCTACTCATATCCTATTTTTATTGTGCAGAAATATTATTTGATAAAAAGCAATTAAGAGAATATGCAATCGCCCAAACTTGGTGGTCCCACGCAAGAAAACATAGAAACAAAATCAATGTGTGATCCGACAGAGTGGATTACAAGATATATGGAGGTGATTGGAGATCTCAAAAGGATATTGCATATCCTTTATTAAAGAAAGGATCATATCACACAAAAAGGAAGAATGGCCCAGCACACACATACAAAAGACAGGGACCCCAGCCATATGTTTATAAATAGAGAAGAGTAAATACCCTTTTTGGTCCCTGAAAAAACACATTTGACCCTTTTTGGTCCCTGAGTAAAGAAAATGTCATTTTGGTCCTTTTTAGGGACTAAAAATGACCTTTTTGGGATTTCGAGGATTAAAATATTCAAAAAAAAAAAGATCAAAAGGACTAAAAGGGACCTTATTTTTCCATTTTAGGGACTAAAAGTGACTTATTTTTTTTCAGGGACCAAAAAGGGCATCCGTGTTTATTCCAGGGACCAAAAAGGGTATTTACTCAATAGAGAAAGGAATTCAACATAGAGAAGGAGATCGAGAACGAGGAGCAAATTAGGAGAAACAGAGGAGCAGAGGAGTAGTGACTGAGCGTTTTGATTCTCTTCATCATCTCCACGGAAGGATGGAAGGACTGTGGAGGCGACGAAGAAACTTTATTTCATATATTTCCTTTATTCTTTCAATCTGAGTTTCATCCTTTTGTTATGGATTTGTTATAGCCATGTGTGGCTAATTCTCTTTTCAACCTAGAGGACCTATGAATTTGTTTGGGTTCTAGAGATTATTCCCATTGATTAGTTTTGCTTAATTTTATTTCAGTTTATTTAATCTTGTCTTTATTGTTATTGCTTATTGATTGGCCATCATAGAGCATGTTTTGGGGATTTAGGGTTGAACTTGGAAGAGGGAACCCTAAATTGACATTGGGACTAAATAATGTGGAATTAGGTTTAAATTTAATGTAAAATTAAGTTTTAATCTAATTTGCGTCTAGGATAGGAATATACCTAGAAGCTCCGCATAGTCAAATTAGAGTGAGCCCGGTCTAAAACGCATCTTATTTAGTTGTGTGAGGCATTGCATAATTAATTAAGGTAGGTATATAAGTGGATAGGAAGGCATTTATAGACATTAATACTCTAGATTAGCCGATTAAGTTAAGTCAAAATTAGTTTAGTGGGGATAAAATCTAAGAACAAACAAGGGATTAGTAACTCTAGGTTGCTCGTTCGATTATTTTAGTAGTTTGTTATTTTGATTTTATTTTATTTTAATTAAATTCAATCTAGTTTGCTCAACTTAAACGAAATTGTGAAATTAATGCCTAATCAAGTTTGTGATACTAAGTCCTCGTGGGAACGATACTTTTCTTATCACTTTATTACTTGATACGGCCCGTACACTTGCAGAGTCTATAGGCTATAAAATTTTTCCCTATCAAGTTTTTGGCGCCGTTGCCGGGGACTTGTGTGCCACAACTATCTTGGTTAGAATTGATTGATCATTAGTAGTTTAAGTTTGAGTTCGTAAATATTTTATTTTTTTTAGAAAAAAAAATTTTAAAAAATGAATTTCAATTGGCAACCAACTGGTCTTAATGTTGAGAAGGAGATGAATTCTTTGTCTTCTACACAAGAAGGATTGATTGCTATTTTAAATTCTTGGAATGAGTGTAGGCAACATCAAAGGAGCATAAATGATGGTTGTATTCCATATGTTGATTCTTCTCAAAATGTTTGCATGTCTTGTATTTATTGTGGAGGGAATCATTTATATGAATATTGTCCATATAGTACAACTAGTCATTTTGTGAGAGATGATTTCACTAGGAACCAAGCTTGTTTTGATAACTCATTTTGTCCTAGTGAAGGTTTTGAGCAACATTATTTTAGGGATCCACATGTCTATTATTCTCATGAAAATACCCCTCCTTTTCACTCTTATCCACCTATTGAAGAGCACACCATTGAGTATAAGGAAAAATGTAATTTAGAAAGATTATTTGAGGAGTATGTGGAAGTGGTGGAGAGATCTAGTAGAGAGCAAAAGGAGATGGCCACTAGCCTTAAGAGATCTATTAGAGAGCAAAAGGAGATTTCCACTAGCATTAAGTCAAGTGTCCAAGATCTTGGGGTATATGTGAGTCAAATTGTTTCAACCCTTGAGACTATGGTGCAAAATAATTCCTTAAGCCTGATGACCACTTCTTATGCTGATAATGATTATTGTGAGGAAGTTGAAGGTTTGGAATTACATGAGACTATGGGTAATGTAGAAAATGATTGTGGGTTTGAAATTGATTTAGATGAGAATAGTGGATGTCTAGAAGAGGTTCCTTTGTGGAGCCTAAGGATTGTGATGTTGGTGATCAAATGGATGTAGATGTCCCAATTGTTGTTGTTCATAACCCTCCTCTTGAAGTGTTGACTCTTACTGATGAGAGTCAGGTTGATTTTATTGGATGCTCTAAATTCTTGGAAGTGCCTATATTTATTTTCAAGGATATGCATGTTGTGCTTCATTTGAATTCAATTATTGCTTGTAATCCAAGATTGTCTATGATTAAGGAAGTACAAGTAATTAACTTGAATGATCAATTTTTGTGTGTGATACCTTGTTGTTTGAAAAGAAATAAAGACAAGGTAATTATGGTGTTTGATACTTATGATTAGAAGTTGTTTTGAGAAGTCAGGCTGAAGACTATAAATTTAGCGCTTCTTGGGAGGCAACCCAAGGGTTTTGTTTGCATATTTTATTATTTTTTTTTTCCTTTTCTTTCTTTCTTTAAGTTTTTTTTTTTTTTTTTTTTTCAGGTTTGAAGAAGATCACTCCTCTAGTTGCTGCAAGGTCTTACTTGAACACTCTCTTCTCCCTAAAAATTTGAAATATCATGGATGGTACAAGGGGAAGCACTCCACATCAGAGTTAGAGGCTTAAACCAGGGGAGTACTAGTTCCTTTCCCTCTTTATATTTTTGCAACATTGAGGACAATGTTTGATTTAAGTGTGGGGGAGAGATATTTCTTTGGTTATGCTTGTCCTTATGTAATTGAAAATAATTTTTTTATTTGAGATTTTTGCATTGTTGAGGATTAACCTTAATTTTGAGCTTTCCCCATCTTAGAGAATATTATCAAGTCAAAATTAAAATAGACAAAAAAATGTCTCAACCAAGTCTCTAAGCCTTGAGTTTTTTTTTGCAATCTTGAGATGGACTATGAGAATAGGGATTAGTTTGTAATGTGAGCAACAAATTATTAGTTCATGGATATTTTGCTACATGATTTCTTTAGAAAATTAGATGATGACATTTGCCAGCTAAGTAAAACTTTTGTGTAGGGAAATGACTCAAAAAAAATCTAAAAAAAAAAAAACTCCAATGACTTTTCTAGACCTCACTTAGTAACCGGGGGCACTTCATCACCAATGTTGGCACTCGCGTCAAACGGTAAAGTCAAAGAGGGTTATGAGTTGGGCTAAAAGCCTCTTGAGGTGCCTGTTGGAGTAGCTGAGTAACCGGTGCTGCATCACCCATGTGCAGGGTCGCGTCAAAAGGGGACCTACAACGGCTCAAGAAACAAAAGAAAAAAAAAGAAAAAAGAAAAAGAAAAAAATGAGTTATTTCCTACCTGAGAATTCTTAATGAATTAAATAAAAAACTTGGTTTGGTGGGGGCGTTTGAATTTTTCTGGAGAAATTAAGTAGCATAATATCCCTCTTCTAATCTTATTGTTGCACTTATTGCTTGCCGATCTTTTGATCATGAGACGTTAAGAGATTGTTACAACTCTATTGGCTTAGTGAGACATTAACTTAAATAAGATTTGATGATATGATTTAAGTGTGGTGGTTTATTGCTCTCTGTTTAGGAATGTCATACGCAATGTCCTTTTCAGATAATGAATTCTCTTTCTTTTGCTTGAGGACAAGCAAATGTTTAAGTGTGGGGGAATTTGATAAGTATATATTTTATAATTAAATAGGTGTATATTTAAGGATATAATTAGTTGGATTTGTTAATATTATATACCTATTTAATTATGTTTTGTATACTTTTCCATCATTGAATCAAACTTAGGATCAAAGAATAAATCGACATAAAATCTACTCATATCCTATTTTTATTGTGCAGGAAATATTATTTGATAAAAAGCAATTAAGAGAATATGCAATCAGCCAAACTTGGTGGTCCCACGCAAGAAAACATAGAAACAAAATCAATTGTGTGATCTGATAGAGTGGATTACAAGATATATGGAGGTGATTGGAGATCTCAAAAGGATATTGCATATCCTTTATTAAAGAAAGGATCATATCACACAAAAAGGAAGAATGGCCCAGCACACACATACAAAAGACAGGGACCCCAGCCATATGTTTATAAATAGAGAAAGGAATTCAACATAGAGAAGGAGATCGAGAACGAGGAGCAAATTAGGAGAAACAGAGGAGCAGAGGAGTAGTGACTGAGCGTTTTGATTCTCTTCATCATCTCCACGGAAGGATGGAAGGACTGTGGAGGCGACGAAGAAACTTTATTTCATATATTTCCTTTATTCTTTCAACTGAAGTTTCATCCTTTTGTTATGGATTTGTTATAGCCATGTGTGGCTAATTCTCTTTTCAACCTAGAGGACCTATGAATTTGTTTGGGTTCTAGAGATTATTCCCATTGATTAGTTTTGCTTAATTTTATTTCAGTTTATTTAATCTTGTCTTTATTGTTATTGCTTATTGATTGGCCATCATAGAGCATGTTTTGGGGATTTAGGGTTGAACTTGGAAGAGGGAATCCTAAATTGACATTGGGACTAAATAATGTGGAATTAGGTTTAAATTTAATGTAAAATTAAGTTTTAATCTAATTTGCGTCTAGGATAGGAATATACCTAGAAGCTCCACATAGTCAAATTAGAGTGAGCCCGGTCTAAAACGCATCTTATTTAGTTGTGTGAGGCATTGCATAATTAATTAAGGTAGGTATATAAGTGGACCTAAGGCATTTATAGACATTAATACTCTAGATTAGCTGATTAAGTTAAGTCAAAATTAGTTTAGTGGGGATAAAATCTAAGAACAAACAAGGGATTAGTAACTCTAGGTTGCTCGTTCGATTATTTTAGTAGTTTGTTATTTTGATTTTATTTTATTTTAATTAAATTCAATCTAGTTTGCTCAACTTAAACGAAATTGTGAAATTAATGCCTAACTGAAGTTTGTGATACTAAGTCCTCGTGGGAACGATACTTTTCTTATCACTTTATTACTTGATACGGCCCGTATACTTGCGGAGTTATAGGCTATAAAGTTTTTCCCTATCAACTATCTTCATCTTATCGTATTCTGTTATTACACTATTTCCTTTCTAAACCTTAGGATTACTGTAATCACTACAATGTTACACAATGGTTGATGTTTTGGCTAAGAATCCAATTACTCTTTCGCTCTATTGCTCTACTCTGATTGTTTGTTTGAAAAAAAAAAATTTCCGCATTTCAAACTTGGGATGTTACATTTTATGGTATCAGAGCAAATCATTCTGGCAAGAATTTAACTATGTTACCACGGACGGCTTGGTGCGAAGGCAAGGCTAGTCTACGTGGGTGTGCCATAAGTCACCGCTTAACCGGTGAGGCCCCATGGTAGACACTTACCCGGCCATTCTTCGGATAACGGAGTTAGGTTCTTAAGCCTTTTAAACTTGAGCATATTTTTGAAAATGAGTACTGATACGACCATTGGTGTAAATGTGTAAAGATGAACGGAGATAATGGCTAGTACGCCTTTAGAGCCGGAGAAGCCTCGTCGATCGATCATTCATCCGATGATGACAAGCTGTAAGTATTTCCGTTTGTTAAGTCGTCAAGACATTCGAGAGTGAATCTTTCTTTGAACTTAACATCCTAGACAAGTTCTAGCTACGAACAGAACGCTGTTAAGCACTATACGATCAAAGCATTGGATGGTGGAACAACGCAGCAAGACTATTAGAAGAGCGTACTTCCGATATGAAGTTATGAATTACGAACGCGAAGGATTTTAACCACTGGTCATAAACCAGCTGGATGATGTAATATACGTTAACATGTACATTACATCTAATATGAAAATATATAGGTTTTGATGCCACGTGTTGTGTTATTTTTCTGACACATATATCCGTTGTTTGATAAAGGAAAGGAATTAAAAACAAATGGCGATACTAAGAGGTGCTGGTGCACCAAGAGGCCGAGGCCGTGGACGAGGCCGAGGTCGAGGTAGAGGCAGACGGCCTCAAGATAGAGCAATACACGAAGATGGACGAAACCAAGAGGACCAACATGCACAGAATCAACTCCCGAACCAACAAAACGACATACTGAGATGCAGCGAACTTTGCAAGAGCAAAGAGCTCTTATCGATGCATTAATGGCAGAAAGGCTGGAAAGACAAAGACAAGATGAAGAGCGCAACAATGAGGAACATGAAGAAGATGACCACAATGATAATGAAGAAGAGTATGATGACAACGAGAATGATGAAGAGCCTGAGGGGTCTGAGAGATCCCAATCACCACCTAGGCGCAATCAAAAAGAGAGAACCACCGAGAGCTGGGTCAACCAGTTCTGCAAGCTGAAGCCACCCGGTTCTGGGGAAAGAATGAACTAGCCGAGGATTGGCCGCTAAGCCTAAAAATATTTTTGAAGTTATCGAGTGCCCGGAAATCGGAAGGCACCGCCGGCTATCTACAAGTTAGAGGGCGATGCCCACGAGATGGTGGAGAGCGTTTCCACAACCCCGCCAAGCCCCGTTACGTGGGAGATGTTCTTGGAGCAATTCAACGAACAATACTTTCCTCCCTCGATTCGGGTGATTAAGGAGGAGGAATTTCTGCAGATACAACAAGGGAATGAGGAGTCATTTGACGACTACTTCGCACGTTTCACCAACTCGTCCGATACTCTTCGTATCGAAGAGCAATGTGAACGGAAGTCGGAAAGCGAACCGATTGGTGAACGGGCCGAGGTACGACATAAGGGCAAGGTTGGTATCTCACCAATTTTCTAAGATGGCCCAAGCCGTAGGATCTTGCAGATCGACGGAGCGCAACCTCGAAGGAACTGCGCAAATCCGAAGCCGTGGACGGAAATAATGCAAGTCGCGGTGGATCCAACCGCGGAGGTTCCTCACGTAAGAGGAAGGCACCTTGGAACAACAACCGGGGTGGAAACAAGAGACCCTACCAACCGGGCAACAGAATTACCCCTGCATAGGGATCCCGCACGTGTCCCAAATGCAAGAAGTACCATCCAGGAGCCAACTGCGATGGGAAACAAGTCTGCTTCAGGTGTCAGAAGCCTGGACACATTAGCCGGATTGCCCCGAGAAGGCCGCAGAGGCGAGACCTCAAAGCGCTGGCCGAATCTTTGCATTGACAAACACAGAGGCCAAGAAGTCCCAGAGATGGTTCAAGGTACCATCTATCTCAATGGAAATCTACTTGAAGCATTGTATGACTCGGGTGCTAGTCACTCGTTTATTTCCTATGAATGTGCAAGTCGTTTAGGATTGCATACCTGTAGATTACCATTTGATCTTGTAGTATCTACACCGTTGGGTGTAAAGTCTTTAGCTTCTGATGCGTGTATGAATTGTACTGCTGACGTGGATGGACGAGTTTCTAAAGTGGATCTTATCCGTCTACCTCTTCACGGCATTGACGTCATATTCGGTCTAAATTGGCTGACGGCCAACGGTGCGATGATCGACTGTGGCAAAAAGGAGATATCATTTGCCGGAGACAAGGTTGAAGTGAGCCTGAACTTTCTCTCCGCTACGTGGCCGATCGGTGCGTGAAGCAAGGATGTCATGCTTTCATGGTATTCTTTTCGTCAAAGCAGAGTGACCTTTCACTCCGTGATATCCCGTGGTGAATGAATTTTTCGATGTATTTCCGGAGGATCTCACCGAGTTACCTCCTATCCGAGAAGTGGAGTTCAATATTGACTTGATGCCTGGCACAGATCAATATCAAAGGCGCCGTATCGAATGGCTCCTAACGAGATGCAGGAGTTGAAGAAGCGATTGGAAGAGCTTTTGAAGAAGGGGTTCATTCGACCCAAGTGTATCACCATGGGAGCCCCAGTGCTTTTGTAAAGAAGAAAGATGGAAGCTTCCGACTCGCATCGATTACCGTGAACTCAACAAAGTAACCGTCAAAAATAAGTACCCACTTCCCGGATTGATGATCTTTGGATCAATTGTGCAGTTCCACAATCTTTTCAAAAATTGACTTGCGTTCGGATACCATCGATTACGAGTTAAGGATGGCGATGTTCCCAAGACGACTTTGAGAACCAGATATGGGCATTATGAATTCCTTGTGATGCCCTTCGGATTGACAAATGCACTGCGTATTCATGGATTACATGAACCGTATCTTCCGACAACACCTAGACCAATTTGTGGTGGTGCTCATTGATGACATTCTGATTTACTCTAAGAGCAGGGAAGAGCACGAAGAACATCTGCGAAAGGTGTTGAGCATACTCAGGGAAAAGCAACTATATGCTAAGCTGAGCAAATGCGAATTTTGGCTAGATCGCGACGGAGATCCGTAGTTTTCTTGGTCTGGCGGGATAGTACCGCAGATTTATACGGGATTTCTCGCGTCTTGCCCTACCATTGACAAAGCTTACGAGGAAGAATCAACCCTTTATATGGGAGATGATTGTGAGGAGAGCTTTTAATCCGAGGGAGAGGTTGACTACAAGACCGGTATTGATTATCCCCGATCCAGATGAGACCTATGTTGTCTACAATGATGCCGGTGGGCAAGGATTGGGATGTGTCCTAATGCGGCAGGCGGGGTGGTGGCCTATGCCTCTCGTCACCGAAACCTCACGAGTTAAACTATCCTACACACGATCTAGAGCCGCGGCTATCGTGTTCGCTTTGAAGATATGGAGGCATTACCGTATGGTGTAACCGTAGAAGTGTATTGTGACCACAAGAGTCCGAAATACTTGTTCGATCAACGAGAACTCAACATGAGACAACGTCGTTGGATGGAGCCGATTAAAGATGGTATAAGCAGCGAATCTACATACCGCCAGTTGATGAATTGAAGCGGTCAATAATGGATGAGGCTCATAAGAGTAAGTACACTCTACATCCAGGCATGGTCAAGATGTACCAGAGTATGAAGTCTGAACTTTGGTGGCCCGGAATGAAGAAAGATGTAGCAGAATACGTGGCCAAGTGCTTGACCTGCCAGAAAGTAAAGATTGAACACCGTCGACCCCCTGGTCTTTTGCAAGGACTAGAGCTGCCAGAGTGGAAATGGGAGAACATAACCATGGATTTTGTGGTAGGTCTGCCCAAAATCAGAAATCATGATACAATTTGGGTAGTTGTTGACAGATTAACCAAGTCAAGACACTTTATTCCCATCGGTATTCACTATTATCCAGAACGATTGGCGGAGATTTATATCAAAGAGATAGTGAGATTACATGGTGTTCCTAAGAGCATTGTCTCCGATCGTGATACACGATTCAAATCCCGTTTCTGGCAAGCGTTACATGAAGGTATGGGGACTAAGCTAAGGTTCAGTTCGGCTTATCACCCTCAAACCGACGGTCAACCGAGAGAACAATACGACGCCGGAGGATATGCCGCGAGCATGTGCCCTGGATTTCAAAGGAAGTTGGGATCAACATCTTTCGCTAGCGGAGTTTGCATATAACAACAGTTATCATGCTAGTATACAAATGGCCCCGTTCGAGGCATTGTATGGGCGGAGGTGTCAATCACCATTATCTTTGGGATGATTCATCCGAAAAGCGATTACTTGGGCCGGATATGCTTGAGCAGACCTACGAACAGATCGCATTGATCAAGAAGAGACTCCTAGCAAGACATAGTAGACAAGAGCTATGCCGACAAAAGGAGGAGACCTCGACGTTTTATGTCGGCGACCATGTGTTTCTAAAGTTATCCCCAAGAATCGGTGCCTCGCAGAACGCTTAAGAGGAAGAAACCGAGTCCACGTGCACGTAGGACCCTTTGAGATTTTGGCAAACGCGAGAAGTAGCTTATCGATAGCTTTACCCCGAACTCGAGTAATCTCCACGACGTTTTCCACGTGTCGCAATTGAAGAAGTACCACCTGCAGGTGATCATGTCATCGAGTACGAGGATGTCGAAGTACGGCATGATAATACCTTCATAGTCGAGCCGGAGCGAGATCATCGATCACAAAGAGAAACGGCTCGAAACAAGACTATTTTGATTGTGAAGGTAGTCCGGAAGGGTTTGTCACCCGAAGAAGCGACTTGGGAAACCGAGAGTGACATGAAAGAGAAATACCCGAGTTCATGGCCCGAAGTTTAGTTAGTATAGATTAAATTTCGAGGGCGAAATTTTGTGTAAGGGGAGAAATGTAATACCCTGATATTTATCTGGAATATTATAAATAAAAGTTGGATATTTCTGATAAGTGAAATTTCAATCTCCGGTCTTGTATAAATACAGTCTATTTTCTAAGTAGAATTTCTGTAAGAAATTAGGGAGTTTAAGGGCCAAAGTGCCAAAATGATTAAAATGCCCCTAGAAAGGGTAATTAACTTAGAAAATTTATGGAAAAAATCCTAAAAGACAGTTAAATGACCAAGTGAGATAGGAGAGTATATAATCTCTAATTATTGTAATTTTATGAATTATGAAATTGGAGAAATTGTTGGAAAAATACTCAAAAAGAAGTAAAGACCAAAATACCCTTGTAATTATGGAATAATGCAAGAGGCATGAAAATACTAATGTTAATACAAGTGTATGAAGGTAATAAGGCATAGTAATTAAGAAAATTATCAACAGGTGATAATGAAGTAATTAAGTAATATTGGGCTAATTACTTAAGCATAAGCTAAGGAAATTCAGTAATAATTATGTGAGGCTCAAAAATTAGTGGAAATTAGTTGAATATTAGTAAAAATGTATTTACTAATTAATTGGAAATTTCTATGAAAATCATTGAGTTTAGGTATTTTTAAGCCTAAATACAAGAATGGACCAATTAGAGAATTTTGGGGAATTTTTAATAAAAATTGAATTAAGTAATTAATTAAATAATTAAATAATTCATGAAAAAGATTTACAAATCCAAAAAAAGTGCCCAGCCGAAATATGACAAAAAAAAAATGAAGATAAGAGTGAAAATTTTAATATCATGATATTTTCACAATTGTAGCACATGTTTTATTATTTTAATATATAATTAAAGTGCATGAATAGTAATAAAAAATAGGAAACGGACCCTATCTAGAGATCTAGGAATAGGAATTCCAAAGTCAAGGTAGATTATTGATCAGTGGAATTTTATCTTCCGTTAAACTCTCCCGGAAGTTAATTCTGAAGCCAATAGGGCTTTTTCCTAATAAGACGAAATAGGGAAATTCTGAGAAAGGGGCAGATAGCCAGGTTGGAAGTAAAGACTTCAAAATTAGAGTTGTGACAACTGAGAAAGAATTGGGAAATTTTATGGACATATTTGAAATCAGTGCATCTATGACTATAAGCTGGAACTTCCGGATTTTCGTTTCAAACCGGACATGTTCGGACACGTTTTCGAGAAAACTTCCGTCAATCCGGAAATGGCCTAGGCAGAGTCAGAAAAATAGTTGGAATAGACATTTCTAGTATGGAAGAGAAGGTCTTCAAAGCTAGTTAACCGAATTTTGAGATTTCCGAGATTGCGCGTTTTGGACACCGATCGGAGACTTTATCGGTATAAAACTTCTTGAAGAAGTAAGTGACATCATCAAAGTACATGGATGACATCATGGGGATGATGTCATATGGAGGAAAGAGAAAGGGTTGGATGGCCAAGATTGTGCCACCTAATTTGTGTGCGATCCGACGGCTGGGAATTCATCTGGTAAAGTGTGAATAGTAGCACAAAATCCTCTATAAATAGGACCTTGCTCCTTTGGAAATTTCACACCACTTCCTTTGAGCAAAAACCGAAAATAGAGAGAGAAAGAAGAGAGAGGAGCTGGGGAAATCAGTAGCGAAGCTCTGGGTAAGTTTTCCCAGACCGAGATTTAAGCTTTCATAGTTCCTTCAATAGTTAGTAATGCTAGAGTAGTCTTTATTTTTATGATTGGATATCATATGGGAGGGCTATTTTAGTCTTTATTTTCGAAAATCATAGTTGCGTCGAAGTTCTGGCAAAATTTTGGGAAGAAAATAGCCTATGTAGCGGAAGCGTTGGCGAAATTCCGCCAAGTAGGGGTATAGGGGCAAAATGGTAATTTTTACCTAAAATGCCAGTTATAATGTCAAATTACTAATAGGAAGTGACATTATTCTCATAGGATATCTGAAACGCTGATTCTGCTTTGCCGTTCTGCCGCCCGACGTGCCGTAGGACTTTTGCACGTTTCTCCGTAGAAAGTACGTTTTCGCGGTAGTACCTAACGTTGCCAACGAAGGTACGGACGCGTCTCGTAACACTAATCTTGCACATCTTAAATACTTATATGTCAATGATATGTTCGTAGACCGTTATACTGACGATTATACGGGTTATAGTTTTGATAACGCCGTTTTGTTTTCCTAGCGGCGAGGACACGACTAATTATCGTGGCACCGGTGAATAGTGCAAGCCGTTGTTGTTATTTACCTTATGGGGCTTTACATATTGCTCGTGCTTATGTTTTGTCGGCATAATGATCATGCATCTCTAGTATGCTTATGATATACTTGTTGTATTAGCTCTTGAATATCTCATTGGCCATATACTTGTGTTGTTTGGGTATGAGGTTACTGATTACCCGAGATTCAATGCGTTGAATTGAATCTCGGCTCTAGCTTCAGGTCGGGAGGACCACGGTTCGTGGATCGAGGCAAGTACCGGAGTAGGCGTGCAGCTGAAGACTATCTTCATCTTATCGTATTCTGTTATTACACTATTTCCTTTCTAAACCTTAGGATTACTGTAATCACTACAATGTTACACAATGGTTGATGTTTTGGCTAAGAATCCAATTACTCTTTCGCTCTATTGCTCTACTCTGATTGTTTGTTTGAAAAAAAAAAATTCCGCATTTCAAACTTGGGATGTTACACGACGGACGAAATCCATCGCAAATTCCGTTGCAAATGATTTTTGCGACGGATTTTTTCCGTTGCAAAAACTGTTTTTTTTTTGTAGTGCCTAATGCCGGTTGGGTACAAGGAACTTATAATGAAGGAAAGGAAAAGAACATTGAGAATGAACTTATAAAATTATCTTGTTTGGTTGACATGGGAAAGAAACATAAGTTAAAGGAAAACAAAATGTTCGGTAAGAAGAAAAACAGTGGTGGAAGTGGGAAGAATTTGTGAAATACCCATAATACCCCTTAAATAAAGTAATGTAAAAAAGGGGGGAAAACTTTTTTTTTTTTGAGAAAACCATGGGCATGGAATCGCATACCCAGAAGTCACCTACCTCGAGAAATAATGGAAATCAAAGAAGTGGTGGATGGGATCTTCAACGGCAATGAGCAATATGGCGGACAGAGGTGGGAAGGACGATGAAGATGAGACAAATAATGAGGACTGCATCATCACCTTTATTAGTTCAAAAGATGTGTTTCAAGAGGAGTAGGGAGGGAAAATTAATATCTAAATCTCGAAGACACAACGTTGGGCATATAATCACATAGGCATACCCTATCTCGCCTGAGTGTCAGGGAAAGAGGGAAATCAAATGATTAAATAAAGTATACTACCTCCGGTTCTAATTATATGACCACTTTTATAATGTAAATTGTATTACAAAAGTGGTTTTATAATTAGAACTGGAGGGTATAATAAATAATATTATAGTGTTTTACGGTGGGCATGTAAACATGGGGCACGTTGACTAAGTGAAGAAAATATTAAATACAAATTATATTTAATAATATAAATTACAATAGAAGACTATATTGTGCTTTGTTAAGATATTGAATTAAATCTATTCTATTTCAAAACTCATGGCGTTATAGTAGTAATTAACAATAATAAAATGAAATAATTAACAAAAATACCTAAACTAGCCGTGCAAATTTCGTAGCTTCAACTATGATGAGTATATAAAAATCTCTCCAGTAACTCTACCCACTTTGCAACTAGTTTTAAAGATTTTAAATAATTAAATAAATGTGAATATTCAATATAAATATAAAAAATCTATAGATATTATACAATTAAAAGTGAGTTTATCTCAAGTCTCCCGTCTTCTTTTGCCCTAACTCCTTCCTTCTTTACTTTCACCGTGTTATCATCAGCATGACATGATTCATCGAGAATTCAGATACTCAAAAGGATGAAACTCATAAACAAATAAGTCTAGTAGCATTGAGAATAATATAATGGGTTGTAATCAAAGACAAACAGAAGTAAATCATAATATTTGAATTCTCAGATATGATGGTTCAGTGTACCAAAACCAGTCACACTCGAGTATGATTTCCAAAATCACTCAAGTGAACATTAATCACTTCAGTGCATTCATTATATCATCACTCTGGTAGAAGACTATTGTAGAAGAAGGTCACTCAAGTGCCAGAAATGCTTGACTCGAGTGTCATTTGAAAAGACACTTCAACTCCACCAATGACTCGAGTGCTTCAGCAAGTTGGCATGTGTCACTCAAGTGATACTGAGGTTCACTCGAGTGCATCTTTAGAAATGAAGTCATCACTAAACTTGCAAGTTGATGGTCATCACTCGAGTGAGCTCTCAAGCACTTGAGTACTGAGACTGATCGTGACTTGGATAACCATCACAAGTGACTTGCAATTTACTCACGAGTGCTTACCTATCACTCGAGTGACACCCTGCTCACTCGAGTAACATTTCAATACTTTCAAAAAGTGAGCGAGTGACTTGTAAAATTCTTAATGAGTGATCCCAACACTCGAGTTGCTTGAGTGATCTTCTATAACTTCCATAAATCATGTGAGTGACTTGCTGATTTAGTTCAAGTGATAGAGGATCACTCGAGTGATCTTGCATCACTCTCATTCTTTTAGCGAGTGACTTTCAAAATCGTTAAGGATCATCACTCGAGTGCATTACCTGCCACTTGAGTGATCATCTCAGATCACTTGAAGTTAGTTATCTTGCTGATTGAAATCTTAATTCAAATAAAGTTTTATCACTTGAGTGACTTGAATCATCAAGTCCTCATTACTTTCCAACATCATTGCAAATATGAAAATAGCCACCGTAGAACACCTCCAAGAATTGCTTCCCATTTCTTATAGATTACAATAAACAGTTAAATTATTTTTTCCCCTCTTCTCTTTCAAAGAAGATGATAAGAATATATGAGTATGAAGAAGCTTATTTATACGGGTTGTTTTTAGGTAAGAATCGTTTGCTTGAGCCGAGATATTTGAATTCAAATGTTCACATTTTCTTCAATGGTTCATTGATTTGTTTTCATAATTACAACAATATCGAGGCTGTAGGGTGGAAATAGGCCAGACCCCCATTAGGCAGCCTACAGCCTGACTTGTTTGTTAAAAAGGCCAGACCAAAGCCTATTTAAAGGCCTAAATGTGTAAATAGGCTAGGCCTATTTTATTAAGGCCTAGCCTATAAGCCTTTAGGCTTGGCCTGTTTACACATTAAATAAATATAATTATATTTATATCATATAAATAATATAATATTTATTATTTTTCATTCTTATATTCTACTAAAATATTATATTTATATAGTTTTGATAGGCTCAAAGTGTACAAAAGCCTATTTATGGCCTCCAAGGCCTACAATATGAGGTCTTTTTAAATGCCTACATTGTAAGTAGGCCTTTAAAAATGCTTCAGGCTCGACCAGGTCTTATGAAGGCTCAGACCTGAGCCTAAAAAAAGGCCTGCGTTCAGGCTCAGGCCCAAGCCCAGGCCTTCTACCACCATTATAGGCTCAAGCCTATTTAGCCAAAGCCTGACTTACCCTATTTTCATCCCTAGCTGTAACCTAGGCAAAACTTGTGGGACAAATATATATAGTTGAAATTTGAGTCCGTCATCTAAACTCTTTCTCTAATAATAATGATACCTTGTGTGAGAGATGAACCATTTTAATCATTTTCATAGACAAAATATGGGGTTTGAGATTGACCAATATACATATTTGTGAACGTAACTATAATTTTCTAGTTTCATAATATTATTACACAATCAATTACGTCAATATTTCTTGCGTAGCTGGCAAAAAAAAATAAAAAAATCTTGCATGGTTGATAAATTAGAATCATGAGCCATGATCTTATTTGACTTGATTTTCAAAAACCATGACTTCTTTAAAGATTTTTATTGAGGTTGGGTCAAGACCCGGCCCAAACATTCGAGCATCAGACTGGCCCAAAATGCATATCGGTTGTGCCATCGATTTGGAGTGAAGCCCGACCCAACCGTGCATGTGTGCAGCCCTAATTTATAAATCATGTATGGCTATGCTTCTGTTGGATATTTATTGTACGAATAAAATCAACAATAATATTTTGATGAACTCTTAAGGATAAAATGAATGAAAAATAAGCAGAACCCAACAAAAAAACACACAAAGGGAAAACATTGTACTAGGTCATAAATATAAAACCTAGTTGATTTTTTTTTGAAATATTAAGGAAACTAAATAAGTTACTTAATCATATCATATGTTGTGTACAATTAAATTGTACATGATTTTATAAGTTAGACAGATTAGTTTGGAAATAGTGATAAATATAAATACGTTAAAGTAATTTAATTTTTTTTCTTTCTTATATTTAGGTTCGGATGTAGTGTAAGAAAAAAGGAAAAATCAAGATTAATTAGTTAGCTAGAATGCTAGATGGATCGATGAGAGAGGTGGGTTAATAGAGTTAGTGTATGTTTGAATTAGCTTTTGGAGAATAACTTTTATGATTTACAAAATAAATAAGTTTTGTTTTAGCTTACAAAAAAGAACTTCTGAAATTATGGTTTTATTGTTTCCCAGATGGTTAATGAGGTGGCAAAAATATGCCCATGGGGATGTGGTTAATTGATTGGAAAACTGGATCACACGGACATAAGCAACTTAAAAGACTTAACCATATTTTTATTAACATTTAATCAATTGTATTGCATTTGATATTTTATTGATAATTTTATTTAGTATTTTTTATTTTAAAAAATAGAATAGTCTAGATTTAATTTGAATAATTCAGATCATTTATCATCCATCATTTCATCACAACCAAACACTTTGTTCCTCAGCATAACAGTATGTAAATTTCCATTTTTTTTTTTACATATTTTTTGAAGCTTGTAGTATTTTGAATTGGAGGGAGTAACATCTTCCTATATGTGAAATGGACTTTGTTATCAGCAGTTTGATTTTTTTTCTTTCCATCATTAAATTATGTGTCTAGTAATGAAAATATGGGGGGAAGTCGGTGAAAAAGTTTGTGATTGAAAATTTTATTGGTTAGAAAGATTTCATAATCATAAAGTATTGGTACTTTATGTGTACCAGGGGCGGAGCCCGGATTTGAAATTAGGGGGGCGAAAATTATAAAAAAGAATATAGTGGAGCCAGCATTTGAAATTAGGGGGAGAAGATTTCAGAATTGGACCCAAAATTTTAGGAAATTATATTTTAGCCTCATATTAATTTCAATAGTTTCATTTTGGTCCCTCCATTAAACTTCTACTAGGAACTAAAGTGAAAATGTTAAAAAATTTATTCGACTAAAATATAATTTCCTAAAGTTTTGGGTCAACTTCTGTAATTTTAAGGGGCGGGGCCACCCCTAACACCCCCTGACTCCACCCCTGATGTGTACATTACTATATTTTATATACAAAATGTATGAGTAATCTAAAAAAATTTCATTTATAAAAAGTATCAATATTTGAATTCAAGTCCTTTTATCCAATAACATTTTCAAATATAACTTTTTTCACCAATTTTCCAAAAAAAATGATAATATTTTCTTCATTTATAGTTAAATAGGATTATAATGGAAAAGCCATGGACATTTACCTGGTGGTACTTTTTCTTACAAACTTTAGAGAGACAATATTATATTCAATATAACCCAGACTACATGATCCCTCCTATCCTTAATTAATACAGGAATCACATAACTAATTTATGTAAATTAAGAAAATTACTTATTTATATTAAAAAAATGTATTTTGATTTTCTTAAAATATATGCCCTTAATAATCATAAACATTGAAACTACTTCTTGATATCCCCTTACGATATTCAACAATTTGAGGTGAAAATCATAAATATGGGAGAAAAAGTGATTTGAGGTCTTAAAATTATAAGGAAAACAGATCTTATAACAAACTCATATATTTAAAATTGGAGACTTGAGTGGCAAGATTACAACAAACAAACCATATGGCAGTGAGTCAGACTCCCACTCCATCGCCCCTTTTACTTAATACCAGTTATATAATTAAGCAAGGCTGATTATTCATCATATATAGAGAAATAGGCAAAATCACATTACAAACATGAAATACTGTCAAGATTTGTACGTACGTATACTTTATAACCTTGACATCATATATACGTTCTTTTAATTATTATTTAATGGGAATCCTTATTCTTATAGATTGAACCCATCTAATTATATATATCTATGTATATTTATAACATTAGATAAAACATGATAATCATATATGTATTGGAAATATTTAATAGGTGGGAGGGTGAGCAGGAGGAGGGCGAGGGCACACGCAAGGGCAGCATTTGCCTGGAGCTGGAGGAGGAGCACAACACACACATCTTGGACATTTGGGAATGGGAATTCCTGCAACCACACCAAATAATTAACGAAGCTAAAACATATATATTTTAATTAATGAGATGTTATTAAAATAAGGTAAAATGAATCTCCCAGTCCTTATACTTTCCTCTAGTTTTGAATCAGGTTCATGGATTTTTTTTTTTTTTTTCCCTTTTTATGAATCTCCCGATGCTCTCTGACTAACAGAAGTTTTCAGTTCACTCTCCTTCTCAGCCCCACCTAGGCACAAATCTCTGGAGAGGAAGAGAACCCATGTGGCAAAAAAAAAACTCAGGCGACACTGATAGCAATCTCTCGCTATGTGGTCGACGTCGCCACACTGATAGCAGCAAGAACCGCTAGCTCCCCACTGTTATGCCTATCCCTGCCTCTCCATGTTCTGTTAAAGCCTTAGCCCCCATCGCAACCACTGTAATTGTCTTTCTTGGATTGTAGAGGAGCTCCATTGGGCCAGTAACATCGAAGATTGATGAAGGATATCCTTCTGACATGTGGAAGAATAATGAACAAAGAGGCCTTCTCTCTTCCATTGTCGGGCTTGATAAAGCCAAAGGGCGGGAACAGTGTGTAGCTTTATATATATGACTAGATCTCTAGTCCTGAAGTGAAGACGTTTAGAATGAAAGAGAGGGAGTCGGTGCCGGCGTCTCGTGAGGAGGACAGTTATCGGGTTGGGTAATGAGGAGCTTGCTTAGTCAGGGTGCATCAGGACAATTTATTTCCAGGTGTACGCCCCCTCATACCATTTAATCAAAGGACTTGTAGATTTAACAGGAAAAACTTCAAGGATCTCATAAAAAGAGCACATTATTCAAAACTAGAGGAAAGTACAAGGATTAGGAGATTTATTTTACCTTAAAATAATAATATAGGGAAACATATAAATGAAAATATGATACACTTGATGGAACAAAAAAATAAATATAGGATTTACTTGGACGATGTGGCAGCACCGTGGGAGCTGGTCCTCCCGGCCCCGGCGCTGGCACCGTTGCTGCTTCGCACAGCGAGGTGGTCAGAGACAAGATCATGGCAAAGATGAAAAGAGTCACCAAAGAAAGCTTCAAAGAGTTACTCGCCATTTTGTTGACAAACAAATATTTATCTTTAAAAGGTTTGTTATGGAGATTAATTTAATGGTAAGAATGTAAGTAAGCATATATACGTGTGTGTATTTATACTGGTTATGCTCAAGTTCATGGCTTGGCTTTTGCCGTAATATTTGAATTTCAATGGTTGATATTGTTGTTAGAGTTGTAGTTTTCAAATATAAATTAATACTTCTGGCTTCACGTATTCTTTTCATTCCCAATTCAGACCTAAATTGATGTTCACTTCACATCAAACTTTCCTAATTTTTGTGATCAATCTATGTATAGATATTTACTTCCTCTAGTTTAAGTTGGTTATTTGTAGTTAATATATCAAGAAATTATGACTTTTTTTAAATAAAAAAATCATTTAAAGATCGAATTTTACTGTGTAAAGATAAAGATGTCACAATAAATAGCGATACTACAGAAAATAAAATTTTAATATGTGAAATAAGAGAGAATGAGGCTTCATATTTAGGAGCAAACCAAAACCAAATGTAGTAACTATTAAATAATAGTAATAATAATTTTAAAATTATAATAAAGCATTATTTATTTGTTCACAAGTGTGCGTCTATATATATATATATATATATATAAAAGTTTGCTAGAGTATTCATATAAGGATATAGTATTAACTTATGATTTTCATAGCTAGGGATATGGGTTGAAGGATCTAATAAACTTTTATAACACAGAAAGTACGGGTACCTTGAAAGTGCACACAAAGTATCATGACTAGTACTCTGGTTTATGTCTTTTTCACCAATACAATTTTTAATGGGAGAATTTTTTTCAATTTTCCCAAAATATGAAAAAAAAAACAACCCCATATACGAAAATGAAAATATCAATAGATTCAACAAAAACTAGCTTTAATTAATGCAGAGAAAAGCGGGAAGGCATCGTCTTCATGAAAAGCTCTTCGAATTCAAGCCACTTAGCCAACTTTGAGCTTTATGATTATATGCTAATCAATTTTCATTTGAAATTCTGTTTTTTACCCATAAGGCCCTAAGGTAGTCCTCCCATAAAATAAAGGGAGACGCACACCCATCACACTGTTTAATGGAGATGTGGTTTGCGAATTAAGCCACATGCTCTTAGTGCTGTGGGAATCGGGGTTAGCCTTGCCCTACCAGATAGGCCCTTAAAGGGCCAAGGCCTAACAAGGCACGAGATAAGAAAAAATATCTGTTTTTCAAAGCCCGGCTCAAGAACACTAGGGCCAGGGTCGGCTCTACAGGGCTCGGAAGTTACTATTCCATATTTTAACTATTTTTCCTCTTTTCTTTTTTCAAACAAATATAATTAGTAAATTACAACAATTAAAGTTCTAATTTATCAAATAAATGTTGTCAACATTAATATCCAAACAACACGAATCATCCGACAAATAAACACATTCATTAATTTAATATAGGCTACATCAAAAATCATACTCAGTCAAAACTTAACCCCACAATACAGTATATAGTGTAATATAAAGACAGTGTTAGATGTATAATGTAAACTCATTCTTGGATATTTTTTCAATTGTTCTGTTTAAGCTTTTCTAAAGGATAATACATGACAATTACTGTTGCTCAAAATATGATTTCAAACAAAGAAAAATAAGCAGCAATCTTGATATCTTGTCCTCATACATTAATTTAACGATTCTTCTATCCATTTGTGCTTTTTAGTTTAGGGTTATCACTTCTCAGCTCTTAAGTCTAGGCAACCTAGGTAATTTAAAAAAAAAAAATTAAAAAGGTCTAACGAGCCGGCCATTTTAAGCTCGAAGCTTTGCAGTGCCAATTTCATTTAACTTCTCTAATTTTCAAGCCCGGCTCTTGAAGGACTAGGACTTAAACAGGCCGCCCTGATTTCCTGGCTCTATTCTTAAGTCACTTGAAATAATTTTGTTCCTTATAACATGAACGGCTTTCAATCCTTTAATAAAACAATTTTCTTAAAAAAAAAAATTAGAAGAGGTAGATACTTTTGATTTGAAACTATATATAGGTAAGGTCAAACTCATAACCTTTCAATTATAGAAGAGCTTTCATACTACTAAAAAACTTCGTATTAACCACGGATTTTTTTTCCCGTAGGTAAAAATTACCCACGGAAATTACCCACGGATTCCGTGGGTAATAATTTCCGTGGCAAAAAATATTGTGGTAAAAAATAAGTCACATCTTTTTTTGGGACGGAAATTTTCTATAGGTAATTTTAATTACCCACGGAAATTACCCACGGATTCCGTGGGTAATTGTCAATTCCGTGGGAAATTTCCCACGGAAAAAATTCCGTGGGTAATTCTATGGCTAATACGAAGTTTTTTAGTAGTATATCATTAAGCCACAAGATCAAATACATTTTAAAATTCTTATTTCTCAACGTTTCTTGGAGGCTTGAATGAGCTTGACGGGTAGTCTCTTGCTTTCTGAAGTTGGCCTAATTCCATTATTGCACTACACTTACACATATTTTAATTGCCATCATTAAAGGCTTAAGTTGCTCGAGATAGATTCCAATGAGATCCAGCAAACATAAAACCATCTTTCGGGTATTTCATCAAAGACTTTTTATGCATCATTACGTTTTCCAAATTGTAGCCAACAATATAGTTAGGTCGGCTTGAAAATGCACAGAAATGCCAGAAATAATTTATTTCCTTGCCCACTTTTGAAGGAATATATTGATCAAAAATAACAAGCGTGTTGACACTAAGCTTGAGTGAGTGATCGGGGTTTCAATCAAAGCAATTAAATATGGCAGCCTAACTAAGAATTTTCAACAGAAATTAAAACTACTTTTTTTAAATAAATAAAAAAATAGATGGACAAGCACTGACGGTTCGATGTATGAAGCAGTAATTGTTTAAACTTAGGTTGTGACTGGAAAAATTAATTGCATTTGCCAAGTTGGGATCCGATCCCTTGTCCATCTCAATTTTTTGCTTGATGGATGTTTTCCTTCAAATATTTTTTTTGATCCATTAGCTTAATTTTTTTGCTCCATTAGCTTTATTTTTTTGCCTTCTGATCATTAGCCTAATAAGATAGACACACATATATATAGAGAGAGTATTTTTTATGATTTTTTTTAAAAACTCAAAATTACTCTTAAAAAATTAAAATAATTATATTTTCATACAGCAGTCTATCATACAATATTCATCCTACCAATTTTTTAAGATGGGCTTGTGGTTCAATTCTACAAAATTGACATAGACATAGTACAGTATATAGCTGGACCAAAATCCTCTGAAATTCCGTCTGAATTTTCTTAATCAAATTAAGAAATTTAAGGAAAACGTGTATATTTGGTTCTCTAACTGTTTGAAACGTCTCAGTTTGGTATGTTAACTATAAAAATTATGTAATCTTTTTAGTCATTTAACTCAAACACTGTTAGTATTAAATGATGATTTTTTTGTAATATTCATCATTAATTTGAAAGTTAAACTTTATATATTAGCATTTCACAATGTTTTGTCAACATCAAAAGTTCAATGTGAAAATTTTTATTAATAACCCTTAAGGATAAATGAGTGAAAATACATTTTTTAAAAGTTAAGGGGTTTGCATCAAAAAAAAAAAAAGTTAAGGGGTTAACCTGACATTATATAAAGTTAAAACTTAAAAGACTGTATTGAAACCTTGTATAAAGTTAACGGTATACCTTTCTTTTTCTTTTTTTTTCTTTTTCTTTTCTTTTTTCTTTTTTGCTTAAAGTTAAGGGACTAAACTGCAACTTTAAAAACTAGCATGCCCAATAAGTCAACAAATGTTTTCAATTTAACAAACAATTTCCACACACATTGCACAACGTTTTGGTTCCCAATGGCCATGTCCACCTACTACAAAAAACCATCGAATTACCCACAGAATTTTTTTCGTGGGTAATACGATATTTTTTTGTAGTGTGCACTATGAGGGCTTTTTCACGACATAATAGCTACATCCCCTCAATGTCGAGGCTACCCCTCCCTCAGCCGCCTCATTCCCCATCTTTTTCTTGGGTATCTCTATTGTTGTTGGTTTTTACTTGGAGCTAACAAACTATGAATTAAGGGCACTATTGTAATAAATTAACGCAATCAAATCTTTTAATAATATTCATCAATGGTGAAGAAACCAAAGAAAAAGAGGGTAGCGCAACCATTGCATCTTACAAAATACCTGCAGTGGTAGACAGGGCCACTTGGGAGAAAAAAATTATGTACAACATGTGTGGGGATTGTTTTTTAAACTGTTAATGTTGTTTGACTTAACGGTGTGACATTTTTACACAATTTTGGAAACTTCATTAGTACTTTTCCACCATCTTCTAGATTAACATGTTTGCTAAACAATTAACATTAGTTGACGGCCGTGATATTCTTACACCATTTAAAAACGTGTACATTTTTACGCCCAAGTAAGGATTATAGTGCTAGGTGCACATTCATGAATCAAGGGAGTATAATATTCTTTTGTTCATATTTTACATTCATGTCTATGTGTCGATTGATAATAGCATCATCAATAGAGCTATTATCTCCAAAGTCAAAGATATCTTGCTAATAATCATCTTGATCTTGCCCTGTGTATATGTCATTTTCAAAGGCAAATATGCTTTTTTCTAATAATCTTCCTACTTGCCATGTGCACATGTTCTTGAATTATCTATTGCCTTCTGATAATCCCTTATTAGCCAATTAGATGGAAACAAATATCACTTGCCTTAGATTTGATGAAAATTTCATATATTCCAATAATGTGATACTAATTCAATTTATACAATAATTTACATGAGAATGGGGTTATTATACTAATTTCCAATCTCTAGGCCCAAAATTCAATATATTACATTTCTCCCCCTGTTCAATAAATTTCGTCCTCGAAATTTGAACATAAATATCTCGGGGGATCATTTAACCATCCAGTTTATTTCATTTCCTTGCGTAGTCACTAAGCGCGCACAAAATCATCATGCAATATTTTCCTTCATTCTGTACTCAGGTGTAATATTCAACACAATACCTTTTTGCCTATCCTTACAGTGCTTGATTACACAGGTCTCATTGCCTTATGCATTCTGCCTTTCAACTCATTTTACTCTAGCTTTCTGGTTCAATCTATTATCAAGTGCTGGACATTTGGGCCTTATCATCCAGAAAATCATTCTCGTGTTACAGGCATCTCGACTACAGCCTATGACAATCAAACCACTCTGCCAATCTCAAAACTTATTCTAGGCAATCTGGTCTAAAGTTACCATATTAGTAAACAATCACAGTGCTAGGCATATAGGTCTTACAGCCCAGGGACAACACCCTGTGCAAATTTGCACACTGGGTCTTACTACCTCGAGTCTTTGCTCGTCTATTTCTTGTCTGAGCTTTTTCAATTTGTATTCCCAGTCTATTTTCCTCTTGCTTAGCTCTGTAGCTGGCAAATATTTTTTGATCTAACCAATTCAGATTTCTAGACCATCTTATCAGTTTCTGTTCCTATATCAACATAATCACCAACTGCACCGCTTTTCATTTCAACACATTAACAATGACAATAATGATAATGCCTTTCATTCCTCTATGTTGTCTCATATTTATCTTCTGATTTTCAAATACTCAAAATTTTTTTGGTCGCAGTACATTTCATAATTGCACAAAACAATATTTTCATATTTTTAAGGAAATCATAATCGCTGCCAGCTCAAATTCAAGAAAACACATTCACTACTGGCTCAAATTCGAGAAAACATTTTTCTACCAGTTTATTTCACAAATGGAATAATTCATTTCACAAAATTTCAACAACTGAGAGGCACACACCACCTTTATGCCCTGCGTCACCAGGACATATCCCAATCCTTTCATACAAATCACAAAAGTGGCAACGCACTTATCGGCTAATTCACTAGCACATACAATAACGGGCCACCCACTGGAATCCCATATCGGAATAAAGGACCATTATACTAATTTCCAATCTCTAAGCCCAAAATTCAGGATATTACAAAAGCACTTCAACGCGAGCCGTGATAAAATTTGTCTCACATACTTACCTCGAACAATATAAAATCACTTTTAAAAAGCTAACAGTAACGTCAAGTTTTGGACTTAGCTAGTTTATTTATCTTTCCATGGTAGGCTAATCAAATCCTTATAGTTAAATTAATTAATTGAAATTTTGATAAACTTAATGAATTATATATAATGTAACATTCAAAATGTGAATTTGAGATAATGTGGGAAGTTAATATAGGAAATTTAATTCCACGAACGTTTATATTATCCCACTCGTTATTCTTCATCTCAAGAAAACACTTTATTTTTTAGACTATCAAATATGCAAATTTCAATTTCTGTCCTAAATTTAGTATCATCCTATATATATATAAAATGTCAAAAGCTTATTAATTACAACATAATGTTTTAGTCTTAAATTTGTACGCATCTGCATCTATAAAATATCCCAACGATAACACAAAGCACGAGATATAATAACTTTAGAGACAACGATTTTATTCAATATATAAAACATGCTATATGTTACAGTAAACTTGTGCTGCAAAATTGCAACAAATTACGTACAAACATACATTCAGCCGATGAAAAGTAAGCAAACTTGAAACCATATTAAAATTAAACAAAAGTAAACACTTTATTTATAACCTTGACATTTATTCATGTTCTTTAATGATGATTTAATGGCCGTACTTATTCTTCAAGGGCTCAGCACAAGCAAGGGCAGCATTTGCCTGGATCTGGAGGAGGAGCACAACACACACATTGAGGGCAATAGAGATTATTGGGAATTCCTGCAACCACACCAAATAATTAAGAAAACTCAAGCACATATATTTCAATATTCACACAAATCTATGGGATCTGCTATCCTCCTTTGCTTTTACAGGGTTCTCTTCCCCTCTCTTCTCATCTCAACCTTTAGATTGAAATTGGAATGGTTCATATTTAATGTTTAATAAAACTATTAATACAAAATGAAATTATTGAAAAATATATAAATTAATTAAAAACTGTTAAACTTTAGTTATGATAATTTAAAACTACAATAAAGAATATTTTAAAAAATATTTTTATCATCAAATCTAAACCAATAAAATTTCAATCTAAATGTTGAGAGGAGAAGAAGAGAAGAGGAAGAGAAGGTAAGAGAGGAGGAGGATAGCCGAGTCCCAAATAGGGGGCATGATGCCACTAGACTCAAGGGCCTTCCATCTTCAGCAAAGATATTTTGAATAATTTAATAAAAGTAAGAGTTAATGAAATGTTATATAAATACTATATATAGGGATATAAATGAAAATATGGTGGATCTAGAAGAAATTAAAAATCGGATTTACTCGAATGTCGTTGCGGCTTTGGAGCTGGTGCTCTTGGCGGTCGTGCCCTTGCTGCTTCGCACGTTAAGGTGGTGGTCGGAGACAAGATCACGACAAAGATGAAAAGAGTCACCAAAGAAAGCTTCAAAGAGTTACTAGCCATCGCTTTCTTTGTTGTTTTTTTACAACAAATGAATGTATGTCTTTGAAAGTTTTGTTATGGAGATTGGATGCTAATAAGAATATATAGTTATCAAGCATATTTATATACTAGTTTTGCTGAGGCTCATAATTCATATGACTCCGTACGTGTTTGACGGGGTATTTCGAATTTCAGGAGTTGAAATTTGGGATCGAAATTTTCAAAGTCATTGTTATTAAAGAAGGGTTAGTTAGAAGTCATTAAAAATACCTTATTTATTTGACTTTTTGCCATCAAAAGTGGCTTATATTTGTTATCATTAAAAGAGTAGAAAAATGTCTTATAATTTTGAATGGAAGGGGGATTTGTTTACTGTCTAATGGTGTGTACTCGTTTCGGTCAGTAGTTAATATAAGTTACTCTTTAAGAAAATAAATTTCAATTAATTTAAATTTCTAAAATTGACAACAAAAAAAAAACACTACTTTCTGAAATAATCTTTTAATTAAATCAATCTATCTTAACTATTTTAGATTTATTTCCTACATCAACTATAATGAAAAGTGGGAAATTAAATCGTCTTCTTTGCGTATAAAATGCTCTTTAAATTCAAGCTACCTAACCATCTATGTCCTTTCTAACTAACATTCTAATCAATTTTGACCGCGAATTCTATCTTATATAACACGACAACATTACTTTGATTTTCTTTAAAAAAGTGTTTAATAAAACAGATTAATTAGTTTGAGCATTAAATTTCTAAATGAGCTTATGACAAGGAACAAGTCATGGTAATTTCTGACGATGAGGAAAAAAAAAATTCATTGAAAAAGAAACTTAGTTTTTGTCACTCCCGTCAGGAAAAAAGTAAAAGTCGGACGGCCGCGAAATGAAGTTCAGGCAAAGGTTATTGAAAGAATATGGTTCCGTTCACTCCTTATATGGTTATTCAAAAATGTAAACATTCTACTTCAATAAGATGAACAATTTTCTACAGTATATGGTTATTCAAGTTTCTGTATGTTATTATTATGATATGTTTGATTAAAGCAATTGGGTTGGATTTATAGGTGTAAATGGATTTTTGGGTCTGGTTGTTTTTGTGGTACTCAAAACTGTTATGTTTTTCTTGTTTTTTTCCTCAAAAAATTTTTATCAAACAGTTTTTAAAAACAAGTTTTTAATATATATATATATATATAGTTAGATAGTTCTTTTAAAAAAAAAAAAAAATGGAGGTAACTTGTCGGTGGCGGCCAGCCCCAGAATCAGTGACAGGGAACCGGGTCACTATGTTTTTAATATTTTATTATTAAAAATCGAAAAAGAGATAAACAAAAAAAGAAAAACTAAACAATATTTTCATTTTAAAATATGATAATACTGCAAAGCTTAATAAATTGAAAATAAAAGTTTATTGGAGATCCTCGCATCATTTTTATTAGTTTGGTTAAGCTCACATAATGCAAAACCCTCACAAGGTCTTACAATTAAAATGAAAAAAGACTTAGTGAATATAGAATCATAAAAATCACTGTATTAATTAAATTTAAAATTAAAAAATAAACTCACTAGATTGCGAACATAACTCATCCCAGGTATATCTCCTCCAAAGATAAGAACTACTCTCGTATATTTTTGCTATCAATCGCATAGTTATACGAGTATGCCTTACCCACAATCCCACGAGGCTTCATGGTAGAGATCCCAATATAGCTACTAGTAGTCATTTGCCCGACCAAAGAACCACAGACAGAGAAGTATTACATCATGAAAAAGAGTTTTTGAAGTCGCGTTGACACACACATGCAATAGATCGTATCTGAATACGAAACAATTGTAATTACGTCAATGTCCCTGCACATGATCCATCAATCTTTTGGGTGCGTAGAAGGATCCGGACTCTCTTAGAATCTCATCTCTCAGTATCTTTTCATCTTAGCCAACCAAAAATTCATCTAAACGTCCAGAGAAAAATACATCATATCATATATTTCAAAATACCATATGTGGTAAATATGAAAATTTTAAAAGTAGATGATATGTTTTTCTCTAGACGTTTGGATCAATTTTTCGACGGCTAAGATGAAAAAATATTGAGAGATCAGGAGAGATGAGATTCTGAGATAATCTGCTTCCGAAAAAAGGTAAGTACAGGGACAGAACGGTCCCGACATTTTGCACACATTATAAAATATAGCAGAAACCCATAGAAAGTGACACCAGGTCATATCGTGTCCATTTTCGATTCTACACAAAAAAAATTAAAATTGAGTGGTTGTTTTTTTTGGGAGAATCCTTGCCAAGGCCCAATTAAGGTCCAAAATTATAAAAAGGGCCCAAACAACTTTCACATACCAAAAAAGGCCCTAGGGCCTTTTCTGGTATAAACGTTAACAACTAAAAACAAATTGACAACAAAATAAAAACCCATTAACAACTAAATCAGTCGTATTAACAACAATATTTTAACAACTAAATCAGTCACTTTAACAATAATATCAGCCCCGGTTAACAACTAAATCAGTCAAATTAACAACTAAATTTTAATGAAAAATCTCAGAAAATGCCCTAGGGCCCTTTTTGGTATGTGAAAGTTGTTGGGGCCCTTTTTGCAATTTTGGACCTTAATTGGGCCTTGGCAAGGATTCTCCCTTGTTTTTATTTGCGGGGAGCGGAACCAAAATTCTGCACGTTACCGCATTAGTCATTACGTGGGATTCTTCATTCTTTATCTGAGCTCTCCCATGCATGTGTTAAACTTAAACACGCCATACACACACACACACACACACTTGGCTCTTATTATAAACAATGTTGGACTATTCTTTATATTTTACGAGTACATTATTCCGAACAAGATTTAGAATAGTAAGAGAAAATATTCAAAGTCAAGAAAAGAAAACGATAATATGAAACTTTATGTCCAGTAGTGAACACTTGGTCCCTTCCCAACTCGGCGGCTCAGAAATGGCTCCTATGTACATGTATTCATCTCGTAGGGTATGAAATTATAAATATCCCCACTCATCCTGTTTCAATATATAATATATGTGTGTATTGTGAAAAATGGTGATAAATGGAACTGAGTGCACCGGGAGAAGTTGCAAGCGAATGCCCACTCAAGTCTTTCAGATTCTACCAGACGAAGGAAGTGCCCACTGATTTCTACGACATCAAAACCGGTGCTGTGAACATTCGTACGCCTTGGTGGTAAGAATAAACAATATACTACATCCATTCCTTATAATATAAGAGCTAACTAACTACTTTAGGTTAGATTTGGTTCTAAGTATATAAGACTTCAATCAATTTGTCTCCTTAATTTATTATTTTTTCTAAAGTATCCCTATTGAATGCACACATTAAGAGATTTTTATTCAAGGATAGTCATATAATGAAAGATGGTATTTTTTTTTATAAAAAAAATAGTCTATATTCTTTTTTATAACTAAAAGTTTAGGCTCACTACGAGCAGAAATTAAAACGTGATGATTTGTTGAGTGGTGAAAATTGTTTTGGGTTGGTGGGAAATTAAGAAGGATTTAATGTATATAGATGAGAATAATGTGGGGGTAATAGCGACATGTAGCCACTTTGGATGGGTGTAATTAATAAAGGACCTAATGCCGGTTGGGTACAAGGAACTTGTAATGAAGGAAAGGGAGATTGAGAATGAACTTAAAAATTATGTTGTTTGGTAGACATGGGAAAGAAACATAAATTAAGAGAAAATAAAATGTTTGGCAGGAAGAAAAAAAGTGGTGGAAGTGGAAAGAATTTGTAAAATACCCATAATACCCCTTAAATAAAGTAATGTAAAAAGGGGGGGATTTTTTATTTTTTTATTTCAAAGAAAACCATGGGCATGGAATCGCATACCCAAAAGCCGCCTATGTCGGGAAAGAATGAAAATCAAAGAAGCGGTGGATGGGATCTTCAACGGCGATGAGCAATTGAGCAGTATGGCGGATAGAGGTGGGAAGAATGATGGAGATGAGACAAATAATGAGGGCTGCATCATCACCTTTACTAGTTCCAGAGATGCGGTTCAAGAGGAGCAGGGAGGGAAAATTAATATCAAAATCTTGAAGACACAACGTTGGGCATATAATCGAATAGGCATACCCATGGTAGTCAAAATCGTCGATCCAGATCGTAAGATCGCTGGAATCACGATTTTGTGGGAGGAAAACGATCTGGATCGCCGGCAAGATCGAACTGGAGCAGGATCGGACAAGATCGCAGTGGAAGATCGTCGAATCGTACAATTGTAACATCCCATGTTTGAAATGCGGAATTTTTTTTTTTTTCAAACAAACAATCAGAGTGGAGCAATAGAGCGAAAGAGCATTTGGATTCTTAGCCAAAACATCAACCATTGTGTAACATTGTAATGATTACAGCAGTCCTATGGTTTAGAAAGGAACAACGTAAACAAAACTAAAGGAATGCGTAAAGCGATAAAGATAGAAACAGCTTCTTCACCGCATGCCTACTCCGGTATTTGCCTCGATCTCGAGCCGCGGTCCTCCCGACTGAGCTACAACCGAGATTCAATTCACCATATTGAATCTCGTGTAATCTGTTAACCTCATACCCAAACAATACAAGATACGGAGACAATGTATATTTCTAGAGCTAATACAACAAGATATCATAAGCATACTAGAGATGCATGATCATTATGCCGACAAAACATAAGCACGAGCTCAGATATCCTATGAGAATAATGTCACTTCCATTAGTAATTTGACATTATAACTGGCATTTTAGGTAAAAATTACCATTTTGCCCCTATACCCCTACTTGGCGGAATTTCGCCAGCGCTTCCGCTACAAAGGCTATTTTCTTCCCAAAATTTCGCCAGAACTTCGACGCATTTATGATTCTTGAAAATAAAGACTAAAATAGCCCTCCCATATGATACCCAAATCATAAAAATAAAGACTACCCCAGCCTTACTAACTATTGAACTAAAGACTAAAAACTAAAGACCGAAAGACTTACCCGTTGAAGACTTCTGCAGAACTTCCCCCAGAGCCCTTCTCTCTTCTTTCTCTCTCTAAGTTTCGAATTCTCTCTTGAGAATGAAGTGCAAAAACCAAAGGGGGGAGGGGGGTATTTATAGGATTTTGGAAGGACATAAAGGGAATTCCAAAATTGTTTGCTTTATGCCCGTTCCGATTTGCGTAATTTCGGAGAAATCTCAAAATTATGGATTTACAACTTTGAAAACATATTCTCACTTAGTAGAAATGTCCAAGTTAACCTAAATTTTGATCCCATATAGGGCTCCAACAACCCAGCTTGAGTCTTTCTCAAAAACGTGTCCGAACGCGTCCGGCTTCGTAACGCATTTCTGAAATCACCAATCTCTTGGAAATAATTCACTGATTCCAAATATGTCCATATAAATTTAAACTCATTCCTAGATATTGAGTTAGAATTTATTTTCCTCTTTTCCAAAATTATGCCTATATGCATTTTTCCCCATTTTGTTTTATTAGGAAAATGCACAAACTACTTCTAATTAACTTCCGGAAGAGGTCACCTAAAGGTAAAAACTCACTGATCAATATTTTACCTTGACCTTGGGATTCCTATTCCTAGATCTCTAGATAGGATCCGTTTCCTAATTTTTAATTTACTATTCACCAAATTTTGCTTTAATTTAATTATATTAATTTTATAATGTGCAACTTGGCCACTTGCTTCTTCTATTTCATTTTTATATATTTTTTCCATTTTCCTTTCTCTTGTATTTCGGCTGGCCCTATTTTAGATTAATAAATATTTATTTTTTTTTTATTTAATTAATTATTTAATGATTTATTTATTTACTTTTTCTCAAAAATTTCACAAAATTACCTAATTGGTCCATTCTTGTATTTAGGCTTAAAATACCTAAACTCAACTATTTTTTCCAAAATTTCAAATTAATTAGTAAATACATTTTTACTAACATTCCACTAATTTCCAATAATTTTTGAGCTTCACATAATTATTCCTTAATTTCCTTTGTTTACACTTAAGTAATTAGCCATTAATTGCTTAATCACTCTTTTAACCATAGTTGGTATTTTTCTTAATTAAGATGCCTTATTACCTTCATATTCTTGCATTAACCTTAGTATTTTCATACCTCCAACATTATTCCATAATTACAAGGGTATTTTGGTCTGGCCCTTAAATTCCCTAATTTCTTGAAGAAGTTCTACCTAGAAAATATGCTATAATTATACAAGACTGGAGATTGAATTTTCACTTATCAGAATTATCCAACTTTTATTTATAATATGCCAGATAAATATCCGGGTATTACAACAATCGTTACAGATCGCCGATCCTGCTCCTTTGTGTGACCCGATCGAACAACCCACGTACCCTCCCATTACCCGACATTTTTACCCGTTTCAGCCCATCTGAAAACCCTAAATCGGCTGGCAACCATCGTCTGCGATCGTTTTCTCCACTGCGACCAACAGTTGCATCTTCGGTTCACTCCATCATCCGCGATCAACAGTTCATCTTCGGCATTGTCGGTTCCAGGCTTCCAGCTCTCTCCAGAGTTTCCACGGTCAGCGTCGGCGTATAGAAGTTTCTTCCCTCGATCATCTTCTTCTATTCACTCCGCTGTCAGGTCTCGCCTCTCTTCCCTGATTCCCTCGATTCACCTCTGATCTTCTATTCTTTTTTTTCGGACGAACACCTCTTCTATTCTTCGGTTGCCTTGTTTTTTTTTTTTTGTTTTTTTTTTATAATCAATTAGATCAGCTCGCAAGAAGCCTCTCTCCAATGGGTCATCATTTTTTATCTTAAGTTGTGATAATTTAAATGAGCACCCATACGAAGAAGCTGATTTTTTTTTTTATTAATCAAATTATTAGAATGCTGATCATATAAATATTAGATTGTGGTGTCCATATTTGATATTAGAATGCTGCTCTTTATAATTGTTGTTGAGTTGGTGCCAATATTAAATATTATTTTGAATGCTATATATTTTTTATTTGAAGATTGAATTGTCTTTTAGGATTAAGTTGTGAGTTAAATGTTATTTTATATGCATATATATTTTTTTATTATTACTAAAATTAAAAAAGTAAGATCTTTACGATCCGTGCCGATTCCACGATTTACGATCTTGCTACCCCCTTCCGATCTTAAGTAAAATCGCGATCTTGACTACCTTGGGCATACCCCGTCTCGCCTGAGTGTCAGTGTCAGGGAAAGAGGGAAATCAAATGATTAAATAAAATATAATAAATAATAATATAAATTGTAGTGTTTTATGATGGACATGTAAACATGGGGCACGTTGACTAAGTGAAGAAAAAATTAAACAAAAAGTATATTCAATAATATAAATTACAAAAGAAGACTTGTTGGTTAATTTTGCCTATTACATGACTTTCATGCTGTAACATCCCGTTTTCAAAAGAAGTATAATAATTTTTTTTTTCATTAAAACATCATAGTAGAGCATCGGAGCAAGAGTGTAACTGATATATATATTCAAAATGCCGTAAGTCTGGCTAATTACAGTAACAGTACATGATTTGAGTGTTTAACGTAAACGTAACTACAAAAGTGTCTCCCTGGCGATTTCCACGCCGTGGCAACAAAAGACAGTCTTCAGCCGAGTCTCTATGTGTGCTGCTTACTCTTCTCTTCGGTTCTCGGTTCTCCTGATCCTGAGGCTATGTTAAGAGCTGAGGTCCAACGCGCACCGGACCTCAGGTAACGGTTAACCTCATGTTTACATACACAACATATGCATTACAGATATTCATATTACACAACAAACAAGCATATCCCAACAGCACATAACCCCCTGGCAGATGTGTCACACCTAGCTATCGTGTCACACCTAGCAGTCGTTTCACACCTAGCAATTGTTTCACACCTAGCATTTCACACCTAACAATCGTATCCCAATACCCAGCAAGCATAACAACAGTACATGAACATACCACAGAGTTATCAGCTACCTCATATAAGCATACCATACACATAGCACATATATGCATACAATAAACATCAGAGTTAGAGTTACTAGTACGCAAACGTACGTACCCCAATAGTACATAAATACACATCAAACATATAGTTACCATTCATCACATATAAGCATACATATACATCAGAGTTAAGGTTACCAGTATGCGAACGTACATACCCCAACAGTACAACAAATCATCAAACACATATATGCATACGATAGACATCAGAGTTAAGGTTACCAGTACGCGTACGTACATTCGTTGACGATATACGGTACAACTGTTGGTCAGAACGTAATCACAGGTATCCTATAAGGACAATAGCATATTTGTTACTAATCAATCATCATAACAGTCATTTAAGTCAAAAATGACCATTTTACCCCTGACTCCACTAATCGGCGAAATTTCGCCAGAACTTCGTTACTTTGACTATAATCTTCCAAAATTTTTCCATAACTCTTTCTCCAACATATTTTTGAAATAAATATCATATTTAACCTTAACACATGATATCTAAACTAACTTGGAAGATTAAAGATCACACTAGCATTCCCACTATAACTACCGAAAGAAACACTAGAACTTAAGACTAGGGACCGAAGAAATTACCCAACACCTTTCTACAACTTTCTTCGAAGCTCCTCCTTCTCTCCACCTTCTCTCTACTTCGAATTGCTCAAAGGAATTGGTGAGGAAGAAGTGAAATGGATGTTGGCTATTTATAGAGAAAATGTGAGGGCATTTTGGTAATCTTCCAAACCTTCTCCTTTAATCTTGAACCATTGGATCTAAAGCACTTTTTGAAGGCTCAATCTTGACCCTCCACCTAGCTTGGCCGACCTCCATGCCCCAAATTTCAACAAAATGATGTCACCTAGGTGATGTCATCCTCTTACTTTATGGATTCATCCAATAAAATCTCATGTTCGGTGTTCTAATCGCGTAATCTTAACTAACCTCAAAAATTCCTCGATGTCACCTTGGAGATCTATTCTTTCTCTTGAGAAATGTTTGGATTAACAAAATTTATGATCCCATTAAGGGTATTTCATAGCTTGTTGAAGATTTCAGGACAACCGCCGTCGGTTACGGAAATTACTTCGGGTAACACCATCTTCGGGATAAAAATTCACTGATTCATAATATGTCCAGTTGTTTACCACTAAATCCAAGGATTTCAAGATATGATTTATTTTCCATTGGTTCTCATTTTTCTTATCTCCCCTTTTTCACAAAATATCTTTTTCGTCTTTTCTCTTTAACATTCCGCCTAAGTTATTGAAATGACTTCGGAGATAACCCACTCCGAGATAAAAATACACTTTTTTATAATATGTCCTGATCTTAGAAACCTAGTTCATGGTTTTCAAGATAGGATTTAATTTCTATCGGTTCTCATTTATCCTATTTGCTTTTTTCACAAATATCTCATTTTATATTATTATTATATTACAACTTGCACAAAAATCTCTTTAGCTCCAAAAATATCCTAATTTTCGGCCAACACTCTATTTTCATTTATATTTTTGTTTTTTAATTAATTAATATTATATTTTAATTATCTTATATTTATTTTTACAAAATTCTCCCATTGGTCCATACACAATTACTTGGAATCTCTTTAACTTATGCTTAAATAATTAGCCAATAATTATTTATTTAATCACTTACTAATTGTTGATAATTTTCTTAATTAGGATTAATCATTTTCTCACAACTATTACACTGACATTGGTATTTTATGTCCCATATATTATTTTAAAAATCACGGGGCAACTTATGTTCTCCAAAATTATATTTAATTTTGCCTCATTATTTTCCAAGGAAAATAATCCCAAAAATTATCTAAATTAAAGACAACATACTTTCCTATTTTTAATAAATATTTTATTTCCTCTTAGGATTTATCATAATTTTCTCAGGGCATTTTATGGCCCATAATTGCATTTAGGGCTTTTTAGCTCTTTATTCACCCTAATTTTGATAGAAAATACCTTAGAAAATAAGGTAATTATAACTCAATATTTGAGACCTCATATTCACCTATTTCCAATAGGTTTTATTTACCAATTTATCATAAGTCAAATCTTAGGGTATTACACATGCAAAGTTTCATGAGATTGAAAACAAAAATTTTGTTTATCGTTGCAGAAACCTGTAACTTCTTATAGTCTTCATAAATTATTAACTTTAACTCATTATGTTAATTAGTTATTAATTATTAATCCGTAACTTTTTACGGTGCTCATGAGAATGCATAACAATTTATAATATCCATGAGCCTCAGGATTACTTGTTAAAGCAACTATTAGGGATTAGAATAACTTGATAACACGACTATTGAAGATTAGGATTACCTCAAATCACTTGAAGATCTCAATGTTGTTGATGCCTTCTGACGTTGATCCACATAGACATCCCCTGATTGCAATGAGAACTCTTTCTCTTGAAACCTCCCACTCTTTGGATGCTTGCTAGGCGAAGACAAAGTTGAGGTTTGGTTTCCTTGGGCTTTTATGTTTTCAAAAATATGGTGGTTTCTTGGAATTAGGTTAAAGATAGGAGGAACATGATCATTGGAACTTACATTTTCTTGAATTGGCGGATCACCCCAATCAAATTGGCGTCTTGTTTTTCTCTTGAAAAACGTGCAAAAAGGGGGCACATCAAAAATCAGCACTTTATAAGAGTTTAACCTTAATTTAAGTGTTTACAAGAAATGCTTAATCCAAGCTTGAATTGGAAAATCCAAATCATAATGAATTAAATTCATATCTTGATTTATTGATTGAATTTAAGATGATGAATCACATTCATATCTTGATTGATTGAATCAATCATTTAAGATGATGGATCATATTTATTTCTTGATTGATTGATTGAGTCAACTATTTAAGATAATGGATCACATTTATATCTTAACTGATTAATTGAATAATAATTTTAGATGATAAATCACATTCATCTCTTAAATTAAAATTCAAAATCATTTTTAATTCAATCCTCATTTATTATTTCACCTATCTTCGTCATATATATATATATACATATATATATATATATATATATATATATATATATATATATATGTATGTATGTATGTATGTATGTATGTATGTATGTATGTATGTATGTATGTATGTATGTATGTATGTATGTATGTATGTATGTATGTATGTATGTATGTATGTATGTATGTATGTATATACATACACATATATATATATGTATGTATATATAAGCGAACAACCAGGTTATATGCTCAAATATAGAGAAGATATGGGTATGACGATACTAGAACCAACCATCAAGCCTAAGGGTTTGACCAAATATGATCCGGGTCATGGAAGGATACCTGTCCTCTTTCATACAGGAATACTTTTATAGAGAGCTGAAATCTCTCAGACCTTCCCCCTTCAGATCACATTCAAGACAAACCTTCCTTCGTTTCCTACTGGAGGCGTAGCCAAAACTTGATTTTATGGTTTTTATATGATCATAACCAAACCTTAACCCTATTTAAACATATAACCATGTGTGTCTTACAGGATCATGACAGACGAACTGCCGATAATATTACTCCCTAATTTGACCCCTTTACTCTTGTTATTGTTAAACTTTACTCTACCTTGCTTTAATTTGTTGAGTTTTATATATTGTTGTTTGAAGATTTTCTCAAGTATCCTCTGAAGTTGCAGTATTAACTGATCTGCTTCACGAGAAAGAGAAATCTTATTGTGTGTTTTATTTGTACAAGCTATAGTTGTAATATAGTTGTAAGACGTAGTTGCAAAATGAACATAATTAAAAAGTTAGAACCTAGAATGTATGAAATAGAATATGAAAAGTTACCTAATAGTTCTTATTTATTGCAAGAAAAAGAAAAGAAATTTGTAATTTTACCCCTTTTATTTTAGGAGGACAAGGAGAATATACATGTAATCAGATGAATTGGAATAATATGTATTTGATGAAACAATTAGGAAGTTATATAAATTTAAATATAGAAAATTTATTACAAATATTTAATTTGGATGAAATAATGGAACAATTACCGGAAGAAGCTAGAGAAATTTTAGAAAAAGTAGATATTAAAAATCAAAAAGATAGATTAAGAGAATTAGCAAAACCTTTAGAACAAAAGATTTATGAAATAAAATCAGAAATAAAACAAAATACAAAAGATTTAAAAGAAGTAAAAATGATATTAAAGGAATAAAAAGGCTTTAGGAATATATGAAAAATTAGAACCAATAAGTAATAATCCTCAAATAAATATGATGAGATCTTTATATGATTGGGAAAATTCAGATGTTACAGTGCTTAATATAAAAACCAAAATGTAAATCAAAACGTAGAACAAACTAGAATAATTGCAGAAGAAATTAAAAAAGGCCAAAATGTAATTAATAATAATTTATGGACAATTTATGAAAAAATGGATAAAAATACAATAGATGTTAAAGATGGATTAAGAAAATTAGAACAGTTTTATAAAAATAAAGAAAAAGAAAAAGAACATAATGAATATAAAGTGGAATATAAAAATAATTATATATTAAAAAACATAGAAACAAAAGATAAATTAGGAGAATTAATAACTATATTTAATAATGCTGAAACTAGAAAATTAAAAATGATGAAAAGTAGAAATGAGAATTCAGATTCAGAAGATGACATAGAAAGATTTATGAGTCAAGACGAAACAAATTTAGAAGAAATAACACAAGAATTACAAAATTTAAGAATAATAGATGAAAATCAAATTAATATGCAATCAGCTCAATCAGGAGTAGAACAAGAAAGGCAACAAGAAGAAACATCAAATAGAAATCATTTAGATACAACAGAAATTCAAAGAAGAGCAAGAGAACAAGAAATAAGAAGACAAAGAAATTTAGTAAGAGAAGATTTAAGCAATATCTCAAAAGCAGTTTTTGATATTAGTTATAAAAAACCCAAAACATATGGAAAAGAATTTATACCACCTCCACTAGAACAATATGAAACTAGACAAATCCCAAATTCTGGAATATGGTTAGATTTAGACTGTAATTTAGATAATGAAAGAAGGATAGAAGAATGGAGAAAAGCTCAATTAATAGCACTTATAAACAAGAATAGAACCTTAAGTCGTAAACATGATAATAGAAGCAAGCTTTTTAGGAAATGTACTTCATTGGTGGGAAGGAAGAACATTAGATTTTAGAATGGAAGTTAGAAAATTAGAAGAACCAAATTTTTATGAAAGAAGAGAAGTTTTATATGCGGCAATATTAGCAAAATATCAAAATGTTTTAAAAAATGAATTCGTAGGAACAAATGTAGAAAATATAGAATATACACAAATTCTAAAAGCTATAAGATATTTACATGAAATTGAAATATGTAGTTTAGATCCAACACATATAAATCAATATATTTGCGAATATAAAAAATATTATTATGAAGCAAAATAGTTGAACCGAAAAACAAAAATTTTATTTATACATGTTTTATAGAAAATTACCAAGATTAATCTCTGAAAACTTAGTAGAAGAATATACACAAGCAATGGAAAATTCAGATCCAAATTTTGTAAATATAATAGATACAATGGGAAGAAGAGAAGAATATTTAAGAAAATACTTATCGTAAAGATGTAAAGAAGCATGGAGAAATATTAAATATTATAAACTGAATAAATTAATGGTAAATTGCTCAGAATTAGAAAAACCACATAAATGGGGATGTAATCAACACAAATGGTTATCTAAGAAAAGTGTAACATCCCAATTCCAGAGCCAATTTTTTTTTTTTTTAAAAATCAGAGTCGAGCCTTGGAGCGTAAGAGTAACTGATTCCCATTAAAACGATAACCAGAGTGTAATACAGTGTTGATACAAAGACCCTATTGTTCTCATAGGTAATTACGTAAAACGATAAAGTGACATCTCCGTCTCAGAGCTCACTCGTACTACATGCCCTCCAACTATGAGCATACTCGTGCAGCCTTGCCTCGATCTCCGATCCGTGGTCCTCCCGACCTGAGCTATAGCCGAGATTCAATTTATCGAATTGAATCTCGTGTAATCTGTTAACCTTATGCTCAAATAAAAACAAGATAAGGATGGCATGTGTATTCATGACATAGCAAGCAAAGACAACAACACAAGAGTATAAAACAGCTTGTATGATTCATGATGACAGATCATATAAGCAAAGAGCAAGACATATAAGTGGTGACCCTAATCGAATCTCTATCCGTTTGGTGACCCTTAATAGAATCTCTATCCAAAGTGGTGACCCCAAATAGAATCTCTATCCGAACGGTGGCACTTAATGTAATCCCTATCCGAGTCGGTGGCCTGCATGAGCCTCCATCCGAGCTCAAGTGACCCTAGACAGAGCCTCTATCCGTGAATGTACCTATCACATATATGCATATGAGCAGCACTAGATTAGTGTTACAAGACGCGAACGTACATCCATTAACCGAATGTAATGGCTGTAAGTGTCTATCATGGGGCCTCACCGGGTTAGCAGCGACTCAATGGCTTACCCACATAGATTAGCCTTGCCTTCGCACCAAACTATTCACACAACATATCATCACATATATGCATACTATAAACACAAGTGTTAAGGTTACTAAGACGCGAACGTACCTTCGTTGATGTACGTAAATGTTTTCAAGTGAATCGTACCTTCCGACTAAAAACAGCGGGTTTGTCCGACAATGCACGTTGACAACAGAACGGCAAGAAATTAGGATTTCGACGTCCTATAAGAGTAATATCACTTTCATTAGTGATTTGACACAATAATCGGCATTTTAGGTAAAAATTACCATTTTGCCCCTATACCCCTACTTGGCGGAATTTCGCCAGCCGCTCACACATAGGCTATTTTCTTCCCAAAATTTCGCGTAACTTCGACGCATTTATGATTTTCGAAAATAAAGACTAAAATAGCCCTCCCATATGATACCCAATCATACTCAAAATTTAAAGGCTATTACTACCCCTAACCTTTAAAAGAGCTATAAAAACTACAACTTTTCAGCGACTCGATCCCTACTATGTTTACACCTCTGCATATTTTTTCAACGCAAACAAGGCTCTAAAACATTTGTAGGAATCTTGTCACCTACTTTCTAAATCTAACTAACAATTCTACTAACTACTAAACTAAAAACTAAAGACCGAAAGACTTACCCGTTGAAGACTTTCCGGACAATTCTCAGTGAGCTTCACGCACAATTCCCCAGAGCTTCTTTCTCTTCTTTCTCAACCAAAAATTTCGGCCAAGAGAAGGAAGAAAAGGTGTGAGAATTATGAAGGGGGGGGTATTTATAGGAAAAAAAACAAGGGCCTTGTTTGGCAATTTGGGTTATAAAACCCATTTTCCCGATCTACCCGATTTGCGGAGATATCAATCTCTTCGAAATAATTCACTGATTCCAAATATGTCAAAATAAATTCAAACTCATGCCTAGATGTTGAGTTAGAATTTATTTTCCTTATATCCAAAAATATACCTATATGCATTTTTCCCTATTTTGTTTTATTAGGAAATGCACCAACGACTTGCAATTTTCTCCTAAGAGTATAACTAAGATAAAATTCCACCGATCATTATTTTTCCCCGACTTTGGAAATCCCATTCCTAGATCTCTAGATAGGATCCGTTTCCTATTTATTCCATTACTATTCACTACAATTAATTATATTATAAAATAATATAACTCTAATTAATTATATAATATAATAATAATACAAACTTACCAACTAAGTTATCCATTTTTTTTTTTTTTTTTTTTTCTGCCCATTTTTATTTTCGTTTTTTTTTTATTTATTATATTTTATTAATTAATTATTTAATTAATTATTTAATTAATTAAATAATTATTTTCACATAATTTTTACAAAATTTTCCTATTGGTCCATTCTTGCATTTAGGCTTAAAAATACCTAAACTCATCCTTTTTCCTTCAAATTTTCCAATTAATTAACCAATATATTTATGCTAATTTTTAGCCATTTATCACTAATTTTTGAGCTTTACATAATTATTTCATAATTTTCTTTGCTCAAAGCTTAAGTAATTAGCTCAATATTACTTAATTACTTTATTATCACTTGTTGATAATTTTCTTAATTAAGACACTCCTTTATCTTCAAACTTTTGCTTTAACATTAGAATTTCCATGCCTCATGCATTATTTTATAATTTACAAGGGTATTTTCCATAATTTTTCTAAGTCATTTATGTCCCTTAGGGCATTTTCGTCATTTTGGCACTTTGGCCCTTAAATTCCCTAATTCAAATTTAGGGTATTACATTTCTCCCCCCGTTAAAAAAAATTTCGTCCTCGAAATTTGTATTCTACCCACTAAACTTTGTACTATCCCGATCTCTGACTATACGCGTCGATCTTCGCTTTATTTGTCACCGCTCCTCCCCGGTGATCGAGAATTCGCTTGGTTTGACCTTAAAGATCTTGTCATATTGTACTTTGATATATAGTGTCTCCCGAGGCGCCCATACACCGCGGTCCAACACCACAAATACCAAAATGTCTCCATGGCGCCCATACACCATGACAACACAAGATATCATACATGTCACCATGGCGCCCATACACCATAGCAACACAAGATACCTCCTACTCAATGACACGATCACGGTCGAATTACTAAGAAATATGGAAATTGTTATGGAAGTCTAATCATATTTGGAAATAAGGTGACTAGTTTGTTTCAATGAATCCTTGGATGATCTCCGAAATGATCTCACGAAATGATCTCACGTAATGCAAACTATACATTCGCCCTCGAGGTGCTTTATTGACACCGGCTTTGAAGGATATACGATCATCACAATCACCAAAAGACTCTAACGTTCCTTTTTGTCTTGTTCAAACTATGAAATGTGATTGATCATATCTGGTCTAGAAAATTTCTGCTCCGGCAATTCCGTTGAGCAACTTAAGTGTAGAGCAGCATGTATAATTGGTGACCCTAAACAGAGTCTCTAACCGTGAATGTATCTCGGTGACCCCTAACAGAATCTCTATCCGTGAATGTACCTATCACATATATGTATATGAGCCGCACTAGATTAGTGTTACAGTACGCGAACGTACCTTCGTTGATGTACGTAAATGTTTCTGGCGGAAACTGTACCTTCTGACGGAAAAACAGTGGTTTGTCCGACAAGCGGCGCACGTTGGACAACAGAACGGCAAGCAAATTAGGATTTCGATGCCCTATAAGAGTAATATCACTTTCATTAGTGATTTGACACAATAATCGGCATTTTAGGTAAAAATTACCATTTTGCCCCTATACCCCTACTTGGCGGAATTTCGCCAGCGCTTCCGCTACATAGGCTATTTTCTTCCCAAAATTTCGCCAGAACTTCGACGCATTTATGATTTTCGAGCGGAATTTTTTTTTTTTAAATCAGAGTAGAGCCTTGGGGCGTAAGAGTAACTGATTCCCATTAAAACGATAACCAGAGTGTAATACAGTGTTGATACAGCACCCTATTGTTCTCATAGGTAATTACGTAAAACGATAAAGTGACATCTCCGTCTCAGAGCTCACTCGTACTACATGCCCTCCAACTATGAGCATACTCGTGCAAAGCTTGCCTCGATCTCCGATCCGTGGTCCTCCCGACACTGAAAATATAGCCGAGATTCAATTTATCGAATTGAATCTCAAAATTCGTTAACCTTATGCTCAAATAAAAACAAGATAAGGATGGCAGGTATTCATGACATAGCAAAGAAGACAACAACACAAGAGTATAAACAGCTTGTATGATTCATGATGACAGATCATATAAGCAAAGAGCAGTACAAATAAGTGGTGACCCTAATCGAATCTCTATCCGTTTGGTGACCCTTAATAGAATCTCTATCCAAAGTGGTGACCCCAAATAGAATCTCTATCCTAACGGTGGCACTTAATGTAATCCCTATCCGAGTCGGTGGCCCTGCACATGCAGCCTCCATCCGAGTCGGTGACCCCAGACAGAGCCTCTATCCGTGAATGTACCTATCACATATATGCATATGAGCAGCACTAGATTAGTGTTACAGTACGCGAACGTACATCCATTAACCAACAGAATGGCCGGGTAAGTGTCTATCATGGGGCCTCACCGTGTTAGCAGCGACTCAATGGCTTACCCACATAGACTAGCCTTGCCTTCGGCACCAAACTATTCACACAACATATCATCACATATATGCATACTATAAACACAAGTGTTAAGGTTACGAAGACGCGAACGTACCTTCGTTGATGTACGTAAATGTTTTCGTGAATCGTACCTTCTCGACGGAAAAACAAAGGGTTTGTCCGACAATGCACGTTGGATGCCAGAACGGCAAGCAAATTAGGATTTCGACGTCCTATAAGAGTAATATCACTTTCATTAGTGATTTGACACAATAACTGCATTTTAGGTAAAAATTACCATTTTGCCCCTATACCCCTACTTGGCGGAATTTCGCGCGCTTCGCATACATAGGCTATTTTCTTCCCAAAATTTCGCTGTAACTTCGACGCATTTATGATTTTCGAAAATAAAGACTAAAATAGCCCTCCCATATGATACCCAATCATACTCAAAATTTAAAGGCTATTACTACCCCTAACCTTTAAAAGAGCTATAAAAACTACAACTTTTCAAATGACTCGATCCCTACTATGTTTACACCTCTGCATATTTTTCAACGCAAACAAGGCTCTAAAACATTTGTAGGAATCTTGTCACCTACTTTCTAAATCTAACTAACAATTCTACTAACTACTAAACTAAAAACTAAAGACCGAAAGACTTACCCGTTGAAGACTTTCCGACAATTCTAACTAGAGGCCACGCACACATTCCCAGAGTTCCTTTCTCTTCTTTCTCAACCAAAAATTTCGCCAAGAGAAGGAAGAAAAGGTGTGAGAATTATGAAGGAGGGGGGGTATTTATAGGAAAAAAACAAGGGCCTTGTTTGGCAATTTGGGTTATAAAAAAACCCATTTTCCCCGATCGGTACCCGATTTGCGTGATTTGGAGAATTCACAAAATTATGGATTTACAACTTTGAAGACAAGTTCTCACTTAGTAGAAATGTCCAAGTTAACCTAAATTTTGATTCCATATAGGTCTCCAACAATCCCAAATTGAAGTTCCTCGAAAACGTGTCCGAACGCGTCCGTGTCGAATTCGTTTCTGAGATATCAATCTCTTCGAAATAATTCACCGATTCCAAATATGTCAAAATAAATTCAAACTCATGCCTAGATGTTGAGTTAGAATTTATTTTCCTTATATCCAAAATATACCTATATGCATTTTTCCCTATTTTGTTTTATTAGGAAATGCACCAACGACTTTTAATTTTCTCAGGAAGAGTATAACGGAAGATAAAATTCCACCGATCATTATTTTTCCCCGACTTTGGAAATCCCATTCCTAGATCTCTAGATAGGATCCGTTTCCTATTTATTCCATTACTATTCACTACAATTAATTATATTATAAAATAATATAACTCTAATTAATTATATAATATAATAATAATACAAACTTACCAACTAAGTTATCCATTTTTTTTTTTTTTTTTTTCTGCCCATTTTTATTTTCGTTTTTTTTTATTTATTATATTTTATTTATTAATTATTTAATTAATTATTTAATTAATTAAATAATTATTTTCACATAATTTTTACAAAATTTTCCTATTGGTCCATTCTTGCATTTAGGCTTAAAAATACCTAAACTCATCCTTTTTCCTTCAAATTTTCCAATTAATTAACCAATATATTTATGCTAATTTTTAGCCATTTATCACTAATTTTTGAGCTTTACATAATTATTTCATAATTTTCTTTGCTCAGCTTAAGTAATTAGCTCAATATTACTTAATTACTTTATTATCACTGTTGATAATTTTCTTAATTAAGACACTCCTTTATCTTCAAACTTTTGCTTTAACATTAGAATTTCCATGCCTCATGCATTATTTTATAATTTACAAGGGTATTTTCCATAATTTTTCTAAGTCATTTATGTCCCTTAGGGGCATTTTCGTCATTTTGGCACTTTGGCCCTTAAATTCCCTAATTCAAATTTCGGGGTATTACAAAAAGGAAGAAAAGAAAAATATATAAATTTAAGAAATATCCAAAAAAGAAGTTTTTTAGAAAATATAATACTAATAGAAGAAAGTTTAAACCAAACAAATATTTTAAAAGAAGAAGAAATAATAAAAATAATAAAAAACCTTATAAATGTAGATGTTATAATTGCGGAGACTTAGGACACATAGCAACAAATTGTGATAAACCAAAATCAAAAAGAAAAATGAATATCTTAGAAAAGGCAGAAGAATTAGAATTAGAAAGAAAGTTCAGAAGATGAAGAAGATATAGAAAAAGAATATTTAGATCAAAATAAAAATTATATAAATATGATGAATGCACAAGAAATAGAAAATAATGAAATTACAAATAATGAAGAATTTGAAGAATTTGAAGAATATGTAAATACTGAAGAAAGTTCAATAGAAAGAAGAATAACATTTAATAAAGAACAATATGATAAAATAAAAGAAAAAGATTTAGACATGACAATTAATAACATAAAAAATGAAAAATTTCTAGAGAAAGTAAGCAAAATGTTGAAAAAAAAGAAAAAAGAAAAATCACACTGTGTAATATTAGAAAAGAAATTTCCGATAGAATCAACTTTAACAGAATGAGTTTTGAGAATACCTCTAATAAGCAAAGCTTTAATAGAACATGAAATATCAAAAATACCTTTTAAAGATGAAATATCGAAATATACATAGCAGAGTGCAAGTTATGGTAAAAGCTTATTTTCGAGTGGAATAGATTCACCATTAGAATTATTAATAACGAGATGGAAGAATAATTAGTAATGTGGAAGATAGTATTTTAGGAATGATAGCAGGAAATTTAATATATCAAAAATTAAAATTTACTTTAAATACCAATTTTGCAATTAGTAGAGCAGAAGAAAACATGGATAAATCAATCTTAGTATATCATAATTTACATAATGTAAGATTGCAACCAGGATCTAGAAGCATAAGTATAACAAACAATGATAGGATTAGTATTTTCAAATAAACATAAAATATATAATAAAAATAAAGACAAGATAACAATAGATAAATATTTTATGCCTGTAATAAGAGAAATTAAAACTGACCCAAAAAGAATTACTATCCCAGAAATGTTGAAATTAGAACTAGATAATACTAGAGAATATTATGTACAAACTCCCAAGAAGAATTATTACAAATGATATATTAGGACAAAGATCTTTAAGAATAAATACATTAGAAAATCCAACATTAAATATATATAATAGACCGTCACATAGTAGAAGTTTAAGTCTTAGAACAATAAACACATCACAAGAAGTTTTAGATAATTTTAATAGAAGAAATTTATTAGCAGAAAGACCAATAAGTTCAAGTTTAAGAGAAATTAGACCACAAAATGAAATTTATATAAAATTAGAAGTAAAATCTGACATGTCATGGAAAGAAGTTATAGCAAAAATTGATGAACATTTAGAAAAAAGTGAAATAGACATAGGATTTACAGAAGATAATTTGATATTAGATGGAAATCAAACAAAATCTAATGTAGTATTAAGATTTAATAATAGAGATACAATTAATTTAAACCTATTAGTAAAAGAAAATTTAGGATTTAATTATAAGATAATATTAGGAAAAGATTTTTAGACTTAGTAAGACCATATAGAATCCAAGATACAAGAATAATGATAAACTTAAATCATCAAACAATTATAATACCAAAGTTATCATGATTTACGAAGACATAAGTATTGAATGGGATGAAAATAGAAATAAAATGATATTTTTATATAAAAGATTTAATCAAACATTAGAAGTAGATGAAACTACAATAGTACAAGATGCAGATGTAACTTTGATCAGAATATTAATAAATAAATTAAAAGAAAAAATCGAAAAATATAGAAGAGTACTAACACCTAGAAATCTTATTCATCACCAAGTTTATGTTGATCATATTAAAACAAGAATAAATGAATTTAAAACTGTTAAATCTCACCTGAAACAAAAATTAGAATTATTATCTAGAGTATGAATCAAAGACCTAGGATAACATATTTTGGAAGAAATGTGCAAACAAAGATATCACCTGTAGATAAAAGTTTATTTAGATTAGCTCTTAAATTAATAAGAGATGTAGATAGAATAGAATATGGAAGAGTATTAGAAGCATATAATAGGCTTTTGGAAGCACAAGAACCCTATAATTCATTAATAGCAAGCCAAGCTATACAACAAATAGAAGAAGCTTATGAATTCTTAGGACAAAGAAATTGTGTAAAAAATGTCATTAAAAATCATTTGGAAGTATTATCAAGAATATGAGTGAAAGACCATTATATTACATACTAATAAAATTTAACTATGAAAAATATAGAGCTAGAAAATATCATGCTTTAGTAGATCTTTGGAGCAAATCTAACAAGAGCAAAATATAATGTTTTACCACCGAAATGTGGAAAAAGAAAAATAGAATTATTAGAATGGAATCGCAGGAAGAGAAATACATATGATAGAATTAGAAGCAAGAAATGTAATGGTACAAATAGGAAATTATGAATTAAAAATTCAAGAATTAAATCAATATAATGAACCTCAATGTGATATAATTTTAGGATTAGATTTTTAGAAAAATATTACCCTTTTACTTTTATAGAAAAAGCTTTAGTATTAACGACACCTTGTAAACATCAAGCTATAGGAGTAAGAATAACAAGCCCTTATAAAAGAAAAGATGAAAAATTTCAAAAGAAGAAACATAAAGAAGAAGTGCAATTCTTACAAAATAATGAACCAGTAAGAATAGAACACATGTTAGCAACATTGACAATAAGAGAAGAAAAATCTATAGAACAAAGAATATTAGAGAATTTTAGTGAAAATCCATTAATACATTGGGAAAAATCTAAACCGATGGCAAAAATAGAATTAAAGGATTATAGTAAAGAAATAAATTGTAAACCTTATCCTTGGACAGCTGAAGATAAAGAAGAATTTGTAATGCATATAAATGAAATGAAAAAATATAATTTGATAAGAGAAAGTAGATCAGAATATTCTTCACCAGCAATGATTGTTAGAAAACTTAGTGAAGAAAGAAGAGGAAAAAGTAGAATGGTTATAAATTATAAGAAATTGAATAGCATAGCTATTAGAAATAGATATCCAATACCTAAAATGGAATTATTATTTAATCTTATAAGAGGAAAGAAAATATTTAGCAAATTTGATTGTAAATCAGGATTTTTCAAGTCAAATTAGAAGAAGATAGTAAGAAATACACTGACTTTCGATTCTGAAGGTTTGTATGAATGGAATGTTTTACCTATGGGATATCATAACAGTCCCAGTATATTTCAAGAATTTGTATCCAAATTGTTATTACCTTTAAGAGATTTTGCTGTAATATATATTGATGATATATTAATATTTTCAAATAATGCGAAGAACATGAAAAACATCTAAATCGGTTTGTAGATTTAATAGAAGAAAAATGTTTAAATATATCACCAAAAAATCAATATTAAGAAAACAAGAAATACCTTTCTTAGGACAGATAATAACCACAAATGGAATAGAATTACAAGATCATATAAGTAAAAAAGTTTTAGAATTTGGTAAGATAACAAATAAGAAAGATTTACAAGCATTTTTAGGATTAATTAATCAAGTTAGAAATTATGTTCCAAATTTATCAAAATTAACTTCAAAAATTTCTAAGTTAGCGGGAGAAAAAACAGAATGGAAATGGGATAATGAAACAATTAAAATAATTGAACAATTAAAGAAAATTTGTCAAAAATTACCTAAATTAACAATACCCTTACAAAAAGATGTAAAATGGATAATCTATACTGATGCATCTGATCAATATTGGGGTGCAACATTATATCATGAAAATGAAAAAGGAGAACAAATCATAACTAGATATGCAAGTGGAAAATTTTTGGAAGCACAATGGAAATATCATTCAAATTGGAAAGAATTACTAGCAATAGTAAAAGCAGTAGAAAATTTTGAATTATTTATAGTAAATACAAAATTTATAATTAGAATTGACAATAAACAAGTAAAATCTTGGCTTGATAAAGGAATAAAAACAGAAAAATTGGCAAATAAAATGTTATTCAAATGGCAAGGAGATTTAGCATATTATGATTATATTATTGAATATGTGTTTGGAAAGAATAATCTTATTGCAGATTTTATGAGCGAGATGGAATCTAATGCAGATCCAGTTCGAAATGAATTCTAATCGAGACTTGTAATGCATGCGAGAAAGCATTAGCAGATTTAAACATTCTAAAAATGAATGTTAGTACATTAACTTGATCGGTGCGATTCATCTATACAAAGTCTTTTAAGCAAGATTGCTCATTTAAACCAACAAGTTGAAACTCGTTCGAAGAATAGAGAAGTTGGAAGGTAATGGAAAAAGAAATGTAAATGCACTGACTCAGCAATACAAATTGACTTGGAATTAAGTTCTTTAAATGAGTCATACACTCAAATTGGGTCATCTACCCAAACCCAAAATAGAAATGGGTCATCTACCCAAGAAAATGTTAGTGGGCCTACTGCCCAAACACTTCAAACTATAACCCCTTTCAATGAAATCATAAAAACCCAAATGCAAGAAGAAGCCCATAGAAAAGAAAAAGGAAAAATAATTGAAGCCTCAACTTCGATCCCTAGAATCACAAGAACTGAAATTTTTGACACTCATTCTAAATACCTTTTCTTCAAAACCCTTGTTAGTAAGACTGGAAACATGGAGATTTCTGATCCACATGTTAAATATGCCTCCCATTTTGCCTTTAACAAAGTTGTAGCCTACCCAGGAACTTCACCAAGTTTAATCAGAACCTTATACCAATATGGAATGTTACATGCCATTTATATACCCAATAATCCACGAACCCAAAGAAATCAAAGAATTGCCAGCAGCCTTGCAAGAAGCAGTCAAAATATATGTTGGAGTTGTAACGCAACACAGCGTATATATTAGATTTTATTCAACAGTTGCAGAAATCACACCAGAGAAATTTTATCCTCCAATCAGTTTAATTCGACTTGGAACAACAAAGAAGCCAATAGACACAGAAGCAGAAATGAAAGAAGATATTGAAGACGACCAGGAATTTCAGAACAAAATGTCTAATATTAGAGCTCAGAATTATCATATTATATTTCAAGAAATGACCAGAGCAATTAAAAGTGAAAAGCAATGGGTTTATTATTGTGGAATGACTTCAATCATCGCAGCATTTGGAAAGACTTCACATGATCAACCACTGTTTGTGCAATGGTATGACAGATTGAGAAATAACAGGATGGAAAACTCAGAAAAAACAAAGAAGAAGATATGTAATCTTTTGGCAGAGTACTCTAATCACAGGTGTAAGAATTGTGAAGAAAGAGAAAAAGCTATGCAAGATATTGAAGATCCGGAGACAGATCTCAGTGTCCTTTGAAGATTCGAAGTAAAGTGGAAGAAGACAAGGAAAGCTTGCCGACACCGACAAAGTGCTGACAAGTTAAAAATTTGAAGAGAAGAGTGTAAATGAAAGTGCAACGTGTATGGTGGAAGTTTTGCCGACAACGGCAAAAGTTGACAAAAGTAAAAAAAAAAAAAAAAAAAATTGAAAAAAAAAAACGAAAATTGAAAAAGAAAAAGTAAAGTTGTTTGTCTTATATGCCTTTATATGCAGCAGCTACCTTTACGTAGATGTGCAAATAGTTTGGTAATAGTACAATATTAGGCTTTTTGACTATTAGGTTATTAGCCTTTTTGACTTTGTAATATTAGAAGTTATGTTACGTAAGTGTAGTATGTCAGAATTGTAAATGCGTATGTCAGAGTTAGGAAATAGTTGGAAGGCCGACTGCCTATATAAAGCCATGTAATCTCACATTGCAACACACACCGAGTTTGAAATTTCACTCAATTCACTATCTCTCTTGTACAACTGCTTTGTGTTCGTGAAATAAAATTCCAAAGTTTTATCATTTCTTTCTTTGAAGCATACTTCAAATATCGTGGAACAAATCTAAGGTATGAGTTTCTAATTTTCTAAGGGGTCAAATTAGGGAGTAATATTATCGGCGGTTAAATCTGTCATGATCTGTAAGACACACATGGTTATATGTTCAAATAGGGTTAAGGTTTGGTTATGATCATATAAAAACCATAAGATTAAGTTTTGGCTACGCCTCCGGTAGGAAACGAAGGAAGGTTTGTCTTGAATGTGATCGAAGGGGAAGGTCCGAGAGGTTTCAGCTCTCTATAAAAGTATTCTGTATGAAAGAGGACAGTATCCTTCCATGACCGGATCATATTTGGTCAAACCCTGAGGCTTGATGGTTGGTTCTAGTATCGTCATACCCATATCTTCTCTATATTTGAGCATATAACCTGGCTGTTCGCTTATATGGTATCAGAGCAGTGGATTAATGATAATATGAAACCGAAGTTTGATCCCTTTACTCTTGTTATTGTTAAACTTTACTCTACCTTGCTTTAATTTGTTGAGTTTTATATATTGTTGTTTGAAGATTTTCTCAAGTATCCTCTGAAGTTGCGGTATTAACCGATGCGCTTCACGAGAAAGAGAAATCTTATTGTGTGTTTTATTTGTACAAGCTTTAGTTGTAATATAGTTGTAAGACGTAGTTGCAAAATGAACATAATTAAAAAGTTAGAACCTAGAATGTATGAAATAGAATATGAAAAGTTACCTAATAGTTCTTATTTATTGCAAGAAAAAGAAAAAGAAATTTGTAATTTTACCCCTTTTATTTTAGGAGGACAAGGAGAATATACATGTAATCAGATGAATTGGAATAATATGTATTTGATGAAACAATTAGGAAGTTATATAAATTTAAATATAGAAAATTTATTACAAATATTTAATTTGGATGAAATAATGGAACAATTAGGAAGAAACTAGAGAAATTTTAGAAAAAGTAGATATTAAAAATCAAAAAGATAGATTAAGAGAATTAGCAAAACCTTTAGAACAAAAGATTTATGAAATAAAATCAGAAATAAAACAAAATACAAAAGATTTAAAAGAAGTAAAAAATGATATTAAAGGAATAAAAAAGGCTTTAGGAATATATGAGAAATTAGAACCAATAAGTAATAATCCTCAAATAAATATGATGAGATCTTTATATGATTGGGAAAATTCAGATGTTACAGTGCTTAATATAAAAAACAAAATGTAAATCAAAACGTAGAACAAACTAGAATAATTGCGGTAAGAAATTAAAAAGGCCAAAATGTAATTAATAATAATTTATGGACAATTTATGAAAAAATGGATAAAAATACAATAGATGTTAAAGATGGATTAAGAAAATTAGAACAGTTTTATAAAAATAAAGAAAAAGAAAAAGAACATAATGAATATAAAGTGGAATATAAAAATAATTATATATTAAAAAACATAGAAACAAAAGATAAATTAGGAGAATTAATAGCTATATTTAATAATGCTGAAACTAGAAAATTAAAAATGATGAAAAGTAGAAATGAGAATTCGATTCGAAGATGACATAGAAAGATTTATGAGTCAAGATGAAACAAATTTAGAAGAAATAACACAAGAATTACAAAATTTAAGAATAATAGATGAAAATCAAATTAATATGCAATCAGCTCAATCAGGAGTAGAACAAGCTGTAAACATGATAATAGAAGCAAGCTTTTTAGGAAATGTACTTCATTGGTGGGAAGGAAGAACATTAGATTTTAGAATGGAAGTTAGAAAATTAGAAGAATCAACTTATGAAAGAAGAGAAGTTTTATATGCGGCAATATTAGCAAAATATCAAAATGTTTTAAGAAATGAATTCGTAGGAACAAATGTAGAAAATATAGAATATACACAAATTCTAAAAGCTATAAGATATTTACATGAAATTGAAATATGTAGTTTAGATCCAACACATATAAATCAATATATTTGTGAATATAAAAATATTATTATGAAGCAAAAATAGTAGAACCTGAAAAACAAAAATTTTATTTAGACATGTTTTATAGAAAATTACCAAGATTAATCTCAGAAAACTTAGTAGAAGAATATACACAAGCAATGGAAAATAAAAAACCTTATAAATGTAGATGTTATAATTGCGGAGACTTAGGACACATAGCAACAAATTGTGATAAACCAAAATCAAAAAGAAAAATGAATATCTTAGAAAAGGCAGAAGAATTAGAATTAGAACCTTTAGACATAGATTTAATAGAATTTGAAGAACCTATAGAAAATGAATTAGAAATATACAAATTAACATATGAATATGAAACTGAAGAATCAGAAGAAGAATCAGAAAGTTCAGAAGATGAAGAAGATATAGAAAAAGAATATTTAGATCAAAATAAAAATTATATAAATATGATGAATGCACAAGAAATAGAAAATAATGAAATTACAAATAATGAAGAATTTGAAGAATATGAAGAATATGTAAATACTAAAGAAAGTTCAATAGAAAGAAGAATAACATTTAATAAAGAACAATATGATAAAATAAAAGAAAAAGATTTAGACATGACAATTAATAACATAAAAAATGAAAAATTTCTAGAGAAAGTAAGCAAAATGATATACATATATATGTATGTATATAGATATATACATATATATGTATATATACATATATATGTATATATACATATATATGTATATATACATATATATGTATATATATATATGTATATATATATATATGACGAAGATAGGTGAAATAATAAATGAGGATTGAATTAAAAATGATTTTGAATTTTAATTTAAGATATGAATGTGATTTATCATCTAAAATTATTATTCAATTAATCAGTTAAGATATAAATGTGATCCATTATCTTAAATAGTTATATATGTATATATATATATATATATATATATTCAGAATTATCCTTTATAAGCTAACATTTTGAATTCAAATTCCAAATTCAATTTGGCCCAAGACTCTGTTGGGTCTTCCAACACATTTGGGCCCTTTTATGGAAAAATTGATTTCCCACTGGGGACCATATATGTGATGCCATTTTTCTTCTTATTGGGCTTGAAGTCTCACTCCAACCCAATTACATATTTACTCTTGATAAAGCTCAATAACAATTATTGGCCTAAGTTTGCTAATTTTAAGCAATCAAAAGGAACCTTTATGTGTGACCCATTAGGCCCAATTAGTCACTGACATAAATAAATTTGGACCAATTAAAACTCCTTTAACGGGTTCGATTTATTTAATGACCTCATAAGACACTAGCAATGCTCTGCGGCCCCAGAACTAATTGAGTTGATCAAGTGATATACCTTTCATATTTGGATACCATGTAGGCATCATCCCTTACATCGCTAGTCACATTATTTAGTCGAGAGCAAAGATAGAGTATCATCTCTCTTAATTGACTAAATGTAGCTAATTCACAGAACTAAGAATCTTCTTATATTAACTCTATAATGGATCATGACTCTTCATGATCACTTGCTATGCGCACAGACTCCCAAGTTAATTAGAAGTTATTCAAGCTCTACCGGTCTTGTGAATGACTAATCCCTAGTAGGGGACTGTGAGTCTTCTCAGTTGTCCATCTATACCCATGTATTCAAGTTACACCCAAAAGTACATTGTTCTCTTCATTTTCATGCGAATATAGTTGTACAGTCAAAGTATAACCCTAGGACATAGTGTTCGATGACATCCTTAAGTCCAGGAAGATCTGCACTACCAAACGATGAGAGACTTTACATATTCAATAATACTCTCTACAATGAATTTTTGTGGAGTCTCTCGACAAGTCAGTTAGATGCTATTTGTTCTCCAACAGATCTACCCACGACATCAGCTAAGGCATCACCATGTCTATATTCCATGAGGTCTCTACCTTGTATCTCATACATGTAGATGATGTCGTACTAGTCTTATTGAGATCATCAATGCCCTTTGTTGGGGATTCAAGACTAGGAACAAGTTTTAAGCAATAGATATCCAGTGTTCTCGAGTCCCCATGATCATGATCTCTATCATTGATCCTCAAGAATAACACATGTTCTATTTCTAGGGCTTTTATCTTCAAACACATATTTACCTTAAAATAAAGGCGAGACATAAATATGATAAAGATAAAATGTATTCATCCATTAACAATGAAAAACTACAACGTAGAAATGGTGCCGATCTGTCTTTATAGATTGTCTCTGGGAAACTTAAATACTAACAAGACTATATTGTGCTTTGTTAAGATATTGAATTAAATCTATTCTATTTCAAAACTCATGGCGTTATAGTGGTAATTAACAATAATAAAATGAAATAATTAACAAAAATACCTAAACTAGTTGTGCAAATTTCGCAACTTCAACTATGATGAGTATATAAAAATCTCTCCAGCAACTCTACCCACTTTGCAACTAATTTCAAAGATTTTAAATAATTAAAAATAATTAAATAAATGTGAATATTCAATATAAATATAAAAAATCTATAGAAATTATACAATTAAAAGTGAGTTTATCTCAAGTCTCCCATATTCTTTTTCCCTAACTCCTTCCTTCAAATTCACAAACAAAAATACATCGTTTTACTTTCACCATGTTATCATCAACACGACATGATTCACCGAGAATTCAGATACTCAAAAGAATGAAACTCAAACAAATAAGTTTGGTAGCATTGAGAAGTATAATGAGTTGTAATCAAAGATAAACAGAAGTAAATCATAATATTTGAATTCTCAGAGATGATGGTTCAGTGTACCAAAAACAGTCACTCGAGTGTGATTTCCATAATCACTCGAGTGAACATTAATCACTTGAGTGCTTTCATTATATCGTCACTTGAGTGCTGATGAATTTTATCTTTGGTAGAAGATTGTTGAAGAAGAAGGTCACTCAAGTGTCAGAAATGCTTGACTAGAGTGTCATTTGAAAAAACATTTCAACTCCACCAGTGACTCGAGTGCTTCAGCAAGTTGGTTTGTGTCACTTGAGTGATACTGAGGTTCACTCAAGTGCATCTTTAGAAATGAAGTCAGAACTCTTGTTTCATTAGCGAGCTAGTGACTTGAACTAAACTTGCAAGTTGATGGTCATCACTCGAGTGGGCTCTCAAGCACTCGAGTGAGATTGATCATGACTTGCATAACTATCGTTAGTGACTTACAACTTACTCGAGAGTGCTCACCTATCACTCGAGTGAACATCTCAATATTTTCAGAAAGTGAGCGCGTGACTTGTAAAATTCTTAGCTAGTAATCACTAGCACTCGAGTGGTCATTAATCCACTCGAGTGAGCTCATCACTCAAGTGATCTTCCATAACTTGCTCAAATCATGTGAGTAACTTCCTAATTTTGTTCAAGTGATAGAGGATCACTCGAGTGCTCACCTAGCCACTCGAGTGATCTTGCATCACTCTTATTCTTTTAGCAAGTGACTTTCAAAATCATTAAGGATCATCACTCGATTGCATTACCTACCACTCGAGTGATCATCTCAAATCACTTGAAATTAGTTATCTTTTTGATTGAAATCTTAGTTCAAATAAAGTTTTATCACTCGAGTGTCTTGAAATACAGAACTTGAATGACTTAAATTATCAAGTTTGAACATCATAGCAAATATGAAAACAGCAACCATAGAACACCTCCAAGAATTGCTTCCCATTGCTTATAGATTATGATAAACAGATAAATTATTTTCCCCCTCTTCTCTTTCAAAGAAGATGATAAGAATATATGAGTATGAAGAAGCTTATTTATACGGGTTGTTTTTAGGTAAGAATCGTTTGCTTGAGCCGAGATATTTGAATTCAAATGTTCACATTTTCTACAAGGGTTTATTGATTTGTTTTCATAGTTAACTATATCTCAGCTGTAACCTTGGCAACACTTGTGGGACAAATATATATAGCTGAAAATTGAGTCCGTCATCTAAACTCTATCTAGATTTTCAATAACATTAATGATTTCTTGTGTGAGAGATCAACCATTTTAATCATTTTCATAGACAAAATATGGGATTTGAGATTGACCAATATATATATTTGTGAACGTAACTATAATTTTCTAGTTTCATGATATTATTACACAATCAATTACGTCAATATTTCTTGCGTAGCTGGCAAAAAAAAAAACAATATTTCTTGCGTGGTTGATAAATTAGAATCATGAGGCATGATCTTATTTGACTTGATTTTCAAAAACCATGACTTCTTTAAAGATTTTTATTGAGGTTGGGTCAAGACCTGGCCCAAACATTCAAGAATCAGACTGGCCCAAAATGCATATAGGTTGGGCCATCGATTTGGAGTGAAGCCCGACCCAACCGTGCATGTGTGTAGCCCTATGGCTATGCTTCTCTTGGATATTTATAGTACGAATAAAATCAGCAGAACCCAAAAGAAAATAAGAGAGGAAAAACATGGTACTTTTTTTAGATATTAAAGAAACTAAATAAGTTATTTAATCATATCATAGGTTATGTATAATTAAATTGTATATAATTTTATAAGTCAGAAAAATTAGTTTAAAAAAATGATAAATATAAATGCTTTGAAATAATTTAACTCTCTTTCTTTCTTATATTTAGGATCGAGTGTAGTATAGGAAAAAAAGGAAGAATCAAGATTAATTATTTAGCTGGAATGCTAGATGGATTGATGAGAGAGGTGGGTTAATAGAGTTAGTCCATATTTGGATTAACTTTTAGAGATTAACTTTTATAATTTATAATATAATTATGTGAAAAAAGTTTTGCCTCAGTTTGCAAAAAGAAGCTTCTGAAACTATGATTTTGTTGTTTCACAAAACATACACAAAGCCTTGTTAATGAAGTGGTAAAAATTTGCCCATGGGGATGTGGTTAATTGATTGGAAAAATGGATCACACGGACATAAGCAACTTAAGAGATTTAACCATATTTTTTGTTATCATTTTATCAATTGTATTGCATTTGATATTTTATTGATAATTTTATTTAGTATCTTTTACTTAAAAAAATATAATAGTCTAGATTTAATTTGAATAATTCAGATCATATGTGAATTCCAAAATAATGGCAAGAAATTTGGGTTTGTTGAATTTTTTTAAAAATATATTCCATCCATCATATCATCACAAGCAAACACTTTGTTCCTCAGCATAACAGGTATGCAAATTTCCATTTTCCTCCGATTTAAAATATAAGCTTCAATTTTTTGAAAGGATCTATGAGCTTCAAATTTTCAAATGGTATGGTTTTTTTATAAGCTTCAGTTTGGAATTGTTTGACCAGTTAGTGCTTTTTTTTTTCTTTTTTTTTACTCCTAATTACTTATATTTCCTTTTTGTATTTTTTCCATTCATTCTCTCTCTTACTCACCCTCTCCATAAATAATAGTGTTTCAGGAAAATAAGTTTCATTCTTTTACATATTTATTGTCTTAATTGCATAATTATATTTTTTGAAGCTTGTAGTATTTTGAATTGGAGGAAGTAACATCTTCCTATAAGTGAGATGGACTTTGTCGAGTAATGAAAATAAGGGGCGAAGTCGGTGAAAAAGTTTGTGATTGAAAATATAAAGATTTCATAATCATAAAGTATTGGTACTTTATGTGTACATTACTACATTTTAATTATGTACAAAATGTATCAGTAATCTAAGAAAATCTCATATATAAAAAGTATCAATATTTGAATTCAAGTCCTTTTATCCAATAACATTTTCAAATATAATTTTTTTTACCAATTTTCCAAAAAAAAAAAATGATAATATTTTCTTCATATATAGTTAAATTGGATTATAATGGAAAAGCCATGGATTCTTACAAACTTTAGAGAGACAATATGATCCCTCCTGTCCTTAATTAATACATACAGGAATCACATAACTAATTTATGTATATTAAGAAGATTACTTATTTATAAAAAAAAAAAAACGTGTTTTGATTTTCTTAAAATATATGCCCTTAATAATCATCAACATTGAAACTAAATCTTGATATCCCCTTACGATATTCAATAATTTGAGGTGAAAATCATAAATTTGGGAGAAAAAGTGGATTGAGCTCTTAAAATTATAAGGAAAACAAACCTTATCACTAACTCATATATTTAAAATTGGAGACTTGAGTGGCAAGATTACAACAAACAAACCATATATGGCAGTGAGTCAGACTCCCACTCCATCGCCCCTTTTATTTAATACCAGTTATATAATTAAGCAAAGCTTATTATTATCATTATATATAGAGACATCTATTAAATAAATTCAATCCATGAGAAATAGGCAAAACCACATTAGTAAAAAACAAACATGAAATCCTGTCAAGATTTGTACGTACGTACGTACTTTATAACCTTGACATCATATACACGTTCTTTTATTATTTAATGGGAATCCTTATTCTTTTAGATTGAACCCATCTAATTATATATTTATAACATTAGATAAAACATGATAATCATATATATATTGGAAATATTTAATAGGTGGGAGGGTGAGCAGGAGGAGGGCGAGGGCACACGCAAGGGCAGCATTTGCCTGGAGCTGGAGGAGGAGCACAACACACACATTGAGGGCATATGAGATTATTGGGAATTCCTGCAACCACACCAAATAATTAACGAAGCTAAAACATATATATTTTAATTAATGAGATTTTATTAAAATAAGGTAAAATGAATCTCCCAGTCCTTATCTCCCATCGCAACCACCGTAATTGTCTTTCTTGGATTGTAGAGGAGCTCCATTGGGCCAGGAACATCGAAGATTGATGTAGGATACCCTTCGGATATGTGGAAGATTGATGAACAAAGAGACCTTCTCTTCCATTGTCGGTCTTGATAAAGCCAAAGGCTTTAAAATTGCTGAACCCCACTAGTTGATCTTTCCTTCGCCATTAGAGTCGAACCCCAACAGTAAAGAGAGAGAATTTAGATTGGGGAATGGGCGGGAACAACAGTGAGTAGCTTTATATATATGACTAGATCTCTAGTCCTGAAGTGAAGACGTTGGGAATGAAAGAGAGGGAGTCGGTGCCGGCGTCAGCGTCACTGCGTCAGCGTACGTCTCGTGAGGAGGACAGTGATGGGGTTGGGTAATGAGGACTGAGGAGCTTGCTTGGTCAGGGTGCATCTGGACAAATTATTTCCAGGTGTACACCCCCTCATACCATTTAACCAAAGGACTTGTAGATTTGACAGGAAAATTAAGGATCTCATAAAAAGAGCACATGATTCAAAATTAGGAGATTTATTTTCCCTTAAAATAATAATATAGGGATACATATAAATGAAAATATGATACAATTGATGGAAAAAAAATAAAAATAGGATTTACTTGGACGATGTGGCAGCACCGTGGGAGCTGGTCCTCCCGGCCCCGGCGCTGGCACCCTTGCTGCTTCGCACAGCAAGGTGGTCGGAGACAAGATCATAGCAAAGATGAAAAGAGTCACCAAAGAAAGCTTCAAAGAGTTACTCGCCATTTTTTTGACAAACAAATGTTTGTCTTTAAAAGGTTTGTTATGGAGATTAATTTAATGGTAAGCATGTAAGTAAGCATATATATATATATATGTGTGTGTGTGTGTGTGTTTATACTGGTTATGCTCAAGTTCATGGCTTGGCGTTTGCCGTACGTAATATTTGAATTTCAAGGGTTGAAATTGTTGTTAGGGTTGTAGTTTTCAAATATAAATTAATACTTCTGGCTTCACGTATTCTTTTCATTCCCAATTCAGACCTAACTTTATATATTGATGTTCACTTCACATCAAACTTTCCTAATTTTTGTGATCAATCTGTAACATCCCAACTTTTCAAGCAGTAATTTTTTTTTTTTTCCATCAGAGTAAAGCAACGGAGCAATTGAGTAACTGATACTTGTATTTAGAATGCCGTAAGTCTGGCTAATTACAACAGCGGTACAGAAACCGCGTGGTTCAAAAGTATATAACAAAAGAAAGGCTTTCGCTGGAACAACAAAAAGGAAGTCTTTAGCCGGGTCTTCTACTCGGGCTGCTTGCCTCTCTCCTCGGTCCTCGGTCCTCCGGTAACGGTTAACCTCATATTTACATATACAGTATGTAAACTCAACAAACGAATCACCCCTAACCAACGTGAATGTACTGCTCCCAGCGAATGCAGATATACCACTCCCAGTGAATCAGGACATACACTACAAAAAAAACGATGATTAGTAGCGGTTAAAATGACCTATTTGTAACGGTTTTTGACGTGACAAACGACATTTGTAGCGGTTAGCGAAACCGCTACAAACACCGTCACTAAATGAGCGGATTTAACGTGTGTTTCGAGACATTAGTCACGGTTGTTAACCGTTACAAATAAAATTGTAGCGGTTTTAGTAACGTTTAATAACCGCTACGTAACAAATAAACTTGTAGCGGTTTTAGTAACGATTTCATAACCGCTACGTAATAATGTGTTGATAATTTTGCATTTTTATTATTTTGAATATTTGTCGCGTTACAAACCGCTACAAATATTCCCGCCATTTTTTCACCAAAAAAATTTGCCGCCATCTCGAATATTTGTAGCGGTTTTGAAACCGCTACAAATATTCCCGCCATCATGTGATTTTGAATATTTGTAGCGGTTTCAAACCGCTACTACAACCGCTACAAACAACCCGCCATTTTATTTTTCAATTTTGTATCGGTTATTGTAACCGCTACAAATTCATTACGATTTTAAAAAAAAAAAATCATTTATCAGCGTAATTCAAGTAATTATTATTAATATATTTTTTTATTAAAAATAAAAGGTAGTAAATTATGAAATTTAAATATATAAGGTGCATGTATAGAAACAAAATAATAAGATTATGTAAGTAGAATAAGTACTAAGAAATGAGGTGATTAAAACAATACTCAATATTTAAAAATTATATGTACAAATCAATTGAATAATGTATATGAAAGAATAGGGAAAGTTGAAAGATATATCCTGTTCAACCGCAAAATAACAAACTTTAATTAGTACAAGAACTATAAATTAGTATGAGAAACATTAGAATTGATCCGGTTACATAGTACTTACCCTTTCAAACTCACGATGTTCTGAAACGTAAAAATATTTGAGATGACTGAGAGAAAACGTGGGTAGAAAAGAAGTTGAGGCATATTAAATGAGGTTGGGTGGGGCTATTTATGGTGGGGTCTGCGCATCATTTTGTAGCGGTTGGTGTCTCACTTTTTGTAGCGGTTATTGTATTTAGTAGCGGTTTTGAAGGTGTTTGTAGCGGTTCTTGTAGCGGTTTAATTTGTCGCGGTTTTTATGTTTTTGTAGCGGTTATATTGTAGCGGTTCGTAGCGGTTTAATTTGTCGCGGTTTTAAGTGTTTGTAGCGGTTAAATAACCGCTACAAATTATTATTAAAAAGATTTCATATTACAAAGATAGGTATTAAGTGTTTCTCTCAATCTTCTTCACCATCCCTACAAGGAAAGTTTGCATAAAATGTTACGCGTGAGGTCAATATGTTTGAACACAATTAAAACTTTAATTAAATCTTACTATTTTATAAAGCATAAATTTAAAAACGTCATCGAACTATAGGTAAATTGTCATCGCCGTCTGGGAAGAAGTCTTCAAGCCGCGGGCCGGAGCGGCTCACAATCGTATGCGACGTTATCACCATCGCCCATGTCGTAAAGGTCCCGAGGCTTTAAGTGAACCACCATATTCCAATCCTTGTGCCTCTCATCGGCCACATAATAAACCCGATGGGCCTCGATGCAAGAATATACGGCTCGTCATCTTCGCACCGACCACCGTGAATAGGCCGGGAGAAATTCACCGATGTGATCCCTAAGTCGTCGCCGTGAGTCCCCGGACGTTGTGGTATTCGCCCACAAACACTTGAACAACGTCACGGTGAAAAGGCATGTGTAACTTATCCCGACCACATCAAGCGCTTTCCATAATACGGACGTCACCGAACCGCATGTTCCCGTCACCGCTGCCGCATAACTCCTCGTCCCAAACGTGCCATATACACCGAGTTTTGGGTCAGCAATCCCCGATCTCGTGCGACGGTGCAAAACTTAAAACCATTGACATTGTATGCCGTATATCTTAGGGCGTGGTCAAGAGGGCCTAGCGCGAGCTCGAATTCTGGCGAGTGCGGGTTGTGGTCGTTCATTATTCTCCTCCTAAACCAACTCGGAATTCTCTGTGGACCTTTCTATCAATTTCGAGGATGTCCGTGTACGGATCCTCGTTCACGCTTCACATGACTCCCGAATTCCCTGCAATTAAACATGCAATGACATGTGAGTATGTATAAAATGTAAGGAAATATATAGTATGCAATGAAATCCTTATCGAAGGTACGGTTCAACTTTGGTGCGCTTAATCAAGACATGTTGGTGTGCTTGAAACTTCTCAAGTGCCGTGAGTTTGAATTTCTCACTCCCGCCAACCGCTCTACCAACACGAGGGATTAACAACTCGTTGCCTCCGGCTCCGGCTCGGCTCGAGGCTCGGGACAATCGTCTACACGAGGCGGTCGGTTGAATGACGTCTCAATGTCATCGAAGTACGGAACAAAAATACAAGACCTCATCCCCGATATAACCTTCGCTATTGAACCTTCAGGCCACACCTTATTCCTCACGTAAGATTTAAGTTTCCCAAGAAACCTGTAGAGTAGACAAGGAAAAATTTCGATATGATGCATCAATGGTTAAACATGCGAATATACTGTAATGCTAAAAACGATGATTTTTAAACAAGTACCTCTCAATAGGATACATCCATCGGTACTGAACTGGGCCAGCAAGCTTTGTCTCTTGAACAAGGTGTCTTGTCAGTGAACCATGACCGTGAAGAATGACGGAGGAAAGAGCATCTCCAAATGACAAAGCGTAAGAATGATTTTCTGCTGCACCTGGTCGAGCTCCTCCACTATCAAAACCTTGGAACACAGCTTGCGGAAGAAAGTACAAAGCTCGACCAAAACGAGAGACACATCGAGAGGGCGTATTTTCATGGCGGCGGAAGTAAGCGTTGCATAAGCACATGTGAGTCATGACTCTTCACCTCGTAACCTTTCGAGCATGCAAGTCAATACATCGTGATATGTTGCTTGAATACCCGTCAGGAACTTTTATTTTCTTCAAGGTAGCGAGAAAGATTTCCTTATTCGGCTTTGTCAGGGTAAACCTTGCCGGTTGAAATCTGTCATGCTCATCCGCCACGCGTCTCCACGAACGCCCATCTCCCGTAGATCTTTCTGGCTGCGCAGATGATCTTTGGACTTGCTCGGTTCGTTGAGAATCGTGTACAACACATTGTCGCACACATTCTTTTCAATGTGCATGACATCCAGATCGTGTCGGAGCAAATTATCTTTCCAATACGGAAGAGTGAAGAAGACACTAACCTTTCGCCATTCTTGGGGCATAGAACCGAAGCCACGGCAGTCTTTGTCCCGGCCCTTGCCGGATCGTTCTTTTCCCAAACTCAACATCAACATCCCGAAGCTGCTCTATGATTTCTTCACGAGATAAATTTCGAGGGGTCCTCTTTTTCCTGTTGCCCATTAAAACGATTGCGTTGCAACCTAAACTGTGCGTACCATCGAGAAACCTCCGATGACCCATGAAGCACCAATTACGACTATGGGGAAGGCGCACTGAGTCAGAGTCAAAATTGCAAGCTGGGCACGCAAGGCCGGTATGCACATTCCACCCGGATAATGTCCCGAGGCCAGGAAAGTCGCTTATCGTCCAAATCAAGGCCGCACGCAAGTTGAAAAGTGTCTTCTCGTGCGCGTCGTACGTCTCCACACCTACATTCCACAGCTCCACCAACTCCTTGATCAGCGGTTAGAGATACACATCAATGTCATTTCTCGGTGCCTTTTTCCCTGGAATGATCATGGACATAATGAAGGAGCTTTGTTTCATGCACATCCACGGGGCAAGTTGTAGGGTATCAACATAAGCGGCCATATACGTAGCTTGTGCTAAGATTCCCAAACGGATTAAAACCGTCGGTCGCCAAAGCAAGACGGACATTCCTAGGGTCCGCCGCGAAACTGGAAAGCTTTGTGTCGAACGCTTTCCACGCTTCAGCATCATGTGGATGTCTGAGTTTGCCATCTTGATTCTTATCATCTTGATGCCACCTCATATGCTCAGCTGCAAACGAGGTTTTAAAGGAAAGTACCTTAGAATCTTTGCGGGTTTCTTCTTTCGCTTCTTCCCTTTCCGAACTGTCCTGAACCTCGATGTGTGACACTTCTTACAAGTCTCCCTCCGATCGTCCTCTCCCCAATAAAGCATACAGTCGTTTGGGCAGGCATCTATTTTTTGTAGTTCAAGCCTAATCTCGTTGATTATCTTCTTCGCCTCGTAGAAGGATGAGGGAATGTCCGCGTCGGGGAACGCATCTCGAAGTAATTCCGGGAACATCGACATTGCCTTATCGGTGATCCCACACATGCACTTGATATGGTACAATTTGATCGAAAAGATAACTTTGAGTATTTATGACAACCTTGATACAAAGGACGATCGCTCTCATCCATGAGGCTGAAAAATTCCCGAGCTGCATCATTCTGAAGAAAACAGTTACGGACCACGCACTCTGGCTGTGAAGTTGTCGTCCGAACACCAAAAGCATCACGAACAGCTTCATTAACCGGATCATCTTGATGTACTTGATTTCCTACTTGTGAGGTTCGAGGAAGATGAAGCCCATATCCCATACCACGTTGCTCACCATGAACCTCCCAGAATGTATATGCTTCTGGGAAAGGCTTTACAAGAAGATGTTCCAAAGCACAATCCCGTGTTTGCCACTTCTTAAACTTGCATCGTAAACAAGGACACACGATCTTGCCATTAATGCTAGCGTGAGAGAAGGCGAAATCTAAGAAAGTGTTCAATCCCGCTAAATACACAGGAGAACTACGCGGCATCTTGATCCATGACTTATCCATATGTAACAAACAAATTTAGGATAGAACATAAATGTGGACGACTCACTTTAATTACATCCGAAGCAAAAATTGGGATCTTTAAATGCATCGATTGGTTTGTAGCGGTTAAATAACCGCTACAACAACCGTTGCAAACATCACCTTTGTCACGGTTTCAAAAATGAACCGCGACAATAACCGCTACACAATTTGTAGCGGTTTAAGGAATAAACCGTCACAAATCTTGGCGCCAAAATTCAATTTTGTTCAACGAACACAAAATTTGTAGCGGTTTGAGGAATAAACCGTGACAAAGCTACAAACACAAATTTTGTAGCGGTTTGAGGAAGAAACCGTGACAAATCTTGGCGCCAAAATTCATCTTTGTTACGGTTACATTCTACCGAACCGCGACAAGCTTTGGAAAAAAATAGCGAAAAATCACGAATTATAAGTTAATATAAAACTGATTAGTCATGGAATAATTTGCTTTTGCGCACAAAATTAGTAAAAAAGCACAAAGCTTTGATGCCAAAATTTGCTTTTGCTTAATTAATCATATGTGTCTCAACAAATCATTTGATTAATTGAGTTAATATATTACTGATTAGTCAATCATGAGTTAAATGGTATATCCAAACATTAGAAGTGCTTAATCCATAATTAAAGCACTTTTTTAAAAAGCAATGGAAAAAAAAGTCCATCAACAAGAAAAGAAACGTGATCAACAAGAAAACAATATAATTAAATATAGTTATCTCAATCAACTCTGTTTGGACATGAAAAGAAAAAAAAAAAGGTCTACATTTCAGGAGCATGATCATCAAGTCCTCTCTGATGGGGGTTTGTCTCAGGGAGGTTTGTCTCGGGAGGGTGGTCCACGACCGAGTTGGCGGCGTCGTCGTCATCGGCGGCACGTGTCTTTGGAATCATCAAAGAGGAACGGAGGGGAGGCTCGGGAGCCGGAAGGCGTGCGTCGGGACACGGCTTGTTCAGCACGCCACAAACAAGTCCGGTTCGAGTTATGACGGTCCCACCAACGGTCGATGGTCTCTGCTGCGCCTATTCTGGCCTCCTCGTCGGCCCTCCGTGCGGCCTCAATTGCGGCAACTGCTCGGCAACCTTCTCGGCAATGATCGCCTCGAAATCTCCCGCCTGGTGGCCTTCTCGAGCCGGAGGGTCCGGGAGCGGAGGAGGAGCCCTGTCTCGGTACACCATGCTAGGCCTGGCGCCAAGGCCAAAACCCCTAACGCGGCCAGGATGCTTGACTGGGCCCAGAACAGCTTTCAATGGGGCCGTAGGATTCACAGACCCTGTGACTCCGGGGTCTGCGACGCTCGTAGCTCTGCCTCGGTATTCTCAATCCGGGCCTGACCAACGAGTTCATGAACCATTAATAAAATAACGGACGATCAATTTAAATATACAACATTCATTATATAAATAATGTTTTTAACTTACTATTATCTCCTCCGCTGCCTCAGAGGTCGGCGTCCCATCTGCGTGTCTATGGGTGCGTGTCCACAACTTCCCATAGTCCGTGTGTGTGTTCTCCTCCCGAGCCTTACGTCATTGAAAGAATTAAAACAATATAAACTTTGTTATTTCAAAAACAAAACAATGATCATGTTAAATAATAACATACCATCTCCTCGTATGTCACCGCAAACGTCTTGGTCCCTGCGGTGTGATGGACTCTCTGCGTGCGCGGCTTCTTGTGTTCCTTTGCGACAAAGCCCGCAAGGAGGAGGAAACAAAATTTAAATTTAAACCCTAAACTCAATTTAAATTATCAATTAAGTGAAACAATTAATTAATTTAATAAAATGTACCGCCCGTCGGCACCCTCCTATATTGGACGAAAGCCGCCCACCGATCCGGATCCACGCCGTGCAGGACTCTCTCGATCAGCTGCTGCAGAGGAATAGTGCCGTCTCCATTCATAATATTGTAGAGACGGTTCCTCCGGCTCTTCCACCCTTCCCCACTTTCATCATAACGTACCTCTTGTGTTGTTCGCGCAGTTTAAACTTTTTCTATATCATAATTTCATTATTAATTATTAATGAATTAACAAACAAATAAGGAAAGAAATAAACTAAAACTTATAACTATTAACATGTACAATTTAATTAAACAATATTGACTACTTGTAGAACCTCTGTAAACGCCTTGTTCTTTGTGTCCTTTGTCACTTTCTTCCAATCCTTGAAATAAATTGGGAACCACCCCAATGGCCACCAAACTCGAGACAGGGAATCGGTTCATCGGGTGACCGCGTTGCCAATCGCACAGTGCATGCAGTCGTTCCACGGGACTACGACCCGACACCCGCCATCTCCGATCCGTCTGAGTGAGAGCGGAAACATCCGGCGTCCTCCTGGCGATGTTCCGTGACTATCTGCAAGTTTACAAAAATTGAATTAAACGTACCGAAATTAAATTAATTTCTCACAAAATAACTAATTACATATACCTTCGACATCCACAATAAATCCGGTGGAACGCGAAGACGCCGGTCGGGGTTCCGTGCTCCCATTGGTTTTCCCGTCGATGAACCGCTCTACATCTGCTAGGGAATATTAAGATGGATGTCCTCATTCTCGTCGTCTAAATCGTCGAACGACAAACTTGCTTCTCGATCTCCCCTACGGTCCCCGTGTTTGGAATTTCTTCATCGGCGAAGAGCGAGGCAAACTCGCCGGCCCCGGAGAGGCGGAGGTATATGTCGGGTCACACGCCTCTCGTCTGGTCCCCTCTACTACTACCGCCCTTAAACCCCTTCTCGGTGGGCCGGTTACTTTTCCCTTTCCCTTACCTCGTCCGAATCCATAATGTAGAGAGGTGTAAGTTTAACAGTAAGAACGGTGAAAACTCAAACCGTTGGGTAAAGGTAGAAACGGTGAAAACTCAAACCGTTACAAGTGACTTTGAAAATGGCGTGTTCGGCTTATAAAGCCGTACGATTTTGTAGCGGTTATACAAAGGAACCGTTACAAAGTTTACATAATTGTAACGGTTGCAAAATAACCGCCACAAAAACCGCTACAAAATAGTTGACCGTTGATATTACGTAGCGGTTATTATGAAACCGTTACAACAACCGCTACAAAAAGAAGACCCTTCAGATTACGTAGCGGTTAAGTTTTAACCGCTACAATTTATCCACATCTTGTCGCGGTTATTCTTATTAACCGCTACAAAATGAGTTTTTGAAAAAAATTCAAAGCGATTAGTTTGATTCATAAACTTTAAGAATCAAACTAATTGGTTTGTTACAAATATTTAAAAACAAACCTTCAATTCATTTATTTTTTTTCTTTAATTTTTCTAAAAGTGTCCACACTAATAAATTATACATAATGACGTAACCGAAAATAATCCAACATGTCTGTGGGGATTCGGATTCGAGTATAGCCGCCGATCTCCCACGAAAAACTTGCCGAGTCATTTTCATCGAGATATTTTCGTGAGACAACGGTGGCTATAATGGAACCCAATCTCCGATCGCTTGTTGGACTGTTCTCGAAGAGTAGAAGTCTAAACGGCAAAGAAATGAGTAAACCTTCGCTTGTCACTGAACGAATTTCCTCGCAAGGAAGAGAGAGGCAAATATCTGCAGCTCTTATCACCCGAGATAGGAGATCAGAGCTGCTATGTGCATGTCTTCGACGACCAAGCGAGATAGTTCATTCAGTTACAAGCAGAGATTTAGTAATTTCTTTAATTTTTATAACTGATGTACGGTCCCTAAACTTTATTTATAATGTCAAAATTTGTAGCGGTTAAGCGTGGAACCGCTACAAAAATGTAACTTGTGTCGCGGTTGACGTCGCTCTTCCTGGTGTCCGCGACAAAATTGTGTCTTTTCGTTTATTTGTAGCGGTTATGGTGAATAAACCGCTACAACATCACGGCAACAAAGTTGGCGCGAACCTTGGCGCCAACTTTGTAGCGGTTATACTCAAATAACCGCTACAAATTTAACACAGATATACCACTCCCAGTGCATGCATATGTTCAATCATCCTCTAACAACACTATATACTCAAAGAACATAACAACTCTACTCATACAATACACCAAACAATATACACGCATACCATAAATATCAGAGTTAGTGTTACTAGTACGCGAACGTACCTTCGATGACGGTAGACGGTATTTCTGTCGGTATATGGCACGACAGTAGGTCAGAACGTAATCAGGGATATCCTATCAATATAACAACGTACTTGTTAAGGATCTATTATTACGACGGACATTTTTAGTCAAAATGACCATTTTACCCCTGACCCCCTAATTGGCGGAATTTCGCCAGCACTTCGTTACTTTGACCCTAATCTTCCAAAATTTCAACATAACTCCTACTCCAACATTATTTTCGAAATATAAATCATATTAATTAATGATTCACATCATAACAGGCATTTTAGCTAAAAATTACCATTTTGCCCCTGACCTCCTAATCGGCGGAATTTCGCAGAGCTTCGCTATTTTGACTCTAATCTTCCATAATTTTGCCAGAACTTCGACCCCACCATGATTTTCGAAATAATGACTAAAATACCCCTATCATATGATATCTAATCATACTTGGAAGATTAAAGACTAAACTAGCATTTCTACTCTAACTACCGAAAGAACTACGAAAGCTTAAGTACCGAAAAACTTATCCAGAGCTTATTTGCAAATTTTCGGATATCGGTCGTCGGATCGCACTTTCGCGAGGTGTCACGATCCTCACCGGGCCACTTGTCCAAACCGTCCTCACACTCCTTAGGTGTCAAAATATGATGTCATGCATGACATCAGTTGCTTGTTCCAGAAGCCTAAGCCGGTTAGAACTTTCCCCGATCGGCGTGCAAATCGCGTAATCGCGTAAAATTTCAGAAATCCGGAATCACAACTTTGAAGACATTTTCTCACTCACTAGAAATGTCCAAGTTAACCTAAATTTTGATTCCATATAGGGTTTCAACGATCAGTCTGAAGTTTTACGGAAAAACATGCCGGTTACGGAATCAACTTCTGGAATCGTCAACCTCTGGACAAAAATTCACTGATTCGAAATGTGTTCAGGAAATTCTCAACTCATTCCCAGATGTTGAGTTATAATTTATTTTCTTCAAATTCTAAATCTGGGACTATCTGACTTTTTATCAGATTTTCCCTATTTCATCTTATTACTAGAATCTCCTACCGATCTCGGAATTGACTTCAGTAACAGCCCAATTCGAGATAAAAATCCACTCAGTAATATTTTACTCTGACTCTAGAAATTTTGTTCATAGTTTTCTGGATAGGATCCAATTCCTATCGGTGTTTATTTATTTTTTTCTATTTTTTCCACATAAACTATTTTATATAAATATTGCAAGTTGTCTTATAATATCATGATATTTTTCAAATTCATTCCTATCCCTATTTTTTTTGTCCAAGTCGGCTGCCCCCATTTTTTTTGTAAATGTTTTTCATAATTTATTTAATTAATTATTTAATTCAATTTTTCTTAAAAATTTTCCAAAATTCTCTTATTGGTCCATTCTTTCATTTAGGCTTAAAAATACTTAATCTCACCAATTTTTCTTCAAAATTTCCAATTAATTAGGAAATATATTTATGCTAATTTTTTAGCCATTACCACTAATTTTAGGGTTTTACATAATTATCTCTGAATTTTCCTTCGTTTATGCTTAAGTAATTAGCCAATAATTACTTAATTAATCTCTTACTAATCTTTGATAATTTTCTCAATTATAATTACTCCACACCTCATAACTTTTACACTGACATTAATATTCTATGTCCTATGCATTTTAATAACATTTACGGGGGCATTTTGGTCATTATAATACTTTTTGATCCCCTTCTTATAATTTTTCCAATGTGATTTTTATTAAATTACTAAAATTAGAGACCATATACTCTCCTAATTTTAATAATTATTTTTCTGCCTCCTAGGATTTTTCATAATATTTTCTAGGCCACTTATGCCCATAAGGGCATTTTGGTAATTTTGGCACTTTATTCCCTTTAATTCCCATAGTATTTTCTTTAGAAAATAAGATAATTATAACTTATATTTGAAACCTCATATTCACCTCATATTCAATAGGTATATTTTGATACGGATTTTTAGGGTATTACACAATCTATTTATAGATGTTTACTTCGTCTATTGTTAAGTTGGTTGTTTGTGGTTAATATATCAAGAAATTCTGATTTTTTTATTATAAAAAATATATCATTTAATGATTGAATTTTACTGTGTAGAGATAAAGATGTCACAGTAAATAGCGATATTACAGAAAATCAAATTTTAATATGAGAAATAAGAGGGAATGAGGCTTGATATTTAGGAGCAAACCAAAACCAAAGGTAGTAACTATTAAATAATACTAATAATAATTTTAAAATTATAATAAAGCATTATTTATATGTTCACAATTTTATCTTTTGTTAAGATTTAATAGGTAAAGTGTGTGTGTGTGTAAGTTTGCTGGAGTATTCATATAAGGATATGGTATTAACTTATGACTTTCATAGGGATATGGTGAGAATGATGTAATAAATTTGTATCACACAGAAAGTGTGCACACAAAGTATCATGACTAGTACTATGGTTTAAGTCTTTTTCACCAATACAATTTTTAACAGGAGACTTTTTTTCAATTTTGCTAAAATATGGGGGGGAAAAACAGCCCCTATACGAAAATGAAAGTGTTAAATATCATTTTTGTCACGGAAGTTTTGGCTAGGGGGCATCAAGCATCCGGAAGTTTTCTTGGTATCAATTTTGCCCGGAAGTTTACAAAAATGAACAAATATGCCCTGGAAGTTTATTTTAGGAGCAAATTTGCCCCGAAAGTTTTTAAAGAGTAAATTTATGTAAACTTCTGGAGCAAAAATGATACCACAAATGATCAATCCAACGGTTAAGATCAACTGATGGGCAAGATTGCTACATTTGTAAATTTCTGGGGCAGAAATGATACCAACAAAAAAACTTCCGGGTGCTGGGTGCTCCAAAACCAAAACTTCCATGGCAAAATTGGTCTTTATCCCAAAATGAAAATATCAATGGATTCAACAAAAAACTAGCTTTAATTAAAGCAGAGAGCCTACAACCTTCAATTTTAATGGAGATGTGGTTCGCGAATTGAGCCACATGCTCTTAAGTCACTTGAAATAATCCTGTTCTTTACAACAGGAAGGGCTTTCAATCCTTTCAACAAACATTTTTTTTCAAAAAAAAAAAAGAAAAAAAAGAAGAAGAGGTAGATACTATTGATTTGAAGCTATAGCTGAGATCGAACTCATAACCTTTCAACTATAGGAGAGCTTTCGTATCATTAAGCCACAAGACCGAATACATTTTCAAAGTCTTATTTCTCAACGCCTTGGAGGCTTTAATGAGCTTGATGGGTAGTCTCTGTCTTTCTGAAGTTGGCCTAATTCCATTATTGCACTACACTTACGCATATTTTAATTGCCATCATTAAAGGCTTAATTTGCTCGAGATAGATTCCAATGAGATCCAGCAAACATTAACCATCTTTCGGGTATTTCATCAAAGACTTTTTATGCATCATTAAGTTTTTCCAAATTGTAGCCAACAATATAGATTGGTCGTCTGAAAATGCACAGAAATGCCAGAAATAATTTATTTCCTTGCCCATTTTTGAAGGAATATATTGACAAATATAATAAGTGTGTTGAAACTAAGCTTGAGTGAGTGATCGGGGTTTCAATCAAAGCAATTAAATATGGCAGCCTGACTAAGAATTTTCAACAGAAATTAAAACTATTTTTTTTTAAAAAAAAAAATAGTTGGACAAGCACTGACGGTTTGATGTATAAAGTAGTAATTGTTTAAATTTAGGTTGTGACTGGAAAAATTAATTTCATTTGCCAAGTTGGGATCCGATCCCTTGTCCATCTCAATTTTGTGCTTGATGGATGTTTTTCTTCAAATAAAGATACATACATACATACATTTGCCAAGTTGGGATCCGATCCCTTGTCCATCTCAATTTTTTGCTTGATGGATTTTTTGCTTGATGGATGTTTTTCTTCACACACACACACACACACACAATTTAACAACTATAAATTAAATACATTTATCATATATAATTTCACTCTTAATTATAAATAAATCCTAAAAGTAAAAATTAGGATATTACAAGCTCATAAGGGTATCAACTCTATTGTAGTGATCCATTCCATATTTCTTAAGAAGCTCTCGCAAGTATTTGTTTGGGAAATAAATATTTCATTCTTCTTTTGATTGATTCGAAGTCCTAAGAAAATATTTAATTCTCCTATAGTAGACATTTCAAACTCACCTTGCATGATCTTATAGAACTTCATTCCATATTTCTTAAGAAGCTCTGATCTGGCAGGTATTTGGTTTGGGAAATAAATATTTCATTCTTCTTTTGTTTGATTCGAGGTCCTAAAAAGAAATTTAATTCTCCTATCGTAGACATTTCAAACTCACCTTGCATGATCTTAAAAAACTCTTGACACACTTATGTTGAACATGATATGTTTGATAAAATTGATGATGAAGATATAATGCAATATTTTCAAGAAATGAAGAATTATAGAATGCTTTTGTAATCGTTCTGTTATAATAGCTTAGTTGACTCTTTATTATTATTTTTCTATGTTAAGTTGAATTTTTCTTTTCTTTTATTGTTTACATTCTTTTATTTTTTAATGCATTTAAAACTTTACTTTAAAAAAAAATTTCGGGGCGCTGCTACGAACCCCCGAATCCCACAATTAATTGTGCACCCACAAATATTTAATCCTGGCTCCACCACTGCATACATACATACATTGATTTTCAAAAAAAAAAAACTCAAAATTACTCTTAAGAAATTAAAATAATTATATTTTAATACAGCAGTCTATCATAAAATATTCATCCTACCAATTTTTTAAGATGGGCTAGTGGTTCGGTTCTGCCAAATTGACAAAGACATAGAGTAGAGTGTATAGATGGACCAAAATCCTCTGAAATTCCGTCTGAATTTACTTAATCAAAATCACTTAACAAATAGTCCTTTCACTCTAGATTTTCCTAAAAAATTAAAAAATTTTAGGAAAACGTATATATTTGGTTCTCTAACTTCTTACAATGTTTCAGTTTCGTATGTTAACTTTAAAAAGTATATAATCTTTTTTCTTGGTTCAAATTCTAGACCTTTTCATTACTGATAAAAGAGGCTAATACAAAAGGAGGGGCATTGTATGCCAAAAACAACAGTGGTCGAAAGACCGAAATAACAAAGGACAATAACAAGACATCGAAGAAAAAATTCCACAACAAAGAAACGAAGACAGACTCTCACTACTGAACATCGCAGATTAACATTGATCACCTCGAATCATCAGGCTTGGGCTGTGCAGAGGTCCGAGAAGACTCTTCCCTAGTGTCCTTCGCGTCATTCACCAGTATTGCAAACAAAGAGGGTAAGGGCTTTTCAACCCACCTTTTTGGACACACCCCCTTATTAGTAGATGTAGCAAGGAAGTCTGCTACTTTGTTCCCCTGGCGAGGAGTGAACTGGATCGAGAAATTGGCCTCCGATTAGAGCACACTGAGGATGTCTACAAGTATTCCACAAGATTGCCACTCACCGAGATCAGGTTGATTCATTTCTAGGCACCGTATGAGCAATTGACAATCAGTTTCGAAGATGACATTCTTGTTCCCCAGATCTTGACTTAACATCAATGCTCTTTTCAATGCTAACGTCTCAATCATGAACGCCGAAATGGATTTAATCTTGTCCACAAACGCCCACTGCATATCTCCTTTATGGTCTCGGTAGATAATTCCTAGTGCAACAGATGTCGTCGAATACTGGTAAGCCCCATCAGTATTTAATTTAAGGACGTTTTTGGGGAAGCCACCCAACTAGTAGCTGGTTTCGATGCTATACAGGTCTCATCGGACTCTTTTAGGGGGTTGCACACCGCCCAGTGGTTCATCAGTGACAGGGAAGCTTTTTCTATCACCCCAGCTGGATCAGGTAAGGTATCATTAAAGACCTTCTCATTGCCTCCTTTTCATATATACCAAATCATCCAGTTGATATACGCAATATCCAAATCAATAAAAGAGCATAGCGGGCTCAAGATCTCACTCCACCAACATCAAAGCTCCAAATGTTTTCTAAATCCACCTTGAAGGATAACCTACTACCAAACCATACACGTCATACCCATGTGCATTGAAAGAACAGGTGTTCTATAGTTTCATCCTCAGACTGGCATATGGGACAAGCGGTCGTGCTCCCTTGTTTTCGATGCAAAAGATTAGAGTTCGTGGCCAGAGTGTTAAATAACTTTGAAGGATTCTTGCCAGGGCTTGACAATTCTGGACATCTGCATTCATAAAAAACAAGGCATCCTCTACAAATAAGATATGCGATAATAGAGGGCAGAAGTTACCGAGTTTAATCCCTATTAGCTGCCCCTGTAGCATGGAGTTATTGATCATGCATGATAGGGCTTCCAGTGATAGAATGAAGAGATAGGGCGACAGAGGATCTCCTTGGCGGAGGCCTTTACCAGGCTTGATTGATGCTATTTTTCCCTTGCAATGCAAAGGTTAAGGTGTATCGATTCCACACAGGACATGACGAGATTAACCCATCTTTGGGAAAAGCCAAACTTGAGTAACACACTTCTCAAAAAATCTCATTCCACCCTGCCATAAACCTTATTCATGTCCATTTTTAAAGTGAATTCATACCTATTGCCAGTCTTCCTTCGCCTTAAATAATGATATACTTCGTGGGCTATGACAATATTATCTTGAATTAATCGTCCCAGTACGAAGGCACCTTGGTTTGGTGAAATACATTTATCAAGACAACTTTTCATTCGATTGGCCATAACTTTTGAAATAATTTTATAAGAGAAATTGCAAAGGCCAATGGGACGGAAGTGAGACACAGATTCTAGTTTGTCAACCTTTGGGATTAGAGTAATGTTTGTGCCGTTAATATTTTCCAATGGCAATCCCAATTCAAGAAAATCCTTAACCATTTTAGTAATAGTATCCCCTACCTCGTCCCATGAGTATTGGTAGAATTTACCTGAGAAGCCGTCAAGGCCGGGAGCCTTAGAGCCTCCCAATTCAAAGGCTGCACATCGAACTTCCTCACGGGTGATTGGCTGAAGTAAGAGTTCATTGGTGGCCGCGTCAATCTTTGCTTCCACTTGGGTTTATTGCCGCCGCTAGGTGTCTCGGCCCTAAAGGAGAGAAGCGGTCAATGAAAAACTCAATAAACAATTTATTGATCTTACTTTGGTCCCTGGTCCACACTCCATATTCATCTTTGATGCTTAAGATAGAGTTTTTCCTTCTTCTGATAAGAGTTGAGAGATGGAAAAATTTTGAGTTTTTGTCTCCAGACTAAAGCCATGAGATGCGCGAGTGCTGCCACCAATAGTTCTCCTCCTGGTCCATTAGTTCCTCAATACCTCTCAAGAGTTCTGCTTCCTCCCGTTTACTTTCCAAATTTTGATACCCCTGGCGACAAGAGGCTAGGCGGGATTTTAACGTCTCGATCATATTTTTCCGGTTGGGGAAACTCTGTTTGCTCCATTTAATAAGAAGTTTCCAACAGTTATTTGATGACAAAGTGAACCGCAAAATAGAATGAATTCCTGTTAGATTGCCCATTTCCCAGCTATCATGCACCACCTGCAAAAAATCATTATGAGCAGTCCAATAATCCTCAAACCTGAAAGTCTTTATTTTATTCCTCGAAAGATGATTAAAGTTAACAAACAAAAGATGGTAATCGGATCCCAACAGATCAATATGAAAAACATGAGCAAAAGGAAAGCAATGACAGAAAGAATCATAGACCATAGCTTGATCAATCCTCTCTTTGATGGTGGCATCGCCTTGTCTCCGGTTGCACCAGGTAAACCACGAACCATGAAAACCCAAGTCTATGAGAGAGCAGTCTGAGATGAACTTCAGAAAGTTAAGGATTTTCTGGATGGGTCTTGGATTGCCCCCTTGCTTTTCCTGATTTGATGTGATGTCATTAAAATCCCCCAAGGAATTTTCATCCGGTGGGCCATAAACAAAGGAGATGTACTGGGGGAACTCAATTGAGGGGTGAGAAATTGATGCATGGATAACATTGCTTGATGAAGAGAGAATGTTAACAATGGTGTCTTTTTCCCAGAATAATGCCAGTCCACCACTCCTCTCGTCGGGATCAATAATACATTCTTCCTCAATACCACATTTCCTCCTGATCTTGTTGACATATGACCGTTTCTTCTTAGTCTCCATGATGAAGACAACATGGGGTTTTTGCTTCTTGCATGTTTCCTTTAGAAATTTAACTGACAGGGGAACCCCTAACCCCTGGCAATTCCAAGCTAGAAGACTCATGGCAAACCGATGGTTGCTTGGTGACAACCATCGGCGGTACTCAGGTTTTTCAAGTCAGGGGTAGTAGTGTTGGTATTAACATTAGATGGAGACTCCAGGGGCACTGCATGGTGGAGCATAAATGGAGGAGAGAGCTTCCTGGTGGTGCTCGTGTGTTTATTCTTATTTTTCTTTCCACGAATTGAAATTTTTAGCGTTCAAAAATTCACATGTGTGTTCCCCGATGTATCAGGTGTGCTGTTTGTGTTGTTCAAGACCTCTTATGCAACTTATAGAAAGAGGATACACCTTTTCAGTGGAGTAGGGTTCTTTTCCAATTTTAGATGGTCTTGATGCCTTTTCAGTTAGATTTTGTTCAACCCTGAAGTGACCGCCGAGAGTGGGGACAAATCGGCGTGGGGATTAATGATGGCCTTAATCATGGGCTCAGTCGGCGGGAATTCCACCAAGTAACATGAGTTCTTGATCAGAGACGAAGATTCCAGGCTAGTGGCAATCACAGGATCCGTATCTTGCGGATAATGGGAAAGGGTAGGAATAAAACTTGTCTATGCTAGCGCGATGGGGGCCCAGATTGTAGGATTGATTGTAGGGGCTGATTTGTGGGGCTCGGGGGTTGGGAGGCTTCCTTGATCGTTGACTTTGCATTATTGCAGATTGTAAAGGCCTCATTAATACAATTCTGACCATTGTCCACATCTATTGCTCGCAAATCACCGCATTGTTATTACGCCCCCCTTATTAATTACTTTGCTTTTGCATCTTGCGTAGTCTAAGGCGATGACAGAGGATTCTGAACCGTTGTGGCCGTGAATGAGGGAACTTCTGTGATCCTAGGCTCAGATTGGTTAAACACCATTACAGTATCATCAATACGGTCAGGAGCGTTGATCAAGGTAGTATGACGTGGGGGCAACTTGACAGATTTGTCGCCCAGATCATGGTTAATTCCATTTTCAGGAAAGGTGTCGATTGTCCTCCTCCGAAAGGTTGCCCAGCCACCGCCGCCGGTGACTTATCCCTGAGAAGTACTGACTCTTCCCAGTTCTAATCATGGACCACCAATGCCTCCTCTATTGTCTTAACATGAGTTATACCCTAACTGTTGCCATACTACGTCTCATTCTCCTCTGCATCTGCACTTTCTAGTTGGAACTTACAATTTCTTGCCTCATGCCCAATGCGTCCGATCGTAGCAATAGTTACGTAAGCGTTCATACTGATTGATACCCAGATCGGATCCCTTTGGGGCGAGGGACCCAAAAGCCGATGACTAGGGGTTCCCGAATATTGATGATAACTCTAGTTCTGATGAAAGTTCGAGATAGTTTATTCTGCAGCCGTGGGGACTCATACATCACCAATCTTCCCACTGTGTTTCCCAGGATGATAACATTCTCACAGTCAAAGGCGACATGTGGAAGGCCATGAAATTGGATCCAAAAAGGGCACCAACCAAAATCTACTTCACTCAAGATCGTGTAATTATCCCAATGCTAGAGGTTCAATAAAGTGCCTAGGATCGACCAAGGATGACCTTTCAACACACGCACGTAGTCTTCCTGCTTTGAGAACCGGAACAGGAATATATTTTTGTCGAGCATCTCATGAATCTCCATCCCCTTGTCTAGGCCCCAGCTTTTCTTGATCATTGAAATAACTACACCTTTATTCAAGTTTTTATCAGTCTCCAGGCGCCCTACAAGAGCTGGCCCCTTGTGCTCATTAGCAGGAGAACCGAGCTTCAATTGCACAGCTGTTGGAGGTTTGTTACCGTTGCCATTCATGCCTTTCTCCATTGATCGATGAAGAAAATGACTAGTACCAGAATTTGTTGAGGTCACTGAGACTAACGAAAGGGACTACACCTACGATTAGTGCGCAAGAATGCAATCTGCAGGAAAGGATCTCTCGCCGAAGGAGAGGAAGATGGCTCCACCAAAGGGAAGGGAGGTACTCTCACGAGAAGAGAGAAAAAGAGTCAGGAGATAAAACTCTTTTAACATAAAAGTATATAATCTTTTTAGTCCTTTAACTCAAACACCTTAGTATTAAATGATGATTTTTTGTAGTATTCATCATTGATTTGAAAGTTAAACTTTATATATTAGCATTTGACAATGTTTTGTCAACATCAAAAGTTCAATGTTAATAATTTTTATTAATAGCCGTTAAGGATAAATGAGTGAAAAGACATTTTTTAAAAGTTAAGGGGTTAACCTGACATTATATAAAGTTAATACTTAAAAGACTATATTGAAACCTTGTATAGAGTTAAAGGTATACTTTTTTCTTTTTTGTTTTGCTCAAAGTTAAGGGACTAAACTGCAACCTTGTGCAAATTTGCACACTGGGTCTTACTACCTCGAGCATTTGCTCGTCTATTTCTTGACTAATCTTTTTCAATTTGTATTCCCAGTCTATTTTCCTCTTGCTTAGCTCTATATCTGGCAAATATTTTTTGATCTAACCAATTCAAATTTATAGACCATCTTATTAGTTTTTGTTCCTATATCAACATAATCACCAACTGCATCGCTTTTCATTTCAACACATTAACAATGACAATTATGATACTGCCTTTCATTCCTCTATGTTGTCTCATATTTATCTTCTGATTTTCAAATACTCACAATTTTTGTGGTCGCAGTACATTTCATAATTGCACAAAACAATATTTTCATATTTTTAAGGAAATCATAATCACTGCCAGCTCAAATTCAAGAAAACACATTCACTACCGGCTCAAATTCGAGAAAAGATTTTCTGCCAGTTTATTTCACAAATGGAATAATTCATTTCAAAAAATTTCAACAACTGAGAGGCACACGCCACCTTTATGCCCTGCGTCACCAGGACATATTCCAATCCTTTCATACAAACCACAAAAGTGGCAACGCAATTGTCGGCTAATTCACTAGCACATATAATAACGGGCCACCCACCTGGAATCCCATACTGAATAAAGGACCATTTTTCTAACAACAATGGAAGGTTGGGATTGAGTCTAATAAAGGTAAATCTAATGGTCCTAATTAATTAAGCCTTAATCCTTGGCAAAATGAATTAGCCAATGGGAACACATAAACCACTAGATATTTTGCAAATAGAATAGCACATTCCTTGGCCAAATAATGGCCATAATTTTCGAATGGAAGAGGGAGGATTTTTGTGATTTTGCTAGGATACTTTAATTAAATCAAACACATGGGATAATTGTAGTATAGCATGTGTGGATGATTATGAGCCAAGTGATTTTGAGATGTTTTCTAAAGTGTTAGTCCTAAATCTACATAAAATTAAGTTAACCAATGTCAAATATAATTAAGAAGCAATTAAGACTTCTAAGGGCTATGATTTTCGAAAATATGAAGAACAATGGGGAAAAGATGAGATTAAATTACTAATGATGCTCTAATAACTTGGATTGTGGAGTAAACCAATCAATTAGTGTAAGATGCAATGCTAGGAGAATTAAGCATTGGATTAGGGATTAATTAAGCTTTGTTAATCACTATGAAAAGTCAACAAGGTAATACTTGATCCACAAGAGGCCACATCTCTTGATTAGTAAAAGTTATGGAGAGGAAGGTGGCCAACAAAGCAATAAGTTTTTGAGAAAAAGGAAGGGGAAGAGAGAGATGGAGGGGGACGGTTTTAGAGGAAGAAATGAGGGCCATGTAGGCTACAATTTTATCACACAATTAAAGTGGAATGAGAGATAGAGAGGAAGCCACCAAGGCTTCATTAGAAGCCACAAAATCAACTAGCAAAAGAGAGGAAGAGGAGTAGCCAACAAAGCAACTCCATGGCCATTGCAAAGGCATACATTTCGAATGGCTAGGGAGATGTTGGGCAAAATTTTATTGCCATATGGGTCCTAGAGTTTTTGTTATAAATAGACACCTTCACTCTTCACAAATCCTCACACCAACTCAAAACCAAAGTGGATGAGTTTTAGAAAGCAAGAGTAGAGAGTAGTAAGAGCAAGTGAGAGGCATGGACAAGTGGGAGGAAGTTCTTCAAGAGGTAAGCAAGCTTTTAGTTCTTAAGCTTTGAGTTTTTAGTTTTGAAGTTCTTGAAGTTTTAGTTAAATTCATAGCTTAAATGTTGTTTTGATCTTTAATCTTCCAATATAATGTTGTTATCATGTTTTTATGGTTAAATATGGTTTTATTTCGAAAAATTGATGAAGAACGTGATATAGCAAAATTTTGGAAGATTAGAGTCAAAGTAGCGAAGCTCTAGCGAAATTTCATCGGTTAGCGATTCCTGAAGTCAGGGGTAAAAAAGTCAGTATTTTATGTTGAAGATGAGGTTCTAAAATTCTGAGAAAATTCATGGTTAAATTATACATATAGAGATTTCCAAATATATAAAATATGTATCATTTGGAGTTCTACATAAGGAGATAAAAATCATTGAAGTTAGTCTATTTTTTTAAACGAAAATTCTGGGCAGAGGCTCAAAACCTTAAACCTGGGAATGAATCAGGGAATCTGGGCGAAAATGAGTATTTTTATTTAAAATTAGACATCCTAAGGATTTCGAGAAATTTTACGGATCCTCGTTTCGATTTTTGTAGAATTAACTATGAGTTTTCTAAGATGCTGAAAAATCTTCCCAGAAATTCCTGCAATTCGTTTTTAAGAAAAGTAAGGGCAAAAATGGAATAATTAATCCACCAAGGGTAGAAAGGTAAATTTTACCTTTAGGATATTATTCTAAGCAATATGATATTTATCACAATATCATATAATTAATCCGACGATAACATATAGGATATCCGGGAAAAGTCGGAGTCGAATCCAAAAAGTCAGGCAAGTTGGCCAATACGCGGTGAAAGGTACGTTCGCGGCGTACTGTAACACTAATTCTAATGCTTATAGTATGTTTATATATGATAGTGAAATTCATAAACTAAGATGTTGTCTTAGTTCATTACTTTCACATTCAGCTTTACACAGGTTATAGGGCTATTTCCCCAATTTGCCCCTTATTAAATAACTATTTACCAAAATGCCCTCATGTCGAGAAAACTATTTCCCAATTTGCCCCTGTCAGAACACTATTTCTCAATCTGCCCCTGTTTAGTCGACTAAAATCATGGTTTAGTTGACTAAATCGCGGGCAAATTTTTTTTTTTTTTTGAAGACTCCCGCGATTTAGTCGACTAAAACACCCATTTAGTCGACTAAATCATTAAAAAAAAAGGTTAAACCTTCGGAAGGCCATTCATATATATATAGAAAAGAAAGTTGTTATTTTAATTATTTCTATTTCAAAGTTTAAATTTTGAATTATTGTTATTTCCATTCTTTTAGGAATTTCAAATAATTAGCAAGTTGTTAGGGTTGTTTCCTACTTCCTAGCTAGTAGTTGTTAATTTTGGATTATTTCCTGCTTTATTGCTAGTTGCTGTTAATTTTTCATCTGTATAAGTATACCTCATTTAAGAGGAATAAATCACAGATGAATAAAGAAATTCTTTATTGGAGTTCAATTTCTAACACTATATATATATATATATATATATATATATATATATATATATATATATATATATATTAAAGAATCACTTGATTATATTTAGTGAATTGTTAGTATCTCCTGCAAAATAAAGAATCGCTTATTTTTCCTCTTTTCTCTTCATTAAATCTGGAAGTTAATTTTTATGTCAGTGCATAAATCTCAAAAAGTTATGTAGAATCAAACAAAGAATCACCTGATTCGGACTCCCGAGCTAGAAGTTATAGCCTTCCGAAATTTTAACCTTTTTTTTTTAATGATTTAGTCGACTAAATGGGTTTTTTAGTCAACTAAATCACGGGAGTCTTCAAAAAAAAAATTTGCCCGCAATTTAGTCGACTAAACCATGGTTTTAGTCGACTAAACAAGGCAGATTGAAAATAGTTTTCTGTCAGGGGCAAATTGGGAAATAGTTTTCTGACAGGGGTATTTTGGTAAATAGTTATTTAATAAGGGGAAAATTGGGAAAATAGTCGGGTTATAGTCTTATTAATACCATTGAGTTTTCCTACCGCTGAGGACACGAATGTACATAGTGGCACTGGTGAATAGTGCAGACCGGGATAACATACATATGCAGGGGCTGTGCATTGTTATTGCCTTACATATGTGATTATGTATTTCCTACATCTGTTATGGGCTTTTGTAGTGATTATTGCTGAAATGCCATGAATATTTTTCATACATATATTGTTTACATAAGCATGAGGTTAACCATTACCTGAGGTCCGATGGGCATTGGACCTCAGTCTTAACTAATAGTACAGGAAAGGATCAAGGAACAAAGAAGGCACCGATAGATGGAGCCATAAAGAGGAACCAAGGGGAAAAACCGTAATAATGCACCGGTCGAGACAAGTGCCGGAAGAAGTTATCAGAGCCTATTGTGCGGCATGGATCTAATAAGGTTACTACGAACAGTTTGGTGCTGAAGGCAGGGCTAGTCTATGTGGGTCAGCCAATAAGTCGCCGTGAACTCGGTGAGGCCCCCACGATAGACACTTACCTGGCTATTCTGTTTGGTTAACTGAGTTAGGTTCATTGCCCCAAGTCTAGTTAAGGCTTGGTTTAGATTGTATAGTTACCATGTAAAAGTTGTAATTATACAAAGCTTTGTACATTTTATCACATGAATATTCCTTCGAGATTTTCAATTTAACCAGCATACGTCAGGCATCATCATATGTCGGGTATTTTATTTCAGTTACTCATTGTCCAATTATTAGTACATGCTCTCCGTTTCCGCGTCACTCTGATGTAGCACCTCAAACTCTGTTGTTTTCTTCTATCAACTATGTTTTCTTAAACAATAAGTGGTATAGAATTTGGGGTGTTACAATTATATTCAAAATGTGAATTTGAGATAATGTGGGAAGTTAATATAGGAAATTCAACGAACGTGTATATTATCCCACTCGTCATTCTTCATCTCAAGAAAACACTTTATTTTTGAGACTATCAAATATGCAAGTTTCAATTTCTGTCCTAAATTTAGTATCATCCTATATATATATAAAATGTCAAAAGCTTATTAATTACAACATAATGTTTTAGTCTTAAATTTGTACGCATCTGCATCTATAAAATATCCCAACGATAACACAAAGCACGAGATATAATAATAACTTTAGAGACAACGATTTTATTCAATATATAAAACATGCTATATGTTACAGTAAACTTGAGCTGCAAAATTGCAACAAATTACGTATAAACATACATTCAGCCGATGAAAAGTAAGCAAATTTGAAACCATATTAAAATTAAACAAAAGCAAACACTTTATTTATAACCTTGACATTTATTCATGTTCTTTTATGATGATTTAATGGCCGTACTTATTCTTCAAGGGCTCAGCACAAGCAAGGGCAGCATTTGCCTGGAGCTGGAGGAGGAGCACAACACACACATAGAGGGCAAAAGAGATTATTGGGAATTCCTGCAACCACACCAAATAATTAAGAAAACTCAAGCACATATATTTCTATATTCACACAAATCTATGGGATCGGCTATCCTCCTTTGCTCTTACAGGGTTCTCTTCCCCTCTTCTCATCTCAACCTTTAGATTGAAATTGGAATGGTTCATATTTAATGTTTAATAAAATTATTAATACAAAATGAAATTATTGAAAAATATATAAATTAATTAAAAACTGTTAAACTTTAGTTATGATAATCTCAAACTACAATAAATAATATTTAAAAAACATTTTTATCATTAAATCTAAACCATTCAAATTTCAATCTAAATGTTGAGAGGAGAAGAGAAGGGGAAGAGAAGGTAAGAGAGGAGGAGAATAGCCGAGTCCCAAATAGGGGGTATGATGCCACTAGACTCAAGGGCCTTCCATCTTTAGCAAACATATTTGAATAATTTTATAAAAGTAAGAGTTAATGAAATGTTATTAAAATAATATATATATAGGGATATAAATGAAAATATGATGGATCTAGAAGAAATTAAAAATCGAATTTTATCGAATGCCGTAGCAGCTTTGGACCTGGTGCTCTTGGCGGTGGTGCCCTTGCTGCTTCGCACGTTAAGGTGGTGGTCGGAGACAAGATCACGGCAAAGATGAAAAGAGTCACCAAAGAAAGCTTCAAAGAGTCAGTAGCCATCGCTTTCTTTTTCTCTTTTCTAACAAGTAGTGAATGTATGTCTTTGAAAGTTTTGTTATGGAGATTGGATGCGAATAAGAATATATAGTTATCAAGCATGTTGAAGATATTGTGACACTTGTCTTTCTAAGAGTTTCCATGTTGACTTTGTGTATTAACATATGAAGATATGATTGTTTTCTTCCTTCCTCTTATTGGCCGAATTGGATAGCTTATAAGGGAAGGATTTTAATCTTCAACTATCATTAAATAGGCGTGCTTATGTGTCCAACTCAAAGTCAACTTCAACCCTTATGAAGACATTTGTCAAGCAAGGGAATTATCTTTGACTTTTTACATCAACATGTGATTTTGTGCTCTTCCTTTCCCTTGTCTCATTTTGGCCGTCCCATATAGCTTATGGAGGAAGGAAATTAGTCTTCAAAATGCCTCAATTATGAGTGTCTAAATATCTCTTACAAAAGTCAACTCAAGTCCCCCTTTATGACACTTGTCATCTTAGGATTATTATAGTTGACTTCTTGTGTAAACGTGTGAAAAATATGTTTGTCTCTTTCCTTTATGAGTTGGCCAAAATTCTAGGCCTTTCATGAAGCCTTGTAGTTGCCTCTTTAATTGCCATTAGATTTTTTTATCATAGGTCAGCTCTATGACATATTGATGATGTAAGATGAGTTGACTAAATTCCAAAGTCAAAGGATGTTTTCTCATCTCAACTTGTTGACTTCCATTGTCATCTAATCTCACTACAAAAAAAATGACTATTAGTAGCGGTTGAAATGACGTATTTGTAGCGGTTTTAGGCGCTACTAATGACATTTGTAACAAAATAAAACACCGTGGTAAAGTAATTTGTAGCGGTTAAAAAAACCCGCTACTACATATATCGTGACTACTACTATATCTGTAGTGGTTCCCAATGACTGACACTATATGAGGCTGCGCTAACGTCTTGTTTGAGACATTAGTCGCGGTTTGCAAACCACTACAAATTGATTTTGTTCAGACTTGTAGCGGTTATAAAAATGTTAGAATTATATCAATATTTAGTAGCAGTTAAATGACCGCTACAAAATATGTTTTTGAAAAAAAAAAAATCGCCGCCATTAGTTTTAATTCTTTTGAATCTTTGTAGCGGTTCATAACCGCTACAAATAGTTCCTTCCATTTTTTCGCAAAAAAGTTTTGCCGCCATCAGTTTTAATTCTTTTGAATATTTGTAACGGTTCTTAACCGCTACAAAGAAATCCCGCCATTTTTTGGCAAAAAAAATTGATTCTTTTGAATATTTGTAGCAGTTTAAGTAACCGCTACAAATTAATGAAATTGGAAAAAAATTTAAATTTTTTTTAATTATTGTAGTAATTAAGTAAATATTGCGTTATTAATAATTTATATCTTGAGTGAAAATAAAATATATTAAAATATGATATTTGAATATATAAGGTTATTATATAGGTGTAAAACAATGAGAATATGTAAGTATAATAACAATTAATTATGAGTTAATTAAAATAATATTCATTGTAAAAAAAAATGTGTGTAAAAGTTGATCGAATAATGCATGTGAAAGTAGAAAGAAAGTTGAAAAATATATGTAATTCAACTGCAAAATAACAAAATTTAGTATCAGAAGGGTAGAAGAAAAAAGAAATATTTTGATAATTATTAGATTTGATCTGGTTGAACGGCATTTACCCCCTTCAAACAGTTAACCTCTTTGACAAAACGTAAAAATATGAGAGGAGGCGGAGAGAAAACGTGTGTAGAAAAGGAAACTGAAGCATATTAAATGTGGTTTGGTGGGGGTATTTATGTTGATATCTGTGCATCATTTTGTAGCGGTTGAGGTTTCACTTTTGTAGCGGTTAATGATGCGTATTTGTAGCGGTTGGTTTTCTGTAGCAGTCTTTTTGTATTTGTAGCAGTTTTATAACCGCTACAAATACTGTTATGGATTTTTTTTTAAAAAAATTAATAAGAAGATTACAGATTATAGCGTAGGCATAATTTTTTCTCTCAATCTTCTTCATCATCCCTACAAAGAAAGTTTGTATAAAATTTACGTGTGAGGTGAATATGTTTGAACACAAATAAAACTTTAGTTAAATGTTATTATTTCATAATGCGTATATTAAAAAACGTATCGAACTATAGGTAAATTGTCATCATCGTCTTGGAAGAAGTCTTCGAAACTGGCGGGCTGGAACGACTCACAATTGTAGGCGACGTTATCACCATCGCCCATGTCATAAAGGTCTCGAGGCTTTAAGTGAACCACCATATTCCAATCCTTGTGCCCCTCATCGACGACATAATAAACGTGATGGGCCTTTGAGACAAGAATATACGGCTTGTCATCTTCAAACTGACCACTGTGAATAGGCCGGGAGAAATTCACTGATGTGATGCCTAAGTCGTCAATCCTGAGTCCCCGGGACGTTGTCATATTCACCCACAAACACTTGAATAGCGTCACGGTTAAAAGGCCTTGGTAACTTATCTTGACCACATCAAGAAGCTTTCCATAATACGGGACGTCACCGAACTGCATGTTCCCGTCACTGCTGCTCACATAACTCCTCATCCCAAACGTGCCATATACACCAAAGTTTTAGGTCATCAATCTCTGATCTCGTGAAACGGTGCAAAACTTAAAACCATTGACATTGTATGCCGTAAATCTTTGGGCGTGATCAAGCAGGCCTAGTACGAGAGCTCTGAATTCTGGTTAGTGTGGGTTGTGGTCATTCATTATTCTCCTCCTAAACCAACCCTGAAATTATCTGTGGACCTTTCTATCAATTTCGGAGGATGTTTGTGTACAGATCCTCAGTTCACGCTTCACATGACTCCTAAATTTCCTGTAATTAAACATGCAATGACGAGCATGAAATGTGAGTATAAAATGTAAGGAAATATATAGGATAACACATATATATCTGTGTGCAATCCTTATTGAAGGTACAGTTCAAATTTAGTGCAATTAATCAAGACATGTCTATGTGCTTGAAACTTCTCAAGTGCCGTGAGTTTGAATTTCTCACTTTCGCCAACTGGTTTACCAACACAAGGGATTAACAATTCTGTTGCTGATGGCTCTGGCTCAGGACAATCGTCTACATGAGGCGGTCAGTTGAATGACGTCTTAATGTCATCAAAGTACCTGGAACAAAAATACAAGACCTCATCCCCAATATAACCTTTTGCTATTGAACCTTCAAGCCACGCCTTATTCTTCATGTAAGATTTCAGTTTCCCAAGAAACCTATAAAGTAAAAAAAGAAAAATGTCGATACATCAATGGTTAAACGTGCGACTAGGGAGTAGTGCTAAAGTAATTATTTTAAAATGAGTACCTCTCAATAGGATACATCCATCGGTACTGAACTAGGCCAGCAAGCTTTGTTTCGTGAACAATGTGTATTGTCAGGTGAACCATGACACCATGAAAAATGACGGAGGAAATATCATCTTCAAATGACACAGCGTAAAAATGATTTTCTGCTGCATCTGGTTGAGCTCCTCCACGATCAAAACCTTGGAACACAACTTCCAAAAGAAAGTACAAATCTCAACCAAAGTGATAGACACATTGAAAGGCAGCGTATTTCTTATGGGCAGCGGAAGTAACTGTTGCATAAGCACATGTGAATCATGACTCTTCAGCTTAGTAACCTTTCAAGCTTGCACGTCAACACATCGTGATATGTTGCTTGAATACCATCGGGAACTTTTATTTTCTTCAACATCGCGAGAAAGATTTCCTTATACGGTTTTGTCAAGGTGAATTTTGCCGATTGAAATCTATCATGCTCATCCGGCCACGCGTCTCCACGAACGACCATCTCCGTAAATCTTTCCTCGCTTGAAGATGATCTTTTGACTTGCCTGGTTCGTTGAGAATCATGTACAAAGGCCAAGGAAGCATGATTCAAGTAAATAAAGGCATAAGAAAGAATTTAAAAGCTAAGACTTATGAGCCAATCAAAGAAAGAATGAGCCTAAATCTAAGCCTAAAGGATATATAATTAAGCTTGTCTTGTGTCCAAAAATGAGACACATTTCGTTCAAAGAGGGAGGAGTCAAGAGAAGTCAAGAATTTCTAGAAAAATGGAGAAAATTCAAGAGAAAGAAAGATGAAATCAAAAGAGTAAATTGGTAATTTTTCAAAGGAGATATTTTGGCATGTCATTAATCATTATTTAAGGGCTTTTTCTCTTCATTTTGCAAGCCAAAAGTTGGTTTGCACAAATAGAAGAGAGAAGAGTAAGCCAACTTGAGACCCTATGAGTTAAAGGAAGCAAGGAAGTAAGAGCCAAGGTAAATGATCATGGATTACTACTCTATTCTCTTTTATCCTCTTCAATATGTATAAGACCTTAACAAACAACACTCCCATGTTGTTTTGGAAGCTTAGGCCGAAAAGATAGAAGAGCACAAGGAGACAAAAATCCAAGGAAAAACTAAGAACAAGAGAAAGTAAGTTGCTTCCTTGACTTTCCTTGTGATTTTGTAGTTGTTTGGCTTGGAAATGGTTATTATTTTGCGTTTAATATATGATGAGGGTTCTGTCTAAATGATGAAAAGGATGAATAAAGGATTAAAGCCAATATTCATGGTTTAGGAAGGAAGAACAAGCATGAAATAAGATATATATGTTGTGAAAATGGAAATTTTGGCGTTTTTGGAAATTAGTAAAGGACTTTAAATTAAAGGATGGATAAATGGTAATTGATTCAAGTATTATTTGAATTGAGGAGAATTGCAAAAGTAACGATTATTATTTATAATTATAGGAAGTGCCGTCGCCAGGAGCTTTTAAAAGAATCTGGAGAAAGTAATTGTCAGTGTAATTTTGCCAGGTAATAACTCTAATCACTTTGTGTATCTTTGTATGTATGTTTTACCACGATTGTGGACCCGTGTCTCGTGAGAGGACATGCGTTTGTGGATGTGGGGCCTAGTGGACTGAAAGTCCTTGGGTCGCTACTAAGCCTGTATGCATTCAGTGTAGTTTGGGTTGAGGCCCAACTACTGTGATTTTTCCTAGCGTTGTGAATCTGGGGCTTGTCTTGTTGAGCAGTCCTACATTTATTCGGACTTGGTCCTTCCACAGTTAAAATTTCATATATGGTATGTTGTTTTCATGACTACATGTGATTGTGTTGAATGCTTTCATGACTATATATGTTACATACTTTGTATATGCTTTGTATATGAGATTAACTATGTTACTGCGGGATCCTTCAGGATTCCAGCCTCTATTGTTACCTGTTTGTACAGTTTATTGGACGTAGCTCCCAAAATAAAGTGGTGGATGTTAGCAAATAGAGGTGTCGATCGAACTAGTTTCAGATTATTCGGGAAAAAATTGAAAAAAATTTATGTAATTATGTTTAAAAAAGTTGTAACCATGTCTTGTAATATAGTATCAGTATATTATGCCCAAACCATTTTTGTCACTGTGCTGCACTATAATGCTCTGATGTATGATGACGTTAAGCAATATTTACCCGCCACCTGAAAAAGCGAGCTTAGTAGGTTAGTAGGAGTATGGGTGTTCATAGGAAGGGCTTGACAGGGCGAGACCCTTGCCCGATGCCCTGCCTAAGAGATCATTGGGCAGTAAAATGCAGCCCAGTGCCCGGCCCTGCCCGATAGAAGCCCTAAAATTTGTGGGCAGGGCAATAATGGGCTGGGCAGGGCGGCCCTTCCATGCCCAAGTGACGATACCCTATAACCTTGCGACACCCTATGTGAAAAAAATAGCTTTAGTCATACCTAATAAACAATATTGCAAACTTCAAATGAAATCCATAATTCTACACTTCGGAATATTCAGATATAAGTCTACAACTTAAGTCTTAAAATTAAAAAGACAATCATATGTCTTAACAAAATAACAAATAGTCAAATATCCATAATCGAAATATTAAATCACATTCATAATTCATTAAATACAAAACATCAAAAAATTGCAATTAAAGCCTTGTAGACATCCAATACTCCTAGAGTTTGCATCAAGGCTCCAACCAACAACCGTAACCATTACATTCCCCCCCTCTCCATGTGCAACATCTAGGAAGAAAATAAAACATCAATTACATTACAAAATAAGAAGTAATATATGTGTTCAAGTATGTATATATCAAATATATGTGTTCAAGCATCTAAGAAGTAATATGTGTTCAAGAATTTTATAGAGTTAGAATTAAAGCTTACTTGCAAGCTGAATGTCATTTTCCGTCCCATTAAAATTATCGAACTCACAAAGCTTGTCAACAAATTCGACATAGATCGTCCGGATTGTAGCCAATTTTGGCTACAAATGAGTGATTCTGTCATTTTATGAGATAGAGAGCTCCTATAATGATCAACCACACGTCCTCCTGTACTAAAGGCAGACTCAGAAGCTACTGTGGAAACTAGCATAGCCAATACATCTAGTGTCATGTGGGAGAGAATTCTATATTTTTCAGAATTAGCTTTCCACCAGAATTCTATATTTTTCAGAATTAGCTTTCCACCAAGATAGTATCTCCAAATCAGTTGCAGAAGGGATGTCATCTCTTGAGTCCGTTGCAATATATCTATCTAACTCAGATTGATGATCTATTGATGATCTTTGTTTCATAGATTCTAACCACTTATGACCAATTTTTTATTCTATTAAAAAATAAAAAATAAAATATATACTATTGGGCAGGGCTAAGGGTATGTTTGGTTTGAGGGAAGGGGAGGGAAGGGGAGGGGAGGGAGAGAAAAAAGGAGGGGAGAGGAAAACTTGTGGGCCCACTCCACTCAATTTTGAAATTTTTTTTTCTTTCTCTCCTTTTTTTTCTCTCCCCTCTCCTTCCCCTTCCCTCAAACCAAACATACCCTAAATGGGCAGGGCAGCATACCTTGCCCGGTGCCCAGCCCTACCCACAAAAATACCCAGCCCAGTTGTGCCCAATTTTTTCTGGGCTGCCTTTTTTAAGGCTGGGCAGGGCGATTTTTCGTTGGGCACGGGCGGGCGGACAGGGCGGCTGGGCATCATGAACACCCCTAAGTAGGAGTATAATACAGATAACAAAGAAACTAACTGGGACACCCATCATCATGGGACCGAGAACGAGCAGCACCATCCATAACCAAATGAGCTTTCTGAGCATCCAGGGTTAGAAGAGATAACAAAGAGGGTGATGGTTGGAAAACCCACCCAATCGGGCCCACCCCCTTATAAGCATTTGCTGCTAATAAGTCAGCAGCTCTATTACCCTGTCTAGGGACAAAAGCTAAAAGGAACCCAACCTTGCCTGCAAGAAAGTCAATAATATCATGAATAATGCCTCTACATCTCCAGTCACATAAATCAAGAGAATCTGCATTGACATTAGAACAGAGAGAAAGACAATCAGTTTCAAAAATAACTTTGTCATGGCCTAGATCCACTGCTAACATCAAGGCTTTTTTGAGGGCCAAAGCCTCAGTCATAAAAGCAGAAATAGATTTCACTTTATCTATAAATCCCCACTTAAAGTCGCCAACATGGTCACGTGACGATCCCAATAGCGCCCTCATCTTCCCCATGCACATATGCCCCGTCAGAGTTAATCTTCAAAAAATCCGGAGCTGGAAGGCTCCAATGGATATTAGAACTACGAGAATCCCCCAAATCCTGCTGTGAGATCCCACGATAGTGCCAAAAATCAGAATTACTCTTCTGAGCTAGCTCCAGAACGGTCAGGGGATTAGGCTCTAGATGATTAAAGACCTTCTCATTTCTGTTTCCATATATACCACAACAACCAACAGATAAGAGACACATCCTGGGAATTCAATAATTTGGACCCTAGTATTAACAGCCACCAAGCATTAAAGTTCACCACATTAGTACAGACAGATTTGGCTCCCAAGCCACAACCGAACCAAACACACCGGGTCCAAGTACAGTGAAAGAATAGATGTTCAATACTCTCTTCCTTCTCTTCACAGATAGGACATACCTTAACTTGGGATCTCCGTCTTCTATAGAGGGCTGCATTAGTGGCAATAGCATTATTGAGGATTCTCCAGACAAATTGCTGGACTCGAGGAATACATTTAATATGCCAAATGGACTTCCAGCAAGAATCCGGAATGACAAGGGATGGCCCTGCTCTGCTACCTTGACCTGAAGAAAGGGCCTTATGACTATGATAACCCAATTTAACCATATATTTACCATCTCTAGCGCTGGTCCAGATAAGCTTATCTTTCAAACCATTAGTGGGAATGGGTATAGCATAGATGGCATCTTTAACCTCATCAGATAAATATTGTTGGATAGGAGTAAGATTCCAGGAGCCATCAACAATAAGATCGCTAACTCTACCATTAGTTACAACCGGATCGGTACAATTCTTAGATTTCTCCGGGAAGGTGACTCCCGGGACCCAGCAATCACCCCAAATCCTAATGTCATGACCGGAACCAAGATCCCAAAAAAGTCTTTTCAAGAAAATCCCTGCCAACTAGCAAACTTGCCCAACACCAAGAAGCCTTGTAGCCTTTTTCTGCATCAAGAAAGTTACCATCCGGAAAATACACACTCTTCATTACCTTAGCCCATAAATCATTAGGTCTTACCATCAATCTCCATGCAGTCTTTGCCAGTAAAGCATCATTCATGCTGACTAAGTCACGAAAACCCATACCTCCCTGATTTTTACCAACAAGTGAGGGAATCCCACGCCTTCCAATGTGTCTTCCCTCCGAAAATACTGCCATCCCACCAAAAATTGGCAATGAGGCTCTGGATCTCTTGACAAGTCTTCATTGGAAACTTGAAACAATTCATCGGATATATCGGTACGCTTGGATCACCGCTTTAATCATTACTTCGCGTCCAGAAAAGGAGAGTAGGGCATGGCCAAAACCTTGGAGTTTACTTGCGACTCCGCCGCGAACATATGCTAGTGCTTGGCTCTTGGTTTTCCCCGTATACTAGGGATACCAAGATATTTCCTGTGGTCCTCACCGCAGGATTTTCAATACACGCCAACCGCCGCTTTAACATCATCCGGTGTGTTGGAAGAAAAAAGATAGCAGACTTGTCAAGGTTAATGACTTGACCAAGCTGCACATCGATTCAAAATTGTGGCTAACTGAATACAGTCTCCTTGATTAGCATTCATATATAAAAGCGCATCGTCCGCAAAGAAACTATGAGTCAGCACTGGGCAACTAAGACTTAATTTAATCCCCTTCAACATATTGTGGCTAACTGAATACAGTCTCCTTGACGGACTCTGCTCATTAAAATTAAAACATCACGTCCTTCAATTTTTATTAAAGAAGGGTTCGTTAGAAGTCATTAAAAATGCCTTATTTATTTACTTTTTGCCATCAAAAGTGGCTTATATTTTTTTATCATGAAAGTGAAGAAAAATGTCTTATAATTTTGAGTGGATGGGGTATTTGTTTACCGTCTAATGGTGTGTACTCGTTTCGGTCAGTAGTTAACATAAGTTACTCTCAACTATTTTACGTTAATTAAGAAAATAAATTTCAATTACTTTAAATTTCTAAAATTGAACAAAATTATCACTACTTTCTGAAATAATCTTTTAATTAAATCAATCTATCTTGACTATTTTAAATTTATTTCTTATATCAACAATAATGAAAAGCGCGGGAAATCAAATCGTCTTCTTTGCGTATAGAATGCTCTTTAAATTCAAGCTACCTAACCAACTTCGTCCTTTGTAATTATAACTAATAACATTCTAATCAATTTTGACCGGGAATTCTATCTTATATAACACGACAACATTAATTTGATTTTCTTTAAGAAAAAATTGCATGCAAAGCAAAATAGCAAAACATGACATGAAAAAATGTTTGATTCATTTGTTTATGTTACTACTTAATTTCCTAAATATAATAAGTTGTTGACAACTGAAAACAAGATTAATTAGTTTGAGCATTAAATTTCTAAATGAGCTTGTGAGTCTTAGTTGCCATATGACAAGGAACAAGACGTGGTAATTTCTGACGATGGAAAAAAAAAAAAAAAATCGTTGAAAAAGTTATTCAAAGAGTAAAAGTCGGATGGCCGCGAAATGAAGGGCAGGCAAAGGTTATTGAAAGAGTATTATGGTTCCGTTCACTCCTTATATGGTTATTCAAAAATGTAAACATTCTACTTCAATAAGATGAACAATCTCCTACAGTATATGGTTATTCAAGTTTCTGTATGTTATTATTATGATGTTTGATTAAAGCAATTGGGTTGCATTTATAGGGGTGAATGGCTATTGGGTCTTGTTTTTTTTTTTTTTGGGTACTCAAAACTGTGTTGTTTAGGCCCTGTTTGTTTTTGTGCATTTTCTGTTTTTTAACTCAAAAAGATTTTATAGATTTTCTTAAAAAAACGAGTTTTGAAAAAAAAAAAAAAATTAGATAGTTATTTTCTTTAAAAAAAAAAAACGGGGGTGACTTGGCGGGCCGTCCCAGAATCAGTGACATGCGGCCAGTCACTATGTTTTTTAATAATTTATTCTTCAAAATCGAAAAAGAGATAAATAAATAAAAATGTTTTAATATTAAAATATGATAATACTGCAAAGCTTAATAAATTGTAAATAATAAAAAATTATTGGAGATCCTCGCATCATTTTTATTAGCTCGGCTAAGCTCACATAATGCAAAACCTTCACAAGATCTCAAAACCCGCAAAATTGGGGATAATTAGGTTAATTAGGTTTTTTTTTATTGTTAATGATCAATTGGAGAAGAACGGTTTTATATTCAATAAAACACCTAATTGAAAAAAAAAATTGTAAATTGCAAAATTCAACATTGCCATTTATAAGATACAGAAACAAGGCTGATAAATTCAGCCCAACGAAATAAGCAAACCAAATCATAAACACCGCTTGAAGCTTTTTTTTTTACTATATATTTATTAAAATCAATTATATATATATATATATATATATAGGTTTATCGTTTGTCATGTCACTTGACATAAGATTATGTCAAGTGACCCCAAAACTACGTCGTTTTGGGAGTTAAGGAAATTAATGAAGGGTGTTTTTGTATTTTTGTTTTAGAATTTATTATATGAGTTTTGCTAAAAGATCCTTTATTAATTCCCCTGACCCAAAACTATGTCGTTTTGAGAGTTCATTAATTTCTGGGTGCAGTATTGATCCACGATATTCTCCACGATAGCACTGTCAGGGGAGTTGATATCTGGGTGTTTTGTTTTCTTTTGTTTATTTAAATTATTTTAGGCACACCTTCACTAAACAAAACGGTGCAGTGTTGATCCCATTGGAAAAACTCTTAGGTCCAGTGGCATGATATATCATTTCCCCATATATATATATATATATGGGGTTATCGTTTGTCATGTCACTTGACATAAGATTATGTCAAATCACTCCAAAACTACGTCGTTTTGGGATTAGAAGAATTAATGAACTCTCAAAACGACGTAGTTTTGGGTCAGGGGAATTAATAAATGATCTTTTAGTAAAACTCATATAATAAATTCTAAAACAAAAATACAAAAACACCCTTCATTATATAAATTACAAGAAGGGGTATGAATTTAATAAAGCTATTTCATTGATGATTATATATAATAATCATCGTTAAATATTTAATAATTATTATATATGATTTAATAAATTATACGAATATTTAATATTATTTTATTTTATAATTGTTATTATTTATTTAAAATAATTTAAAATTCTTGTTCAATAATAGGAAAAAAATAATATTATTTGAAATAATAGGCAAAGGGAATATGTGGAGAATTAGAGTTTTGGAGGAGGGGTAGGTAAATTAGAGAAATTACATTTTGGGGGAGGGAGCGTCAAACTAGGGAGCGAAGGATGGAGCTGTTACAGAAGCATGTTCATATAGAAGAAAAGATTTATACTTCACACAAATATATATAATATATCAAAAAATCACAAAAATAAATAAATAGAAAGTTATCCATTAAAAATTATGAATTGAAAAAAAAAACAAATCAAACCATAAGAAAAACTGTCATTAAAAATTCTAAACTGAATTAAGAAATTCAAAGAAACCCTAGAGAAATTCAAAGAAACCCTAGAAGACTTTAAACTTCTTCAAAAGCCCATGCATTCTCTTTACGAATCTGCGCTTCTTCGTCAGGGGTGAAGTCATTGGTTAGGTTAAAAATCGATCGAACCTCCTCTGGCATCTTATTCTTTATCATATCAGACACGATTTGACAAGAGAAATCTAACAAGCTTTTGATCTCCATATAATTTGCTGCTAGTATTATATCAAATATAACATCCAATTTGTCCGTTTTCAAAAAATCAGCATCCCACTTCTTCAGTTCCTCCACTCCTCCCGCGATGCCGGTTCCGCCCTCGTCAGCCGCCACCTCAGGACTAGCATGTTTGTGGCAGTATTCTAAGACTCTTGACAAAGTCGCAGAGTTCACATTGCTTAATGGAATCTTACCGTCGCACTCCTCCCTCAAGTTCTGTATTAGAATCGACTGTTCTGCAACGTTAATGGGTATCTCAAACTCATCACCGTCACTACTTATTACTGTAACCTTCATCGCGGACGAAGTCATCTTTCTTTGGAGATCTAAGCGCTCTAAGGGGAGAATTCTGAATTAGACGCTCTTTGCTTTGTGTTGTCTCCCCTATTTATAATAATAATTTGGAAGAGAGTTTAACCACGATAACTAATAATTTTTTTTTGTTAAAATAACATATAAATATTTAAATTCAAAATAACGATAAAAAAATATTAAATATTTGATTGTTTAAATAATAATTTCATTCGGAAATCAAAAGTTTATTCATAAAATAACGTTAATGTGACTTGGTTGACTCTTATAAAGTGCTGATTTTTTATATGCCCTTTTTATGGACTTTTATTGAAGAAAAGAAAGGGAATTTAATGTGACTTGGTTGACAAGATATGAATATGATTCATCATATTAAATTCAATCAATCAAGATGTGGATTTAGTGTGACTTGGTTGACAATATATAGATATGATTCATCATATTAAATTCAATCAATCAATCAAGATGTGAATTTAATGTGACTTGGTTGACAAGATATGAATATGATTCATCATATTAAATTCAATCAATCAATCAAGATATGAATTTGATTCATCATCTTAAATTCAATCAATCAATCAAGATATGAATTTAATTCATTGTGAATTGGATTTTCCGATTCAAGCTTGGATTGGGCCTTCTTTGTAAGAACTTAAATTAGGGTTAGACTCTTATAAAGTGCTGATTTTTTTGTGTGCCTTTTTCTTGCACGTTTTTCTAGGAGAAAACAAGAATCCTTATGCTCACTAAATTTTGGTCTTTACCAAAGGTTTAGAGAGGAAAATGCACCATCCATAAAAGGGTAAGGTTCCAACCTTTTTCATCCTATCCATAACCTAATTCCAAGAAACCATCACATTCTTGAAAAGAGAAAAACCCAAGGAAACCAAATCTACATCCAAGGAGCGGGAGGTTTCAAGAGAAGGAGTTCTCGTTGCAATCGGGGGATAGCTGTGTGGATCAATGTTAGAGGACATCAACAATCTTGAAGTCTTCGAGTGATCTAAGGTAATCATAATCTCCAATAGTAGTTTTATCAAATTATTTTAAACCTCAATAGTTGTTTTAACAAGCAATCCTGAAACTCATGAATATTATAAATTGTTACGAATTCTCATGAGTACCGTAAAGAGTTACAGATTAGTAATTAATAACTAATTAGCGTAATGAGTTAAGGTTAGTAATTCATGAGGACCGTAAGGAGTTACGGGTTTTCGCAACGATTAAACAAAATTTTTGTTTTCAACCTCATGAAACTTTGCATGAAAGTCATGTAATAAGCGAAATTAACTGACAGAATGCTCCCTAGCCAATACTTCCGTGGCAAAATTAGTATTTAACCCAAATAAATATTGTGCAAGTCAGAGCTGATTACTCTTGAAATGGATGGAATGTTAGTTGAAAACCTCTTATTAGTCAAGGGGAATAAGAACAAAGCCAGCTCGTAATTGATAATGATGAGAACCCAACCGTTGTGATTGGTGATCCCATGAAGAAGTTGAATGTGTAAGAATAAATCGTTCGTTAGTTAGTTCTGACTAGCGCACTAAAATATACTAGCATCCCTTCCTATGGCAATAAGAATGTGATAGAATGCATTTTGATAGGGTGAGAAAAGCTCTTAATGATTTCATAATCTTATAGAACGGTGTTCTCATTGCAAGTACACTTACATGAAATCACCTCTATGAATGTGGAGTGGGGTCGCTCCCATGAGATCATGGTGGAGTCTCTTGGGCATTCGGTATGCACTAGGCACGCGCAAACCGTCTTCACACACAAAACCATAGTTTACCGTGTAAATGTAGGGATAGGACAACTAACATCTGTGTGTAAGTGTTAGGTCTAGGTCTGGTTCCTAGTCCAAAAGACCACTGGATAAAATGGTTATACTCGTGTGTGTAACTCAGCCAGTGGTGTTTTCTTTGACACATGTGGGAGATTGGTGTAAATATTATATAAAGATGTGTCAAACAAATAGTCTATCCAATAATATTTTGGATTTTTTAAAATGAAGATATGTGTCTTGAGAAGTCATGTCCTTATAAATTAAAGAATTTATGTTGGTTCATGAATTTAATAAATGGTTATGACTTTTACTTGAAGAGGTATTGTACCTTATAATGGTTACGTTAGTTCATGAATTCATGAATTTAACAAATGGTTCATGCACTGAAATGGTGCATCAATCCATTGTGTATAAGTAGTTACATAGTCACACCATTTGAAGAAAAGAATAATTCTTAAAGATAGTGTCTTTGGATACAACTCGAACCGAATATTTCTTTGTTTCTTTACAGATTTTGCCAACAAGAATTATGTATTTCTTCGACATAAGAGTTATTATTAAAATAAATAAAATAGTGTCATCGTCGCTCAAGCAAGGTCCAACCTAAATTGGAGTGGCACATCAGAGCAAGCACCACATAAGAAAGAATAAAAGTTGGGAGAGAGATGACCGGAAAGCTCTAAAGTTAGGAACAAGTGTTTGTCTTGTGTAGAACAGAAAATATAAATAACTTCAAACATATGTGTGTGTGAACACGCCGTTTATGTAATGTCTTTCTTGTCAGATTCCTCAAAATGAATATGAGAAGGAAACTTTATCATATGATGCAGATCAAGTTGGAATTTTGTCGTTCATTTAATACCTAAACAATTCATTGCATATTGCAGCACGTAAAACAATTAATAATATAAAACTGGCTCATGCCAAAAAATTCTACACATTAGCTGAAGAAAATAACAACTTCCATACCAGAATTTTCTAGAAAACAGGACAATCAGAATTTAATCATTGCTAATAATCAAAATCATTAAAGATTACATTAATTAACTCTCGTCCCAACATTGTATTCCATCTTAATTTATTAATAGGGAAAAAAAATTTGACAAGTGTGTTTGAATTGATGGTTGTAGAAGTGACTTTTTTTTAATATAATTTTTGCAAAGTTAAGATATGTTAAAAGTCAGATGGGAGCAGAAGTGGATTTTTTCTATAAGCTAAAACATACCATGCGAGTTTAGATTTAAAAAAAATGACTGAAAAGGGATATGAATCTAATTAAATAAAACATATAAACTAGAAATACTAAAATACTTAATTAAATATATTTAATGAATAAAAATTTATATGAACTAGAAATCATACAAATGTAAAATTTAAAATCAGGGTTAATAAAAAAAAATTAAATCGGCATTAAATGCCCTAAAGCTAATAAGCCAAGCAGCTACATTCCCGTCTCAGCTTAAAGATTAAGATTTTAAGCAGCTTTTAGCTTATAAATTAAAAGGGCTTAAAACTTATCCATACATCTCAATCTCAAATTCTCCTAAAAGTGCGTTTCAACAAATCCAGTCCACGTTTTAAGATACAATTGGGGATCCACGCACGCACGCACAAAAGGCCATTGGTTCTCCCTGTAAATCTGCTATTTAGGGGTAAAGTCATTGTTGATATTAAAAATCCGTCCAGTCTGCTCTTGTTCTTCAGGATTAAAGTCATTCTTGGTATTAAAAATTTCTCAAATCTGCACTGGAGTTTTGCCTCATCATGCCAGCCACAACCTCACACGATGAATTGAATTGAAAGCACTAGAAACACCTGAAAAAATACTTCAAGTTGCTGGATACAACTTAACCTTTTTTTACTCACCACATAAGTGGTCATATTTACAATTTAATTACAAATCCTAAACTACGGTTTATTGAATAACTTATCTACTTTAGTCACTTAATGCAAGGGGCACTTTAAATATACAAGTTGTGTAATGCCAATGCATTCGATTCAAAATACCTTAGGATGCTGGATGATTCTTTAACCTCTGAACCTAAATAAAAAATCAACTCATGTGTCTCAGTAAAATTTGCTAATAGTTGTCTTGAAGTATGATTAGTTTTAGACCCAAGATAATAATAGACACTAGTGCAAAAAAGGGCTTTTAGACCGTCTCATTTAGACCGGATTATAGAGAATCAGGTCTTAAAAGTATGACCGGTGGCAGTTTCGTAAATATAAAGAACTTTTTGGACCGGATTATAAAAGATCCGGTCTTAAAAATATGACCGGTGGCACTTTCGTAAATATATAGAACACTTTTAAGACCGGACTATAAAAGATCCGGTCTTAAAAGTATGACCGTGGCAATTTTGTAAATATATAGAACACTTTTAAGACCGGGCTATAAAATATTCGGTCTTAAAAGTATGACCATGGCAATTTCGTAAATATTGTGAGAAGACGCCGATCAAGTCCGAGAATGCGATGATTTATTCCTTCGCTTAATTGGAATTATATACGAGATGCTAATAAGTAAATAAACCTAGGCGAGTTCCTATAATTTAGGGATTACAATCAGAATATAATTACGAAATTCATAAAACCATGATCTCGCTAACTTAATTCCTAAAATCTCTCTAACATCTTAATTAAGATGATTACAATCAAGAATTTAATTATGAAATTCAAAAATCATGATCTCGCTAACTTAATTCCTAAAATCTCTCTAACAACTTAATTAAGATGATTACAATCAGGAATTTAATTACGAAAATCAAAAAACCTTGATCTGCTAACTTAATTCCTAAAATCTCTCTAACAACTTAATTAAGATAATTGCACAATATAATCGTATACGCTAACTAATTAAATAAATAGAACACTTTTAAGACCGAAATTTGTTTCAAATAGACGGTCTTAAAAGTACTTTTAAGACTGTATGTTTGAAACAGACGGTCTTAAAAGTGTAAAAAAAAAAATAATAATATAGAACACTTTTAAGACCTTTGTTTCAAACAGACGGTCTTAAAAGTGTAAAATATATATATATATATATATATATATATATAGAACACTTTTAAGACTGGCTGTTTGAAACAGACGGTCTTAAAAGTGTAAAAAAAAATAAAAAAAAATTATATAGGACACTTTTAAGACCGGTTGTTTCAAACAGACGGTCTTAAAAGTGTTCTATATATTTACGAAATTGCCACCGGTCAATTTTTTTTTTTTTACACTTTTAAGACCGGTTGTTTAAAACAACCGGTCCTAAAAATATACTTTTAAGACCGGTTGTTTCAAAAATCGGTCTTAAAAGTGTTTAAAAAACTACATTCGCTAAACTCGTTAAGTCCGTGAGTTTGCTTTGTCTTCTTGGTGATATAACATTTTCTTAGTTATAGATTCAACGAGTGTCCCAAGAGCCTCACGGGCAAATCCTCAGCAAGAATGTCATCCTCTTCCTCTAACCTACTCGCAATCTTCGTAAGTCATCATAAGAGTCGCACAATCAAATCATTGGCAACGTTGGCAGTGAGATGCTTCGAGGGTTTTGCGATGGCGTCGACTCCAATCCTCAAAGCAACAACAAAGCGTACTACTTTGAGGATTACGGACGACACGGCTCCTTCCTCTTCGATCTATGGGTCCTTCCACGCCGCCTTCGCATAGATCCGGTTTGAAATCAAACCCGGTATCTTCTTGCTTAAGTCTGTTTATTTCCTACATTGACCGCTCCTGCTCGATCTGGACTTCGATTTTGGTTGCTTGAAGCTTTGCTAGCACCGACAAGAGGATCTGCTCGATTTGGTTGCTTTAAGCTTGTGATTTTTGTAGATCTGGACTTCAAATTCGATTTTCATGGTGAATGATTTCTGTTTCTTGTTATTTTTGTTTATTTCGAACTTTGTAATCATCTTTTTGTTTTTCTTGTTGTTGTTGTTGCTTCCAATCTTCTCTTGGTTCTCCGTCGTTGATGACGGAGGGACATTCAAAATGTTGCCAGATCTGGTGATTTGGGACCGATTATTTCATTTGAGTTTTTTCTTTTTCTTTTTTTTTTTGAAACACTTTTAAGACCGGATGTTTAAAATGTCCGGTCTTAAAAAAACTCTTTAAGACCGTGTAAAAGTTCGGTCTTAAAGGTCGACTTTTAATACCGCCTGGAACAAGATTGGTCGCGAGTCCGATCCTAATATACCTGTTTTGTCCGGTCTTAAAAGCCTTTTTCCCCCGTGAGAGAAAAATATAGCGGCAGTTATCATATGCAGACCGAATGGGCAAAGACGTTCTTATAGTTGAGATGTTTATTATCATTAGTTGCTCATAAGTCATCGTCATTAAGATATCACTAGTTACATTAATATTTGAGAATTTCGAAATTAACATAAAAGATATAATTTAAATAATATTATAGTGATATTGGTTTATGACAAAGCTGTAAGATGTGCATGTGCTAAGCAATGAGTTTGGACTTTGGAGTAATTTTCAAGGGCACGCTTTGGGTTGAATCAAGGAGACAGCAACACTGACTAGCTCAGCTCACTTAAGAGAATGTCTCTCGAGCTAACAAAAAATAATTAAATATATACTCGTAAGCTTTAAAGTATAATTATTATTGAAATATATTATAAAGCATAGTACTTAAAGTGACAACCACCTTTCTACCCTCTTAATCATAGGTGCTATAATTGCTACACTTTTAGGGTTGCTGGGTCTATAATTGATCACTTAATCATTTTGATGTTTGGGTCACTACTCACTTCACCTGAAATCACTTTAGTATATCTAAAACGATGTTTTTATTGATTATAAGATTTATTGTTAAAGGAAATAAAATAAAGTTTGAAGCATTTTTTTTAATACAAGAAGCACTTTTTTCAGAATGAGAATTTGTTAGAAAATAAATAGAGAAAATGAGAGAAACATATCGGTCAGATCCGGGTCGAAGCTTCAAGTTGAGCGCCACACAAAGAAAAGAATAAAAGACAGAGAGAGAACCTGAAAGCACCCCCTATATTTAGATAGAGAGAAAATTAGTGGGAAAACTCTCAAAAATAGTAAATTTCTTTACCATTTATTAAAGTTTTCATTTTCAGTATTATTTCCTCTCTATTTTCCCTTCACTTTTCTTTTCATCCAAACATAGGGCTAAGTTTAGGGTGAAGAACAAGTGAAGGAGGCACCCCTATTTATAAAGTTAGGTGAACCATAATTTAGGAATGTGGAAAATTTTCCTATTCTGGTTATAGGATAGGAATAGGAATGTGGACCATAAACGAAATGTTTATTTCTTGCATCTCAATTCTCTAAAAAAAATTTAAATGCTTATTTGATTCCTTATTTGATTAGGATGGTAGGTGATTCCCATTTCTTAATCAAATAATCCATCCTGTTAAGTGTAGATAGATCCAGTCCCAAATTCCAACAGTGTTAATATTAAAAGAAAAAGAATAACTAGAGGTTTTATAGTTTTTTTTTTTAAAGCTTTCACATATACATTATTTCTTCCTTTTCGTTTTCCAAATGTTGCTTCTTCTCTTTATTTCTCCCAATCACATAGGGGGTGTGTCTGTCTGTCTATATATATATAGTTGAAGAAAAGTAGTAATGAAGAAAGGAGAAGTGAGAAAGCTTTAACTTCATTGAAAAATCTTCTGAATTATTTCCGCACTAATTTATTATTTTAAGCTTTTCCAAATTATAAAAATATTTTGAAGGAGAACAATTTTCAAAGGGAAATAAACTATCTAATAAGTCATTCAATTTTAATTGGACCTCCCAATGACACTTTCTTTGAATATTCCTCATCTCTAAATATATCCTTAAATTCTTAATAGAGGCTTGTCTTCTTTAGAATAGAAAATATAAATAATTCCATCCATATATAAGCAAGTTGAACACGCCATGCATTTATGTAATGTGTTTCTTGTCAGATTCCTCAAAATGTATGATATGTGAAGGAAACTTTATCATGTGATGCTCATCAAGTTGAAATTGTGTCCCTCATTTAGCACCTAAAGAAAAGTCATTGCATTGCACAGCACCAAAAACAATTAATAATATAAAAACTTGGTCATATTACCAAAATTAGAATTTTAAACAGTAGTAGCAGAAGAAAATTACAGCTTCCATACCAGAGTTTTCTAGAAAAAGAGGAAAAATAAGAATTTAATCATTACTAATTATTTATCAAAGTCATTATAGATTATTGATTTGACCCCATGTTTTAAAATGTATTAAAATTATCAACTGGTGTTATCATGTGTTGCTCATCAAGTTGAAATTTTGTCCTTCATTATTTAATTCCTAAAAACAAAATTCATTGCATTGCACAGCTCCAAAAACAATTAATAATATAAAACTTGCTCATATTACTAAAATTAGAAATTTTAAACAGTAGCTGAAGAAAATTACACCTTCCATACCAGAATTATCTAGTAAAATAGGACAAAATCAGAATTTAATCATTACTGATAAACCCTAATTTTATATATTTTATCTCACCTTATTCATTTATTTTGGAGACTATTTTAGGCTAATTTGGATATATGAGGTAATATTTGGATTGTTAGCCAATTTTGGGAAATAATATAAATCAGAATTAATTATTAGATTATTGGGTTTAAATTATTAATATTCTGATTGTTATGTTATGATTAAATAATATTTCCTAATATATGATAGATCATGATCTTATCATATTAGAATATTTTATGGTGCAGAATTTTTGCAGGAAAATTGAAAGAAAATCTAATTTTGGAATTTTATTGGGCTTCTTAATTTTAATGGACTCAACTTGGTACCCAAAAAGTTCTCCCTTTTAGGTTAAATCTAACCTAGCCGCTAGAGAGAAGATTCACGCTCTCATTGAGAGCCGAGTCCGCCAGACGCACGCAAGAGAGCCGAGTCCGCCAGACGCCCTTGGAGAGCCACACACAGACGGCCAACAACACACGCACAAGGCCAAGAAAGACGAAGAGAGCGGCCGCCAAACTGAATCACGCAGAAAATTGAGAGCCGAGATTCACAAAAAGACGCTCACGAACGGACGCACAAAGAAACTCAGGACGCAGACGTTCATAAAAAGAGACGCAGCCACGCAGAGACATTTGATTCATTGATTCATCAATTCCTCCATTAATTCAATCCACTCTCGGGACCCACTGAACGTCAATTGAATTATCAATTCATCAATTGATCAATTCAATAAATATTCTTCCAGTGGATGCGTACGTAGAGACCGAGGTGCAATTGGGTTTAATCTATTCTTCTCAAGATTTTCCCATGGCTATGACAGATTACCCAGAGTTTGAGGAGGAGATCTCCATGGAAGCTTAAGCTTTTTAGGAGGCAATTTGGGAGGAGCATGGAGGAAACTAGAGCCTAGGACTTACAATTGAAGACCACAAGGGAGTGTTGTTCTTTTATCTTTCTAATTCCAGATTTGAGATAGTTTAGTTTTAAACTGTTTCAAATTGTATTACTAGAGAACAATCTAGTTTTAGATTGTAAACTTAATTTTCATTGGATTAAATTGATAATTTGAAGTTTTTATGCTTATGGTAGGATTCTTGTTTGCAACCTATGGATTGTTAATTAAATTAATAATAGAGTTTTCATTATTAATTTAATTGTCAATTAGGTTTATCGATTTAATTGTTTAATTAAATTGATAAATTGTCTAGTGGTTTAATTAGATAATTGTAAACAAAATCTAAAAATTATTTAGAAATTAACTGTGATTAGTTTTTAAATTAGTTTAATTAGCCACCACTTATTTCACTATGAGTTTTCTAGTGGAATAAGTGTTATTGAACTTGAGGGTTTCCCATGTTTCAATTAGGCAATTAAATTCATTAATTTCAGTCTTTCATTAATCCCCCTTTGGTCTAATTAATTAATTTAGGCTAAGAAAGTTAACTCCATGTGAATTCTAAGTTGTCCCCTTTATCACTCATAACTGAACTAGATCTTTAATTTGTTTTTGATTTTCTTTTAATCAATATTTTTCTTAGGATTTAAATTCTCTTCTCATAACAAAACCCCCTCCAGAATTGCATTTGCATATAGAATAGTTCCATTCTCATATAGGTTTCATCTTTCATTTAGTTAGTTTAGTTCATTTTATTTCATTTTTCATCACCTAAATTCAACCTAAAGAAAACCCACAGCTTGCTCCTTGGGAGAATGACCTAGGTTGACCCTAAACTGCATAATAATTTAGGACCTAGTTTAATTGACTGCTTTAGCGACGAAAGTAGCGGACATCAATTTTGGCGCCGTTGCCGGGGAGCAATGGTTAGGCTTTAGGTTTGAATTCTAGGTGATTTGTTAGGTAATTGTTTATTGGATCCAATCCACTCTTGAAAAATTGAACTTGATCCCTCATATGATGGCTTGGCATGCTTCAATTTATGGAAATAATCGTTATAATTATGTGCCTTATCATTATGACCATGGAGTTGAGCAGGTATATGAGAAGGGATTACTTTCTTCTAATTCTGAGTCTCGCCTGGAGAGCGCAATTGATAGGCTTACATCTGTCGTGGAAAAAATGGCTATGCCCCATATGCAAAATTCTTCTAATATGGTCAATCCTATGGGGCCCTATACTTCTTTTACCCCACAGCCTACCTCTTCTGCTTTAATAGGACCACTTTGTCCTATTTGCTCTCTAGCAACTCATGCTACTGACTCTTGCCCCTACCTGAATGAAGGAGTTGAATCTTGCAATACAATATATCCTTCTAGACCCATGACTCAAGTTGAGCATATATATGATCCATATTCAAATGCATATAATCCTGGATGGCATGATCACTCAAATTTTGGATATGTCAATCAAACTGTTCCACTTCATGATGAGTATTCAAGATCATCAAACCAGATGGATGTTATGATGAAAATCCTTCAAGAAAGGGGAGTGGAGATTCAAGAAAATGGAGCACGACTTCAAGCTCTAGACATCCAACTGAGGGAGTTGTCAAATGCAACTAACAATCGGCAGAGTGAAGATTTAGAAGTTCAAAGTGAATTTCCATGTGGTAATATACTTTCACCCTCTAATGATTCATCGCTTTTCTCTTCTACCATTTCAAATGATGGGATGATTGGTACATTAGCTGAGTATGCATGCACTGATGTTGTTTCTGAATTGACTAGTTCTATTGACTTAAATTGTACTGAATCTTGTAGTGCATGCATTGATACTTCTTCTCATGCCTCCGATCCTATAAATTCAATTGATTCTAATGAGGAAGTTGATGAAGAAATTGTTGTTGACTCCTTTGACACTATTGATTTTAAAGATGCCCAACTTAACACTAATCATGATTATGCTTTGAATGATGAAAGTAATATCTCTATTGATTTCATTGATACTACTCGTGATATTGACATGACTATTGTTAGTGGGGATATTATTAAAGATAAGTGTGGGGGAAACCTTGATTTAGATATGCATTTAGAGGGTAAAACCATATTGAATCATGATGTTTCACAGGTAGAATTTGTCTTGTGTGATGATTTGAGCAAGCATAGTGAGACCATTTTGAGTGATCAATTGATTCATTCTTTCGAGAATTTGACTCTTACTGAGGAGAGTCACATTGACTTTGTGGGTTGTTCAAAGTATCTGGAAGTTCCAACACTTTCTATTGATAAATATCTTTTGGGATCTTCCTTTATTCTTGATCAATCAAATTTTATTGATTATATTTATATGGGACGAGGTACTGCTTGGAGCTATGATTTTATGCAGGTACATGGATTGATTCCTCCTATCCAAACACCTTCTATACTTGAGCTAAAGTGTTATCTGCGGACCTTAAAAAAGGAGATGTTTGCTGAACATCAAAAGAAGACATCACTAGTGCTTTCATGTGACTTACAACCAGACAAGGGGGAGAAGCCAATTATGCTATTTCATTTGAGCCTCCGAGCTTTTAATAGTCTGGTTGTATTCCTTCCTTACTCTTTCACTTGCATTGTTGATTGTTATTGGTTAGACTTATATTTTGCATTGAGGACAATGCATGATTTAAGTGTGGGGGAGGGATTTTGTTCTTACTTTTGGTTTCTGTTTTTTGTTTTTAAAATGACAAAAATAAAAATATTTTGGTTTTTACTTTGGTTTTTGTTCCTTGTTTTCAAGAAAAGAAAGAAAACTTTTAATGTTAAAATTGTAAAGTTTTAAGTGACTTTAGTATGATGCATTCTTGATTTGAAAAGGGATTGATCATGTTTTGAGTTGGTGAACCTAGTGGCTATGAATTTGACTTTGGTGAATTTAGGCTAGTAATCATATTCCTAGTGAGATTTTGAGCCTACATATATATATATTTTTAGTGTGTACCTCTATCTCATTACTTGATCTAGAATTTGACTTGAATCTTATTTGAGACTGCATTTTATGCATGAGTATTCATAAAAATGATAAAGGCATTCATTTCATTTTAGCCAGATAAGCCAAAAAGCCTACCTTTTTCATACGTATATCCTTTGTTTAGCCCCTTTGAGCCTATATATTATTATTTTTCCTTTTTGTCTACACCCATAGCCATTTAAAAAAAAAAAATCTACCCTTTTGAATGTCTTGGGAGTTGAAGAGCATTGCATTATCTATTTTGAATGGAAGAACATGCATAAAATTAGGAATTGGGTCATTGTGAAAAATATGGTAGGTTATCTTCAAAAAGAAAAAAAAAATGAAAAGAAAAAAAAATGAAAAAGAAAAGGATAAAAAGAAAAAAAAGAAAAAGAAGAGGAAAAGAAGAAAAAAAGAATGATGGCTCAAGTTCAGTTTAGTTCTTGCATCCCGTTTTCTTTGTTGTACCATTCTCTTCATCTTTTAAGATATTCAACTTTGTTTTTCCAAACACCGTACCCTTTCTTATTAACATCAGCCCCATTACAACCTAATAAAAGCCCTTTGGATTTATGTGTGCACTTGCTTTATTAGTGGTGGAGAATGTAGATTCTTGTCAAGCCTATGGAAAGAGTATTAGATAGGGATGAATTTGAGTGTAAACACAAGCCTATACACTTTTGAGTGAAGAGTGACATACACATTATCCTTGGTGAGGGATTTCTAGCTTAAGTTCCCATTTGTCAAGTAAATTGTCATGATGTTTGCTTCCTTAATTTATGAGAAAATCACTTGGACATGAGAGGTGTTGAAATGCTTTTGTTTACTTGTTGCTTGTGATTGGAACATTCATTTTTTTAATGTTTTAATTTAGTTTTGTTTTTGTTTTTCTTTATTTATTCTCCTTTGGTCTTGATTTATTTTGCCCAGGAGTGCAAATAATAAGTGTGGGGGAGTTGATAAACCCTAATTTTATATATTTTATCTCACCTTATTCATTTATTTTGGAGACTATTTTAGGCTAATTTGGATATATGAGGTAATATTTGGATTGTTAGCCAATTTTGGGAAATAATATAAATCAGAATTAATTATTAGATTATTGGGTTTAAATTATTAATATTCTGATTGTTATGTTATGATTAAATAATATTTCCTAATATATGATAGATCATGATCTTATCATATTAGAATATTTTATGGTGCAGAATTTTTGCAGGAAAATTGAAAGAAAATCTAATTTTGGAATTTTATTGGGCTTCTTAATTTTAATGGACTCAACTTGGTACCCAAAAAGTTCTCCCCTTTTAGGTTAAATCTAACCTAGCCGCTAGAGAGAAGATTCACGCTCTCATTGAGAGCCGAGTCCGCCAGACGCACGCAAGAGAGCCGAGTCCGCCAGACGCCCTTGGAGAGCCACACACAGACGGCCAACAACACACGCACAAGGCCAAGAAAGACGAAGAGAGCGGCCGCCAAACTGAATCACGCAGAAAATTGAGAGCCGAGATTCACAAAAAGACGCTCACGAACGGACGCACAAAGAAACTCAGGACGCAGACGTTCATAAAAAGAGACGCAGCCACGCAGAGACATTTGATTCATTGATTCATCAATTCCTCCATTAATTCAATCCACTCTCGGGACCCACTGAACGTCAATTGAATTATCAATTCATCAATTGATCAATTCAATAAATATTCTTCCAGTGGATGCGTACGTAGAGACCGAGGTGCAATTGGGTTTAATCTATTCTTCTCAAGATTTTCCCATGGCTATGACAGATTACCCAGAGTTTGAGGAGGAGATCTCCATGGAAGCTTAAGCTTTTTAGGAGGCAATTTGGGAGGAGCATGGAGGAAACTAGAGCCTAGGACTTACAATTGAAGACCACAAGGGAGTGTTGTTCTTTTATCTTTCTAATTCCAGATTTGAGATAGTTTAGTTTTAAACTGTTTCAAATTGTATTACTAGAGAACAATCTAGTTTTAGATTGTAAACTTAATTTTCATTGGATTAAATTGATAATTTGAAGTTTTTATGCTTATGGTAGGATTCTTGTTTGCAACCTATGGATTGTTAATTAAATTAATAATAGAGTTTTCATTATTAATTTAATTGTCAATTAGGTTTATCGATTTAATTGTTTAATTAAATTGATAAATTGTCTAGTGGTTTAATTAGATAATTGTAAACAAAATCTAAAAATTATTTAGAAATTAACTGTGATTAGTTTTTAAATTAGTTTAATTAGCCACCACTTATTTCACTATGAGTTTTCTAGTGGAATAAGTGTTATTGAACTTGAGGGTTTCCCATGTTTCAATTAGGCAATTAAATTCATTAATTTCAGTCTTTCATTAATCCCCCTTTGGTCTAATTAATTAATTTAGGCTAAGAAAGTTAACTCCATGTGAATTCTAAGTTGTCCCCTTTATCACTCATAACTGAACTAGATCTTTAATTTGTTTTTGATTTTCTTTTAATCAATATTTTTCTTAGGATTTAAATTCTCTTCTCATAACAAAAACCCCCCTCCAGAATTGCATTTGCATATAGAATAGTTCCATTCTCATATAGGTTTCATCTTTCATTTAGTTAGTTTAGTTCATTTTATTTCATTTTTCATCACCTAAATTCAACCTAAAGAAAACCCACAGCTTGCTCCTTGGGAGAATGACCTAGGTTGACCCTAAACTGCATAATAATTTAGGACCTAGTTTAATTGACTGCTTTAGCGACGAAAGTAGCGGACATCAATTACTAATGATCAAAATCATTGTAGATTATGGATTTGAACCCCATGTTTCAAAATTAACAAACTTTATCAACGGGTGGAATAATATTGCTGAAAGTTATAATAATGATGACTAGGGTTAGTAAAAGAGAAAGGAGTACTACTACAGTTCATAGAATAATAATGAACCTTGTCCCCTAGATTTTCCAATGCTTTGACCTGTGACCTGAGAAACTTTAGATAATTTGCAGCTTCATCAAGAGTTGAAGCTGTGTCCATCTTGCTTCCACCAGGCACTATCTTCTGCAAAACCCTAATTCTCTCACTTATTCTCTCTCTCCTTTGCCTCGCTGCTACTGTCTGTGGATCTGATGATATTCTCACATTCTTCCTTCTAGGCTTTTCCACTACCTCCAACCCTAAGTTCACAGGCCTGAAAGCTGCAGCCCTATATATCATCTCCTTCATTTGTGCTATGGCCTCTTGATCTGGCTCATGACTAATGCTTGAATTAAATGATATGCTTGAGTATGGCTGCTGAAAATTTATGTTTGAAGAAGAAGAAGATGATGATGACAAGTTGTGATTATCCCATCTTGTTCTCTTGGGTTTTGCTGCATTATTGTGATTCTCTGAAATGAGCTTGAAACTCCTTTTTGCATGATTAGCCTTATTATGTTCTGAAATATTGCCTTGAAGTGATGAAGTTCTCTTAGAGATGGTGTCTTCAGTTTCATTGACGTGACACTGAACGACGTCGTCCTTGTCCTTGTTCTTGTGAGATTCATCACCAGAGGAAACTGAACTCAAGTTGTTGTTGAAGCTCTTTATGTTTCTTCTATAGCTATCAGATAGAATTATGGAAATATTCCCGTCGTCATCTCCATTGTTGATGAGTTGTTGTTGCTGGTCGTTGGCCATATCGGTGTCAAAATAATAATCTGGCACAAGATCAAAAGCTGAACAAAGATGATCTGTTTTAGCTGTGCGATGATAAACCAATAAGTTAGGCATGGAGTAGCCTGCAGCTAATTCCTCTTCAATGGCTAGTTGTTGAGTGTTCCACAAGATAGGCATATTGGAGACAAATTCAGAAGTATCCCTGGGAAGAAGAAGAGCTTCCATATTGATCACTTGACAATTTCAAAGATCTAGATGAGAGTTGATGAATAAGCGTTTCTTCCCACCTACCACATTTATGTATATATATCAAAGAAATTATATATATATATCCCAATTATATATAAGAAGTACTAGCTGGAAAATACACACACACAAACATTACCATAAGACACACTTTAATGAAGCACTAGTACGTGCGTGTGTGTGTATGAAGTACTAAAGTTGGGTCATATTGTTTCTTAATACAATTGTATGATACAAACTTTTTGATTAAGTTTTTTTTTTTTTGCAGCCGGGCATACAAAGCTCCAATCATGTAAGATTTAAGGAGTGATAGATGTATGCAGCCTTACCCTAAACAGAGAGGCTACTTTCAAGATTAAACATGTGACCTCCAAATCACATAGCAACAACCTTATGGTACTATTACACATGGTACTATTACACAGTATTTCCTGTGAGCTCTCCATAAATGAACTCCTAGAGAATCTAACATAATTTTGTTCCCACTCAAATATTTATAAAGTTATAAAGAAGAGCTTACCGATTCTAGATCCGAAATCTGGAAAGAAAGAAAAAACTTTCTCGGGAATCTTCAATTCTTAAGGGAAAAGAACAAGAGATTATTGACTGCTACAGCTTTCATATATTATTCTGGGCTGTAAGATGCAACAAACAATTAAAACTAAATAAGAAGTTTCAAGTTTTCCTGTACCAAGATATATATATATATATATATCTTTGTATGTATGATTAGAGTGAGTGAAGTTGAAATACATATCCAAAAAATGTGAGAATAGAGAGTACAAGAAGGTCGTACCTTCAGCTGCTTTCATGGAATTGAAGATGATCTGATGCCGCGGTGAGAAGGCTTATATATATAGATAAGAATGAAACCGGTTCAAGTTATTATAATGAAAAACAAATCTTGGTACTTGAACCATTAAGTCAGCAATTGAACATTATAAAAATAAAAAAATAAAATAAAAAAAATTGGCCCGAATTGAATATTATAAATTAATGTTTACATAAACGGTAGTATAATGCTATGATGAAAAAAGAGAGGCGATATATAACATAATTTATCTATATATTATACTGTTACAGTGTATACACACCCAGTACCGTAACAGTTTAGGGCAGGGCAGTTCTTTTTGAGGAAGAAAAAGAAAAGGAAAGCATTTTGGTCAGTTGGGTGGTGTGTGTAAGACTATTCTGGGAAGATGGGGAACATGAGATTTCAGAGAAGAATTTTTGGATCTCATAGTGACTGAATATTTTTGGATCTCATAGTTTCTTTTTACAATCTCGATGAGTTTCAAAAGTATATATACTCAAGCACATCAATATGCATTTAAGATTTTTCTTATCAAATATACTCCTATGATCCTTAGTGTAAGACCTAGTTAACTAATTTGATTAGGTCAAGGAAGTTATAGTTAATTAAGTTAATTAATATGACAGGTTTTTTCTGTAAAACATTCAAATCATCTTCCTTAATTTCCTCCCTCCCTCTCCTAGTTAATTATTGTCGGGGAGTATGAATAGGACTAATTTGCGGAAAATGTGATAAATATGTAAAATAGGTCTTACATTTAGGACTAATGTCAACTCCTCAATTAAGTCATACATTAAAGACTAGAGGTGCATTTTAAAAATTGAATCAAGGAACTCCCTTCGGTCCTTAATATAAAACATATTTACCTAATTTGATTATATTAAAAAAGTTAGTTATATGACATGTATTGTTTAAAACACTCTTGTCATATTCCTTAATTCTCACGTTCCCTTTTCTCCTTGATTATTATTAAGAAAGTATCAATAAAGGTAAATTAGGAAAAGATTGACAAATATAAAAAATATATATTTTTTAAGAAAGAATAGTTAAAAAGAAATATTTTATACTCTTATTAATAACTTTTTGGTGTATTCTTTATAAAGTGGGGAAAGGTCAGACCTTTGGTTGGTTGTCGATGCATTCACACATATATAAATTCATTCCATGCTCACTGAGAAGTTTAATTTGCAGTAAAAGTGCAGTGAAATGAAGAGCATCTTTTGACTGGCATCACTATCACTATCACGAATTTCTAAGACATTTCTATTAATCATGGTTTTAATCATAGCCCCTCTGATTTTATTTATTTATTTAATGAGTAAGTGGTGAGTTGATTTTCATAAAAGATATGAAAGTCATGCCACAGTCATTACTGATTGCTTACAGCGCAACCATATGATTTGTAGGATTGCTGATCTTGACATTAAACTCACAATAGTGGGAAGGTTTGGAACATGGAAATGAATGATTTCTTATATAGATATAGATTAAGGACACTTGGATTAATATAAAAAAAGGACTGAAGTCATAAATCTCAGGAAATTCATAGAGATAGATTAGTGTCGAGAGAGGGATAATATTTTTGATTCCTGATGAGTACAGATGCAGCCACACATATCATTACAGCTCACTCAATAATGAATGACTTGTAATTAATTTTGTCAGCTGAGTCCCATGATTTTCTCTTCACCTTCATCTCATGCGTCTATTAACTTTTTTTCCTTCTCACAAAAGGAGTTTGCTTCTCAGTGAATCAAATATTTATTATATTCATCAACTACATATACTGATATACTTAACCTTAATTAGCCTCACTCATCAGCTCATGAAGGTCAAAAAAAAAAATCAGCTCATAGAATATAGTAACACTACTCTTAAGGGCCTGTTTGGTTGAAGGGCAGGGGATGAAAGGGGAGAAAAAATGAGCCCTTCCTCTCATTTGGTTAGAAATTTTGGAGAGGAGGCGACTCTAAAGTTTCCATCCCCTCCCCTCCAACACCTGGCTCCACTCCAAATTGGGGAGTTTTGGAGGTGAACCAAAATTTTAGATCACTTTACCCTTATAACTTATGTGATATTCCAATAGTAGTACTCATAATGAACAATATTAAGATAAATAAAAATATTATTATTATAAAATAAAATATTATACAAAAAATTATTATAATTAAAAATATACTATTGAAAAATAATTTAATATAAAAATTACATATTTATGAATAAAAAATTATAACTTATGCTCATACAAATTTAAAGAAAAATATTTTTATTAAAATAATTTGAATAAAAATATATTTTTATCATTAAAAAATATTACTATGAAATAAACTTTAAAAAATTGTACTTTTACAAATAAAAAATATTATTAAAATTGATTTGAAATAAGAAAATAAATTTTCATAAATAAAAAATATTATAATTATAAAATATGTTAAATAAATAAAAAATATTATAATTATAAAATATGTTAATATAATTTTAAATAAAAATAATATTATAATGACAAATATATTATTTTTATTAAATTTAAATTAATATATTTTTAAAAATTATATTATTTTTATGTTAAAAATATATTATTATGAAATTAATTTAAAACAAAAATATATTATTATAAATAAACAATACTATTACAGTTAAAATATATATTATCATACAATTAATTTAAAACCAAATATATATTATTATATTAATGATAAATAAAAATATTATTATATTAATTAGATAAGATGTAAATTAATTTATATAACATTAAATAAATAAAAAATAGAATCAAATATGTTAGGGAAGAAGGTAAATTGCTATCATTTCTCTCCTCTCATCCCATCTTAAACCAAATAGGGATCATTAAAAACCCTTCACTTTCTCCCCCATCAACCAAACCAAACAAGGTATCCCTCTACCCCTCCATCCCCTCTCCTTCTATCCCCTTCGAACCAAGCATGCCCTAAATGTTATTATCCATATTATAAAAGGGCAACTCAATGTGCAAGGCTCTCACGTAGCCTTATTACCCTTGCAATCGGAGAAGTTATTTTCAATATTTGAACCATGACTCCAAGTCACATAACATCAACCTTACTACTACACTAAGACTCACCCTCTTATTATCCACATTATATGAAATATAAAAATCACTAAGGTACTTTGTACATTATGTTTTGAAGACAAAGTTATATTCCATTAAAAAAATATAAAAATTATATTAACCCAATGGTTGAACTAATATATCAATATGTATTATAAAGTATAAAATTTATAATTAATCAGGAATACTCGTCTCATACTTCATATAATGTACAAAAATAAGATGCATGTTTTTTAGCTTAAATAAAAAATAATAATCTTAGAAATTTAGAAATAAAATGGATAAAAATTCATGTTTGTGGAAGAAGCTTTTTCTGTTGTAAATTTTTAGGAAGGGGTGAGCTCACCATGATTCAAAGGCAGGGCAACTAACCCTTGGCCCCCACCATTAGGCGTCATAACACTCGTAAACAACTAATTTAAGGTGGTAGGCCTTGGCTTGAAAGATGCTTCTCCAGTGTTGTGACGTGCTCCAAGATCAAACTAACTCTCTCAATGATGATGTCCAACCCCTTTACCCATTCAACCATGAAAGATTGGTTAGTGAAATAAGTTTTGGACTGCATGGTTTCGATTTCAAGTATGTATGAATGTAGAAATCTCCTAAGAGAGAATTATGGGAATAATTGAAAATATTTTCGCATGGTCCGAATAAAATAATGTCAATAATTAAAAATAACAACCACAGGGAGTAAGGTGAAACAGCTCATCCCCATTATGGGAATCTCTGTGTCTCCTTCATCCCGCAATTTTTATGGGAATTCTGTGCGCCAACCCCCCTATCACGTGAAACCCACGCTCTTATTCCTACGTGGCATTCGTTCATTTGAGAAGATCCTTCGCAGATGCCACGAAGGCGTCTTGGCCGTTCAGGGGACTATCTGATCTGATTAAAGTTCCAGAGTATTCTTGTGTGCTAGTGCTCCCTAATATGATTAATTTAATAAATTGAGATAAATTATTTAATTATATTAAATGGGATATGATTTCTCTAACAATATAGAGAATCCACAACAAAGAAAGTTGGAATAATAGTACCCTTTGTTATTTGAAAGATTGCAGTCAATAATATTGAAGAATTAGGTAAAGGTGCGGAAAGAGAGGGATTCGAACCCTCGGTAAACAAAAAGTCTACATAGCATTTCCAATTCTGCGCCTTGAACCACTCGACCATGATTATTATCAAACTGACTGCTATCTTTTTTTGGTCTCAGAGGATCTCACCAAAGCGCCTTCTACTTCTAATAGGCCATGAACTATATCAGGATCATTATCAACGAGTCCATAAGAAGTTATCCCATTTTTTTCATTAGGTCCAGGTGGAGACCAAAGGTCTTGAGCGACGGCAAAACAACTCAAAAGATAAATTAAGAAGTATCGTTATCTCTTCATGCTTGTTCCAGGTTCGAAGTATCATTTGTACAAATAAGAATCCCCCTTGTTACTTGATTTCACATAACATTATTATATTATACATCACTTAAATAAGTTAGAGATAGATTATAGTTTGCGAAAAATGATAAATATGATAGATAAAATAGATTAAAGTCTTATATTTAAAATTAAGATCAAACCCCTACCAAACTTTTATATTTATGACTGAAGGCAAGTATTATTGAACTTTCTTCTGTTTACATAAAAATTATATTATCTCGTGTGTGTTTTTCAACTTTGGCGATCTCATAATGTTTTATCCGATAATTTTATCTATCCAGCAATAATGACCAGTGGTCACCAATTGATAACGTGCAATTTTTTTAACTAAAAAATATATATTATAACTTGCAACCTTGCATCAACAGATGCCAGAAATACCTTGAATAAAAGAAAAAGATGAATCAAGGAAATAGCAGAGAATAGAAGAACATTATCATTTTAGAAAAACAGGATAGTAAGAGATAAGGTAATATAATTGGCACATACCCACAGAATTGGCTAATTCAGAAATCAGAAGTAACCTTAAATTACAAAATGGTCAACTAATCAAACAACAAATATATTTTGCCAGCTCTTCCATATCTCTCTTTGATCCCCTCCAACATTAAAAAAACCATAATCTGATTGTTTGTTATAATCGTAGAATTCCCAAAGCTGGCTATATATATATATAGAAAGTGAGATAATTTAGAATGTTAAGGGGCACATGCAAAGAGGACAAATATAGTCCCCCACAATCATCTGCGTCTGTTTATTTCATTATCGTTGTCTGTAATTTCCCCCACTTGTTAAAACCATTCATCATTTTGTTTGGGTTCACACGACAACATTACAATTATATATAATTTAATTAATTCATCATCTTCTCGATCCCCTTGCACATGCCAAGTAGACTATATCTAGCAACCTCTCCCATTTTTTCCATCCCCTTTTATAAAATACTTGTAACTTGTCATCTCATCTTCACGCGTTTCCTTTCAATATATGCATAATAATATACTCTCCTTAATTAAGACCTATTTACTTAATTTACTTAGATTAAAAATGATAGTTAAATTAATTAGTTAATATGACATGATTTTCCTAAAACATTCTAATCATCTTCCTTATTTCTCTACATCTCTCTCTTAATTGATTATTGTTGAGGGAGCTGAGCATCAATAGAGGTAAATTATGAAAAAATTGACAAAGATACAAACACACACATGTTGTGGTCTAACCTTACTTGATCTATATTAATTAGACTCGAATGGAATTTTAAGAAACTTGGTTGGGATGACAAAGATGAAGAAGAGAAGGATGGAGCAGGTTAGCTCAAACAGAAAGTAATTTATAATAGAATGCAATATAGAATTTGATCTCCATGACTTTCATTCTATTCCTGTAGTTTTGACTTGATTATAATCCAACCCTTAGACTTTATATATTTCATTAAAACTATAGAGACTATGTTGCCGAGAGTTAAAGTTTAAATATTGAGTTGTAACTAAGTTAAAACTATAAAAATAAAATTGCACTAAGTCAAAAGTGAAGGACCAAGGTTACAACCGAAAGTTAATACTACAGCAGGGACCAAAAAATTAATTTTAATTAACGTATAATATGGATGATTGAGTTAAATTACTTACGGTATAAGAGAAACCAAATCATATACATACACAGTAGAGCGATTATTTTGTTTGAAATTGGAAATTTAAGTTCTCGTGATTGATTCTTAATTTCTTGTTAATTAGAATATGGAGTTAGCTCTGAGGAGAATTATTTGTTATTGTGAATTACTCCCCACAGTCCTTAATATATATCACTAAAAAAAACTTCAGATTACTCACGGAATTACCAACGGAAAAAATTCCGTCGGAAATTATCCACGAATTCCGTAGGTAATAATTACTGACGCAAAAAACGCCGTAGTAGAATAAGCCATGGCGTTTTTTGCGACGGAAATTTTCCGTCAGTAATTTTAATTGCCCACGGAATTCCGTCGGTAATGTCAGTTACCGACAGAATTTAGTGGGTAATTCCGTCAATAATTGTAATACCCTAAAAATCACACTTAGGGTAAATACCAAAATTGGGAAATATACCTATTGAAAATAGGTGAATATGGGGTTTCAAACACCTTGTATTAAGTTTACCTTGTTGTTAGGGTAATTTTCCTTGAAATTAGATAATTTTCAATTAGGTCCCTATAACGTTTGGGAATTTGTAAATAGGTCCCTAAATACATTATGGGTTATAAATACCCTGTGAAAGCTATAAAGGAGGCAAGTAAAAATCTATTTGAAATAGGGAAGGATATTGTCCCTAATTTAGGTAATTTATTAAGTTACAAACTTGGAGAAATTGTAGAAGAATATTCAAAAAGTAATAAAAGACCATAATACCCTTGTAAGTTCTAAAAATGCTAGAGGCATGAAAATACCAATGTTAATACAAGAGTATGAAAGTAATGAGGCATTATAATTAAGAAAATTATCAACTATTGATAAGAAAGTAATTAAGTAATATTGGGCTAATTACTTAAGCATAAACGAAGGAAAATTCGGAGATAATTATGTAAAGCTCCAAAATTAGTGATAAATGGCTAAAATTTAGCATAAATATATTGGTTAATTAATTGGAAAATTTGAAGGAAAAAGGATGAGTTTAGGTATTTTTAAGCCTAAATGCAAGAATTGACCAATAGGAAAATGTTGTAAGAGATTATGTAAAAAATAATTATTTAATTAATTAAATAATTAATTAAAAAAGAAAGTGCAGAAAATAAAAGAAAAAAAAAACGAAAAAAATAAATAAATAAATAAGAAATAAAAATAGAAAACTTAGTTGATAAGTTAAGTTTATTATTTTATTAATATAATTAATTAAAGTAAAATTATGTGAATAGTAAAATGGGAAATAGGAAACGGATCCTATCTAGAGATCTAGGAATGGGATTCCCAAAGTCAAGGTAAAATATTAATCAGTGGGTTTTTATCTTCCGTTAGACTCTTGCGGAAGTTAATTCTGAAGCCGTTTGTGCTTTTTCCTAATAAGACGAAATAGGGAAATTCTGATAAAAGGCCAGATAGCCAAAAGGACGAAAAGGTTATGTTGTGACATTTGGAAAAGAATTGGGAATTTTCATGAACATATTTGGATTCAGTGAATTTTTACGAAGAGATGGGTGTTTCGAAAACAAGTTTCGACACCGGACGCGTTTGGACACGTTTTCGAAAAGACTCAACCGGATTGTTGGAGCCCTATATGGAATCAAAATATAGGTTAACTTGGACATTTCTACTAAGTGAGAATATGTTTTCAAAGTTGTAAATCCTGAATTTTGAGATTTTTCCGAAATCACGCGAATCGGGTACCGATCGGAGAAATCGGTCTGAAAGCTTCTGGAAGGTGACACATGGCCACCTCCCATTGGCCAAACCCCTTGAATTTCGGTCGAAACCCTACCATCGTTTCTATAAATACCCCCCCTCCTTCACTTTTCTTCACACCATTCCTTCTTGCCTATTTCGAAATTCTAGGGAGAGAAAGTAGAGAGAGAAGCTCTGGGGGAAGTTCTGCCGAAGTCTTCAACGGGTAAGTCTTTCGGTCTTTAGTTTTTAGTCTTTAGTTCAATAGTTAGTAAGGCTAGAGTAGTCTTTATTTATATGATTGGATATCATATGGGAGGGCTATTTTAGTCTTTATTTTCGAAAATCATGATGGCGTCGAAGTTCTGGCAAAATTTCGGGAAGAAAATTTGCTAGAGTAACGAAGTGCTGGCGAAATTCCGCCAATTAGGGGCATAGGGGCAAAATGGTAATTTTTACCTAAAATGCCAGTTATAATGCCAAATCACTAATGAAAGTGATATTACTCTTATAGGACGTCGAAATCCTAGTTTGCGGCCGTTACTGCCTAATGAGCCGTTTCACGTTTTTCCGTAGAAAAGAACGTTTCCGAAGGAAGTGCCGTATATCGAATCAACGAAGGTACGTTCGCGTCTTGTAACACTAATCTAGTGCTGCTCATATACATATATGTGATAGGTACATTCACGGATAGAGATTCTGTTAGGGGTCACCGAGATACATTCACGGTTAGAGACTGTTCGTGGTTACCGATTATTCATCTGATTTCACACGGGTTATAGAGATATTAATACCGTTAGAGTTTTCCTAGCGGCGAGGACACGACAGTACATCGTGGCACTGGTTTTTGTGCGAGCTATTATTGTGTAGGACTTATACATACCGCTTTAACGCTTATGTTCGCGTACGTGTCACAATCATGCAATCATGCATCTGCTATATGCATAAGTGATATGTCTTTGTTATGTTTTGAATATCTCGTCATCCGTATCTTGTTTTATTTGAGCATAAGGTTACCAGTTACACGAGATTCAATTCGATAAATTGAATCTCAGCTATAGCTTCAGGGTCAGGAGGACCACGAATCGGAGATCGAGGCAAGCTACACGAGTAAGCTCATAGTTGGAGGGCATGTAGCACGAGTGAGCTCTGAGACGGAGTTGTCACTTTATCGTTTTACGTAATTACCTATGAGAACAATAGGATGCTGTATCAACACTGTATTACACTCTGGTTATCGTTTTAATGGGAATCAGTTACTCTTACGCTCCAAGGCTCTACTCTGATTTTAAAAAAAATTTCCGCTTAGAAATTGGGATGTTACACTTTTTGGTATCAGAGCTAGTTTTTCCGATGGCAAATTCGATTCATGATCGGGGGTTCTCACAGTGTGATCTGTGGCGAAGCATTGGCTCTTACCCCGCGTGTGATCGCATGATGAGACATTTTGGTATCGAGCGATTCTTTCGGCAAGTATTTAACTATGTTACCACGAGCAGTTTGGGTGCGAAGGCAAGGCTAGTCTACGTGGGTGTGTCAATCAGTCGCCGTATAAGTCGGTGAGGCCCCCATGGTAGACACTTACCTGGCCAATCTGTTCGGATAACGGAGTTAGGTTCTCAAGCCTTTTAAACTTTGAGCACGTTTTGAAAATGAGTACTGATATGACCTTGGTGTAATGTAGTGATGGGCAGAGATAGAAATCCGTACGCCCTATACCCCGGGAAAAGGAGACCCAACGCTCGTAAATCTGTAGTTACAGAGAAAGACAAAACCCTGACAATTCATGAAACTCCGAGACCAATAACGATACGTACATGTAGTATTTGACTCATGTATAAAAATTTCCGATACGTATTTACGTACCCGTTTCTAGGAAGGAACTCAGAAGAAGATGAGGAAGATAAATGAGTCCGAGAGATACTCGGATGGAGGCTCTGTCTAGGGTCACCGACTCGGATGGAGATTCTGCTAGAGTTACCAATTATACATAGGGGAAAGAGACATCGTTTAGGGTCACCAATTATACATGCTACTCTACACTTAAGTTGCTCAGTGGAATAGTTGGAGAAGAAACTTTCTAGATTGGATATGATTGATCACATTTCTAAATACTTTGTCCAAATCACAAAGGATCGTTAGGATCTTGTGGTGATCATATATCCTTCGAAGCCGGTGTCAATAGAACACTTCAAGGGCGAATGTAGTTCGCATTTCGTGAGATCATTTCAGGAGATCATTCAAGTATTCGTTGAAAACAAACCAGTCACTATTAGATAGCCTTATTCTCGAACATGGTTAGACTTCCAGAACGTTTTCTCAAGTTATATTCGACCGTGATCATGTCATTAAGTAGGAGGTATCTTATGTTACCATGGTGTGTGGGAACCATGGGGACATTTTTGGTATCCATTTTGGTATTTGTAGTGTTAACCGCGGTGTGTGGGAACCACGGGGAAACATTATATATCAAAGTACGAAATGATAAGATCTTTATGGTCAAACCAAAGCGAATTCTCGATCACCAGGAGGAGCGGTGACAAATAAAGCGAAGATCCGACGCGTATAGTCCAAAGTCCGAGTAGGATGGAGTCTAGTTAATGCTAGGACTAGGTGGTATCGCGTAAATTTCGAGGACGAAATTTTATTTAACGGGGGGAGAAATGTAATACCCTAAAAATCACACTTAGGGTAAATACCAAAATTGGGAAATATACCTATTGAAAATAGGTGAATATAGGGTTTCAAACACCTTGTATTAAGTTTACCTTGTTGTTAGGGTAATTTTCCTTGAAATTAGATAATTTTCAATTAGGTCCCTATAACGTTTGGGAATTTGCAAATAGGTCCCTAAATACATTATGGGTTATAAATACCTGTGAAAGCTATAAAGGAGGCAAGTAAAAATCTATTTGAAATAGGGAAGGATATTGTCCCTAATTTAGGTAATTTATTAAGTTACAAACTTGGAGAAATTGTAGAAGAATATTCAAAAAGTAATAAAAAGACCATAATACCCTTGTAAGTTCTAAAAATGCTAGAGGCATGAAAATACCAATGTTAATACAAGAGTATGAAAGTAATGAGGCATTATAATTAAGAAAATTATCAACTATTGATAAGAAAGTAATTAAGTAATATTGGGCTAATTACTTAAGCATAAACGAAGGAAAATTCGGAGATAATTATGTAAAGCTCCAAAATTAGTGATAAATGGCTAAAAATTAGCATAAATATATTGGTTAATTAATTGGAAAATTTGAAGGAAAAAGGATGAGTTTAGGTATTTTTAAGCCTAAATGCAAGAATTGACCAATAGGAAAATGTTGTAAGAGATTATGTAAAAAATAATTATTTAATTAATTAAATAATTAATTTAAAAAGAAAGTGCAGAAAATAAAATAAAATAAAACGAAAAAAAATAAATAAATAAATAAGAAATAAAAATAGAAAACTTAGTTGATAAGTTAAGTTTATTATTTTATTAATATAATTAATTAAAGTAAAATTATGTGAATAGTAAAATGGGAAATAGGAAACGGATCCTATCTAGAGATCTAGGAATGGGATTCCCAAAGTCAAGGTAAAATATTAATCAGTGGGTTTTTATCTTAGTTAGACTCTTGCGGAAGTTAATTAAAGCCGTTTGTGCTTTTTCCTAATAAGACGAAATAGGGAAATTCGAGAAAAGGCCGGATAGCCAAAAGGACGAAAAGGTTATGTTGTGACATTTGGAAAAGAATTGGGAATTTTCATGAACATATTTGGATTCGGTGAATTTTTCGAAGAGATGGGTGTTTAGAAAACAAGTTTCGACAGGGACGCGTTTGGACACGTTTTCGAAAAAGACTCAAGCTGGATTCGTTGGAGCCCTATATGGAATCAAAATATAGGTTAACTTGGACATTTCTACTAAGTGAGAATATGTTTTCAAAGTTGTAAATCCCGAATTTTGAGATTTTTCGAAATCACGCGAATCGGGTACCGATCGGAGAAATCGATCAAAGCTACGGAAGGTGACACATGGCCACCTCCCATTGGCCAAACCCCTTGAATTTCGGTCAAGTGTGAACACAAAGGGAAGAAAGGGTTTTTTTGAAAAGTTGCTTTGGACGGCCCGGATCGCTTCTCACAAAGTTGATCCGACAGTAGAAACCCTACCACCGTTTCTATAAATACCCCCCCCCTCCTTCACTTTTCTTCACACCATTCCTTCTTGCCTATTTCGAAATTCTAGGGAGAGAAAGTAGAGAGAGAAGCTCGGGGAAGTTCGCAGAAGTCTTCAACGGGTAAGTCTTTGGTCTTTAGTTTTTAGTCTTTAGTTCAATAGTTAATAAGGCTAGAGTAGTCTTTATTTATATGATTGGATATCATATGGGAGGGCTATTTTAGTCTTTATTTTCGAAAATCGTGATGGCGTCGAAGTTCTGGCAAAATTTCGGGAAGAAAATTTGCTAGAGTAACGAAGTCTTTGGCGAATTCCGCCAATTAGGGGCATAGGGGCAAAATGGTAATTTTTACCTAAAATGCCGATTATAATGCCAAATCACTAATGAAAGTGATATTACTCTTATAGGGCGTCGAAATCCTAGTTTGCGGCCGTTACGTTGCCCAATGAGCCGTTTCACGTTTTAGTAGAAAAGAACGTTTTTAGAAGGAAATACAGTATACCGTCAACGAAGGTACGTTCGCGTCTTGTAACACTAATCTAGTGCTGCTCATATACATATATGTGATAGGTACATTCACGGATAGAGATTACGGTAGGGGTCACCGAGATACATTCACGGTTAGAGACTCTGTTCAGGGTTACCGATTATTCATACAGTTTCACACGGGTTATAGAGATATTAATACCGTTAGAGTTTTCCTAGCGCTGAGGACACGACAGTACATCGTGGCACTGGTTTTTTTTTTCAATTATGCTCTTAAGTATCAAGAGGATAAGCGAGAGAGATAAGAGATGAAAAAAAATGAGAGAGAATGTATGGAGAAAAGATCATGTGAGAGTGTGTTAAAGTAGATAGAATATAAAAATATAGCAATACTATATATCAAAAAAAAAATATTGACAATTCTTTCTCCCTCCCTCTAAATAGTAGTACCTAATTAATTCAATTCATTCACTAGTTTTAAAAATATGGGGAAAAAAACAACCAAGGGTAAATATATACGGTTAGCAAGGGCAAAATTGAAGAAAAAAACATTAAATATTGAAACCAAACTGAAATCAAGCTTACATTTTGGGATATACCTCTTATCATAAATCAAGCTTTATTTATTTATTTTTTATAATAAAATTTTAGAGAAGGGGTTGAGCTTACCTACAATCCAAGGGCAAGGCGAAATCTCTCTTCCTCCTAGGTGATTCCAATGTTGGGTAGACGGGCCATTTATTACCCTCAGACGTTTGCCTATATACCCAAAAGTTAAGATATCTTCCCCAACGCCTTGACCAAGATTGTTAAGGATAGAGGGAGTTGTTAATTTGTTTCGTCACACTATTTGGTTCATAACTTGGGAAATGATTGGTTCAATTCAATGGTAATTAGTTTTGGGCCTTTTGGTTCACATTTGGTAATGACAATTCCATGCATGAAGTCCAATTCCAATCAGATATTTAGTTCAGTCAGGTCCCCAACTTGCCACATGGCCTCTTACTTTTAGACCAAGCCCATATGGTTCTCTTTCCCTTTGGTTTTAGGATTAGCTCTTGCTCAATAAAAAGAAAGGTTTGGATGAGAAACTAGAGTGGTCAACTAGCTGGGTAGGCCTGGTCCTATAAGGGCCATATCATGGAGGGTTGCTAAAGTAAGGTGCTGTTTACTTGACTTCAGCCAATGTAAGTGGAGTATTTTAAAAAAAAATATCATGACTAATAATCGATGTCAATTACAAGACCTTAATATATTATTTGTAATAAAATAATTTTCTTAATATTTCGATATTTAATTATATTTAAAATTTTAACTTGATGGTTTATCTTGTCTTAATATTATGTAAATTAATGTATAACTATTGAGGGTAAAGATGTTACTCTAACCATAAACATTTTTCCGAAGAGCTACCAGCATAGTAAATAATTTTTAGGTGTAAAAATACATATAAATATTAAAAAATAGACCAATAATACCAATTCGGACAAACAATGTTACTTTTTTGACTGAGTTTGTAAGGAGGAGATCGTAAGATTCCTTTAACGGCAAATGTGAGCTTCACTTAATCATTTCACATGCTGGTTTTCGTATTCTACTTCAGTGTCTCACATTGATTTTCCAACCCTAGAACGACTGCCAGAATTCTGAGCAAAAAAAAAAAAAAAAAAGAACGACTGCCAGAAAAATAAGGGCGCCAAATGTTGCCCATCGTCACCGTTTCATACGAGGAAACAGGGGAGAGGAGGACGAGGTACTGAGGAGCGAGTAAGGCCGTGGAGGGATAGGAATTGGCTTCGCTCCTCTACCATTTCTAGATCCGGATTCGCTCAAAATCCCTAAAAAATTTGATAGGGCAAAACTTAAAGCCTATAACTCCGCAAGTATACGGGCCGTATCAAGTAATAAAGTGATAAGAAAAGTATCGTTCCCACGAGGACTTAGTATCACAAACTTCAGTTAGGCATTAATTTCACAATTTCGTTTAAGTTGAGCAAACTAGATTGAATTTAATTAAAAGAAAAGAAAATCAAAATAACAAACTACTAAAATAATCAAGCGAGCAACCTAGAGTTACTAATCCCTTGTTTGTTCTTAGATTTTACCCCACTAAACTAATTTTGACTTAACTTAATCAGCTAATCTAGAGTATTAATGTCTATAAATGCCTTCCGGTCCACTTATATATCTACCGTAATTAATTATGCAATGTCTCACACAACTAAATAAGATACGTTTTAAACCGGGCTCACTCTAATTTGACTATGCGGAGCTTCTAGGTATATTCCTATCCTAGACGCAAATTAGATTAAAACTTAATTTTACATTAAATTTAAACCTAATCCACATTATTTAGTCCCAATGTCAATTTAGGATTCCTCTTCCAAGTTCAACCTAAATCCCCAAAACATGCTCAATGGTGGCCACTCACTAAGCAATAACAATAAACACAGGATTAAATAAACTGAATTAAATTAAGCAAAACTAATCAGTGGGAATAATCTCTAGAACCCAAACAAGTTCATAGGTCCTCTAGGTTGAAAAGAGAATTAGCCACACATGGCTATAACAAAATCCATAACAAAAGGATGAAACTCAGATTGAAAGAATAAAGGAAAGAGATGAAAGAAAATTTCTCCGTCGCCTCCACAGTCCTTTCGTCCTTAGTGGAGATGATGAAGAGAACCAAAACGCTCAGCCGCTACTCCTGCGCTTCTTCGTTCCTCCTTCTCTTGATCTGCTCCTCGTTCTCGATCTGCCCTCTATGTTGAATTCCTTTCTCTATTTATAAACATATGGCTGGGGTCCCTGTCTTTTGTATGTGTGTGCTGGGCCATTCTTCCTTTTTGTGTGATCTGATCCTTTCTTTAATAAATGATATGCAATATCCTTTTGAGATCTCCAATCACCTCCATATATCTTGTAATCCACTCTATCAGATCACACAATTGATTTTGTTTCTATGTTTTCTTGCGTGGGACCACCAAGTTTGGCTGATTGCATATCCTCTTAATTGCTTTTTACTTCTCTCTAAATCAAATAATATTTCCTGCACAATAAAAATAGGATATGAGTAGATTTTATATCGATTTATTCTTTGATCCTAAGTTTGATTCAATGATGGAAAAATATACAAAATATAATTAAATAGGTATATAATATCAATAAATCCAACTAATTCTCATAAAATATACACCTATTTAATCATAAAATATATACTTATCACTCCTCTCAATATTTTCCAGCATCCATGTATCTTAACCGTCCAAAAATTGATCTAAACGTCTAAAGAGAGACATTTTATGTACTTTTTAAATTTTCATCTTTACCACGTGCGATAGTTTTTACCGCATGCTGTAATTTGAAATAAATGAGGTGTCTCTTTATGGACACTTAGATCAATTTTTGAACAGTTAGAATGAACGGATACTGAGGGGAGGGATTCTGAGAGAATCTGAATCCTACCATTCCCTTCCTCTCCCCTCCTTTTCTTTGAAATGGCACCATCTTGACGTAAAAAGGGTGCAGTTAGTCTTTTTTCTTAAAAAAAAAAAAAATTCAGGTACTGACAGATACTAAAAATATACTTCATGATACTGATCGGTACTGAAAAAATACTCCATGGTTTTGAAAAATGATTTTAGGATCTTGAAAATATTTCAGATTACTGACTAGTATTAAAAATATACTTCAGGATACTGATTAGTACTGAAAAAATACTTCAAAATCCTAAAATAAGTTTTTAAGATCATGAGGTATTATTTTAGTCATAGTTAGTATCCTAAAGTATCTTTTTAATACCAGTCAGTACCCTGAAATATTTTTTTACGATCTTAAAATAATTTTTTAAGATTATGAAGTAGTTTTCATTATTTTTCAATGCCAATCAGTATCATAAAATATTTTTTTATTACCCAACAGTATCAAAAAAAAAAAGGAACCAGTTACACCCTTTATGCTCCAAAACGGCGCCGTTTCAAAAGAAAAAATAATTCATGATCTTGAAAAAATATTTTAGGATTTTAAAAAGATATCCTGAAATATATTTTTAAAAATAGGTTAGGTGATTTTTTTTTTTTGAAATATTTTTCAAGATCATGAAATATACTTTTTTAATACTTCATGATCTTAGTATCTTGAAGGTATTAGTTTTTATGATCTTGAAAAAGTATAATTTTAGTACCAATAAGTACCCTGAAATATGATTTTTAATATCATAAAATAATTTTTAAGATCATGAAGTATTATTTCAGGATACTAACTAGTACCTTCAAGATACTATTGGTACTCAAATATTTTCCCAAGATCCCTGAAATATTTTTTCAAGATCATAAAATATTTTTTCAAGATCAAGAAGTATTTTTTCAAGATCATGAAGTATTTTTTTAGTAACGGTCATTGAAGTATCTTTTTAGTACGAGTCAGTATTCTAAAATATTTTTTTCAAAAAAAAAAAAAAAATCACCTCACCTGTTTTTGCACCAAAACGGTGCAGTTTAGGGAAAGAGAATGGCAGTGGACCGTAACAGAAGTGGATGAAAGCCACGTCCCATGTTAACGGAACTTGGCATTATTAGTCTACTTTTAAATATTCATGGGTATTTTCACACCCCAAAAATATTTACATGCCGATAGCTCTTCGAGAAAATATTTATAGGTAGATATACACATTTACCCTAACTACTGAGCATTCAGAGTTGTTTTTTAAAAGTAAGGTACTATTTACTTGACTACACCACATGTGAGTGTAGTATTTAAAAAAAAAAACAATTATGAATAATAATTTATGTTAATTACAAGATTGCTTTCCTTAATATATTATTTGTAATAAGATAATTTTTTTAATATTTTAATATTTAATTCTATTTAAAATTTTAACTTGATGGTTTATCTTATCTTAATGTTATGTAAATTAATGTATAACTATTGAGCATTCAGAATTGTTTTTTTCTTAAAGTAAGGTGCTTTTTACTTGATTCCTCCACATGTGAGTGTAGTAATTTTTTTTAAAAAAAAATTATGAATAATAATTTATGTTAATTACAAGATTGCTTTCCTTAATATATTGTTTGTAATAAAATAATTTTTTTAATATTTCAATATTTAATTTTATTTAAAATTTTAACTTGATAGTTTATCTTATCTGAATATTATGTAAATTAATGTATAACTATTGAGCATTCAGAATTGTTTTTTTTTTTAAATGGTACTTTTGATCCCAACATTGCTTTTCAAAAAAAAATTATGAATAATAATTTATGTTAATTACAAGATTGCTTTCCTTAATATATTGTTTGTAATAAAATAATTTTTTTAATATTTCAATATTTAATTTTATTTAAAATTTTAACTTGATAGTTTATCTTATCTGAATATTATGTAAATTAATGTATAACTATTGAGCATTCAGAATTGTTTTTTTTTTAAATGGTACTTTTGATCCCAACATCGCTTTTAAAAAAATATATTTTGTAAGGAAGTAGTTGTGTGTGTGTTTGTTGTTGATAAATGAAATCATTTTTTTTTTTTTTACCTTCCTCAATTTTAAAACATTTTTTTGTAAAATTCATGGCGTCAGTCCAAACTCAGCCAAATATGTACTTGCCTAAACTCAAGTATTTGTTGGGTTGGAGTATCAAGGAAGGGTCATTTTGAATAGTATTTAAATATCTTTTTTATAAATTGTAAAAAAAATAAAATAGACAGACAAATATTTACGAATATTCACTCTAAAGCATATTCTTCTTTTATATTTGAAAATTATAATTTTGGGTTTCTTAATTATTTTTGATTTTCCATTAAATTCATTTTGTACTTTTGGGGAGTATAGGTTGAGGAATATATGGTTGCTAAGTTATTGACTTTAGGGGATATAGGGTGGTTCTAGGCTTAACTAGCTGAAGAATAATAGTTGGAAAGTTTCTTTAATTTAATTCCCTTGCATATAGTTTCATATGGTAAAGACCCAAGTAGATTCCTCTCCTCAATTGAATTATTTTATTTTTAAACTTCCCAAATATTTCATTTTGTTCGGCCTGCCTACTTTGTAATTTCTTTTATTCCAATAATGTAATTGGATTTCTTCAAAATAATGTGAATATATGTATTTTTTTTAAAGTAAAGGTATTCTCCTATTTGAGGCAATCATATTCGAGACATTGTCAGACATTACATGTGAGCACATCTCCTAACAAAAATTCGAACATTGGTTCGTCACGTTGTGAGAGATTAGTTTATTGACTTTATTCTACTAGACCTAGCCCCTATTAGTGAATATATATGTTTTTTTTTTTTAATGTAATATCAAAGGTATCCCCACAGCCGGCAGCCATGAGACTAATCCTTTTCGCCTTACTGTCAGTGCACAAAGCGGTAGAAAACTGGCCACGGGGTTGAATATATATGTTTTGTTTGATGACAAGTTGTAGTTTTTTAATATTGTTATTTAATTGGGTTAAATTTGAGCTTGTCAAGTCTAATTAGGTGGTAACTCTCCCAAAGAGTTTTTTTGCATCCACATAAACTCAAATTTGAGATTGTATACTTAAAGGGAAAAGGCTTATTCCACTAGGACCAATGATGGTTGATTGAGGTAAGTTGTATTATAAACATTGTGATTTGTTATAAATTGCATGTTTTATATTTATATGTTTTAAATGTATTTTTAAGAATTATTCATAATCACCAACAAATTGTTAGTTGATATGGTAAAAAGTCTCACCTTGTAAGTAGAAGAATATCAAAGTCTAAGAAGCACACTTGTTATGGGAGATGAGAACTCTTTGTCTTTTATATCTCGAAGGGAAAACCCTTGACCAATAAAAAAGAAGAAGTATTTATAATCACCTTAATTAAATATGAATTTCCAACACTTATAACTTCTAGGTTGCTATTACTTATTTTTTTATACTACCAATCGGCCTTCGGCGCTTTTTTTAAATTATATTATCAGGTGACTAAGTATCGACTAAGCCATTATTATTTAATTTATGCATCATAACATTTTTTATTATTTTTTAAGTCCAAACATACAGTTACAGACCCAGAGTTTTAGGTTTGTGAGTGCATAATTAGTTGTGGGATTTGGGGCAACGCCCCTGAATTTTTTTTTAAGGAATGTTTTAAACGTATTAAAAAAACAAAAGAGTATAAACAATAAAAGAAAGAAAAATTCAACTTAACATAAAAAAATAATAATCAAGAGTCAACTAACCTTTACATCAGAACGATTACAAAAGCATTCTTCGATTCTTCATTCCTTGAAAATATTGCATTATATCTTCATAATCAATCGTATCAAATATATCACGTTCAACATAAGTTAGCATGCATGAGTTAAACCAATCATCACTTATCCAATTGCGCAACTTATCTTTAATAAAAGTTATTGTAGAAAAAACCCGCTCAACACTAGCAGTTGCTACCGGTAGAACGAGTGCCAACTTTATCAACAAATAGATCAATGGATAAACAATATCCTTTCTCTTCTCAACCATCTTCAAAGCAAGGTGAGAAATTGTTTGCAAATTGACAAAGTCAGAATCAAACGGGGAAGGACGATATCCTTTAGGTATGCACAGTTTTTTAAATATATATATATATATATATATAGGGGTTTAAACTTCTCATGTTGCATGAGAAGAAGAAGATTCCTACACACACATGAAATGGTGGGACCCACATATATATATATATATATATATATATATATATATATATATATATATATATATATATATGTGTGGGTCCCACCATTTCATGTGTGTGTAACATGAGAAAACACTTCTCCTACAACATGAGAAGTGTTTTTCCCATATATATAACCTAAAAGTTTATGTACGCATGTGCGTGCACCTGTGCCTACATAGGTCCGCTGTTGCAAACATATATACATTTCTTTGCAATGCAGATTATGTCATACTAATTACATTTTGATGTCATTTAGCTGAGGGCATTCTATATAGATCTTAAACTTTAAGTTACCATCATCACCAACAAAACGTGGAAGCAAAGAAAAAACAAATCATTATACTCAGTTTGATCGTAGAACCAAATGTTTTATGATTTAGGAGGAAAAAGTTCCACAATAAATATAGTTTGATTTTTTTATTTATTTATATAAAACTATGTTATTTCATCCTCATTTTCCCCCTTCATTTAATTTGTACAATAAATTTTACTGCCAGTTGTACTTCTTTGCCAACCATAGGTAATGAAATTTGTCAAGATTAATCAATCTAATTAATAAGAATACAGTTGGCCAAAAAAGTACGAGTAATTAATAAGAATACAACTTAGGTTGCTAGTCCGCTCAAATCTATCTTACCTATGAAAAGCTCTTGTCTATGGGAAATATATAAATACCACTATAAAATTTTATTTTAAAAAATATTAAATTAAAATAAAAAGACAAACATATCACTCTCCTCTTATTTATAAATTCAATTTTTAAGAGAGTGAAATTGAACTTATAAATAAGATCAGAATGATAAGTTCAGAAATTGTAAAAACTTAAAAAATAAAGAGAAGAAGCTATCTGAAATGTAAAACCCTAGAAGATAAATACTATTATAAACATTTCTTAAACTCCAAGACAATTTGCTTAAACTATTTTTATAAAAAAATTAAGTAATTTATTTTTCAAATTTTGTACAAATTTTTAAAAAAAAGTGTTTAGTTAAATGCAATAACATAAAATAGAAATATATATATATATATTTAAACATAAACATAAGGTTTCAAATATGAAACCATGTATTTTCAGATAAAAAAAATTGTGAATCCATGTAAATATTTTAAAAAATCTCTGTTGTTTGTTAAGTATTCTTGCGTGTGTGTATTTATCAACTCCGGCAATATATATATCAACTAATTTCTTTATGAGACAATCCTTTAGAAAAAAAAAATTAAAAATGTCAAAAGATAAAAAGGAAGTTCCAAATAGTCATAATACTAAAGAGGTGTTATGGTCTGATTCGTTCTTTTTAAAATTAAAAGGAAATGACATAATTGTCTCTCAAAGTTTAATTTTCACTTTGACAAAATCACTTGTGAAACCTTTTTATCTGAACTTGTGAAACCCTTATCAAATCTTGTGAATTTTAATTTTCAACTGGTGAAATCCTTTAAAGAAGTTATGAAATTTTTTAAAGAAGATGTGAAATTCTTTTGAGAACTTGTAAAAACCTTGCTCGAATTTATGAAACTTTTATCGGAACTTGTAAAACCATTAGAAGATTTTGTTAATCAAAATTTTTAACTTACGAAATTCTTTAAGGAAATTGTAAAATTCTTTTAAGAACTTAGGAAAACTTTATAAGATATTATGAATCAAAATTTGCAACTTGTGAAATTTTTTAAAGAAATTGTGAAATTATTTTGAGAATTTGTGAAAACCTTATCCGAACTTGCGAAACCTTTATCAGATCTTGTGAATTCAAATTTGTAACTTGTGAAATTGTTCATGGAAATTATAAAAAATAAAAATAAAAAATTGAGAACTTGTGAAAACCTAATTTGAATTTTATCAGATTTTGTAAATTTTGATTTACAATTTATGAAATTCTTATAAAAATTGTAAAAACCTTATATAAATTTGTGAAACTTTTATTAGAATTTGTGATCCGCACATTGCACATTCTTCTCTATTCTTAATTTTAAACTTAGAAGAATATTTCTGTCATCTCATTTTAATTTTGAAAAGGACGAATCAAGCCCCTTTTTTTATTTTCATTTTAATTTTGAAAAGCACGAATCAAGCCCCTTTTTTTATTTGCACGGCAAACAGCTAAAGTTATGGATTCAATGCCCATTGGATGTTAAAGTGATGGTAAAAATAAAATCTTCCCCCAGGTCTTTGTTTTTTTTTTTATAAACAAAATTTAGGAGAGGGGTTGGGTTTACCCACGGTCCAACCCAGGGCATACATGACTGAGAGTACACATGCCTCAATCTCAGCCTGCGTTTCCACAAGTTCACATCACCTACGATACCTCCCCCAACGCCTTGACCAACTTCAGGATCGAACTCCCTCCCTTTGATGAGAGTGTCCGACCCCTTTACCAGTTGAACCCAAGGATAAGGGGTATCTTCCCCCATGTCTTTAAGATAAGAACTAATTAACTATTTTGAAGAGATTAATAAAACTAACTAAATTACGTAATTATAATATATATCATGTATCATTAGATTATATATTAATTTATAAATAATACTAATTAATTTGAAGAAAAACTATAAATATAAATAATTTAAAATACCTTATTTATGTTCCTTCAATCTCTCCAAAAAAAAAAAAAATCAAATAAGAAGTACTAGTATTAATTTTACTTACCTCTTGTAATTATAGGAATATAAAAGAGAAAACGATGGAAAAAGAATTTCAAAATTGGAAAATCATAAATTAGATTTGTTAATAAAAATTGATAAAGTAATGATGAGACTGAATAAATAATTTAGGACTTATTTTATAAGAAATACCTAGATTTTAAAATTTCAAAGTTGTTGTTTTTTTGTCACACTTCTTTTTTTTTTTTTTTTGAACAACTTTTTGTCACTCTCAATATAAAAATCTGGCGAAAAAATTATAGGAATAAAAAGTCTGCAATATCAATGAAAGACCTCTTAACTAATTGTCATAACGGCCGCCTTAGACCCGTCCGCTAAACAATTATTCTTTCTTTCCCTTCGTATGGGCCGAAGAAGCTAAACCCAAGAAATTGAAAAAATAAATAAATAAATAGCCAACAGACAAAATCTAAGCTCGACTCATCCGTCTTCATCATTGAATCCTCCCACTGTTACTCACTGCTTTACCTGAACTCTCTCGTCTTTTTTTTAAACTTTTCTTTGTGCGGAGGGTTCAAAACTCCGACCATCACCTTTTTTTTCACTCCCACGTTTTTCTCTGACGCTCTAGAGCGGGGACGGCTCTGTCTTTTAATTACTTCTCCTCATTCTTTTAATCCTTTATCGTAGCCCGATCCTGATTCAAATCCGTGAAATTCAAGTACTGAGTAGGAAACTGTGAATCCGATCCCACCCTTCTTTCCTCAAACTTGTTTCGTCCGGCCTGAACTTAGTGTTACCAAACTACCCCACGTGGTAACAATACTCTCCTACTTCTCTGTTTTTTATTTATTTATCTGAAGCACCATTTTTCATTATGTTTTCATTCTTTCCAATGATGTAGGAAATTAAATTTTTGTTTTTTTATGGCTAATGGAAGCTAGCTATGTGGGTGGTATTTATTTTATAAGCTGAGAGAATATTTTCTTTCTTATTTGCTGATGTTCTGTTCATTTGATTTCATATGGATTTTGATTCTGTAACCATGAAGAATACCCAGGTGGAAGAATCTTAAGACACATTAGCTCGATCTGGCATCGTGAAGGGGGATTTTTGTGCATACCCAGTGTTTTGAAATTTGATACTTGGGAAAGACAACTTTTATTAGAACCGTGGTAAAAAAAATGCAGTCCAGGTTGGGAGCTTTGGAGGAAGGGAAGGAACCTGTAACTGCATCTAGAACAAATCAATCTAGGCCCTTCCCTTTGAGACTATTGAAGTTCTTCTTGCTATTTTTTATTGTTGGCATTGGTGCTTCATTTGTGAGTATCTTTATGGTTCGGCGTTTTGGAATCAACACTGGAGCCCTAGTACAGTCTAGTTCTTTTAGGCCTTGCTTTGAGCAGTCAGGGAGCATAGAAAGTTGGATTAGGCCTCCATCAAATTTGTTGCATACAATGAATGACACTGAACTGTTCTGGAAGGCTTCTTTTGTTCCTGGAATTAAAAGCTATCCATTTAAAAGGACCCCCAAGATTGCTTTCATGTTCTTGACGAAAGGACCGTTGCCATTCGCGCCGCTTTGGGAGAAGTTTTTCAAGGGGCATGAGGGCCTTTATTCAATTTATGTTCATTCTCTACCGTCTTACACGTCTAATTTTCCACCATCTTCAGTTTTTTACAGGAGACAGATCCCAAGCCAGGTATAGAATACCTTTTATTTGTTTTCTGTTTTTTAATCTGTTGATTTTATTCATGAGAAAGTAGCATCCTCCATCTTTGCTAAATGTTAATTGGCATGGCTGCTGTGAAATTTCTGTTCTGTGGACTAGTATATATTAAAATACCAGTTACTCTTTGGTGGGCACTTTGAGCTAGCCAAATTGTTGTTTATTATGGCCTTCTATAATGAATGATTATATTTGATAATTTTTAAGGATTGCTAGATCTTGTTGTTTTGCGTAATATTGTCTATAAACTTGATAGCTTCATTTGTTGTCATTCCTATGAGTAAAAATCTCCCAAGCCTGCATATCTGTCTTATGCTTTAATGCTATATAGATTTTTGTAGAAACTATGTGACAGGAATAATTAATATATGTTTCCCCTTGCTGTAAGTAAGAACTACCGTCTGGATTGTATTCTTCATATGATTCCGCATCTTTGAAGTGCACCATAATCAAAGGGAAAAAAACTGTGTTAGGTGCTCAAAAGATAATAAGAGAAATAAAGGAAAAGAACCTCTCTATTAGAATATGAGCAAGGATCTTGAACTCATATCACTAATAAAGCAAAACTCTAATTAGGAAAAGAGAGAAAGTGTCTTGCTCAACTTGTACGTGAATCGGTTTCTTGTCACTTTGCTTTGATCTCTTTCATGGATTTCATTTTTCTAGCTCGAGATACATTGCATCTGTATCATTTATATAATATCAGTTTTATCAACAACAAAAAATCCCTGATAATAGTCCTCCTTCCAAAGAATAAACATAAACGGATTATTTTCTTGGTGGGCTGTCTTGTAGTTAGTTCAGCTGGTAAACTCCTTCATGCTAAATGGTGATGTGGTTTTGAGGGGATATTTAGAGTTTAAAATTTATTCATCAATACATACAAGCCTGTAATGCAATCTATATTGGACTTTCAAGCCTCCAACTATTTGGATCAGCACCTTCCATCTCTCCATTTATGTGTGTGTAGTAATATTAGCTTAATGCTTAACACATGTTTTCAAGATTGTCAGGTTCATTCTCCCTTCTTATTACTATCAGATTGCACACTCACCTGAAACCAGGAACAGATAATTATTAGAGTTCTAATGTCACATGTTTCTTCTTGAAAATGTCTTATCGTTTCATTGCCTAGTTGTGTGGATTGAGATATATTTACTGTAAAAAAATTGTATTTGCATTTCTTTTTTAAGAGAACACACTTTTCAATATATGATTGGAGCCTAGAGAAATCACAAAAGGTTAAATCCAACTATCAAACACAGTTTTCTTATCATCCAACACTTCATTGGAAGTACATTATTGTTCTACTAAAATGATTTTTCCGGAAGATTTGGATAATGTGTTTGTTAGGGCATGAATTTGGAGACAAGTTTTTGGTTGAGCATTTTCTATGACTATGAAATTACTAATCAGCTTTTTTTCTTGAGCAGGTAGCAGAGTGGGGAAAGATGAGTATGTGTGATGCTGAAAGAAGACTTCTTGCTAATGCACTGCTTGATATATCAAATGAATGGTTCATCCTCCTATCTGAGTCCTGTATTCCTCTCCAGAACCTTAGCATCGTGTACCGATATATATCACGGTCATGGTACAGCTTCATGGGTGCGGTTGATGAACCTGGTCCCTACGGTAGAGGGCGCTATAATGAACACATGGCTCCTGAGGTCAACTTATCTGACTGGCGCAAGGGATCACAGTGGTTTGAAATTAACCGGGAACTCGCAGTTAGGATAGTTGAAGATAGCACTTACTATCCGAAGTTCAGAGATTTTTGCACACCACATGCATGCTATGTTGATGAGCACTATTTCCAGACTATGTTAACCATTAACACTCCTCATCTTTTGGCAAATAGGAGCCTCACTTATGTTGATTGGTCAAGGGGCGGCGCTCACCCAGCTACATTCGGTAAGGATGACATCAAAGAGGAATTCTTCAAGAAAATTTTGGAAGAGCAGACATGTCTTTATAATAACCAGCCATCATCACTTTGTTTCCTATTTGCTAGGAAATTTGCACCTAATGCTTTGGATCCTCTTTTAGCTATAGCATCCAAAGTTCTAAGAATTTGAGAATGTCTTAGCTTGTTGGAGTTGAATCTTTGAAGGAGGCCTCTTTGAAGCATATGCTAGTTTAGTTCTAATTTAGCTCTTAGACGCATAAAATTAATCTTCTCTTCCTCCCTACTCTGCAGAAATTTAGCTAGGTTTATAAGATATTGAACTTAGTTACATTTTTATACAAATATGAGTCCCAATTCATACTAATTTTGATTGGGTTATTAGTTTGCTGCTTGCTGGTTAATGTAGTCCTACGCTGCTGTAACCAACCACATTAATAAAAAATTTATACTCTTCCTTTCTGGTATGTCTTTGGCAATTATTAGACGACCTGTTTTGTTTGGCTATACTATCTGAAGAATTATCAACTACGCTTTTATGTTCAGATTTTTGAGGCATTGACTCAGCCTATGAGCTTCTGATAGGTAAAGAATACTTTTTTTTTGGGGGCCAACGATAGGTAAAGAATAATTAATTATAGAAGAATTACAACATTTGCACCATTTGCATCTCTTATATACTTATAAATATTATGTTGTCTTTTTTTTTTTTCCTTCCTATTTATTTCATCTTAAAGATCATAAAAGAACACTGTCACGGGGCAAAATCAAGTGGAAGAAACCTGTAGCAAGATTTTGAGTTGATCCCTGTGAATAAAAAAAAATGGCAATAAGGAACTAACCCATCATTTTGAGTCCAATAAGGCTCAAATCAGAGGTATTAACCAACAAAAATTCTTAGCCTTTTTCACAAGACACTTACAAATTTCCAAAAAGCATTCAATTTGGGGAGGGAAGAGCAATAATTAATATGATGTTTGAGTTGCAAAAGAGAGTTGGCATAGGTGGTAAGAGATTTGATCAAGTCTCAAAGGGATGTGTGTTCGATCCCCGCTGCTGTCGCTGAGACTCCTTTGGTAGGTGATCGTGCCCTGGCCTTAATGGGGGACTGATGCCGAACCCCTCCAAAACCTTGTTATAAATATATATATATATATATGATGTTTGAGTTTAGTGTAGTTAGTAAGAATAATATTAAAGATCATTTGAATTTTAATATTTCTAACTGTTCTTATTAATTTATAATTTGAAAACTCACTGTTCAACATATGATTAGAGCCTCAGAAATCACAAAAGCTTAAATCCAACTGTCAAATGAAAGCGATTTATGACATGAGTGTCGCTGCATTATATGACTTTTAGTGTAGAGAAGAATAATTAATTAATATTATATTTGAAATTTTTTAAACCAAAATGTTTAAAAATATCTGGAAACAAATCAATCAAATTTGGGATATATCAAGATCTCTTTTTAATGCATCAAAATATTTCCTTCGTTAGTTTTGCTAGGAAAATTAATTAATTATGGGATTAAAACTTTTTTATTTTTCCAAAAAGGGATTTAATATATCTAATGTTACAACCAATGGTTAATATAAAGGAAATAAAAATATTTATATAATAATATTGTGATATTTTAAAAGATAAGAATTATTATAAAATTTTAAATTGTTAATTATGGATTTTTATTATATTTTATGTTTGTTAATAATTAGTTTCTTTTATGGGTTGATTTTCTTAAAAATTTATTTAACTCTTTTTTTCTCATGTAGCTATCATTATTTTTTTCCCCTTATTTATTGATATAGTGAGTGGGTTAATAGACATAAATCATTTAAAGAAAAAAATATTTTATATATAAAATTGGGGAGGGTATTAATATTTATTTTTAATTAATAATTATGTCAACGGTTTAGCCGAAGGGCTCAACCGATCTAACGGTTTGAATCATGGCTCGCTAGCTTTTCCGGCTTGAAAACACTGCTTCTAACCATCTGGAAAGTATTCTTTATTTGATTCCTCATCTATGAAGTGCACAATAATTAAAGCGGAAGTAACTTTGCTTTGATCTCTTTTGTAGATTTTATTTTTCCAGCTTGAGATAAAGCCTCCCACAAGCAAGCTGGCTCAATTCAATTTTATCTGACACTGCATTCAAATTCTCAAACGTCCTTTTTAAGGTTTGGATTTTTGCCTTTGACATTCCATATTTCCTTCTTCTTCTTCTGGTCCCTAGTCCACTACCTCCATAACCTCAATTTTCATCTTCTTCTCGAGAACAGACTTTGGGTTTCAGACCACTAAATTCGTATTTGGGGCATCTAGATGCTCTCTTTTCCTCTCCCCATCTGAAGAATATTAGAAAAGAGTACTTTCTTGGCAGAAATCTTATATAAATGTTATAATTATTCTTTTCTTCAGTGTTAGTGTTGTTATTAACAAAGCCATTAAGATGAATGATTTGAAGCGTGGTTGAGAATCTTGACAATCAAACAAGTGATTTTCTGATTGAAATATGCTGGCTTTTCTAATTATATGCTTAATCATTTCATAAAAGAACCACAAAAACTCCACACATAAGCTGTATTCTTGTTAAATATTATAATTATTCTTTTCTTCAGTGTTAGTGTTGTTATTAGTTTGTAATGCATTATATTTAGGACATAATTTGTAGTGCATTATTTAGGACTGAAGGGAGTATATATATATATTAGATACAGTCATAAAATGCTGAACCAATTTGGGAGATAAGTTGTCACGTATTTACTTAGAGTAGTAGACAGTTATAAAAACAAGTTTCTCTTCCCAATTCCTCATACATGACCCAAGTGGTTGTTGCATTATAGCAATCAGTTTGGCCAACGTCAATAGCATACTTAAAATCTGTATGCCCAAAGCATAAGCATCCAAGATCTCATATTAAATGGAACAAATATAATAACCAATAAAACCATCATTAAGGGGAAAAAAAAAATTTATCTGGCACACTAATTTTATTCTACATCTTTTCATTGGCATTTGGGGCATAGAGGCCAAAATAAAAAATGCCTGTGGTCATTTTCTGTTTCTACTATTTACAGCTTCCTTTGATTTTTACTCTCTAGAAACAAAATTTTGTCGGAATGTTCGACAGGTATGAATTGAATAGAAAGGTAGTTTTACTGGGTCTTATTTTCTTATTCATTGTATATGAAATTGGTATTATATTTAGCTTCAACCTATCTTAATTAAAATCAAATACATGACTGGAAACAAAGATAACCACAAAACTCCATAGCCTTGGTGTAAAGATAACGAAAAAGACAGCTGCAATCTTAAGAAATGTGAACACTCTTATACCTATTGGCTAATGGCTATGAAAAAATCAAGTTGATCTTCATCTTCTTCCTGTATTTAAAGGCAGCATGTAAGACTAATTTAAACCAAATAGGTATCAAAGAGATAGGTTAGCCAGGTTTGGGAAGTACTTGGTATCAAAGCTGTTAACTAGTCTAATTAGAGAGGATAATTAGGAGAAAAGATAATGAGAAATGAAGTGTATTGAGAATAGAGCAATAATGCTCATACAAGAAGTGTAATGTGATTAAAAGTAATTGTGAGAGTGTGGATCCCTTTATATAGATTAGGGTTCCTAACTAACCCTCTAACTAACTCTTTAACTAATCAATTGAACTATAAAAACTAAGCCCTTAATATAATGGGCCTTAACCAACTCATTTAATCCCATATATTCTAACACGCTGTAACACCCCATGTTTGAAATGCGGAATTTTTTTTTTTTTTTCAAACAAACAATCAGAGTGGAGAAATAGAGCGAAAGAGCATTTGGATTCTTAGCCAAAACAGCAACCATTGTGTAACATTGCATAGATTACAGTAGTCCAAATGTTTAGAAAGGAACAACAGATAGAAACAGAAACGGAAAGGAATGCGTAAAGCGATAAAGATAGAAACAGTCTTCACCGCATGCCTACTCCGGGTACTTGCCTCGATCCAAGATCCGTGGTCCTCCTGACCCTGAAGCTACAGTTGAGATTCAATTCAACGTATTGAATCTCAGGTAACGGTTAACCTCATACCCAAACAATACAGTATACAGACAACAGATATTTCTAGAGCTAATACAACAGTATATCATCACAAAAGCACTCGGCAGATGCATGATCATTATGCCGACAAACATAAGCAATAAGCAATATGAAAGCCCCACAATGTAAAACAACAATAACAGACTGCACTATTCACCGGTGCCACGATAATTAGTCGTGTCTCGCCGCTAGGAAAACAAAACGGTGTTATCAAAACTATAACCCGTATAAGCTGTACGTATAACGGTCTACGAACATATCATTGACATATAAGTATTTAAGAAGCACAAGATTAGTGTTACAGATGCGCGTCCGTACCTTCGTTGATGTACGTAAGTGTTTAAGCGGAAACTTTGTACTTTCGACGGAAAACGGTGATTTGTCCGACAATGCACGTTGGACGACGTAAAGGCAGCAAATTTAGGATTCTGACTTCCTCTACAAGTAATATCACTTTTATTAGTGATTTGATACTACAACTGGCATTTTAGGTAAAAATTACCATTTTGCCCTATACCCCTACTTGGCGGAATTTCGCGGCGCTCCGCTACATAGGCTATTTTTTTTCCAAAATTTCGCCAGAACTTCGACGCATTTATGATTCTTGAAAATAAAGACTAAAATAGCCCTCCCATATGATACCCAATCATACTTTGAAATTTAAAGGCTATTACTACCCCTAATTTTGAAAGAGTTATAAAAACTACAACTTTTCAGCGACTCGATCCCTACTATGTTTACACCTCTCGCATATTTTTCAACGCAAACAAGGATCTAAAACATTTGTAGGAATCTTGTCACCTACTTTCTAAATCTAACTAACAATTCTACTAACTACTAAACTAAAAACTAAAGACTAAAGCCCGAAAGACTTACCCGTTGAAGACTTCGGCAGAGCTTCCGCCCAGAACTTCTCTCTCTTCTTTCTCTCCCTAGCAATTTCGGCCAAGGAGCTCAAAGAAGAATGATGTGCAGAATTTGAAGGAGGGGGGGTATTTATAGGGTTTAGATAAGGCATTGTTTGGCATTTTTGGGTTATAAAAAACCCATTTTGCCCGATCGGTACCCGATTTGCGTGATTTCGGAGAATTCACAAAATTATGGATTTACAACTTTGAAGACAAGTTCTCACTTAGTAGAAATGTCCAAGTTAACCTAAATTTTGATTCCATATAGGTCTCCAACAGTCCAGTTGAAGTTTCCTCGAAAAACGTGTCCGAACGCGTCCGGTGTCGGAATTCGTTTTCGGAGATATCAATCTCTTCGAAATAATTCACTGATTCCAAATATGTCAAAATAAATTCAAACCCATTCCTAAATATTGAGTTAGAATTTATTTTCCTCTTTTCCAAAAATATGCCTATATGCATTTTTCCCTATTTTGTTTTATTAGGAAAATGCACAAACGGCCTCGGAATTAACTTCCGGAAGAGGTCACTTAAAGGTAAAAACTCACTGATCAATATTTTACCTTGACCTTGAAATTCCTATTTCTAGATCTCTAGATAGGATCCGTTTCCTAATTTAAATATTACTATTCACACTTTTTACTTTAATTAATTATATTAATATAATAATATGCAACTTGATAAATATATATATAATAATTTTTTTTTTCTTCTTTCACCAACAAAGATGTCGGCAGCCCCCTTGTGAATATATATATATTATTTTTTTTTTTATTTAATTAATTATTTAATTATTTACTTATTTAATTTTCCAAAAATTCACAAAAATACCTAATTGGTCAATTCTTGTATTTAGGCTTAAAAATACCTAAACTCAAATATTTTTCACAAAATTTCCAATTAATTAGTAAATATATTTTTACTAATATTCAACTAATTTCCACTAATTTTTGAGCTTCCCATAATTATTACTGAATTTCCTTTGCATATGCTTAAGTAATTAGCCCAATATTACTTAATTACTTAATTATCATAACTTGATAATTTTCTTAATTACAATGTCTCATTATCTTCATATTCTTGCATTAACCTTGGTATTATCATACCTCCAACATTATTCCATAATTACAAGGGTATTTTGGTCTTTTTACTACCTTTTGAACATTCTTATACAATTTTCCCAAGTTCATATTTTATTAAATTACCATAATTATGGATAATATACTCTCCTAATTCACTTGGTCATTTTACCGCCTTTTGGTATTTTTCCCATAATTTCCTAAGTTAATTACCCTTTGCAGGGGCATTTTGGTCATTTTGGCTCTTTGGCCCTTAAATTCCCTAATTTCTTGTAGAAATTCTACTTAGAAAATAGACTGTATTTACACAATACCGGAGATTGAAATTTCACTTATCAGAAATATCCAACTTTTATTTATAATATGCCGGATAAATATCAGGTATTACATTTCTCCCCCTTACACAAAATTTCGCCCTCGAAATTTAATCTATACTAACTAAACTTCGGGCCATGAACTCTGGGTACTTCTCCTTCATGTCACTCTCAGTTTCCCATGTTGCCTCTTCGGGTGTTAAACCCTTCCAGACCACCTTCACTATCAGAATAGTCTTGTTCCTGAGCCGTTTCTCCTTATGATCGATGATCTGCTCGGCTCGACTATGAAGGTATTATCATGCCGTACTTCAACATCCTCGTACTCGATGACATGATCATGGTCAGGTTGGTATTTCTTCAATTGTGACACGTGAAAAACATCGTGGAGATTACTCAGGTTTGGGGGTAAGGCTAACTGATAAGCTACTTCTCCGCGCTTAGCCAAAATTTCGAATGGTCCAACGTACTGTGGACTGAGTTTCTTCCTCTTGAGCGTCCCGCCGACACCAGCACTGGGGATAACTTTAGAAATACATGGTCGCCGACATAAAACGTTAGAGGTCTCCTCCTTTTGTCAGCACTGTCAACAACTACCCAAATTGTGTCATGATTTCTGATTTTGGGCAGACCTACCACAAAATCCATGGTTATGTTCTCCCATTTCCATTCCGGCAGTTCTAATCCTTGCAAAAGACCAGGGGGTCGACGGTGTTCAATCTTTACTTTCTGACAGGTCAAGCATTTGGCCACGTATTCTGCTACGTCTTTCTTCATTCCGGGCCACCAAAGTTCGGATTTCATACTCTGGTACATCTTGACCATGCCTGGATGTAGAGTGTATTTACTCTTATGAGCCTCATCCATTATCGTCCGCCTTAATTCATCCACTGGCGGTATGTAAACTCGCTGTTTATACCTGACCAACCCACTAAGTGATAGGTCATAGTCTTGGGTCTCACCTCGAGAAATCTTCTCACGAGTCTCGATAGCCCAATTATCTTGCTTCTGAGCTTTTTCCACTTCATCTCTCAGATCATACTCCCCTTGACTTGCAAGAAGTGTAGCAAGATAGGCATCGGTGGTGCATGCCGACCCATGCAGATTTGGTTGGATAGATTCGGTCTCGAAATCTTCCGGCGGTAGCCGCTCTTGTATCATCATATATGATACCCGCACTGTCTTTCTACTAAGAGCATCAAGAACAACGTTTGCTTTACCCGGATGATACTTGATTTCCAGGGTATAATCTTTAATCAGCTCCATCCAACGACGCTGTCTCATGTTGAGTTCTCGTTGATCGAACAAGTATTTCAGACTCTTGTGGTCACAATACACTTCTACGGTTACACCGTACAAGTAATGCCTCCATATCTTCAAAGCGAACACGATAGCCGCCAGCTCTAGATCGTGTGTAGGATAGTTTAACTCGTGAGGTTTCAGCTGACGAGAGGCATAGGCCACCACCCCGCCCTGGCAGCCAAAATTCGCATTTGCTCAGCTTAGCATATAGTTGCTTTTCCCTGAGTATGCTCAACACCTTTCGCAGATGTTCTTCGTGCTCTTCTTTACTCTTAGAGTAGATCAAAATGTCATCAATGAACACCACCACAAACTGGTCTAGGTGTTGTCGGAAGATACGGTTCATATAATCCATGAATACCGCAGGTGCATTTGTCAATCCGAAGGGCATCACAAGGAATTCATAATGCCCATATCTGGTTCTCGAAAGCCTGTCTTGGGAACATCGCCATCCTTAACTCGCAACCGATGGTATCCCGAACGCAAATCAATCTTTGAAAAGATCGTAGAACTGCATAACCGATCCAAAAGATGGCTCACTTCAACCTTGTCTCCGGCAAATGATATCTCCTTTTTGCCACAGTCGATCATCGCACCGTTGGCCGTTAACCAGTTCAGACCGAATATGACGTCGATGCCGTGAAGAGGTAGACGGATAAGATCCACTTTAGAAACTCGTCCATCCACGTCAGCAGTACAATTCATACATGCATCAGAAGCTAAAGACTTTACACCCAACGGTGTAGATACAACAAGATCAAATGGCAATCTACGGGCATGCAATCCTAAACGACTTGCACAATCATAGGAAATAAACGAGTGACTAGCACCCGAGTCATACAATGCTTCAAGTAGATTTCCATTGAGATAGATGGTACCTTGAACCATCTCTGGGGGACTTTTTGGCCTCTGTGTTTGTCAATGCAAAGATTCGGCCAGTGTTCTGAGGTCTCGCCTCTGCAGTCTTCTCGGGGCAATCCCGGCTAATGTGTCCAGGCTTCTGACACTTGAAACAGACTTGTTTCCCATCGCAGTTGGCTCCTGGATGGTACTTCTTGCATTTAGGACACGTCTGGGATCCCAGTTGTCTAGGGTAATTTTGTTGCCCGGTTGGTAGGGTCTCTTGTTTCCACCCCGGTTGTTGTTCCAAGGTGCCTTCCTCTTCGTGAGGAACCTCCGCGGTTGGAACCACCGCGACTTGCATTATTTCCGTCCCGGCTTGGATTTGCGCAATTCCTTCAAGTTGCGCTCTGTCATCCTGCAGATTCCACCGCTTTGGCCATCTTCGAAATTGCTTTGAGACACTAACCTTGCCCTTATATCATATTTCAGCCCGGTTACAGTCGGTTAGCCTTCAACTCTCATTCTTGTAGATTTTCAGGTATGATGAATACCGCGACAGGTTGGTAAAACGGGCGAAGTAGTCGTCGAAAGACTCCTCAGCTCCTTGCTTGATCTGCAGGAATTCTTCTTCTTTAATTACCTGTGTTGATGGAGGAAAGTACTGTTCATTGAACTGCTCAAGGAACATCTCCCACGTAACAGGACTGGGCAGAGTTGTGGAAACGCTCTTCCACCATCTGTGAGCATCTCCCTCAAGTTTATAAATTGCTAGCTGGGCCATCCGATTTCCATTGTCATTGTCATCATTGTCATCATATTCTTCTTCATCATTGTGGTTATTTTCTTCTTCATTTTCTCGCTCCTCTTCATGTTGTCGTGCTTCCGGTTGCCTTTGTGCCTCCCGGTCTGTTGGTTCTGTCTTGCCAGAGAGTATCAATCGAACTCTTTGTTCTGTAGAGTTCTACGCATTTCTTCAATTTCATCACGTCCGGGTTGATTCGGTTCATTGTTTCTTTCATCCCGAGGTCATCGCTCCTCCTCTACCTCGGCCTCGACCACGGCCTCGGCCTCTTGGTGCACCGGCACCTCTTAGTATCGCCATGTGTTATTCTTTTTCCTTTAAATAATTATGACAAAATATGTAAACATTAGAAATGGCATAACAATTTGCACACCAAACATATATTCACATATATTCATTTCATAAGGTTCATACATATCGGTCGTTCTAATCCTAATACAAGTCTTACTTGTACAATCTCCTTATTCAAACGTATTTACAATATTCCAAAGTACTTGGAGATACAACCCAAACTTCCTAGTTTCTACAATCCTGACTTCCTTGTACCGATGCTTTTCCTTTCACATGTACAGGCGAACCAAGCACTTCAAATAGCGTAGGTGAATTCTAACTCCAAGAATGGGTCCGTCATCCAAGAGTTCGTTGATAATCCTTGCCCAAAAGCGGGTACAAGGAAGAAGTACAAAGTGGAACGAATCCAAGCTGCGGGTGCATGTTGGTCACAATTGGCTTGATAATTTCTGATCAGGCTTAGAAACATCAGATATTTGCTTTGAGTATCGTGGGCGTAGTTCTCTACTTCAGCAAGGTAGTGTTCGAACGAATGATTAATGGTGTATCATCGTCTAGGACGTAATGATAGTCGTCAGGTTCGGCTATCTCATCGTCAAGAAGTTGGATCTCGGGGTAGTTAAAGTTATCACCAACTGAGGTGTGAGTTGAAGTAGGGCTTCCTGGATCAATTTGGTCCTCTATCACTAGGTCATACTGAAGCTGGGTGATAAAAGGGTTCTGATTCATTGTAGTAGTGACTGGGAGTAGTGGGGTCAGTATTCTCATAGTTTGGATCATAAGGGAACAGTTCACTGTGGTCTGGACTCCAAGGTGGAACAGGTTCAGAATGGTTTGTGGATTCAGGCTCATTCAGTTGGGCGTTGCAGGAATCCGACTCTTCCTCGACAGGATCTTCTTCTTCCGTGGTCGGTGAGGATGGGTTATTCGGGGTGCGAGTGCTAACGGAGGAATGGATCTCCGAGCGGGACGTCTCCACATCCCGTAATAGTTGTAGAATGGGTCTAGGACGGGCTCTTCGTCCCTGTTCATCTCTACACATTACACCAATGGCCTTATCGCACTCATTTTCAAAAATGTGCTCAAAGTCAAAAGGCTTAAGAACCTAACTCCGTTATCCGAACAGAATGGCCGAGGTAAGTGTCTACCATGGGGGCCTCACCGGTTAGCGGTGACTTATGGCACACCCACGTAGACTAGCCTTGCCTTCGGCACCAAACTGTCCGTGGTAACATAGTTAAATACTTGCCAGAAAGTTTTGCTCTGATACCATAAAATGTAACACCCCATGTTTGAAATGCGGAAATTTTTTTTTTTTTTCAAACAAACAATCAGAGTGGAGAAATAGAGCGAAAGAGCATTTGGATTCTTAGCCAAAACAGCAACCATTGTGTAACATTGCATAGATTACAGTAGTCCAAATGTTTAGAAAGGAACAACAGATAGAAACAGAAAACGGAAGGAATGCGTAAAGCGATAAAGATAGAAACAGTCTTCACTCGCAGATGCATGATCATTATGCCGACAAACATAAGCAATAAGCAATATGAAAGCCCCACAATGTAAAACAACAATAACAACTGCACTATTCACCGGTGCCACGATAATTAGTCGTGTCCTCGCGCTAGGAAAACAAAACGGTGTTATCAAAACTATAACCCGTATAATCGTGCGTATAACGGTCTACGAACATATCATTGACATATAAGTATTTAAGAAGCACAAGATTAGTGTTACAGTACGCGTCCGTACCTTCGTTGATGTACGTAAGTGTTTCTGGCGGAAACTTTGTACTTTCTGACGGAAAACAGTGATTTGTCCGACAGCGGCACGTTGGACAGCGTAAAGGCAGCAAATTTAGGATTCCTGACTTCCTCTACAAGTAATATCACTTTTATTAGTGATTTGATACTACAACTGGCATTTTAGGTAAAAATTACCATTTTGCCCTATACCCCTACTTGGCGGAATTTCGCCAGCGCTTCCGCTACATAGGCTATTTTCTTCCCAAAATTTCGCCAGAACTTCGACGCATTTATGATTCTTGAAAATAAAGACTAAAATAGCCCTCCCATATGATACCCAATCATACTTTGAAATTTAAAGGCTATTACACGCTCCCTCAAGTTGAACACTATTTATCTCAAATGTGCTCAACTTGAACAACACAAAAATAAGGGGATAAGGTGAATCAAATTGAATAGTTTTACACTCAACAAAATACAAAAATTTCTTCAATTCACAACAATATTTCTCCATTCTTCTTTTGCTGATTCACTTTTGAACAGCTTCAATTTGTAAGTTTCTAAACTTTCTTCTGCTGCATTCAAGTATGAAGTCTAAGCTTTTGAACTTTCTTCTGTTGTATTCAAGCATGAAGTTTAAGCTTCTGAACTTTCTTCTGCTGTATTCAAGCATGAAGTCTAAGCTTCTGAACTAAGCTTCTGTTGTATTCAATCATGAAGTCTAAGCTTCTGAACTTTCTTCTGCTGCATTTAGAGTTCCTATAAGAACACATCCATTCATTGCAAACTTCATGTTGCTTGTTCCTCTGGCCTCCATACCAGCCGTGCTGATATGCTGGGATAACTCAGTGCCATCATCTATGATTCTCTGCATAAATGGCTCCAAATCTTTGTGTGTAACAAGAGGGACACAAGCTTTGAAGCTTTCTTGATCAATTCTCCCATGGAAACCAAGATTCTGCATGTATTCTGCAGATTCATTGTCTTCCAAAATCTTTCTCAGAGTCTCCTTCTAAACATTCTCAGCATCCTTTGTTAGAGCCTCAAAGTTCTCTATCACTTTCTCTACGTCAAACTCTTGCTCCAATCATATATAAGATCATTTGGGATATAAATCAAGTCAACTAATTGCTCGTCAAACCAGCATATTGGTAAAATAATCATACTCCTAAAACCAGCATACTCTGTTGCAACCAGCATCAAATTCACGACCAACCATCAATGACATAGAAACAGCATCAACAGCAACAATGCCAACATGCGCCTATCAGGCCCTCACCACTTTACCCGAACATAACAGATAGACCATTAGAAGACACATTAGGTCCAAATATAGAAATTCTTTGCTTCCAATAGGGACAATAAATTGACCAAATTTCAGTGAAACAGAAATTGAAGCAAAACCATGATGACTTAGCAAAGTCTTTTGCCACCGCAGGGCAATGTGAACGGATCACCACCGCATTGATTCAAAGCTCTAATCACCTTGATAGCCAATTATGATTTTTCAGGAACAAACTTGAACTCAAAAACAACTTGAACATAAAAAATAATGCATCCAACACCAATATCTACTCAATAATAAGATTTAATCAAACCTCTGAATGCAGATTGCATCCAACACCAATATCTTTGGAGGTGTCGCGCCGAACGTGGGGATGCTCACCGTCAAATCTGTCTTCTTCTTCGACGAGTTACTCTTCGATAGTCGAGTTTTGATTTGAGATCTCCAACCATAGTTGCTCAGATAGCGCCAACCAACAACACCCAACAACTATCACAGTAGCGCCAACCAAACTTCCAAGATAGAATGAATCTTCAGGGAAGATAACACTTGCATCCACTGAGATGACAATGCCTAAGGGCTTGAACATAGAGACAAAAAACAGGTCCCTGGTTGACCCGTGATTTCAAGATTGGGTTCGAGTCAGGAGGATACTCAAGAATCCGGGCTATTTCCTTGACGGATCCTCAAGATTCAAGAAGTCATCGAGAAGCAGGTGCTGACGGTGGCTCAGGCAGTTGAGGACAAAATCAATGAGGAGATCGATTCTTGGATATCCACAGGAGGACAAACTCACACTTCCGCCGCGCCTTCCCCCAATTTCTTTGATCTCGTCTCACAGCCACCGGTGGCACAGAGGTCTGTCGGCACCGTCACTGTCGATTTCGCCGTTGCTTGACTCTACGCACACTTCACAGATCAGCGACCGAAACCCTAGAATCGACTTCTGTTCCTCTTGAAACCGATGACTCCATTGTTAGTTCCGATCAAAGTCAATGTCGTGGTTCCTCTTGACAGCAAAAGATCGTGATTTTCTTTTCCAGCGAAGGTTCGCGAGTTCATCTTCCTATAATCGCGGTGGCATTTTCAGCAAAAAATTGAATTAATAAGTTTAGAATTGAAAAATATATATTCAAATAGAAATCACATATTAATAACATTTAATTTCTTAAATATAGGATATAGTTTGTAATGTATTATATTTAGGACATAATTTGTAGTGCATTATTTAGGACTAAAAGGAGTATATATATATATATATATATTAGACACAGTCATAAAATATTGAACCAATTTGGGAGATAAGTTGTCACGTATTTACTTAGAGTAGTAGACAGTTATAAAAACAATTTTCTCTTCCCAATTCCTCATACATGGCCCAAGTGGTTGTTGCATTATAGCATTCAGTTTTTAAACCTATCTCTCAATTTACTTTCGGCGTGGTCATTTTCTGTTTCTACCATTTACAGCTTCCTTTGATTTTTACTCTCCAGAAACAAAATTCTGTCAGAATATTCAACAGGTATGAATTGAATAGAAAGGTAGTTTTACTGGGTCTTATTTTCTTATTCATTGTATATGGAATTGGTATTATATTTAGCTTCAACCTATCTTAATTAAAATCAAATACATGACTGGAAACAAAGATAACCACCAAACTCCATAGCCTTGGTGTAAAGATAACGAAAAAGACAGCTGCAATCTTAAGAAATGTGAACACTCTTATACCTATTGGCTAATGGCTATGAAAAAGATGTTCACGTTCAAGTTCTTCATCTTCTTCCTGCATTTAAAGGCAGCATGTAAGACTAATTTAAACCAAATATGTATCAAAGAGATAGGTTAGCCAGGTTTGGGAAGTACTCGGTATCAAAGTTGTTAACTAGTCTAATTAGAGTGAATAAGTAGGAGAAAAGATAATGAGAAATGAAGTGTATTGAGAATAGAGCAATAATACTCATACAAGAAGTGTAATGTGATTAAAAGTAATTGTGAGAGTGTGGATCCCTTTATATAGATTAGGGTCCCTAACTAACCCTCTAACTAACTCTTTAATTAATCAATTGAACTACAACAACTAAGCCCTTAATATAATGGGCCTTAACCAACTCATTTAATCCCTTATATTCTAACACGCTCCCTCAAGTTGAACACTATTTATCTCAAATGTGCTCAACTTGAACAACACAAAAATAAAGGGATAAGGTGAATCAAATTGAATAGTTTTACACTCAACAAAATACAAAATACAAAATTTCTTTAATTCACAACAATCTTTCTCCATTCTTCTTTTGCTGATTCACTTTTGAACAGCTTCAATCTGTAAACTTTTGAACTTTCTTCTGCTGCATTCAAGTATGAAGTCTAAGCTTCTGAACTTTCTTCTGCTGTATTCAAGCATGAAGTCTAAGCTTCTGAACTAAGCTTCTGTTGTATTCAAGCATGGAGTCTAAGCTTCTGAACTTTCTTCTGCTGCATTTAGAGTTCCTATAAGAACACATCAATTCATTGCAAACTTCATGTTGCTTGTTCATCTGGCCTCCATCCCAGCCGTGCTGATATGCTGGGATAACTCAGTGCCATCATCTATGATTCTCTGCATAAATGGCTCCAAATCTTTGTGTGTAACAAGAGGGACACAAGCTTTGAAGCTTTCTTGATCACTTCTCCCATGGAAACCAAGATTCTGCATGTATTCTGCAGATTCATTGTCTTCCAAAATCTTTCTCAGAGTCTCCTTCTGAACATTCTCGCATCCTTTGTTAGAGCCTCAAAGTTCTCTATCACTTTCTCTACGTCAAACTCTTGCTCCAATCATAGGATTATTTGGGATATAAATCAAGTCAACTAATTGCTCGTCAAACCAGCATATGGGTAAAACAATCATACTCCTAAAACCAGCATACTCTGTTGCAACCAGCATCAAATTCACGACCAACCATCAATGACATAGAAACAACATCAACAGCAACAATGCCAACATGCGCCTATCAGGCCCTCACCACTTTACCCGAACATAACAGATAGACCATTAGAAGACACATTAGGTCCAAATATAGAAATTCTTTGCTTCCAATAGGGACAATAAATTGACCAAATTTCAGTGAAACAGAAATTGAAGCAAAACCATGATGACTTAGCAAAGTCTTTTGCCACCGCAGGGCAATGTGAACGGATCACCACCGCATTGATTCAAAGCTCTAATCACCTTGATAGCCAATTATGATTTTTCAGGAAACAACCAGAACTCAAAAACAACTTGAACATAAAAAATAATGCATCCAACACCAATATCTTCTCAGATTTAAATGGATGGCAATAGGAATGAAGATGGGTTTCTACTCAATAATAAGATTTAATCAAACCTCTGAATGCAGATTGCATCCAACACCAATATCTTTGGAGGTGTCGCGCCGAACGTGGGGATGCTCACCGTCGAATCTGTCTTCTTCTTCGACGAGTTACTCTTCGATAGTCGAGTTTTGATGTCGAGTTTTGATTTGAGATCTCCAACCATAGTTGCTCAGATAGCGCCAACCAACAACACCCAACAACTATCACAGTAGCGCCAACCAAACTTCCAAGATAGAATGAATCTCCAGGGAAGATAACACCTGTATCTACTGAGATGACAATGCCTAAGGGCTTGAACATAGAGACAAAAAACAGGTCCCTGGTTGACCCGTGATTTCAAGATTGGGTTCGGGTCAAGAGGATACTCAAGAATCCGGGCTATTTCCTTGACGGATCCTCAAGATTCAAGAAGTCATCGAGAAGCAAGTGTTGACGGTGGCTCAGGCGGTTGAGGACAAAATCGATGAGGAGATCGATTCTTGGATATCTAGAGGAGGACAAACTCACACTTCCGCCGCGCCTTCCCCCGATTTCTTTGATCTCGTCTCACAGCCACCAGTGGCACAGAGGTCCGTCGGAACTGTCACCGTCGATTTCGCCGTTGCTTGACTCTGCGCACACTTCACAGATCAGCGACCGAAACCCTAGAATCGACTTTTGTTCCTCTTGAAACCGATGACTCCATTGTTAGTTCCGATCGAAGTCGATGTCGTGGTTCCTCTTGACAGCAAAAGATCGTGATTTTCTTTTCCAGCGAATGTTCGCGAGTTCATCTTCCTATAATCTCGGTGGCATTTTTTACCGAGAATCTAGCCGGAAATGTTGCAATCAAATCCTTACCTTTGTGTTATGGGCTGAAACGCCAGAAACCAAGAACTGTGGGCTGCTGGGATCTTGAATACCCGACTTTTCTTGGGCTGCAACTTCACTATGGGCAGATATGGTGGTAAATCAATAATTTCTTGATTTTCTGGTTCAAACCCAAAATCTAAAACTTGGTTTTGATACATGCTAACTAGTCTAATTAGAGAGAATAATAAGAAGAAAAGATAATGAGAAATGAAGTGTATTGAGAATAGAGCAATAATGCTCCTACAAGAAGTGTAATGTGATTAAAAGTAATTGTGAGAGTGTGGATCCCTTTATATAGATTAGGGTCTCTAACTAACCCTCTAACTAACTCTTTAACTAATTAATTGAACTACAACAACTAAGCCCTAAATATAATGGGCCTTAACCAACTCATTTAATCCCTTATATTCTAACATAAAAGCATTTTCCAGTCCAGGATCAATCTGGGCAGGCTTAGCAACTGTTGGACATACTTTTAAGGTATATGGACAATTTTCTGAAACTCCAAATTGAAAAAAAAATACAGAATTACAACTATTGAGCCTATGGATAATTTTCTGAAACTCCAGCTTGAAAAAAAAAATAGAGAATTACAACTATTGAGCATACATATGGTCTTATGTAGTGCATTGATTGTCATTTATTTGGATTGCTAGTTAAGGTTAGTGAATAGAAGAAACATTAAAGAGCTAGATGTTAATATTAATACAAAAAAAGATGTGTATACTTTTCCAGATTGTGTCTTTCAGAATGGATCTTCATCCCTACCAAGCTTACGTGAGTACAAGCTAACTAAATTGAGCAATATAATACCTCCAAATCTAAAAAAACTCTATTTGTGAAAAGTGGTGTTAGATTAGCAATTTATTCAGGGTTTGATATCTAACTGCATTCTTATAGGATTGTTCAATATCAGAGCCAAGTTCGAGTTGATGTGCTAGCGAGGACGCGGTATCAGAGTCAGGTTCCTCACGGTATCAGATTCAGGTTCAAGTCAATATGTTAGGAAGGATGTTGGACCCAAAGGAATGGATTGTGAACTGATATGAATTCTTGGAACTGAGATTTTATGACCATTCTATCCTTAATTATTTTATCAACATACAATTTTACCCATCCAAATTATAATCATATTCTAATAGTTTTAAGTGTTTCGTTATCTCCCTTAATTTATGATAGATTCGAGATAACCCAAGTGGTTTATTCTTTGTATGAGCATGTTGCTCTAATGAGATTAATACATGATTCTTCGTCTTCTCCATATTGTTTCTCTAATTACATATTTTAACATGGTATCAGAGTCAGCTTTGGGTTTCAAAAAGTTCAAAAAAAAAGAGGAAACTATGACACCAACGTCACCAGTATACTGCTCATCTAACCTCACCGTTAGTTTCTCCTTATCTGTCAGGTCCCTCCCCTACCTATCCTTGGTAAGACGACTTTTCAATTTGCCTCCTGCTTCAATAACTATGTCTTTATCTACAGACATAATATGGGTAAACAATTCTACATTATCTTCACTATGATTAAGAACTAACATTGCATTTTCAAAGTTAATCAGATTCCAAATCTCAGGAATATTATTAACCAACACTTGCAACTCCTCGAAAGAGATAAACCCACACAAAGCTTCAAACTCTATAATTGATTAAGCCATCCCAGGTTTATGATGAGCCTGTATAGGCAACGCCTTTGCACAGAAAGTACCTGTTTATTAAGAAACATTAAAAAAGGCCCAAGACAAAGGTGGAAATTCAAGATCCCGGCAAATCAAGGAAAGATCCAACCCTAAGAAGAAATCTAAGTCTAAATCGGATGCCAAAGCCGCCATATCGAATTCGGAGAAGAATGGTCCCTGAAGCACTGTGTTGACGCAATGCATAGCGCAGAGCTTTGACTCTTGTACCTCATGGTAACACATTCCGCCATTGCTAGCCCCTTCCATAATTTTACAAACTCTATCTACGATTCGCAGCGAACATAAGAGAACAAATTATAAAACCCTAGAAATTATTCAAAGAGGATTTTTTGCTCGAGGAATTTGGTAAGGAGACAGGCGAGAAGACTATTCTTCACTGCTCTCTACTCTGCTTTCCCTTAAATCGACAGGAACAAGGAGGCGTCTTAGATCTACGTGGTATCAGTCACAGTATCAGAGACAAGGTCGTATCAATATATCAACGAGTTCTTGGTATTAAGGCTAGATTTAAGTCAATATTGAGACAACGAGGTATCAAAGGCAGGGTCAGTTAGTGTGTTCTCGGTATCAAAGGCAGATTCCAATCAATATTGACATTCAGCGCTTTAATGTTTCTTTTTGATAAAAGTATATGGACAATTTTCTGAAACTCCAAATTGAAAAAAAAAAATACAGAATTACAACTATTGAGCCTATGGATAATTTTCTGAAACTCCAGCTTGAAAAAAAAATAGAGAATTACAACTATTGAGCATACATATGGTCTCATGTAGTGCATTGATTGTCATTTATTTGGATTGCTGGTTAAGGTTAGTGAATAGAAGAAACATTAAAGAGCTAGATGTTAATATTAATACAAAAAAAGATGCGTATACTTTTTCAGATTGTGTCTTTTAGAATGGATCTTCATCCCTACCAAGCTTACGTGAGTACAAGCTAACTAAATTGAGCAATATAATACCTCCAAATGTAGTTAAAAAAAAACTCTATTTATGAAAAGTGGTGTTAGATTAGCAATTTATTCAGGGTTTGATATCTAACTGCATTCTTATAGGATTGTTCAATATCAAAGCCAAGTTCGAGTTGATGTGCTAGTGAGGATGCGGTATCAGAGTCAGATTCCTCACGGTATCAGATTCAGGTTCAAGTCAATATGTTAGGAAGCATGTTGGACCCAAAGGAATGGATTGTGAACTTTTTAAAAAAAAATTTGTGCTCCAATGTTTCTTAGTGGAAACTTCCGGAGCAAAAATGGTATTTTTTCCTTTTATAAATTCAACTCAAAATTTTATTTCCTTCCCTCCCCTCCCCTCCAAATCCCTCATTCCCCCATAACAAACAAGCCCTTAGATTTCATTAAGTATAATATATATTAAATACGGATAAAATTAGAAAGTTGTTGGATTATAAGATTAATAAAGTTTAAAGTTTTTTCCTTTTGTATGAAACATACCTTATAAATAAGATCAAGTAAACATAAACACAATATTTGCTTGGTGGGCTGCCCTGCGCTTGGGATAATATGTTTGTAGAAGATTTTGATAATATGTTTGGTAGGTCAAGAATTTGGAGACAATTTTTTTGTTGAGCATTTTCTATGACAATGAAATTACTAATCAGCTTTTTTTCTTGATCGGGAAGCAGAATGGGGAAAGATGAGTATACTTGAGCAGTTGTGCTCAAACCAAAAGACAAACAAACAAACAAGAAATAATAGAAAACAACATTTTACTTACGGCAGAGAAATCAGGTTTCATAATTACATCCAAAAAATAAATAAATAAATATATATATATATATATATATATATATATATTGAATCTCTGAATCTTACCTATTGTTCTTCCTTTTATTTGCAACTAAATAATGCGTGAAACTTCCTCCTCTGGAGATTTAGAGTCACTCTCTTAGAAGACTTTAGACATAGGCTTCCTTTAGGCAACTAGTCATTGAGTGTTTCCAAGCCCCCAATTATTCTAAAAAATAGTGCGTGAAACCAGTGCCTAATATCAGCTATTCAGCTCAATGTTTCAAGAAATTCATATTCACAGTTCATCACGACCCGCCCCTTCTGCAACTTTCACATCCTGCTGAAATTTAAGGAGATAGCTGGTAGCTAATGATGCATGAAGTGCAGCCCCATAAGGAAGAGCATCTTCATTGACTCTGAAATTAGCTGAGTGCAGATGCTCCAGTGGCCCGAGAGAAGCATCCTCCATTCCAAGGAAAAAGAAGTAACCAGGGATAACCTCTTGATAGAATGAGAAGTCCTCAGCTCCCGTCATTGGCTTAAAGTCATTAACCTTTTTTCCGTCAAGCATATCCCCTGCAACCTGTTGAAAATGCTCGTGCAATTTGCCATCATTAACGGTAGCAGGGTAGAAGGGACGCTTTTCTTGGAAGAAGTTAATTGTAGCATTGCACCTCTGTACAGCAGCTTGTCCGGTGATAACCTGAAGAAATGTATCAGCCTTAAGCCCTAGTAGAAATTGCAAAACAAAACAATAGCCGACGATTGTTTTTTTGTACCAGTGTGTATTTTTTTACAGAGAGCTGCGAAGAGTAATAAACAACCATTGGATTACAAATAGATTGCCAAGATTGTAGCAAAAATTTAGGAAGACAGGAAAAAAAAAATTTGCCTGGTAGAGAAAGGGCGGGGGTCAAAGCATGAGCATCAGTTTGTGATTTCAAGAATACTACCAGTGGCAAGTAGTTTTAAAATTTGTGTGATCTGTACGTGTACTTAAAGTCATGTTGATTAATAATGTGAACAGATAGAACAGACAACGGATTATAATACAATCAAGAAAGATCATGCATGTGTTGATCTTATGCTGTACATATCAATGGCTTAGCTCATAGTTAATGTTATGCACACAATATCATGCCTAGCATTAACAACTCATTTAAAAAGTTGGGTGATCTGTGCGGAATTCACTGTATTCCTAACATAATACATCATCAGTTCAAAGTATAATTGTTGAATAAGATCGTTTTGTTTCTATTGTTACATCCAGTAATCTGAATTGACAGTGTTATTCCACGGTCTAACGCATTTTCATGTTGTTTGTGGGATCATATTTAAGCTATTTAGTCCTAACAACCATAAAGAAAATATATAATCCATGACTTAGGCAGTGATGCGAAACAAAATGAATTTTAAGCATCAGAAAAAAGGGGGAAAACATAGTCCAACAGAGACACCTGCTCAATCCGCTGTTTTAGTTGCACAAAACTTTGTTTTGAAAAGGCACGGAAGGTGCCGCCAATATTGACAGAATCTGGAATAACATTGAAAGCACCACCTCCTTGGAAATATGCTATTGTCACGACCTGTTACAACAATCATAATGTTAGGCAGAGACAGGATCATCACTCTAAGCAAGGAAAACCCACCAAGATTTCGAATCATTTCCATCAAGTAGAATCTCTAATAAGTGATAATATAATGATTTAGGAGTTTAAAATCCTTTCCAATATGGCTCAGCCACAAAATGCAACACATCAAGGATTTGGTTTTTATCCTTTGCAAGTCTATCATATCCACTTCTATTCTGAGATATGTATATTTACTCTGAGGCACTATTATCTCTGTTCTGTTTCCCCCATCTCTCTCTCTCTCTGTTTCTGTAACTCTCCCCCAAAGTCTCCCCTCTCTCTTTGTTTCTGTAACTCTTCCCAAAAGTCTCCTCTGTTTGCATTAGAAGAAGTGAGCGTGAGTATGTGTTGCGTGGCATATTCTCTCACCTTTTTACGTCTCGTACTTTTCTCTATTCGAGAAGAGCTTTAGTGAAAGAAAATGCTGTTTAAATTTGTCTACCAGCATACCACCACATCCTCACAAGCAGATTGTTTTAAGTGTTTGGACAGCAGAAGATATGTCCCACTACCTTGCAAGTTCTGTTTTCTATCTCTGCTCGAGGTTTTAGGAGTAAAAGGAAGAACAAGGAGCTCTGGAATTACACCTTACTGATCTTAGATGGTACAAACTTACTGATCTAAGATGGTAAAGCAACTAAATGCAAATAAATGGGTGGTGCATGGTGGTGATTAAAAAGGGGAAGTGAAACAAACTTACCTGAGAGTCCAAAGGATCGGCCTCCCGTGAAACAAGATGCTGTAAGCTAACAATCACGTTAGAAGCTGCCAAAATGGGGTCGATAGAATGCTGAGGAAGAGCAGCATGACCTCCCTTTCCACTTATTACTGCTTCAAAAAAGCCACTTCCTGCCATAATAGGACCAGATCTCGAGCCCACTTCCCCAATAGGTATGTTTGGTAGAACATGCAATCCAAATATGGCAGAGACATTTTCTAAGGCTCCAGCATCTATAATTTTGTGAGCCCCTGCTCCTCCTTCCTCTGCTGGTTGAAAAACAAGAACTACAGTTCCCTATTTAGTGTTTAGAAGAACAAAAAATGAATGATGTCAGATATCATTGAGTGGAAGAAAGTAAGAAACACAGAAAAATACAATTGAAGAAAGTAGATCACATGGTTGACTGTCCTGTGAAATATCTATTCTTTCCAGTAGAACCTAATATTTTCTCTCTCTCTCTCTCTTGTTTTTTTTGCCAAAAGGTAGTACCACATATTGAGTACCCCAGTCAAACATATTAAACAACTTTCATCACAAATTCAGGAACTGCAATTCAAAACCAAGTTACATGATCTTTTTCCGGGGGAAATGATAACAAATATCCAGTAGTAAAGAAAATGAAGGCGTCAAACTTTTTCATCTTCCTTTACTTCCTTTATTCTGAATTCTAAATTTGATATTAAAATTGGACTTCAAAAATATTAATGGCTGGCACAATGAAGTGTAGCGCCCTTTCAAACATCCTAAAAGCAATATTCCAATGTTCTTAAAAATAATAGAGCAAAATAGACCTGTATGTCTTTTTCATGCTCTTTGAGTAACTTTGCGGCACCAAGGAGCATAGTAACATGAGCATCATGGCCACAAGCATGCATCTTTCCAGGAACTTTACTCTTGTGCTCCCACTCCACCAATTCCTAAAGGACTCAGGGTTAGCAATAAAATTAATAAATCAACAAACAAATACGGATATAGAGTGCTCTAATCTTTTATACGGTTGTTAATTTCAGATAGCAACTTGTACTCTCCGAAGTCAGAACTGAAGTTAAACAGTTCTAATGATTTAGGGAACAAATTGCTACTGTGTGTATCGATAGGTACACACAAACTGAAAGTTACTATAAAATTTGAGAGGAGGCGAAGAAATTTGTGCTCTCCTAGTCGAAATCGATGAAGTAGCCTAATTCAAATCCACATAAAAGACGAAAGATCATTATATACTGAATAGAGAGATAGAGAGAGAAGAATTCAGGTACTTGAATGGGAAGAGCGTCCATATCGGCTCTAATAGCGACAAAAGGAGGTCGTCCGGTGCCGATATAGCCAACAACACCGGTGACTGCAACTGGGGACTTATAGGATACACCCAAAGTATCCAGTTCTCTTCTGATCAGCTCACTGGACTGAAATTCCTCATAAAGCAATTCAGGGTTCTCGTGAAGCTTCCTTCTGATTCCGACCATCCAATCAAAAACCTCGCGTTTCTTGGCAAAATTTAAAAATTCGGTCGGCGTTGGAGAGAGTTTGTTTGAGCTCAAAGAAGTGATCGAGGAGATGAGTGTTGCCGCGAAGAGATGGTAGATGATTATCATTCTGAGCGACCAGAAGAAATCCATGGTCGCTTTGCAAGTGAAGAGTAGGGGAAAGAAAGCTCAAGCAAGAACAAAAAGGAGAGGATAACAACTGCCAAATCAGTTTTCGTTTTTTTTGTTTTATAACGATCAATGCGATGAATCACCCTTCGACCAAAAAAAATGCGATGAATCACCGGCCCGTGTGGTCCCTGCCCAACTATTTTGTGGTATACTGGATCAAACCATTTTGGTGCGCACTAGGTAATGAAATGAGGGGAATAAACGGGTTACGGTTCACTTCTCTTCTAATCATCTTTTTGTCATCTTCTTCATCTTAACCGTTGGATTGAAATATTAACCGTTCAGATTTAATATTTTATAAAAATATTATTATTATATTTTTTTAATAATTTAATATTTTATTAATATAATAATAATATTTTTATAAAACATTAAATTTGAACCGTTAAAATTTCAATCCAACGGTTGAGATGAAGAAGAGGACGGGAAAACGATGGGAAGAGAAGTGGACCATAGCCAAATCCGGGAATAAAAGGGTCAGAGTGGTCTTTAATACTACTATAAGAACTAGCTAATTTTCTTAGATAAACTTAGGATACTAAGTAAGTTATATAGGGTCTGTTTGGTTTGAGGAGATTGAAGGAGAGGGTAGGAGGATAGAGGGATTTTGACCCCCTCTCCTTGTTTGGCTGATCATATTTTTTTAGGAGGGGAGGGGAAATTTTTTAAAATTTCCTCCTCCCTCCCCTCAAAAACATCACCCCCAAATCGGACGGATTTGAAGGGATTATGAAATTTGGGGTATCTGTGGACTAAAATGCCCCTGATCTTTTTCTGTTATTCCAAAAATACGCCCCTTTTATGCCGCGCTCATTCACATCTGCACGTTGCTCATCTGGAATCTGAACGACGATAATGTCGATTTCAAATTCACCTGTGTTGCCCGGAACAGGGGTCTCGGAATTCATGGCTCTGCTTCATGAGTTTTTGGGGAAATCCCAGAAAAAGCTTATGATGAAAACTTGAAAAGGCTTAAGGACGGAGAAGGCAAAGGAGGAGCTAAGGTTACCTCCTGGATTGATTCAACGAGAGCTTCCTCTCCACCCCGAGTCAGACCCACCGTTCATGATTGTGATAACTCAAACGTAAGTTTTGGGATTTGTTAACATACGATCTTTTGCTTCACCTTTTTTTTTATTTTCCTGTTCAGCTTTTATTCTACCTTGTTTCAATATGCAGCTTCTTCGTCCTTTGGCGCTCAATGTGTTTGATCAAATAATATATTAATCCAGAGAAAAAAGATCATAAGCTTTCTCGACTACGATGGAACTCTCTTCTCTTGTTGTAGACCCCGGGAAAGCATTCATGACCAAAAAGTTTTTTTTTTTTGTTTTTGGTTCTTCCCAGCTCTGCAAAACTCATATTGATAAAACGATTTTATGTTTTTACAATTTTTTACATTTATAAGATTGGCACGAACTGTACTATGCAGGCAGCCATGGCATGGACATCAAGGGGCCAATGGAAACGTGAAACTCTAAGAAAGTAAAAAGAGTTTCTGTAGCATGCCCTTATATAAACGCCAATTATATAACTAACCTCAATTAATTTGTATGCATGCCAATCCTTATGTTAGCTTTATAGTTGATTTGTATAGCTTGATAAAATATTGTCTTGCATTGATTTTCAATATGTGTGTGTATATAATATTGTATTAATTGTTAATTTTAATTTTAATTTAATGCATAGAAATTTTATTTATAATTAAATGTTATTATACATTTAATAAAGTTTAGGGAAAAAAATCACTTATAAGTTATAACATAAGTATAGTTGTTTACGTGAAGATGATTTTCATCTCCTCCCCTCTTGAATTACACAAGATAACATTAAAATCTTTCTTATAATATAAGGGTAAAGTTGACAATGTGAAAAAAATTCCCCTATCCTTCTCTCCTGAACCAAATAAGATAACATTAAACTTCATCCTCCCCCCTTCCTTCTAATCAATCCAAATAAGGTAATATTAAAATCTCTCATATCCCTTTCCCTCCATTAAAATCCCTCCTCCCCCTCCCCTCCCCTCCATCGAACCAAACAAACCCTTAAAGTATTTATATTTATCGTTTTGTTTCAAACTTATTTTCCTAACTTATAAATTTATCTATAATATAATAATATACAACATATGATATGATCAACTAATTTAACAAATTTACTTAGCTTTTTGAATCTTTACAAAAATAATTAGCATGCTCTTATATTAAGAACCGGAAAGAGGATACTCTCCTATTCCTCTTTCTCATTATCTTCTTATAATCTCACCTTCACTCCTACTCCTAGATCATAAAATGGTTGGTTCATATTTAATATTTTATAAAATTATTATTATTATTATTATATTTTTTGTCCTTCAACTTTTAATTTAGTTATGAGTTATTCTAAGTTATAGCGAAGGGAACAAAATTTTTTAGTAGGATTTTAAAAAATTAGAGAAGCGGGGTAAGAAATTTTTAATTAATTTTTCTTACTCTTTTATCATACATTTCCCTCTATTAAAATTTTATAATCCTATTTTTCCAATTTTTGTAAATTCAACTCAAAAATTTTTTCCCTCCCCTCCTCTCCAAACCCCTCATAAGTCATACCAAACAAGCCCTTAGTTTTCATTGAGTATAATGCATGTATTTTTTTTTTGGTTGCCCACCCGGTTCACCAGAGCTTTGCTCTGACTAGTTTGGATCCAACCCGGGTTGCGCACCTAACTGTGGTGGGTGAGTCTCCCAGCGGGGGTTTTCTGCATTCACAATGCTTGAATTCGAGACCTTACTTAAGCGACACAAGCCGCTTACCACTTGTGTCAACCCCTGTTGGTGAGTATAATACATGTTAAATATGAGTAAAATTGGAAAGATGTTGAATTTTAAGACAAGGGTTAATAAAGTTTCAGGTTTTGTTTGTTTATATGAAACATGCTGAAAATACCTTATAAATAAGATTAGAAAAGTAAACATAAACACAATATTTGCTCTGCGCCTTAGTTTATTCATCATTCATCAATACATACAAGCATGTGATCCCGAAGTTGGTCAAGACGCTGGGAGAGACATCCTAGGAATCTGCGAAGCAACGGTAACCCGAGGGTGAAGGCATGTGTATTCTTAATTCTAAATTCTTTACGAAGTGGGCTCCAAGCGCCCTACCCTTAAACTGTGGGTGAGCCCAATCCCTCTCTTAAAATTTATATATATTATTAAAAAAAATACATACAAGCATGTAATGCTATCTAAATTGGACCCTTATGCCTCCTCCATTTATGTGTGCACGTAGTAATATTAGTTTGATGCTTAACACATCTCTTCATGATTGTCAGGCTCATTCTCCCTTATCTGATTTTTGATGTGTTAGGCATCGAACTAATTACTGTCGGATTGCATGCTCACCCGAAACAAGGAACTAATCATTTTGAGAGTCCTAATGTCATATGTTTCTTCTTGAAAATGTGTACTTTTCTGTAAACAAATTGTATTTGAGTTTCCTTTTTTTAAGAAAACACGCTGTTCAATACATGACTGGAGGCTAGAGAAATCACAAAAGTTCAAATCCAACTATCAAACACGGTTTTCTTACCATCCAACACTTCATTGGGAAAACATTATTGTTCTACTAAAAACATTTTTGTAGAAGATTTTAATATGTTGGGTCGGTCATGAATTTGGAGACTTTTGGTTGAGCATTTCCTATGACAATGAAATTACTAATCAGCTTTTTTCTTCATCAGGTAGCAGAAAGGGGAAAGATGAGTATACTTGTGCAGTTGTGCATAAATCCAAAAACAAAAGAAAGAATAGAAATGTGCATGACATCCAACTCCTCTGAATTTTATTTCTTTTCTACTTCACTTTATATAACAACTTACCACTTACGGCAGAGAAATCAGGTTTCATAATTACATGAAAAAAAAAAAAAAGGAAATCAAGTTTCATAATTTTATTTAATTATTGAATCTCTGAATCTTACCTATTGTTCTTCCTTTTATTTGCAACTAAATAATGCGTGAAACTTCCTCCTCTGGAGATTTAGAGCCACTCTCTTAGAAGACTTTAGACATAGGCTTCCTTTAGGCAACTAGTCATTGAGTGTTTCCAAGCCCCCAATTATTCTAAAAAATAGTGCGTGAAACCAGTGCCTAATATCAGCTAATCAGCTCAATGTTTCAAGAAATTCAGATTCACGGTTCATCACGACCCGTTCCTTCTGCAACTTTCACATCCTGCTGAAATTTAAGGAGATAGCTGGTAGCTAATGATGCATGAAGTGCAGCCCCATAAGGAAGAACATCTTCATTGACTCTGAAATTAGGTGAGTGAAGATGCTCGAGTGGTCCGAGAGAAGCATCCTCCATTCCAAGGGGAAAGAAGTAACCAGGGATAACCTCTTGATAGAATGAGAAGTCCTCAGCTCCCATCACTGGCTTAACGTCATTAACCTTTTTTTCGCCGAGCATATCCCCTGCAACCCGTCGAAAATGCTCGTGCAATTTGCCATCGTTAATGGTAGCAGGGTAGAAGGGACGCTTTTCTTGGAAGAAGTTAATTGTAGCATTGCACCTCCGTACAGCAGCTTGCCCCGTGATAACCTGAAGAAATGTATCAGCCTCAAGCCCTAGTAGAATTGCAAAACAAAACAATAGCCTACAATTGTTTTTTTTTTGTACCACAGTGTATTTTTTACTGAGAGCTGCGAAGAGTAATTAACAACCATTGGATTACAAATTGATTGCCAAGATTGACGCAAAAATTTAGGAAGACAGGAATTTTTTTTCCTTTTTTTAGCCTGGTAGAGAAAGGGCAGGGGTCAAAGCATCAGTTTGCGATTTCAAGAATACTACCAGTGGCTAGTTTTAAAATTTGTGTGATCTTTACGTGTACTTAAAGTCATGTTGATTAATAATGTGAACAGATAGAACAGACAAAGGATTGATACAATCAAGAAAGATCATGCATGTTTTGATCTTATGCTGTACATATCAATGACTTAGCTCATAGTTAATTTTATGCATAAAATATCATGCCTAGCATTAACAACTAACATCTCATTTAAAAAGTTGGGTGATCTATGCGGAATTCACTGTATATTCCTAACATAATACATCATCAGTTTAAAGTATAATTGTTGAATAAGATAGTTTTGTTTCTATTGTTACATCCAGTAATCTGAATTGACAGCGTTATTCCACGGTCTACCGGCATTTCCATGTTGTTTGTGGGGATCATATTTAAGCTATTTAGTCCTAACAACCATAAAGAAAATATATAATCTATGACTTAGGCAGTGATGCGAAACAAAAATGAATTTAAGCATCAGAAAAAAGGGGGAAAGCATAGTCTAACAGAGACACCTGCTCAATCCGCTGTTTTAGTTGCACAAAACTTTGTTTTGAAAAGGCGCGGAAGGTGCCGCCGATATTGACAGAATCTGGAATAACATTGAAAGCACCACCTCCTTGGAAATATGCTATTGTCACGACCTGTTACGACAATCATAATGTTAGGCAGAGACAGGATCATCACTCTAAGCAAGGAAAACCCACCAAGATTTCTAATCATTTTCATCAAGTAGAATCTCTAATAAGTGAATATAATGATTTAGGAGTTTAAAATCCTTTCCAATAGGGCTCAGCTACAAAATGCAACACATCAAGGATTTGGTTTTTATCCTTCGTAAGTCTATCATATCCACTTCTATTCTGAGATTTGTATATTTACTCAGATGCACTATTATTATCTCTGTTCTGTTTCCCCCATGTCTCTCTCTCTCTCTGTTTCAGTAACTCTCTCCCAAAGTCTCCTCTATTTGCATTAGAAGAAGTGTGCATGAGTATGTGTTGCATGGCATATTCTCACCTTTTTACGTCTTGTGTTTTTCTCTGTTCAAGAAGCATTATTGAAAGCAAATGCTGTTTAAATTTGTCCACCAGCATACCACCAAATCCTCAAAATCAGGTTGTTTTAAGTGTTTGGACAGCAGAAGATATGTCCCACTACCTTGCAGGTTCTGTTTACTGTCTCTGCTCGAGGTTTTAGGAGTAAAAGGAAGAACAAGGAGCTTTGGAATTACACCTTACTGATCTTAGATGGTTCAAACTGAGGTACAAACTTACTGATCTAAGATGGTAAAGCAACTAAATACAAATAAATGGGTGGTGGATGGTGGTGATTAAAAAGGAGAAGTGAAACAAACTTACCTGAGAGTCCAAAGGATCGGCCTCGCGTGAAACAAGATGCTGTAAGCTGACAATCACGTTAGAAGCTGCCAAAATGGGGTCGATAGAATGCTGAGGAAGAGCAGCATGACCTCCCTTTCCACTTATCACTGCTTCAAAACGGCCACTTCCTGCCATAATAGGACCAGATCTTGAGCCCACTTGACCTATAGGTATGTTTGGTAGAACATGCAATCCAAATATGGCCGAGACATTTTCTAAGGCTCCAGCTTCTATAATTTTTTTAGCCCCTGCTCCTCCTTCCTCTGCTGGTTGAAAAACAAGAACTACAGTTCCCTATTTAGTGTTTAGAAGAACAAAAAATGAATGATGTCAGATATCATTGAGTGGAAGAAAGTAAGAAACACAGAAAAATACAATTGAAGAAAGTAGATCACATGGTTGACTGTCCTGTGAAATATTTATTCTTTCCAGTAGTACCTAATATTTCCTTCTTCTTTTTTCGCCAAAAGGCAGTACCAAATATTGAGTACCCCAGTCAAACATATTAAATAACTTTCACCACAAGTATAGGAACTGAAATTAAAAACCAAGTTACATGATCTATTATGTTTATCAAAATAGACCTGTATGTCTTTTTCATGCTCTTTGAGTAACTTTGCGGCACCAAGGAGCATAGTAACATGAGCATCATGGCCACAAGCATGCATCTTTCCAGGAACTTTACTCTTGTGCTCCCACTCCACCAATTCCTAAAGGACTCAGGGTTAGCAATAAAATTAATAAATCAACAAACAAACACACATATAGAGAGTGCTCTAATCTTTTAGCCTCTTCAGTCTCCATTATTAGATGACTTTAAGTAGATCAACAAAGCAGTCTTTTTGGCATTTACCAAATTACTTAAAAAAGGACTAATATACGGTTGTTAATTTCAGATACCAACTTGTACTCTCCGAAGTCAGAACTGAAGTTAAACAGTTCTAATGATTAAGGGAACAAATTGCTACTGTGTGTATCGATAGTTACACACAAACTGAAAGTTACTATAAAATTTGAGAGGAGGCGAAGACATTTGTGCTCCTCCTAGTCGGAATCGATGAAGTAGCCTAATTCAAATCCATATAAAAGACTAAAGATCATTATATACTGAATAGAGAGATAGAGAGAGAGAGAAGAATTCAGGTACTTGAATGGGAAGAGCATCCATATCGGCTCTTATAGCGACAAAAGGAGGTCGTCCGGTGCCGATATAGCCAACAACACCGGTGACTGCAACTGGGGATTTATACGATACGCCCAAAGTATCCAGTTCTCTTCTGATCAGCTCACTGGTCTGAAATTCCTCATAAAGCAATTCAGGGTTCTCGTGAAGCTTCCTTCTGATTCCGACCATCCAATCAAAAACCTCGCGTTTCTTGGCAAAATTTAAAAATTCGGTCGGCGTCGGAGAGAGTTTGTTTGAGGTCAAAGAAGTGACCGAGACGATGAGTGTTGCGGCGAAGAGATGGTAGATGATTATCATTCTGAGCGACCAGAAGAAACCCATGGTCGCTTTGCAAGTGAAGAGTAGGGGAAAGAAAGCTCTGGCGAGAACAAAAAGGAGAGGGTGCCAACTGCCAACTGCCAACTGCCAAATCAGTTTTTTTTTTTTTTAATAACGATCAATGCGATGTAGCAACGGCCCATGTGGTCCCTGCCCAACTATTTTGTTGTGTACTTTGTCAAACTATTTTGTTGTGTACTTTGTCAAACCATTTTGGTGCGCACTAGGTAATGAAATGATGAAAAAAAGAAAAGGTCATATTCGTCTTCTAGCTAATTTTTTTAAGAAAAACTTTGAATACTAAGTTATTAAAGTATTTATATTTATTATTTTGTTTCAAGAGATAAGATATTGTTACTACCAATTAGTGTTACTACCAACATTACTACCAATTTGTTTCACGTTAAATCAAAATCTCAATAAGAAAGAGAAATGATAGAGGTTGATAGATTCTGATTTAAAGTAACATTGGTAGTAACAATATTCTATCTCAAACTTAGAATATTAAGTAAGTTATATTAAAGTATTTATATTTATCATTTTGCTTCATACTTATTTTCCTAGCTTATAAAATTATCTATAATATAATGATATACAACCTATATTAAGAAATACTCTCCTATTCCTCTTTCTCATTATCTTCTTATAATCTCATCTTCACTCCTAAATCATATGGTTGGTTCATATTTAATATTTTTTAAAATTATTATTATTATATTTTTTGTCCTTCAACTTTTAATTTAGTTATGCGTTATTCTAAGTTATATCGAACGGAACAAAATTTTGAGTAGGATTTTAAAAAATTAAAGAAATGGGATAAGAAATTTTTAATTAATTTTTCTCACTCTTTTATCATACATTTTCCCTCTATTAAAATTTTATAATCCTATTTCTCCAATTTTTGTAAATTCAACTCATAAAATTCCCCCTCCCCTCCTCTCCAAACCCCTCATACCAAATAAGCCCTTAGTTTTCATTGAGTATAATGCATGTTAAATATGAGTAAAATTGGAAAGCTGTTAAATTTTAAGAAAAGGTTAATAAAGTTTCAAGTTTTGTTTGTTTATATAAAACATGCTGAAAATACCTTATAAATAATATTAGAAAAGTAAACATAAACACAGTATTTGCTTGGTGGGCTGCCCTGCGCCTTAGTTCAGTAGCTGGTAAACTCCTTCATGCTAAATGGTGAAGTCTAATTTATTCATCATTCATCAATCCATACCAACATGTGATCTTGGAGTTGGTTAAGGCGCTAGGTGAGATATCCTAAGGGTCTGTGAAGCAACGATAACCAAGCCTAAGATGGAGGCATGTATACTCTTACGCCTTGTTTATTATACGGAACCTTGACCAGGGAAAGGGAACTTGAGACACTTCCCTCAAATAAAACACGTTTATCTTCCTGGAACCTGAAAATCTCCAATCTCCCCGCCCTCTCCAATGTTCCCTTAAACGCGGTAACTTGCATTCCATCCAAAAATGGAGGAAGCTGAAATTTTCTCGGGAGAGTGAAATTTGTGACAAAATTGGCCCTGAAAAATTTTGCACGCAGTTTTACTTCTTCCTGCTTCTTCTTCATTAGATATAGCAGACTAAGATCGGCAATTTCATGGCTGCTTGCTTCGATGCTTCAATGGAAGGCATCACCAAAACCCACCGACCCTCCCCGAAAAAGCCAAGCGGCCTCCAATTCGACGATAAGTCGAGCAACTCTATGAAATTTTGCCGACCCTCTTGCTCTGATCGTGTCTCTGCCGGGCCCAGTTGCAGAACCCAACCCATAACCCAAAACACCCAACACAAGGTTCTCGAGAAAGTCGACCAGAACGACCGCGAAGAGGAAGTGGACCAACATGAGCAAGAACAAGAAGACAATGTGTGAGTTTGTGTTGTGGTTTTTACTGTCTTGCATTTATATTACTATTGTTTCTGTCAAAAATGCTTACTTCTGTTTTTGTCATGTTGTTGTTCTTGGAATGTTCTAATATAAACAGCTGCACAAGTTTGGTTACTGTCCAATTTTTCATTCAAACGTGTTATCCCCTTAGTGCTTTACGTTCGAACCCAACGCTAGCGTTCGAATGGTTTAGGGACATTGTGGGAATTTTGCCTAATCTTCCCACTTAACCAACATCTAATTCTCCATACCAAACATTTCATTTTCCCTCAACTAACTTTCATTCCCTAGTATACCAAACAGCTCACATTTTTAAAGTTCTCTCTTAATCTTCCTTTTCTTTTCTTTCACTTCCATTCCTTTCCTTTGCTTCCTCAAATCTTCCATATAACAAACAGGGCATTAGTCTTGAATTCCTTACAGCGTAGACACCAAATGCTCTGCCCTTGAACTGTGGGTGAGCCCAACCCCTCTCCTAAAATTTTTATATATATTAAAAAAAAACACACACACACACATACAACTGTACAAGCATGTGATGCTATCTAAATTGGACCCTTAAGCCTCCATTTATGTGTGCGCGTAGTAATATTAGTTTGATGCTTAACACATCTCTTCATGATTGTCAGGCTCATTCTCCCTTATCTGATTTTTTATGTGTTAGGCATCGAACTAGTATTACTGTCGGATTGCATGCTCACCCGAAACAAGGAACTAATCATTTTGAGAGTTCTAATGTCATGTTTCTTCTTGAAAATGTCTAATTTTCTGTAACAAAATTGTACGAGTTTCCTTTTTTAAAAGAGAAAACGCTGTTCAATACATGAATGGAGGCTAGAGAAATCACAATAGTTCAAATCCAACTATCAAACACGGTTTTCTTACCATCTAACACTTCATTGGGAAAACATTCTTGTTCAACTAAAAAGATTTTTTACAAGATTTTGATATGTTGGGTCGGCCATGAATTTGGTCACAAGTTTTTGGTTGAGCATCTTCTATGACAATGAAATTACTAATCAGCTTTTTTCTTCATCAGGTAGCAGAATGGGGAAAGATGAGTATACTTGTGCAGTTGTGCTTAAACCAAAATCAAAAGAATAGAAATGAGCATGACATCCAACTCCTCTGAATCTTATTTCTTTTTCTACTTCACTATATATAACAACTTGCTACTTACGGCAGAGAAATCAGGTTTCATAATTACATGAAAATAAAAAAAAGGAAATCAAGTTTCATAATTTTATTTAATTATTGAATCTCTGAATCTTACCTATTGTTCTTCCTTTTATTTGAAACTAAATAATGCGTGAAACTTCCTCCTCTGGAGATTTAGAGCCACTCTCTTAGAAGACTTTAGACATAGGCTTCCTTTAGGCAACTAGTCATCGAGTGTTTCCATGCGCCCTTTTCTTCTAAACAATAGTGCGTGAAACCAGTGCATAATATCAGCTATTCAGCTCAATGTTTAAAGAAATTCAGATTCACAGTTCATCACGACCCGTCCCTTCTGCAACTTCCACATCCTGCTGAAATTTAAGGAGATAGCTGGTAGCTAATGATGCATGAAGTGCAGCCCCATAAGGAAAAGCATCTTCATTGACTCTGAAATTAGCTGAGTGCAGATGCTCGAGTGGTCCGAGAGAAGCATCCTCCATTCCAAGGGGAAAGAAGTAACCAGGGATAACCTCTTGATAGAATGAGAAGTCCTCAGCTCCCATCATTGGCTTAACGTCATTAACCTTTTCTTCGCCGAGCATATCCCCTGCAACCTGTCGAAAATGCTCGTGCAATTTGCCATCGTTAACGGTAGCAGGGCAGAAGAGATGCTTTTCTTCGAAGAAGTTAATTGTAGCATTGCACCTCTGTACAGCAGCTTGTCCGGTGATAACCTGAAGAAATGTATCAGCCTTAAGACCTAGTAGAATTGCAAAACAAAACAATAGCCTACAATTTTTTTTTCTGTACCAGTGTGTATTTTTTACTGAGAGCTGCGAAAAGTAATTAACAACCATTGGATTACAAATTGATTGCCAAGATTGACGCAAAAATTTAGGAAGACTGGAACTTTTTTTTTGCCTGGTAGAGAAAGGGCAGGGGTCAAAGCATCAGTTTGACATTTCAAGATTACTACCAGTGGCAAGTAGTTTTAAAAATTTTGTGATCTGTACGTTTACTTAAAGTTATGTTGACTAATAATGTGAACAGATAGAACAGACAACAGATTATAATACAATCAAGAAAGATCATGCATGTGTTGATCTTATGCTGCACATATCAATGTCTTAGCTCATAGTTAATGTTATGCATACAATATCATGCCTGGCATTAACAACTAACATCTCATTTAAAAAGTTGGGTGATCTATGGGGAATTCACTGTATATGCCTAACATAATACATCATCAATTAAAAGAATAATTGTTGAATAAGATAGTTTTGTTTCTATCCTTACATCCGGTAATCTGAATTGACAGTGGTATTCCACGGTCTAATGGCATTTTCATGCTGTTTGTGGGATCATATCTAAGCTATTTAGTCCTAACAACCAAAAAGAAAATATATAATATATGACTTAGGCAGTGATGCGAAACAAAAATGAATTTAAGCATCAGAAAAAAGGGGGAAACATAGTCTAACAGAGACACCTGCTCAATCCGCTGTTTTAGTTGCACAAAACTTTGTTTTGAAAAGGCACGGAAGGTGCCGCCAATAGTGACAGAATCTGGAATAACATTGAAAGCACCACCTCCTTGGAAATATGCTATTGTCACAACCTGTTAAGACAATCATAATGTTAGGCAGAGACAGGATCATCACTCTAAGCAAGGAAAACCCACCAAGATTTCGAATCATTTCCATCAAGTAGAATCTCTAATAAGTGATAATATAATGATTTAGGAGTTTAAAATCCTTTCCAATATGGCTCAGCTACAAAATGCAACACATCAAGGATTTGGTTTTTATCCTTTGTAAGTCTATCATATCCACTTCTATTCAAAGATTTGTATATTTACTCAGATGCACTATTATCTCTGTTCTGTTTCCCCCATCTCTATCTCTCTGTCTTTCTGTTTCTGTATCTCTCCCCCAAAGTCTCCTCTGTTTGCATTAGAAGTGTGCGTGAGTATGTGTTGCATGGCATATTCTCACCTTTTTACGTCTTGTGTTTTTCTCTGTTCAAGAAGCATTATTGAAAGCAAAAACTGTTTAAATTTGTCTACCAGCATACCACCAAATCCTCACAAGCAGATTGTTTCAAGTGTTTGGACAGCAGAAGATATGTCCCACTACCTTGCAGGTTCTGTTTACCATCTCTACTTGAGGTTTTAGGCGTTAAAGGAAGAACAAGGAGCTTTGGAATTACACCTTACTGATCCTAGATGGTTCAAACTGAGGTACAAACTTACTGATCTAAGATGGTAAAGCAACAATGCAAATAAATGGGTGGTGGATGGCGGTGATTAAAAAGGAGAAGTGAAACAAACTTACCTGAGAGTCCAAAGGATCGGCCTCGCGTGAAACAAGATGCTGTAAGCTAACAATCACGTTAGAAGCTGCCAAAATGGGATCAATAGAATGCTGAGGAAGAGCAGCATGACCTCCCTTTCCACTTATTACTGCTTCAAAAAGGCCAGCTCCTGCCAAAAAAGGACCAGATCTTGAGCCCACTTGACCTATAGGTATGTTTGGTAGAACATGCAATCCAAATATGGCGGAGACATTTTCTAAGGCTCCAGCATCTATAATTTTTTGAGCCCCAGCTCCTCCTTCCTCTGCTGGTTGAAAAACAAGAACTACAGTTCCCTATTTAGTGTTTAGAAGAACAAAAAATGAATGATGTCAGATATCATTGAGTGGAAGAAAGTAAGAAACACAGAAAAATACAATTGAAGAAAGTAGATCACATGGTTGACTGTCGTGTGAAATATTTTATTCTTTCCAGTAGTACCTAATATTTTCTCTTCTTTTTTTTTGGCCAAAAGGTAGTACACATATTAAACAACTTTCACCACAAAACTAGGAACTGAAATTCATAGCCAAGTTACATGATCTTTTTCGGGGGGAAATGGTAACAAATAGCCAGTGGTAAAGAAAATGAAGGCGTCAAACTTTTTCATCTTCCTTTATTCTGAATTCTAAATTTGATATTAAAATTAGACTTCAAAAGTACTAATAGCTGGCACAATGAAGTGTAGCGCCTTTTCAAACATCCTAAAAGCAAATATTCCAATGTTCTTAAAAATAATAGAGCATTTCACCAAAATAATAATAATAATAATAGAGCAAAATAGACCTGTATGTCTTTTTCATGCTCTTTGAGTATCTTTGCGGCACCAAGAAGCATAGTAACATGAGCATCATGGCCACAAGCATGCATCTTTCCAGGAACTTTACTCTTGTGCTCCCACTCCACCAATTCCTAAAGGACTCAGGGTTAGCAATAAAATTAATAAATCAGCAAACAAATACACATATAGAGAGAACTCTAATCTTTTAGGCTTTAGCCTCTCCAGTCTCCATTATTAGATGACTTTAAGTAGACCGACAAAGCAGTCTTTTTGGCATTTACCAAATTACTTAAAAAAGGACTAATATACGGTTGGTATTTTCAGATACCACCTTGTACTCTCCGAAGTCAGAACTGAAGTTAAACAGTTCTAATGATTTAGGGAACAAAATGCTACTGTGTGTATCGATAGGCACACACAAACTAAAAGTTACTATAAAATTTGAGAGGAGGCTAAGACATTTGTGCAATTGTGCTCCTCCTAGTCGGAATCGATGAAGTAGCCTAATTCAAATCCATATAAAAGACGAAAGATCATTATATACTGAATAGAGATAGAGAGAGAAGAATTCAGGTACTTGAATGGGAAGAGCATCCATATCGGCTCTTATAGCGACAAAAGGAGGTCGTCCGGTGCCGATATAGCCAACAACACCGGTGACTGCAACTGGGGATTTATACGATACGCCCAAAGTATCCAGTTCTCTTCTGATCAGCTCACTGGTCTGAAATTCCTCATAAAGCAATTCAGGGTTCTCGTGAAGCTTCCTTCTGATTCCGACCATCCAATCAAAAACCTCGCGTTTCTTGGCAAAATTTAAAAATTCGGTCGGCGTCGGAGAGAGTTTGTTTGAGGTCAAAGAAGTGACCGAGGAGATGAGTGTTGCGGCGAAGAGATGGTAGATGATTATCATTCTGAGCGACCAGAAGAAACCCATGGTCGCTTTGCAAGTGAAGAGTAGGGGAAAGAAAGCTCCGGCAGAACAAAAAGGAGAGGGTGCCAACTGCCAAATCAGTATTTTTTGTATAACGGCGAATGTAGTCCCTGCCCACCTATTTTGGTATGTACTGTGTCGGGTTTTTGACCAAAATAATGTTTTGAAAAAAAATAATTACCAAAATAAATCTCTTTCCAAACTATTTCCCAAACTAAGTCTTACGTCATTAATTACGTGAGGATTCTTTACGTATTAGCTAAGTTAGCGAGAGCTTCTTTCTGATCTTGGTTTTGTCCAGGCCCACCTAGATTGCGTAAACTATTTTCACGGGACAAGTCACGTGAATAAACTTCACGGGACAAGTCCCGTGAATTTTCTTCACGCCACATATGTGGCATATCAGACCCACTAAAGTGGGTCTGATTCAATATATTAAAAAAATTAATATATATATATATAATAGTAATAATAATATATAATAATAAAATAATATATAATAATAATAATAATAATAATAAGTTGAATAATTTAAAGTTCTACTTCATTTAATTTGAAGTAAAGCAGGTGAAATAAAACGCTTTTAAAAGATTACACTGGTACAATTTGGTTATAACAACAGATCACAATACAGGATCTATATATTTGTTATACACCAAATATTTATATAGCAAACAAGATTGATTTTGGGATATGTATAATCTGCAAAATCAATATCGTTGCTATATTAAATATTTGGTGTATAACAAATATATGATCCTCAGTATGTGATCATCATATAACCAAATTGTACCGTTAATCTTTTAAAAGCGTTTTATTTCACTCCTGCTTTCTTTTTTGACTTCAAATTAAATAAGAAGCTTAAATTATTATTATTATTATTATTATTATTATTATTATTATTATTATATATTATTATTACTATTATATATATATATTAATTTTTAATATATTGAATCGACCCACTTTAGCGGGTTCGATTACTTTTTCACGCCACATATGTGGCGTGAAGAAAATTCACGGGACTTGTCCCGTGAAGTTTATTCACGTGACTTGTCCCGTGAAAATAGTTTACGCAATCTAGGGGCCTGGGACAAAACCAAGATCAGAAAGAAGCTCTCATGAACTTAGCTAATACGTAAAGAATCCTCACGTAATTAATGACGTAAGACTTAGTTTGGGAAATAGTTTGGAAAGAGATTTATTTTGGTAATTATTTTTTTTCAAAACATTATTTTGGTCAAAAACCCGTACTGTGTCAAACCATTTTGGTGCAAAAAAAAAAAAAAAAGGTCAGCGTAATTAAACGAAAAATACCAGTGCGGGAAAAATATTTCTCAAGTTACTGAAGATAAGTAGTGATAATATCATATCTCATATATATATAGGGAAAAGTATTTCTCCAATCACTGGAGATAAGTTATCTGCAGTAACCCCGAAAACTATATCGTTTACAGAACACCTTTAATTAATTTAAAACGACGTAGTTTTAGGGATTATTGGAGATAACTTAACTTATCTCCAGTAACGGGAGAAACCCTTTACCCATATATATATATAGTGGGGGGCGCGCTTAATATAAGAGCTAACTAATTTTTTTTAGAAAAATTAAAAAAACTAAATAAGTTATATTAAAATACTTATATTTATCATTCTTCTTCAAAATTATTTGCCTATCTTGTAAACTTATCTATAATCTAATGATACACAATATATACTATAATTAATTAATTTACTTAGCTTTTTGAATCTTTACAAAAATAATTAGCATGCTCTTATAAGAAACGGGAAGAGAATACTCTCCTATTTCTTTTTTTCATTATCTTCTTATTATCTCATCTTCACTCTTAGATCATAAAATTGTTGGTTTATGTTTAATTTTTATAAAATTATTACTATTATATTTTATAAATTAAAACTTATTTAGTCTTCTATATTGCAGTCATGAACGTAGTAGATTAGATTTTAAGAATTTAAATTAACTTATTTATCTTTATAGTAATAATTTTATAAAATATTGAACATGATATATTTTTTTTATACTATTATGTTGTATTATGAGGTCTTCGCAGGCCAAGAGAAAGTTGAACATGAGCATATTTCTTACATTTGCAATAATAAATTTCAATATTTTTGACATTCAAATTCAATTCACTGTGAATACTTGCTAATAATGAATGTCTCTTATTATGAATTGAGGATTCTCGCAAAATTGCGCCATTTTGAGTATTTTTGCCTTTAACTCATTTACACAAGGCAGAACATGTGGGACTAAGATCATGCATTCATATAGATGCCATGTATGCATTAAGACTTGTTCATATATGAGGCAGTTTGGAATATCAGTGGTAGAAATACTTATTTTCAATTTGAATTTTGCAAATGTAAGATAAGATAAAAGGTAGATTATAAAGGTTATTTATATTTAGATTGACGGTAGTATAGGCGGTTTTAAAAAAAAAAAAAAAGACTCTTGTTTGGATTTTTATTTAAAAAGTCAGTTGAGATAGAAAATGACTAAAAAATGTATGAATCTTATTAAATACTACACACATATTACCTGGTTTTATTTGTGTGGGCCACCTTATCATTTAGGTTGAGTTTGAATATTAGAAGCCACAAATTTTGGCTTCTTGCGGTTTTTTTTTTTTTAAAAAAAAGGCTCTTGTTTGGATTTTTATTTAAAAAGTCAGTTGAGATAGAAAATGACTAAAAAATGTATGAATCTTATTAAATACTACACACATATTACCTGGTTTTATTTGTGTGGGCCACCTTATCATTTAGGTTGAGTTTGAATATTAGAAGCTACAAATTTTGGCTTCTCTCACAAGTCCCCCACCCCCACCCCCACCCTACCCTCCCCAAAGAAAAGCCCATCGGTTTGTGAAGCTACCCCAAACACCAAGAATCAGTTCATTTCCTACTCTTGGGCACTGAGCTTCTAAGGCCTCGTTGGTTACAGGGAATATTTGAAGAGGGAAAGGAAAGGAAGATTGTGAGGGAACTTAAAAAATGTGTTATGTTTGGCAGACATGAAATTGAGATGTAAGATGATAATTTTTAAAAAATTAAAATATAAATTTAAAATGTCCAAAATACCATTTTCATAAAAAAAAATTAAAAAAAAAAACAACTCCTCCTTCTTCATCCTACATCTTGAGTCCGACCGACAGAGAAAAAAAAAAGAAGCTTCAGATCAGGAAACACTCGCGGGTTCCGACTGGTGGTGGTGGTCTGGTGTTGGAGGTCGTGGGTTCCGACGGTTTTCCCTCTCTCGCTGTTGTCCCTCCTTCTTCATCCCTGATGTTCGACCGACAACACACACAAAAAAAAAAAAAAACTTCAGATCCAGGAAAATAGTGTGAGTTCCGACCGATGGTGGTGATCTGGTGAAGTCAGATCGTCGACGATGAAAGAGGAAGTCTTCGCCGACGACGAAGAGAGTCGAAGGCGAGAGGAAGAGAGTCGAAGGTGCCAGTGTTGCCGGTGTCGGTGAGAAAGGAGGAAGAAGATAAAGGGATTTAATTGGAATTTTGTAGGAAGGAAGATCAAATCTCACATCTTCCCTCCAATATGTGAGGGATCTGATCTTCCCTCAAATATGGGAAGATGAGCACTCACCAGAACTTACTTGCCAGATCTTCCGTCTACCAAACACCAAAAAACCATGAGAACTTTAGGATCTTCCATTTCCTTCTCCAATCTTCTATGTAACAAACGGGTCCTAAGGCGGTTGAATGTCATGGCAAACAAGCAACTATTTTTTAAAGTTGATTGGCAAAATTGCATCATACTAAACTTTAGAATGCTAACAGCTCATCACATAGCATTTTATGGATATTTAAATATTTTGATAACTTTTCAACTTTACATTATTTTGATATGTATACTTGAATGAGAAATTCACAAAAATTACAGACAAAATAATAAATTATGAATAAAATTATACATTCATATAAAATTTAATGAGATGAGGGGAAAAAAATCTCTTCCAGCCGGACCAGAGGAGTATAACAACAGTCACTTCATTCAAGGAGGAAGTATCCTTATATTCCTTTATCACATTTGCAACCAAAATATGTACAAAACCAATGCTTAATATCAGCTCAGTTTGGGCCAGCGAGGATTTCCAATGTCTAATTAAATTCATCGTTCATTATGACCCGCTTCTGTTGCAACTTTTACATGCTGCTGAAATTTAACAAGATAACTACCAGCTAATGATGCATGAAGTGCAGCTCCATAAGGAAGAACATCTTCATTGACTCTGAAATTAGGTGAGTGCAGAGACTCAAGTGGTCCAAAAGAAGAAGCATCCTCCATTCCAATGAAAAAGAAGTAACCAGGGATAATCTCTTGATAGGATGAGAAATCCTCAGCTCCCATTATTGGCTTCACCTCATTATTAACCTTTCCTTCGCCAAGCATATCCTCTGCAACCTGTCGAAAATGCTCGTGTAATTTTCCGTCGTTAATGACCGCCAGGCTCAAGCTAGATTCGATGAAGTTAACAGCTGCATTGCACCTCTGTACAGCAGCTTGTCCGGTGATAACCTGTAAGGAACGTATCAGCTTTAACACACGACTGGTGTGGTAAATGGTGATGCAAACCTAAGAATTAAGCACAACAACAACAACAAGACTTATCCTACTAAGTGGGGTCAGTTTGCACGGCATGACACTGTCTTGCTTTATCAAAAACTAAATATTTAAAAAGATTGTTAACAAAAAGTCCGTTCAACAAACCAAGGAATTAAGCATAAATGGAAAATTTAATATTATAACTGGCATACCTCCACAATCCGCTGTCTTAGTTGCATCAAACTTTGTTTTGAAAAGGCACGGAAGGTGCCACCAATAGTGACAGAATCTGGAATAACATTGAATGCACCACCTCCATGAAATTTTGATATCGTCACAACCTGTGAAGATAATCTTAATATTAGGCAAGGATAACCCTGCTAAGTGAGAATATGATGATTTATTGGCATGAGATGGCTCAGTTACAAAACGCCATGTCTTGCACTTGCATGACTAACCCCGTATACTAGGGGTGAGCAAATCAAAACCGAAACCAAAACCCAAAACCGAAAACCGAACCGAGTAATTCGGTGTTTGGTTTTTCGGTTTTTTTCAGTTTTTGGTGTTCGGTTATTTCGGTGTTCGGTTCGGTGGATGAAAATTTATTTCGGTTAAAACCGAATAACCGAGATTATATGTATTTTTTTTTTTTTTTTACCTATCAATTTTTTATTTTTTTTTGGTAAAGACCTATCAATTTTAAAACGCACCTCATGAGTGTCATGACCCTCTCCCTCGGCCCACCTTAATGTCATCCACTTCCAGTACCAAACGTCCTCCAGAGTCCAGACCCAAGACCCAATCCAAATACCCAATTCCTCTTTCCATTGAAAACCCTAACCCAGTGGCAGAGGCAGTCACCTGTCGGCTTCATTGAGCTCTTGCCTCTCACTCTCCACTCTGACTCTGACCTCTCACTCTCACTCACTTCACCTTCGGTTCGCAGAATCGCAGCCCTTCACATCGCCTTCGGTTTTAGCCGAAAAACCGAACCGAAAACCGAATGCTCACCCCTACCGTATACTACTTAGATGCACTAAAAGTAAAATCCTCACTCCTTATCTCCTAGATTTTTACTGTTCAAGCATAACTGAGAGCAGATGCTGTTTTAATTAGTTTACCAACCTCCTGCCAAATAGTCACACATCGATTATTACAAGTGTTTGGAGAGCACTATATACATCCAACTTTCTTGGATCTGCTTGAGTTTTTGGGGTTTAAAAAGGAGAATAAGACCTTACTGATCTTAGATGGTTCAAAATGTGGTACAAACTTATTGATCTTTAGATGATAAAGCAGCAAAGTGTAATGAACAAAAAGAAGTGAAAGAAACTTACTTGAGAATCCAAAGGATCGGCCTCGCGAGAGACAAGATTCTGTAAGCTCACAATCACATTAGAAGCTGCCAAAATGGGGTCAATAGAATGTTGAGGAAAAGCAGCATGACCTCCCTTTCCACTTATTACTGCTTCAAAAAAGCCACTTCCTGCCATAATAGGACCAGATCTTGAGCCCACTTCACCTATAGGTATGTTTGGTAGGACATGCAATCCAAATATGGCAGAGACATTTTCTAAGGCTCCAGCATCTATAATTCTCTTAGCCCCTCCATCCATTTCCTCTGCCGGTTGGAAAACCAGAACTACAGTTCCCTATTTAGTGTTTAGAATAACAAAAAATAATGCTGTCAGATATCATTGGGAGTAAAAATGATTTTCGAAGGTACAAAAACTACCCATGAACATTCAAAGTGGAAGTAAAAATGCCAAGATAGTTAAATATAACTTAACACTCTTACTTTTTATGGTGAGGCCCATGCTATTTTTTGCAAATGCATATGTTGTGTAAGGGTGTTGAAATTTTTGCTCCATTTTGAATATTCATGAGTATTTTTGCACCTTAACCTTTTTAAATATAGACCAGAAAATACCTGTATATCTTTTTCATGGTCTTTGAGTATCTTTGCGGCACCCAGAAGCATAGTTACATGAGCATCATGACCACAAGCATGCATCTTTCCAGGAACTTTACTCTTGTGCTCCCACTCCACCATTTCCTAAACTCAGGAGTAACCATTAAACAAATCAATACACACACTACACATATTAAGTGGATGGACTAAGTAGCCTTTCTGGCTTCTCCACATTACTCACCAAACGACTAACATCAGGTTGTTGTTATTTTCAGATATTAACATATACTCTCAGAACTGAAGTTAAAACTGTTCCAACAAGTAAATACTCCGACTTAATATATAGAGTACCAAATGAAAACAAAGTAAACATATAATAAGTGAAGGGTTAAATTGTGCATTCACCTGAAAAGTTTAATGAGACCAAACTGTCTCTGCCCTGTAAATAATTAGGACCGGAGGAGTATATACAAACGGTGAACTATGATGATTATATATTGGGGAAAAATAAAAGCAGAGAATTTATTATGAAGAATTCAAGTACCTGAATAGGAAGAGCATCCATGTCAGCTCTTAAAGCAACAAAGGGAGGTTGACCTGTGCCTATATAGCCAATAACGCCAGTGACTGCGACTGGGTATTTATATGATACGCCCAATGTCTCAAGCTCTCGTCTGATTAGCTCACTGGTCTGAAATTCCTCAGAACTCAATTCAGGATTCTCGTGAAGCTTCCTTCTGATTCCGACCATCCAATCAAAAACCTCACGCTTCTTGGCAAAATTTAAGAATTCGGAGGATGTCGAAGAGAGTTTGTTTGGTGGGCTCAAAGAAGGGTCCGAGGATATGAGTTTGGCAGTAAAGAAATGGTAGATGGTGATCATACTGAACCACCAGAAAAGACCCATGATTGCCATGCGAGTGAAGAGTAGAGGAAAGAAATTAGAGTTTTCTTCGACCAAGTAACAGAAGTACCAAAGCTGAATGCAATAAAGTGAGATAGTATATTATGTATGATGAGCTATATTATAGATTTGTACGAAACAGGATTGTCAGATTTTTTTGTTTGGAAAGGGACAAAATAAATTGCGCCTAATCGTCTGCTTGCGGAGGTGACACTATGGTCCAATCAATCGGATTTCTTCCTACTTTTCCCCCATACTCTCCTTTTCCGTCTTTATATCGTTGGATTGGATTAACATCTCCGACGGTTTAAATTTAATATATTACTGTATAATTTAAGGTAAAATCATAATATTATTTCTATAATATATTAATATGTTAAATCTAAACTATTGAGATCTTAATCCAATGATGAAAAAGGAAAGTCAAATCCCAATCAAAAGATAACATGGAAAAGTAAACTGGACTTCGCGTTTCTCCCGTGCACATTCTCATTTTTTCCCCTCCTTTTCCTTTTTCTACCGTTGGATTTATATCTCAATGGTTCAAATTTACCATATAATAAAAATATTATTATAAGGGAAAAGGATGATTAAAAAAAGATAAATATGGATCGTTAAAATCTTAATCCAATAGTAGAAAAAGAAAAAAAAATGGAAATAGATATAGGAGGAAAGCCAAATCTTTTAAATATTATCCAAAAAAAAATTCAGAGACAACATTGTGGCCTAATTGTTTGGAGGGTTTAAACTTCATTTATAGAAGAAAACTGCGCCATTTTGGAAATGTTTGAAGTTAACTTTGTGTTTACATAATCTTTAATATGATAGTCAGTTGATTTTTTTTGAGTTAGTGAAGTTAAATAAATTATATTAAAGTATTTATATTTATCATTTTTCTCTAAATTAATTTACTTAGCTTCTAAATTGTTTTATAATCTAATGATATAAATGATTAAGTAATGTATTAAGAACATGAGGTAGTAAAAGAGAATTAGGGTTTAGGGGTGCCACTCTACTATCAATGAATGAGTGTATACCCAGAGCAATATAAGAGCAATTATTATAGAAAAATCTGGTCATTGCTTAGATCATTCTAATAATATTTATCAATAGTTCCCAAAAAAAAAAAAAACTCCGAGACAACTTGTGGCCTAAATGTTTGTATAAAGAATTAGTTGAATTGTCCTCTATTTAACATATTTCAAATGGTTAGATGGATCACTTTTCATTATCACAGATATCGAGAATTATATAACACAGACTGGTGTTAATGCGTTATGATATGAGGGATCCGGATTCTCTCCTCATCCCTCAATATCTTTACATCCTAGCCGTCCAAAAAATGATCTAAGCGTTTAGGAATAGACACATCATCAGTTAAAACTGCACCATAAACACCACGGCAAATATACGCAAGCCAAGTCCGGATTGTTTGTCTTCTGTTTAACATATTTCAATATCGAGAATTATATAACACAGAATTGTGTTTCTGTGTTATGAGAGCATTCTCAAAATTCCCTTGTGATAAAAAGTGCGCTTGAAAGGGAAATCTAATTCTGCATAATAATAGCTCAATAATTGTGTCCAGTATATATTCTGTCATGCTGTGCCTATAATCTATAATCTTATTCTACATAACAAAAGCTTTTTACAAGCACACAAGTCATAAACCCAAACTTATATAAAATCCATCAAATATTATTCATTAAACTCTTAATATTAGTCAGATAGAGAGGGCTTCATAGAGAAGTGAAATGAAGGATGACAATTTCAAAGACTCAATTTTTGCTTCTTTCCCACAATTTCTTCCCTATAAAACTTTTATGAAGCACACTCTTGTCAGCTACAGTAAAATTAATTACTGGTATATAAAAGGCCTAGGTTAACAAGAACCATTTAATCATTCATAACAAGTTCAGAGAACAACCGCCAAAGTAATTATATTCCCTGATGACATGACAAAATCCAATCTACAGTTACCCGTCGTGGACTTAAAGTTGGTTAGACAGGTTCTAAATTCAAACCTTTGTTCAGATTTATACAAAAAGAACACCTCACTAAGCGCCTATGGGGGTAGTACACCCATTACACTCATGCCAAATAATCCTCTGTACGTCCTCAGATGGCGTAAAAATCTCATGAAGCCCCAGCTTAAACCCACAAACCTTTGTTCAGATTCTAAAATGGACAAATAAGGAAGGAAAAAAACCAAGTTCCACAGCACAAGTCTCTGACAATAATGAAGGGTTCCTAAACAATGTTATTTAGGAGTTAGGACCAATTCTCAAATGGTGATCGCTTACCAGCTTAAGCAACTAAATCACATGGAATTAAATTGTTGGTAACTCAGTAGCCCCTGCAAATTACAGGAGTTCCTAGCTCCTCCTAAAGCCGTTTCAACTTCACAGTTGACAAAAGAAGAATCACTTGACACATTGAACTTTACACTCCCATTTCATTGTAAAAAAGGCATATATGATGAATCACGTTTTGTAAACAAACAGTTCATTTCACTTTCTCAACTGATGGAGCAACCCACATCATTCATTCATCAGCATCAATAAACCATCAGCCCACTTACCTGCTGTTCAATTATACTGGCAAAAACAGGACATGTTCTTCTAAGTTCAAACATCACACACCCCTCTGATATCTACAGAATATACATCCTTGTTCAGGAAACAAATTTAAAAAATTCACATGGCCACAGTTAACAAGGATGAGAAACATCTGAGACAGATATGCTGCAAAGGGATCATCTTTAGATACAGTGCAAAGTAACAGCTGAGATAAATTCAATCTAATATACACAAATCACTCGTTCTCATTATTGTAAAACTGGGAAAAACTCAAAGTCTAATTGCATAGTTTATATGTATTTCGTTCACAAATGGTACCCATCACCCTAAGGATATACTAATTAGATCTTAACCTCTGGCCTTAAGCTCAGCAAGTCGCTTAGACAAGTCACCTTCGTCTACCTTCTCCGTCTCCTTAGTCGGCACCGCGTGAGATGCCGGCTGCGGCAGACCCACCGAGACCTCAAGGCCATAATCATCGGCGACCTGGTGCATCAGGCTGTTGACTTCGCCTTCAGGAGTGGAAAGCGAGGTGGATCCGGCCATGGCGCTCTCCATGAACCCAGCCTGAACCTCCATATTCACAAACTGCTTCTCGAAAGAGTCCATGGTCTCCGACATCTTCTGGAGATTCCCGGTGGCCAAGGAAGATTCGAGAGACTTGACGATATTTCCCATGGACTTGTTGATTGTGCTCATCTTGGCTTGAGTATCGAGACGAGCCACGACGGCGTCAAGCCGAGATGAAAGGCGCAGATAGTTCATCTGTTCGGTTCGTTTCCGGATGGCGTTCTCGGCGTAGATGCGAGCGCCATCCATGTTGCCTTTCTCCATGGCTTTCTTGACCTTAAGCTTCTCCGATTTCTCTTCCTTCTCGCATTTACGGGATTGGCGTTGAAGGGACTTGGACGTGAATTTCAATTCCATGATCTGGTTCATCAATTTCTCTGTGTTGCCCATGATTTGCTTAGTTCACAGAAAACGATCAAACAATTGAAATTGAGAAACACAGAGAAAATCGTAAGCAATGAAAAATTATCCCAAGAAAAATGAAGCACGGCAGATCTGAGAAATTTGGGAATTTGTAGCAGAGACAGAAATCGATAGAATAGACCGGATTGGATTTCAATTCCACTCGTAATGCGATGTTTCCCCGAAAACGAGAGCCTTTTCTCTAAACACGGACACGCCACCCCCACGTTAAGTCCAACTGAGTCACACGGCTCAAAAATCTTATTCATTAAGATATTCAACTGATAAAAAAACACCTTTGACCAAAAAAAAAACTGATAAAAAAACAAAACAAAAAACAAACAAAACAAAAAAACCAAAAAAAAAAAGAGCGAAAAAGGGGGTGACCACGAGGATGTAAGCCCCGTTCTGTTAGTCCAAGAGGATATATATATATATGTGTGTGGAAAAGTATTTCTCGTTGGTATAGAATTACAAAAACATCATTCTTTAATATATATATGACATTATATATATGTGTGGGGTATTTCATGTGTGAGATAACTTATCTTCTAGTAATAGAAATATAAACCCTATATATATATATAGTATGGGAAATTACAATACCCAAGGAAGGAAAAAAATTACAAAAACCTTCATTGAAATCACAAAATTACCTAGAAGTAGAAAATTTTTTTGGATGAATTGTAAATAACATTTTCTTGTAAATGGTTTAGATTTTGATATTATTTGTACAAAATTTTTAAATGTTGTTGTAAATACATACTTTTTCATTGTAAATACATACTTTGTCATTTTAAATGGTCGGGTGTTTAAATGTTGTTGTAAATATATATTTATACTGTTGTAAATGATTTGGGACTTTTTGATATTATTTTACGAAATGAAAATTATTTTTCGTGTTGTTGTAAATATATCTTTTCTGTTGTAAATATATATGAGATTTTGTAAATATTTGTATGTATTTTCCAATGAAATGTATGTATTTATAACAAAAATTCTCTTGAAACTTTTTGTAATTTTATGATTTGATGGAGGTAATTTTTTTCTTTTGGGAAAGTGTAATTCTCCCTATAAGTATTTCTTGTTCGAGATAAGTTATCTCTGGCGACCTCAAAACTACGTCGTTTTGGATTAATGAAGGTGAATTAATGAAATGTACAAAATTACGAAAATTCCCTTCTTTAATCCAAAATAACGTAGTTTGAGAGGTAATGTGAGATCTCATACCGGAGATAAGTTACCCATATATACATATAAAAAGAAAAGCGAAAAAAGGGGTGACCACGAGGGTGTAAGCCCCGTTCTGTTAGTCCAAGGAGGACCTTGTGAATAACTGTGTTATCGGCCAAGTACTTCGGCGGGAATCGTAAGGCTCCACACGTGTCTCAGCCCTCCACCCAGAAATGGATGGATAATTCCCAACCTCGAAGTTTACCCGTTTCCAGGCCTGCATCTCTGCAGAAGTGGGCCCGGGGACTTTCCTGAGCCCGCCCAGCAACGCTGGGTAAGTGAGCCCATTCACAACACCTCGAGATCACCGATTCTAAGATAGTTTGCTTCTATATATAAAGACTTTATGATTGTACTTCGTTATCGATGTGGGACAAAAAGTTTGCCTTCTCTCTAGTTCTACAGGCGAAGTTTTATAAGCTTCTTATGTTAGTAATTCAGCTGCGAGTGTATTCCAATTATATTCCTGTCAGAGTATAATCCTCAATGTATGTTAGTACTCAACTAAAACTCTCATGTCTACACTGAGATTGGTTAGTTTCACCAAATTTCTCAATTTTACAAAGACGAAAATTGAACAAATCAGCGTTCGATTTAATTTTATCATGAACTTGTGAAAAAAAATTAAACCGTTGAGATTAGTATTTTATAAAATCATTTATTTTTTCTATTGTCAACTATTTTACAGTTGTGAATTGTCCACAATAAATTTTAATAGTTTATTTTTATGTAATTATAGTATACTCCCTCTGGTCCTTAATATAGGATCTAATTAGGGAGTTAATCTTGACAGTTATTTTCATATTTACTCATCTTTTCTTAGCTTACCTCTATTAATATTCTTCCCTCAACAATAATCAAAGTAAGGAGAGAATGAGGAAATTAAAGAAGATTATTAGAATAATTTAAATAACTTCATTAATATAATGAAATTAGGTAAATAGATATATTATAGAGTAAATACCTTTTTTAGTCCTTTATAAAAAAACGCGATCCCCATTTTGATCCCTTACAAAAAAACCGACCCTTATTCGTAATTTTAACGGACTAAAAAGGACCTTTTAGAAAATTTGTGAGGGATCAAAATGTCAACCAATTGAGTGTATTTTGAATTTGTGAGTAACTATGAGACTTTTTTTTTTTTTGTCAGGGACCAAAATAGATATCGTGTTTTTTGTAAAGGACCAAAAAAGATATTTACCTTATATTATATTAAATATCAGAGGGAGTAATTTATAAAATATTAAATGTTAACTGTTTAATTTTTAATCTAAAGTTAGATTCAGTATTTCATGTTGATATATACTTTATCAGGACTCATATTTGTTACAATAATAGGAGGGCTTAGAACTATTTATTGCCAACACCAAACACTTTCTAAATGTGTGTTTTATTGTCTTATAAGCGGATTGATTTCGAATTATTAAAATTGGAGACACTGATTTATTTTTTGAAATTTCTAAAACATTTTTCTGAAAATTTTCTTTTATAATTTTTAAAATTATATATTTATTTAGAAATATTTAAAAATAGAATTTTTATTTTATTTTTTACTCAACTCCTATTAAAATAAAAAATATTTAAAAACTATAATAACAAAAAAAGGAAATTAAATCTAAACCATCAATATATAATCGGACAATTTAGATTTTGATATGTCAGAAGTAACTTTTTTCTAGATGAACTTTTTTGTAAAGGTTAAATTGTAGATGTGATTTGTGTTTTAGATAGTGGTGGTAAAAATAACTTTTTTTCTAAATGGGCTTTTATTTCCACCTCTATTCAATTATAAAATTACAATTCTTCCAAATTTTAAATGATATGAAAAGCTTTTGCAGGCGAGGAAACCTTATATTTTTTTTTTGGGACAAAGAAACCATTATTAAGGGGGCCTAGAGTATGTATCTGTCATGTTATTATATACTACTTCCGGTCCTAATTATAGGAACACTTTTATAATACAAATTGTAATACAAAAGTATTTCTATAATTAGAACGGGAGGGAGTACATAATAGAAGGATGAAGCTCACCCCCTCATGCTGCTACTTGGTTTAATGAAATAATTACAAATAAAAAAATATTAAATTAAAAAATTCTCAAAATTTTCACATACACTGATTTATTACTCTAACACGTCATTGCCATATGTATTTTAAATTTATTAATTAGTTTGAACTCCATTTGAAATTTGAAATTTTAGATTGTTTTGTTTTAGATATTTTTATGAGTAAATACCCTTTTGGGTCCCTAGAATAACACGCGCTACCCATTTTGGTCACTGAGTAAAAAAAATGTCATTTTTGGTCCTTTTTAGGGACTAAAAACGATTTTTTGGGAATTTGTGAGGGATTAAAATGCCCACAAAAATGACTAAAAGGACTTAAATGGACTTTTTTTTTTTTTACTGTTTAAAGACGAAAAATGACATTTTTTTTACTCAGGGACCAAAATGGGTAGCGCGTGTTATTTCAGGGACCAAAAAGGGTATTTACTCTATTTTTATTTTGTATTTACAATTTAAATAATTTTATAATAATTTAAATTCTATCTCAGATTTTAGGTTAGTTTAAATTTAGAATTAAGAGTTTGAATTTTTAACAGTCCAGGAAACCACCCTCTCCTTTATTAATGGATTAGTACGAATTCCATAATAAAATTCAAAGGTTAAGGTCCAATTTTATTCTAAAAGTTATTAAAAAAGAGTAGTGTTATGTCAAAAGCTCTCAAATCAAATCAATTTCACCCGGCCAAGTTAAGTTTAAGCGTTAGTTGACAAATATGTTGAGATGACAGGTCTACATGTCATCCATTTTATTTTTGTTGAGGTGTAGATTTTCCTGAAAGGTTTTCACTCAAGAGCAATATTGTTCCAAAAATTTGTTGGGTTTAATATGGCCCTATAAGTTTCTAAATTGTAGCAATGTCACCTTTACCACCATTATAAAGGTTAGGTTTAACTGTTATTTGACCAAATATACTAAGCTGACAACGTGAACGACATTGAAGAATGAGTCGCAAATGAAGGAGAAGCTCACTTTTTACTAAATAGATCGAGTAGAGTAATGATGAAAAAGATTCAATTATCATATGCAAAGCACCCTCAATAAGATTACCGAGAACAAGAACACAGTAACCCTCCATTGTCATGCCCCAGCGACAACGAGATAAACAGGTACCTCTTTGATTTTTTTCTTTATCGCATAAGATGCTTTTACTTCTTCGATTTTCTCCAATCATTTAGATGAGATGCAATTTTTTTTTTAAAAAAAATCTGATTTATAAATCGAACTTGGAAAAAATGAAGTGAATGGCACATGAACCTTTCAAATACGCATATTTGACCAATTAATGGGTAAATTTAACTTGGATAACAATTAGGGTTAAATTGCTAGAATTTAGAAATTTTTGGGACAACATTGCTCTTAAGTGAAAAGCCCCCAAGCAAATTTTACAATTAAATTAATTTTAGCTTCATATTATAAATTTATTGTTTTGTTATTATAAATAATTATTACTATTTTAATTCTTTTAGGAGAGGAAGGATCGATAGGAGAATCGTCGAACGGACTAAGGGTATTAACGTATAGTTTAATTAATTATTTGTTATTGTATTAGTTGATATTTTTGTTAATTTTATTAACGTATAATCATATTTTTAGTTTTGGAGTAGACTTAATTTTTCTCAAATTTAGTTTTTGTGTCAAGAATTTGAAGTAATCATTTTCCAATTTATCTTGTATACTTGTTGAGGTGATTATAAGTGTATGTTTATATATATTTGCAATGTATGTGTGTGCCTACACACACACGAAATATATGTTTGAGAGTAAACTTTTTAGTTATGTGGGCTTCAATTGTTTATATTGTGATTGTGATAGATTATGCATGATATTGAATAATGAAAATAAGTATAAATGATTGAGGTTACATTGAAATTGTGATATTGCACTACATATTGAAGTGCACGGGATTATGAAGAAATCACATTGTGGGAGGTGATTTTCATACCACATGGTATAGCCGCCATTGTGTGCATAGTGGATGACTTTGACATTCTCAGGGCCCTTGGTATCACCATTTCTTTTGGCTGAGTTAAGGGTCAGCTTAAAGGACGTGACACCATTCTATTGGAAGGAAAGTGAACCAATTGTCCGATATGAGTTTTGTAGCCTTTGGCTGGGCTATGCCTCATTGTTGGAGAGTTTGGTGCATTATATTCTTGTTCGAAAGACTAAACTTATTATGTTATAACCCATGGGTTTTGTTATACGTTATAAAGATGGTTGAGAATTTTATGCATATTGAATGATTTTGAACTATTAAATGTTTTGGAAAACTATTTAGACTTCCTTTTGTTATATGAAGGTGGTCCTATTTATAAGTCCTATTTTGACCAAATCACACATACCAAGGAGAGGTAGTTAACTCAATGATTATGGGGTAAATTTTCAACTTTACCCTTATTTATGATGGGTATCTTTCAATATTTTCATTGGTATAGTTAATATGGGCAAAATTGTCACAATCTCATTTATTTGGTCAAAAGGGACTTATAAATAGGACCAAATTTTTTTGGTCAAAAGGGACTTATAAATAGGACCAGAGTGGTATTGTTGATGTAATCATTCTATGCATACTCATTAAATTGGATATGTGGTTACAATCCCTATGACTCTTTTACCAAGCGAGAGTTCGGTCAGTGTTATCAAGGAGAAGGCATCCGAGACTTAATCGAGTTACCAATCTTATATATCTCATTTAGCAGTTTTGTTTATGTGAGTAGCAATTCTTAAAAACCACTACAAAACCGTTGCAACAATGTGTTTTGTAACAGTTTTTTTAATCGCTATTCATTTGCGGTTAAAACAGCTACAAATCATTATAACTACTACAAAAAGATACTTTTTAATAATGAAATTAGATAACCAATGTAGTCTATGAAAAGGTATTTCAAAACCTTGGTATGGAATGAATTAATTGAAAATGGCATTGCATTGCTAGGTACAGTGGCGGAAGGTGGTTATGGCCAGCTGGAGCCTTGGCCGCAGCTGGTCCCGGCTGATCTTATAAAATTTGTTATTATATACATGTATTTATTATATGATATTTTATTTGGCCCAAAATTTGGCCCCAGCTAATTTTTTATCTTCTCTGTAAGGATAATGTTTGTTTCATTACCCATTGGGCTGTAAAAGGAAAGTAAAATTATTGTTTGAGATACCAAAAATGTTAGTATCATCTTATATATTATTTTAATTTATAATTATCGGTTATTATTTATTTGTATTTTCATGGTTGTTTGATACTATTTAGTAAATACTCCATTTGTTCCTTATTTAAGGAACCAAATAACAATTCTCACAGGTCAATAAAAACAGTTAAAGTTATTAAATTTTTCCTAAAATTTAAGTAATTTTCAATATTATCCCTATTAATTATACTAAACTCTAATATCATATTAATTATTACTCTCTTTTTTGCTCGAAAGAAAAAGAGTGATAATTAAGTTTTATTAATTATTACTATGTGTATACATGGAAAAAAAATAATTAATGCTATTTAGAAACAAGCAAGTGTCTTGTAAAAATGACTACATATACTTGTTAGTTGGTGCTTTATAATAAGAACTAAAGGGAGTAGTTCAATATGGTTATTTTCTGGCCCGGACTAAAAAAATAGGGAATAGTTCAATATGTTTATTTTTTGGCCCGGGCTAAAAAAAATTGCTGGTTCCGCCACTGGCTAGGTAAGTGTTAAAAACACTGTACGGACGAGTCGTTTGTCTTGTTAAAAAAAAAATTAAAAAAAAAGAGAGAGAGAACAACTTTGAGAAATTCAATTCGATATACATAAATAAAATAATTCATTCTCACTATTATATTGTGAAAATTAAACGAAAGAAACTCAAAGTATGACCGCTTAGTTGATATATTTATCAACATAATGATATAAAATTGATATTACTTAATCTCTAGCTCTAAGCTCAGCAAGTCGCCTAGACAAGTCATCATGGTCCACCTCCTCCGTCTCCTTAGTAGTCGACGACACCGCATGAGATGATGCCCGAGGCAGACCCACGGCGACCTCGAGGCCGTAATCATCGGCGACCTCCTGCATCAAGCCATTGACTTCGCCTTCAGGGGTGGAAAGCGAGGTGGTTCCTGCCATGGAACTCTCCATGAACTCGGCCTGAACCTCCATACTCACAAACTGCTTCTCAAAAGAGTCCATGGTCTCCGACAACTTCTGGAGATTTCCGGTGGTCAAGGAAGATTCTAGAGACTTGACGATATTAACCATGGACTTGTTCACGGTGTTCATCTTGGCTTGGGTTTCAAGCCGAGCCACGACGGCGTCAAGCCGAGAGGCGAGTCGCAAATAGTTCATCTGCTCCGTCCGTTTTCGGATGGCGTTCTCGGCGCAGATGCGAGCGCCATCCATGTTGCCTTTCTCCATGGCTTTCTTGACCTTAAACTTCTCTGATTTCTCTTCCTTTTGACATTTTTGGGCTTGGCGTTGAAGGGACTTGGCGGTGAATTTCAGTTCCATAATCTGGTTCATCAATTTCGCTGAGGAGTTGCCCATGATGCCTTAGTGCAATTGATGGAGCATGGAGGTACGTAGCTCTATATATATATAGAAGAAGGTGGAATATATCTTGAGGTTTGAAATACCATATCTTATATCAATCAATTAATTCTGATATAATTTTTTCTTGCAAAAGATTCTGATAAAATAATCACAATGTATCCCAACATGCATGTATGATTTAAAGTTAAACGCATTTAATATGTATCAAAAAAAAGTTAAACACATTTAAATTTTATCTTATATTCATGACATTGATAATGGATTAGATTCTAAATTGATTCATAAATATGGTTTAAATTTAAACGCATCATTTTTTTTATAAATCAAATCATATTTTTAATACCTGGAATATTATGATAAAATATCCTTCTTTAATTTATATTATATTTATTTTGATAATTAAGATATTATTTAACAAGATTTCATTAAATCTTTCTGAAATATCAAAAGTCAAATTAAATATTATTAGTCTTTGCTTAAAAAAAGGAAATAAACAAACTAAAAGTAAGGAGATAATCCAAATTAAATTTAGTTAATGCATACTTTCAATTTGTTCCCCCTGTTAGTCCATAAAAGGACCTTGTGAATAACTTTGTAAGTGGCCAATTTCTTGGACAGGAATCGCAAGGCTCCACACATATCTCAGCCCTCCGCTCAGATGGATGGATCATTCCCAACGCTCGAAGCTTACCTGTTTCCGGCTCTACATATCTGTAGAAGTAGGCCGGAGACTTTTCTGAGCCCAGCCCAGCAACATAATCACTGTCACAAGTCACAACTCCTTGTGGTGAACATTGAGTCAAAAGGGTTCAATTGGTAAAGAGGTCGGATACTCTTATTAAAGGGAGAGAGTTCGATCCTGAAGTCGATCAAGGCGTTGGGAGAGGCATCCTAGGTGATGTGAAGTAATGGAAACGCTGGGAGGAGGTGGAGGCATGTGCACTTTCTATCCCAATATACCCTGCGGAACGAAACCAAAGCGTTTGCCCTTGGACGGTGGGTGAGCCCAACCCCTTCTTAAAATTTCTTTATAAAAAAAAAAAAAGAGTCTAAAGGAATGTGCTAGTCAAATAGGAGGGTCTAACTTATTCATATTTAGTCTGTAACAATGCCTTAAGCAGAATTGTCTCCATTAATAAGATATATGTGCTCAAGGGGGGAAAAACTCCTAGAAGTCGTTGTTTTTGGTTGACTTTGTGCTTGTTTAAGATTTTTAAAAGTGTTTATTCACGTAAATTGAGATAAAACTCATCTCATGTACTTACGTCAAAATATACAGATCCCAAAATCAATACTATAATTAAGCAATCGTTTCTTTTAAATATCAGTTTCCAGTTTCCAATCAACAACGGGTAGATCTATAGGACATACACGAACACATACTTCACAAGCAATGTCTAAGATAATCATGAAACTTTGACCAATGTATCTTGCAATGTTAATGCTTGTTTGTTGACCATAATTCATGAACCCAGTTACCATAAGGAACATATCGTGAATATCTATGAATATTTTTGTTTTGTTTCTTTCTCTTGTTTGAGACAAGTTATGAATATTGAATATCAATCTTTTATAGTGAAAATAGTCGAAACAAAGTTGTTGATAATAGATTACCTAGAGAAATAGGTAAAAGAAATTTCCATCCAAGATTTAATAATTGATCCATTCTTAGCCTAGGCAAAGTCCATCTTGTTGTGATAGAAAGGAACAAGAACAAATAAGTTTTAGCTAATGTAATAAAGATATCAATTGTAGTTCCAAAAACTTCACATGTTTTATTTATTTCAAAAAGTTCAGAAACAAATATGTATGGAATAGAGATATTCCAACCGCCCAAGTAAAGAATTGTTACTAATAATGAAGAAACTAATAAGTTTAAATAGGAAGCAACGTAAAATAAACCAAATTTGATACCCGAATATTCGGTTTGATAACCTGCTACTAATTCTTATATTGTAAATCACATTAAAAAACTATTTTTTAGCTATTCCAAACAAGTTAATAGTGGCATATGATTTTAATACACAGGCGAATGTGGGACTCAAATTTTGATCCTAAAGTTTATGTAGCCTTTTTGAGTGCATAAAAGCTGAAAGGCATATGCGGAATCGAATAGAGCTTTCAACTTTTATTCACGTGGAACCTCACTCACCGTATTAAGTAAAGGGTTCTTATGAGGCCTTTTTGATTATACTATTGAAGTGATTAGCCTTTGTTTTGCGGGTCTGTTGTAGTCTCCACGTTTTCATCCATCCATTTTATTCATTTCTCTGCAAAAAGCCATCATTTTGTGACTCAGTGGCTAGCAATGGATCAATCATGAATGACTTTTGCTCACGAAATTTCACGTGCCATTAATTAGTACGATTCTCAGTGACTTTATCCTTCACTTGTGTACGTGATGTTAAAAATTGGGAAAATCCATTTTAGGGTCCTTTTAGGACTGACAATCCCCCTCAGGGCCTTTTCTGAGATTTTCATAATTTTAGTGAGTTGTCAACGAAAATGATATATGTTTTAACAACTAAATCATCACCGTTAACAACACTCTACTAACAACTATACGTTGACAACTATATCGCACCCCATTAACAACTATATCGCCCCGTTGCCAAGATTTGAAAATCCCAGAAAAGGCCCTAGGGCTTTTTTTGGGATTATCAGAATCTTGGGGTCTTTTTTGGGATTGTCAGCCTTAAAAGAGCCCTGAAAATAATTTTCCCTTAAAAATTCTGTCCCTCAATCAAATGTCTGCTTTACATAACACTCGATATAGCTTTCCTATGTTCAGAAAGGTTTATGATCATCTCTCCCTGCATGTTAGAGCGTTATGAAAAGATAGAGTGTAGCTTCGTCTAATGCTATATTTGTCAGAGACGTCACCTTTTCAAGAGGAGTTTCAATAAGGTGAAAGCCAACTGTTAGGATCATTAGAAAAGAAAATCACAAGCTTTTTGAATATGAAGATTTGCAGCCGTAGCCCATACTTTTGTGAGTGTGTGTAAATCCTTAATTGAGGATGGGGCATTCAATTTTATGGATCTTTCCTGTGCTATTACTACGAATTTATTTTGATTTGCCGTATTTGCTCTTTTTGTTGTTGTTGTTGTTGTTTTCACAAGTTCTTTTCTTGCTTATTTCACAAAAAGCAATGTATAAACATTGATACTCTCAATCTGTTTCAGCAACCAAGACCCTGAACAGAGGTATTTACGAGTTCGTAGTGATAGCGGCAGACACTCGAGCCACTTGAGATTCTTCTCCATCTTCCTCTACTTGCCGAGGATAAGGTGACTTTGGATGCTTCTTTTCTTTTCGAAAACTTTGTTTTTTCGCAATGAATTGAATTAGCAGTTTTATTTCATGTTCTTGGCCTTTTCTGTCTATTCTTTTCTGCATTGGTGTTTTGCCAAAGTTTGTTGTTTGATTGTTATGTAACTCGATACTATGACTACCTGTTCCCTGGATTATTGAGAAATGATCAGCTAATCTTTTCTAATTCCCCTAGCTCTAATCTTTTGGGGAAATTTTTGAAGACTAATTCTCTACCTTACAAATATTTGTTATATGCTAGGAAGCTGCTTCATTCGGCTATGCCTCTGCTGATATTCTCATGACCCATCATCTTAATGTGAATGGCCTTTATCTTTTTGGTTGTCATACTGAAGAATCCTTGAATAATTTATTCATCTCTTGTCCATATGATAAATCCATCTGATTTGGATGTTTTTCAATTCAACTTACCACCCTACACTTTTCTTCCTTCAAATCTTGTTTCAAAACTGCCCTTCTAAATCTATATAATGATGGGCATGAGCCTCTTTTACATGGTATAATTGTCCTCTTAAATATACTTTGGCATAAGCAAACATTGCATTGCATCAAGAAGTAATATGGCACCTGTGAAGAGTAATCAAGGAAATCATGGGAATGATCAATTTATCTTCCCTTATTTTCCCTCATCTCCCACTTGTCAACCCAAGTCTCTATCTTATAGATGTCCTACAACACTAACTTTCACATCTCCAAACACAAGGATAGACAATTGTTATGTGTAAATTTCAATGGAATAGAGCCACCTTTATTATATTCTGCTTTGTCACAATGGTCTTCTATATAGGTATTTTTGCATCCGGAGCTCAATCCCTTTTGTTTTTCTCTGCTTTCGGGCTGCTCTCTATGACTATTCATCATGAAAGATCTACTGATTTCTTAGGATGACTCATTAGAAATTCTTTACATCAGCAAAATTAAAGAAGAATCAACCTCCCTCCTCTTACTAAAGATATAGTTTAAAATGACGTGAATTCTCTTCTCAAAATTTTCTCTCAAGTCTCTTTATTCACATCCCTACAATTAGAAACCATTGTCTTATGGCATCATCATTTTCTTGTTAGAATATTATGTACATATTGTGATTAATACGTTAGAATAACATGTAATTAAAAATCATATTATAAGGCTTCATAATAGTGATCAATTTGATATAATATTATGAATAATAGAGCAAGAGTCATAGTTCACCAGAGATTATGATATACTCCCTCCGTCCCTAATTATAGGAGTAAATTTTGGAGTTGGTTTTGTTCCTAATTATAAGAGTAAGTTTTAACTTTTGTCAATTTTTTCCTATAATACCCCTATTTATACTTATTATTAGGAGTCAATCTATATATATCTGTGTGTGTGTGTGTCTCTATGTATGTAGAAAGATCTATATGTATACACACATATATGTTTATATAACAAGACCATTATTTCAATTAGAAAGCGTGTGGAAATGAAATTAGATCTATATGTATACACATGGCTATATAAAAGTCATGGATATCTAACGTAAGGCAAATTAGAAACACTTATAATTAGGGCAACTTGTGTCATTTTAAATTTATATAAGGACATTTTAGGAAAATAAGAACAAAATTGGTTAAATTGCTCCTATAATTAGGGACGGGGGTAGTATATAGGAACGGAATTTCTTAAGCCGACCTGCCATTGAAGGTGTTGAAAAATGAGGTCAATACAATAGTAAGGGAAAACTATACATTTATATGGAATAAATTTAATAAGTGTCTTATAAATAGAATAAAAAAAATTATTCTTCCTCTATCCTATAAATAGCATAAAAAAGAGTAATATGCAAGAAACACTAAAAAAAAACTTCAGATTACCTACGAAAACTGACGAAAATTTTTTTATTGGAAATTACCTACGAAATTCAGTGGATAATTTTTACCGACAGAAATTACCTACAGAATTCCATTGGTAACTGGAATTACCCACGAACCGTGGGTAATATCTTCTACCACGGTTTTTCCTGCAACAGACATTTTTCGTTAGAAATCCAATTACCGACAGCATTTCCATGGGTAATTGGATTTTCGACGGAAAACATCCGTCACAAAAAAAAAAAACCGTGGCAGAATACATTACCCACAGAATTATGTAGGTAATTTTTGACGGAATTTTTTCCATCAATAATTCCATGGGGTAATCTGAAATTTTTTTGTAATGAAACTTAAAGGAGAAAACTTAGATCTAGTGCTTTATGTACTAAATACTCCTCCGGTCCTAATTATAAGACAACATTTGAGAGTTGGTTTTGGTCCTAATTATAAGACAACATTCTAATAATTGTCATTTTTTTCCTAAAACGCCCCTATTTTATTCTCTCAAGTGTGTTTGATTTTTTGTAAGTAGATATATGTGGACGTGTATACTCTTCCAGTCAACGAAACTTTTAGATATATATGTGTGTGTGTATCTATGTATGTATATATGTGTGTGGCTACACACAAATATCTATAGACACTATAACACACACACATATATGTGTGTGTCTACATATATATATGTGTGTGTCTACACACATATATTTTTTGTGTGTGTGCGTGCACACATATATGTGTGTGTCTACATATATGTATGTATATATGTGTGTGTCTACACACATATATTTTGTGTGTGTGTCTATATACAAATATATATGTGTGTGTGCGCACACAAATATATATAGACACACACCCACACACACATATATATATGTGGGTGTGTGTACATATCATGTTCTCCAATAAAACACCACCATTTGGATTTTTAACTCGTCACCATAACGTCTGTCTCCTCTCACCCTCTACGTTTCGCTCTTTTCTTAAACCCTTCTTTGAAACACACAAATTTTGGAGATAAAATTGTCTTGTGATCAGTCTTCCTTCTATTTGCCCACTCTTTTCCAACACTGAATCCAACAACACCAACTCATGCATTATATATAGAATCCATATGCATGATCTTCACTTTCAAACTCCATGTAAATCTCTTTCACTTACTTCATGTTCTGTGAAATAATCATATAATAATAAAGTATATATTAAAAAACAAGAAACAAAAAGTCACTGGGCTGATTTTAATAAGCACATTGGACAAAATCATGAATATTTGACATGATGAAGAAGACAAAAAGCTGATGTGCTGATTAGTGGTGGAGCTAGGATTTTTTGTTTGTATTCACATAATTAGTGGGGAGGATTCGGGGATTTATTTTAGGGTAAAATAGTATTTTGTCTTATTTTCCTACCTTATTTTCTTCCAATCAAACAATTTTTTTTAATCAACTCATTTTCTTTTCCAGTGCGAACCAAACGCATCGAGACAAAATATTTTCCGTTCCATTCTATTCTTTTCATTTCTATTCCTACTTTTTCTTCGATCCAAACGGGGCACATTGTAGACCAAGAGGGAGAGAGAGTATACTAGTAGGAGTATTAATTATTGAAGAATGATATATGAAAATTAAAATATTTATGTAATAATAAACAATCTTTTTTTTTGTTACAGTTTTTTTTGTCTGATATCAAAATCTTAAGAGAGGGGTTGGACTCACCAACAGTCCAAGGGCAGGGGCACTTGGAGCCTACTCCGCAAAGAATTCAAGATTAAGAGTACACATACCTCTACCTTAGCCTGTATTACCGTTGCTTTGCAAACCCCTATGATGCCTCCTCTAGCACCTTGACCAACTCTAAAATCAAACCCCCTCCCTTTTGATGAGAAAATCCGACCTTTTTACGAGGGAGGTTTGTAACAAATTATTTAATCATTCTTTTCATTCTTCAATCTAGAGTGGGCCTGTCCCTTTTACTTTTCTGGTCTCTTCTGAATTGTTTTGGAGTGTCTCAAATACTTTATTTAAAAAAGAAGGATTAGTGTGGCCTTGTCATGTCTTGTAATAAAAATAAAAAATGTATTTAAAAACTTACACTAGATATAAATAAAATTTTTTGCCAACTAAATATAGATACTACTACTACGTATCATAAATGTAATTTGTTTTTAATTAAAAATTCAAACAAGAATTATATTTTGAGAAAATTTCAAATAAATACCATTTGAATTTGCAAAATCCCCAGAAGTCTGTTGAATTTGTAAAAAGACTGAGAGGTATCAAGAACCTATAAGGGATATGCAAATTTGTGTGAAATTACCCATTTACCCTTAGTTTTAAATTTAAAAAAAAAAACACTCCAACCCCCACCACGGCCGGCCACCACCGCTGTATGGTGGTAAAAGTGCGTTATGAGATTTGTAAAAGTGCATTTTTTTTTTAATTTCAATCAGGGGCATCAAAGAGTTGAAAAGTGTACACCTCCAAAAAAAAAGTTGTAATTTGCGTTATGAGATTTGTAATTTATGTTATGAGATTTGTAAATTACGTTATAAATTTTTTAAATACCGTTGAAAAAATGTTAAAAAGAATATATATATTTATTATATTTATTATTATATATATATAACAAAAGAGCCAAGTGGCCCAACTGGTTGGACCACTTGGCCCTTTTGTGGGGTGTGGGGGTTCGAACCCCACCTCCTCCCACACTCTCAATGCAATATTTTGTTTAAACCCCCCACCACCAAAAAAAAAAAAACCCCACAGGTGGATTTTACAAATTCAAATAGTATTTATTTAAAATTTTGCCATATAAATACTACTACAACTTATCATATATGTAATTTGTTTTTAATTAAAAATTCACACAAGAATTATATATTCAGTGAGAAAAAGCTTACTTTTATTAGTTATAGACCTAGCCGTTATTATTACATGTAAGGAGTCCTAAGTAGAATCTCCCAGATGCAGATTCATAAATTTAAAATTAAATAAATTATCATAATAAATCAGATCATTTCATGTCCGTTGCTCTCGCCACTACTGGTGCTGCCGAATTGCCGTTTCCATTCCATTAGACACATCAGCGTGATTTCCTCTGTCCGTTCTCTTCTCTGTTTTTAGAATTGAATTATCATCTCTTTTTCGCCGAACCCACATCGCCATCTGCCTTGAAAGTATCGTCATTTTGGTCTTAATTAATCGCTCCTTTTGACGCATTTTTGTGTGTGTCTCCTAGGTCTCAAGGGAAAAAAAAAATTGCTTTCCTATCCTGGATAAGAAACACTACTTGGCTGTTTGCAACCTTTGATCCGCATAATGGGATCTTTCGGCGCTATCTGAAGCTTTATTTTGTACGAATTCAGGTGTTTAGGGATTTGATGCATGCGTGCTCTTGAAGGGTTGAAAAATGAATGAGCATGAAAAAGAAGAGCCTGTTTTTGAGATTGCTGTGGTAATTCCAAGGAGGATCGTGCAGGAAAAAGATGTAGACTGTGACTGCGTAAATGTCCTAGTGCAGGAGTTTAGGAAGGTGGGGTTTATAGTTGAGAGAGTTCATGGCATTGCAGAAGATTTTATTAAGGTTAGACTTCCAAATGCCCTTCTGTTTATGCATCATTGAACCTCCTTTTCATATTGAGTATCATCTCTTCCCTCTGGAGTACACTGTCGTTGTAGCAATGCAACGAATGCTAAGTTTGTTTGCAGAAGAATTCTGAACAAGCTTTTTATGGGGGGTTGTATCTGCCTTCAATTTTTCTCAGTTCTCACTAATCTAAGGTTATTTTTCCAGTCATTTGTTGACTTAAGCCATTATTTGTGGTCAAGAGGTGGGGAATCTGGGTTGTTATCATGCACCCAAAAACAAAAATGATGAGTTGCTATAACTTTACCCTCGATTTTTTTAGCTGGCTGCACATTTGGAGACGTTGGGAAGGGCTGCATATGAGCTACAAATCAAGAAACGGACTCATATAGGTGAAGTTCTGCAATTCCCATGAATTTTAAGTCTTCTTCTATGTGTTAATGTTTAGTTGCAATTGGAGTTGACCAGCCTGTGGTTAAAGGAATTTCTTTTTAATTATGTCACTGACTGTTCTCGTGTTCAATAGCAGGGATGGATTTGCAATTCCAGGTGGAGGATGTTGATGCTTTTGTGAGACAACCCGATGGTTCAATTTTCAGTTGGTGTGAGCGATTTCAATGCTACTATCATTTAATTTATGGAATAGTGAGTTCTTTTTCTAAGGAAGCCATTCCCTTTACCTGCCCTCTCTCGTAATTAGACTTAGCTGTAATGTAATCAATTCATGAAAGTGCTTCCATATTAGTTGTCCATTAAATACCATTTTTTAAGGTTCATTCTTATATTCATCAAGTTATATTTATTAGTTGGTTCTGCATGCAACTTCACTTATTATTGATAATAAGATGAATGGAACTTAAAACTCCATATATTCTGTTAAATTGTTTTATAGCTTTGTTGCTATGTCCAATTTGCACTACTGATGAAAATAGCTGCCATGAAATGGCATTATATTGTATGAATTTCTTCACGGGCACATTCATATTTTTGCATTTCCTAGACCATTCATATACCGATGGTAATTTGTAGGTAAACAGCACAGGGTCAACCATGACCCTTAAATTTGATGGAAAAGAATTCAGGTGGGAAACTGGGGAGAACTTGCTTCGGAAGTTGGAATCAGTGAACATTGTTAAACAAGTCTTTCCTCTGCATGGTATTTGTACTTACATATGCCATCAATTCTATTCAGATCTGATATCAGGTAAATTTAAACTAAAATTGCTTTTGGTTGATAGATGAAAAGAAGAGACATAAGCTTCTCAAAAGTTGGGCATTTCATTGGTGGGATTTCACAAATCAACCAATCGATGAGATTTATTCATATTTTGGGGCAAAGGTGACTGTAACTCTGAGCTATAGAAAAGTGATTTGAAAACTATGCTGTCATCATTTAATGTAGGAATTAATAATCTGCAGATTGCTATCTATTTTGCCTTCCTTGGAATGTATACACGGTGGCTGATCTTCTTAGCCGCATTTGGTCTTGTTTTGGGGTTCATTGATTTTGGGTAGGCCAACTTGTCTATTGTAGCTGTTTCTTTGTCCATCTAACAAAACATTAGTTTGTTAAAACTGTGTGAATTGATGTCTTTTAGGTCATTGCATTTGGTAGTTCTGCCCATTTTCTTTGTCGTGGTGATTCTTTGGGCTGTAATGTTTTGTCAGTTCTGGAAACGTAAAAATTGTGCCCTACTAGCCAGGTATATTTTGTGTGTTTGTGACCATTATATTTACTTCTCTATGTGCCTCATTTCCCTACTAAGGTTTTCCTTTGCATCTCTCTCTCGCCCCTTGGTGCTTTTTATTTCTTGATTGGGTTCTGTAGATGGCCTATTGACTCTTCGGCTACAGCAGACCAAGGATATAAGATTCCAGATAGCAAGGAAAGTTCGCTATCGCTACAAGATGAACTCATAAAATTATTAGAGACTGATAAAATGAAAGGGAAGAAAGTATTCCAGAGATATGAGTGGCTTGGGCGACTCATGCGGTTTAGAAATGATGCCATTATAATCATCAGCATAATATGCCTCCAGCTGCCGTTTGAGTTGGCTTATGCGCATCTTTATGAAGTCATTGATTCTGATGTAATTAAGTAAGAATCTAAGATTTTTCTCCGCTTCTAGTTTCTAGTGTTAAGTGAATGCTTCATCCTGCCTCTTTCAGAGTTCTCAATGATTGTCAAGTGTCAAATGCAATACTACATTGTTGTCTGTTATAAATTGTAATGGAGATGATAAAGTGTTTCTGGCCACATCAATTACTCAAATTTGGAATCCATTCTCACAAAACTAGTTGTTGGCTATTAACTGGTGTCACATTGACTTTCCGAACTAGTATTTTAGATGGCAGTTGCAGAAAAAAGACTGTTATGTGTTAGCTGTCCTTTTGATTGTCTAGAAGTTATTACGTTTTGTTCATTAAAATGATACATTGACACTTATTTTAACATTTGGGTTTCAGGTTTGGGCTTACCGCCCTTTATCTTTTTGCCATTCAGTATGTCACCCAGTTTTGCGGCAAAGTATCTGTCAAGCTTATAAGGTATGAGAACAATGAAAACACTGAAAAACGGGCTGACAGCTTGGTCTACAAGGTAATTATTATGATACAGTTGATTTCATGTGTCTCTTATTCTTATTACACTTGCAATAAAGGGGGTTGCTTTCTTCTGCAGGTGTTTGGTCTTTACTTTATGCAGACATATATTGGTATTTTTTATCATGCTCTCTTGCATCGGAACTTTTTGACTCTTCGTAAAGTGTTAGTTCAGCGGCTCCTTTTGTCTGAGGTCACACGCAAGTTTTATATTTCATTTTCCTATTTTCTTTCCTTCTTATGGTTTGTTTTTCCCCTACAATTCCCCCTCCCCTACCCCCGTCTTTTTTCCCCCACTTAAAACTTTGTAATTGAAATCGATGACATTTTCCAGGTATTCGAAAACTTGTTGGAAAACACACTGCCTTATTTTAAATATAGCTACAAAAAATATCGGGTTCGGTAAGCCTTTTTATCCCTTGGATAGTTGGATGTGGAATTTGCTGGATTTAATTCATAGACTACTGGTAGAGTGGCTTATTTGCCTTTTATTTCTGAAGTCACAAGAAAAGAGAGAAAGGAGAAATGACAGGGAAAATCCAGTTTACACATAGAGCAGAGAAGGAATATCTCAAGCCTGCTTATAAAGCCAGCATTGGGGAGGAGCTTGAAGATGGGCTATTTGATGGTATCACGTCCATCAAACCTACAAATTTATAATATTGACTTCTGAAATGTTGAAACGGAAGTTATAAATTCAGATCCACAATAAAGCTGTAATTGCTACAGTTGTGACATCTCTTTTATGAGAATTGATTTCCCATTGACTACTGAAATTCAATAAAAGGAACTATTTGTTGCATTATAAACATTTGGCTTAAATGGTTTGAGAAAAATATGGATGTCGGAAGCTTCAATTCTTGTAGTCTTGATTTGAAGACCAGAAAGCAAAAGACTTACATTTTATTAATAACTTCAAACCTGATTGCAGATTTTTTGGAGTTGGCATTGCAGTTTGGGATGATTATGATGTTTGCTTGTGCATTCCCCCCAGCATTTGCTTTTGCAACTGTGGTATGAATTCTTTTTCCTAGCTTCTTTGCCTTTAAACATTAATTTCATCATAATTGGCTTCTGTAAAGTTAATAACAACTGAGCCCCCTTCACTGTTCAGAACAACCTTATGGAAATCAGAACAGATGCTTTGAAGCTGCTAGTAATACTGAGGCGGCCCGTTCCTCGCGCTGCTACAACAGTTGGAGCCTGGCTTAACATATTCCAGGTATTTACATTCAGGATCTCTGGAATGTCTGTTGCGAAAGAGGTTAAGCCCCCTCACGATATTAAGGATTTAGGAACGATTTGTTGGTTGAGAACAAGAGTTACTTGCAGTGCAAGATAATATGAATGAGCAGAGCCACATCTTAGGCCTATGATTTAAAAATGTCTTGAGGCTTTAAAATTTAAACTATGTGACCATGACTTATCATGAAGTTTGTTTCTTATACGTGTTCTATTTTATTTATCACGCTTATGCGATGTTGTCTTTTCATTTTACAGTTTCTCATAGTGATGTCTATATGCACCAACTGTGCACTTTTAGTATGGCTTTATGATCAGGAGGGAAAATGGAGTTTAGAGCCTGGACTTGCAGCCATTTTAGTTATGGAACATGTCCTCCTGCTGATTAAGTTTGGCTTCTCTCGCTTGGTTCCTGAGGTGGGTTCATCCCCCTATAAGTGACCATTTCAATTAAATAATTTAACTCTATCATCCCTTACACTTGACCAATGACTTTTAGAGTATTTCTTTTGGAGGTCATTTTGTCCAATGTCTAAATTGAGTGAGATAAATGATCACAGGAGAGGGTTGTTTTATTTGCAGGAGCCTGCTTGGGTCAAAGCAAACCGTGCAAAATATGCAACACAGGCGCAAGATATGTGTTCTAAGAAGCTTTTGAGGACAATTTCTGGGGAGGTGGCTTTTGGTGAGTCGAAAAAGTTGCAGTGAATCATAAGGACTCTTTTTTTCATCAATTCACAGACAGAAAGGAAGATTAAGTGGGTGGATTTTGTATATTAAAGAAGAAAATTTGCTTCAGTTCATGTTTTGTCTTTTTACCACTTATGCGTGGATACGAAAACCTCACGTAGATTAGTTTAGTATTATTCTCTTTAAAGTGTGAATATGGAAATTACAGTTCAATCAACCTATCTACTATTGAACAAAGTGTAAGTTTTAGGGTTACAAACAATATTTCATTCCTGCACCCGTTTAAAAAATCTGACAAAACAAATTGTATGAATGAAATTTTGACTACCTTAAGGGGGTATTTTATATTTCCTTGAAAAAAGTGGACATTGTAGCTTTTTGAAGTGCTTGCATACAATGTTTATAAGTATAGTAATTATTACTACCTCCAGTCTTAATTATAAGACCTAGTTGACTTCTTTTGGAGAGGTTAAGAAAACTAAATAAATTACTTAATTATTTCATATGTTGTATATCCTTAAATTATATATTAGTTTATTAGTCAAATTAATTAGTTTGAAGAAAAAAAATAAAAATACTCTAAAGTAATTTAATTAGTTTTCTTAATCTTTTCAAATAATTAGGACCGGGGAGTACCTCTTTTTAGTTTCGTAGTTGGAATTCAGAATATAGCAATTAGCCATGGACTATCGTGAAGCATGAACTACAATTATGAGAAGAATCATAGTGAATGAATGAGTAGATGTTTATGGAGAATCACTGTAGAAATGGTACCTGGGTTGAGGGACTATAAGTCAATTATTTGACCATACAGGATTAATTCAGTCATGACCCTTTTCATCCTCTCTCCCTCCCTCTTTGGAAGTGGAGTTTCTCTCTCCTTGTTTAGGGTTTCCTCTCGCTTTGTTTCTGTGAGCTTGAGCGTTGTTTTTTCAGCGCCTCTCCTTCTGACTGAAGAGGCTCTTGATTTCTAGGGTTAGGGTTTTTGTTTGTGCGCCTATTGTTATTGTCATCTTGACTTGGGTGGAGTAAGAGTTGGAAAGCGACGGAGTTTTCAATCTCAATTTGGTATGCTTCTTTGTCCCATTCTCTATTATCTAATCTAGCTGGCGTGCGATCAAGCCAGAGATGTTTTTTTGCTGAATACATAATACTAGAGGTGTGGAAGATATGGCCACTCAATTCTACTTTTCTAATGAAATAAGATTAATGGCTAATCCAAATCCCTCAGATCCCCAACAATGGGGTATTGATGTTTCTGATAATACCACATTACCATTTTTAAATAATGCAAATTTTCATGGTCAATCTTGATGCTGCTATATCAATCATGTAAAACAGATCAAAAAGCAAGTATATCACGACGCAAACAAATTAAACAAGAACCATACCGTTCGAGTTTTGATTATGTATATAAGGATAATAAACGCCTAGCCAGCTCAACTCAATATAAAGTTCTAGGAACATAAATCACAGGAGAACCAAGGGGTTGAATGCAAGAAACTTTCTCCCTTCACTTTCTGCCACGGGCCTTGACAGCCTGTCTGTTCCTCTTCTTAACACCAGACTTGGCAACTTTGATGCTCCTATGAACAGCACTCAACCTTGCAAGGGCTGCCTTCTTGAGATCAGGCCTGTAGTGGTTGTCTGCCACCTGCAATGCACAAGGGACTCTTAGTCATCTTCAGAACAACAAAAAAGAGGTGGAAGATGCAACAATTGGAAAATGAAAAATCTTTGAAGTATCCTCCGAAACAAACACCAAAAATGCAAGACTAAAAAAAAGAGCACAGATTGAAAGGTTTAAAGTACAAGGATCTTTAAAGCATCAGTTAAAACATTACAGCAGCAATCTTGATCATGTTGACATTATCATTGATGGGGGAAAAACTAATTGACATAGGAAGGGATGGCCTCTCCCTTCTGTTGTCTGACATAATTGTAAAAACATTATATCCATCAGTTTCATGAGCAAAAACATCACTGATGCCATTTGTTAATGCATCACTGTGAAACAGCACATGGCTAAACCGTGCGACCCATTTTCCTTGTATATTTACTAGGAGTAAAGATCAAGCACAAATCAATGTAGCGACTTGTTCGAGGCCATCATCAAAACAATATATGATATCAATTTGATAGGCACGGAGAATCGCTAGTTGAGTTATTTTTGCCAACCTTCAAGGCAAGATACACCCTTAATTTTTGCAATAGATGCCCTTGCTCTGCTAATTGGCTTTCACATTCACAACCAAACACTAGTCAAACAATGCACGCACAAACACATACTAATGAAACAAAACAAAAAAGCAAACCAGATGTGTCACAAGGACGCACCAAGCAAAACTGACATCTTACCATCTATATACAGACTGTTAATGCAGATTAATTATATAGCCATACAGATGAGCAAGGAAAGATGCATAGTTTGTTCACTCATTGTATGCTACAAGATATGCTTATCAATGCATCACTGTGCAACAGCACATGGTCAAACTGTGCAACCATTTTCCTTGTATATTCAAGGGGAGTAAATCAAGTTTAAATAGATGTAGCGACTTGTTCGAGGCCATCATCAAAACTAATCAATTTGATAGGCACGGAGAATCGCCAGTTTGGTTATTTTTGCCAACCTTCAAGGCATGATACACCATTTATTTTTTGCAATAGATGTTCTTGCTCTGCTAATTGGCTTTCACATTCACAACCAAACACTTGTCAAACAACACACATACTAATGAAACAAGACAATAAAGCAAACCAGATGTCACAAGGATGCATCAAGCATAATTGACATCTTACCACCAAGATACAGACTGTTTATGCAGCTCAAAGTTATTGCCACAGAGATGAGCAAGAAAAGATGCATGGTTTATTCACTTTATTATGCCACCAGATTTTCTTATCAATACATCACTGTGTAACAGCACATGGCTAAACTGAGCAAACCATTTTCCTTGTATGTTTATTGAGAGTAAATCTAGCACAAATAGATGTAGCGACTTGTTCGAGGCCGTCATCAAAACAATATAAAGTCAATTTGATAGGCACGGAGAATCGCCAGTTGAGTTATTTTTGCCAACCTTCAAGGCATGATACACCATTTATTTTTGCAATAGATGCTCTTGCTCTGCTAATTGGCTTTCACGTTCAGAACCAACCACTTGTCAAACAATACACGCACATACACATTAATGAAACAGAACAATCAAAAACCAGATGACCCAAGAATGCACCAAGCAAAGCTGCCATTATATTATCTATACACAGGCTGTTTATGCAACTCAAAAATATAGCCATACAGATGAACAAGGAAAGATGCATAGTTAAATCACTTTTTATGCCACCTGATATGCTTATCAATGCATCACTGTGAAATAGCACATGGTTTAACTGCACAATACAGCCCATTTTCCTTGTATGTTCACTGTGAGTAAGATCAATGACAAATACATGTAGCGACTTGTTCGAGGCCATCATCAAAACAATATAAAGTCAATTTGATAGGCACGGAGAATCGCCAGTTGAGTTATTTTTGCCAACCTTCAAGGCATGATACACCATTTATTTTTGCAATAGATGCTCTTGCTCTGCTAATTGGCTTTCACATTCACAACCAGCCACTTGTCAAACAATACATGCACAAACACATGCTAATGAAACAAAAAAATAAAGCAAACCAGATGTCACAAGCTCAGAAGCCAAGCGTTAACAAGCATATTTCATAGAAGGAATCCAACTTGGGATTCTTCTAACATGTTAAAGGCTCATCACCGCAGGGAAAAATTATTGATACCATAAAGTTGACATGATTTCAACTTTTTAGGTCTTATTACGGGGTGTGCACTAGCATGCAGGTGGGGGCATGTGTGTGTGAAAACATTAGCAAAACACATAATCACATGAGTAAAATCAGATTATTTTCAACAAATTTATACGGACAACCAGCCAGCATGACTGACAGCGTCCTCCTTGATGTTCAACACTCAAACATTATAATCATCAATTTTAAGAGGTGAAACAACGCCAAAGCCCTATGTCATTCAGCATCTTCCATATAAGATTAACCAATACCTTGGTGTAGGATATTAAGATGAGATAAGACAAGACATCAAAGCAACTACAGTAGCTCAGAAGCCAAGCGTAACAAGCATATTTCATTGAAGAAGCCTAAACTAGGCATTCTTCTTACATGTTATGGCTCATCATCACATGGGAAAAAAACCAATCTCATCACCAAGAAAGTTAACAAGATTTCAACTTATTGGGTCTTCCTTTTTTGGTGAAGTTTTTATAGTGAGTAGCTTGTTAGGTACACACAAATTGCAGACACGCTAGTAAGGAAAATATAAACAATCCAATTTTGTAAATTAATACCTGGTTTACCACAGCCTTTGCCATTCTTGGGAAGTCCTTTTTCATGGCAGATTTATGAAGCAAAGAGGCAGGCTGGTTCTGTTTCTTTGTCTTGGTAGTTGCAAGCAACACTGATTGTTCTTTACCCGCAGGTTGAATAGAGACGGTCTTCTTGTTTGCCAAACCTGACATTATGCACAAAAGCTTGAAAATACTATATATATAGATCTGACAAAATAGAAAATTTCAATGCTAACTTAAGCCTTATCTCACTTGCCAACTCTCGAACAAAGCTATATACTATCAGTAGATCAGACACTGTTTCCTATTCCATAACAGTTTCCCACCACCGATAATAACCAATTCCATTCAAATTTATCATCCTCCAAATTCTCATCATAAATGACATTTGAACACAACCATGAATTTATAGATCAAATGCTTGTAAATGAAATGACGAAAAATGCCGCAAGATTAAATCACCTAAAAATTACCAGAGTGCTTATAAGAGTTAAGATTGTAGAGATTATTGCTCTCTTTGCTGAACTCAACGCTCTGAGTGCCCCTGCCAAACTCTTTAACCAAAAAAGAGTTGTTCTTCTTCACGATCTCCCATATGAGCTGCCCTGATACTGTGGCCATCTTCTATTTTTCCTGCAGAAACATATCATAATCATAAAAAATACAATCCAACAACCCTAGGCAAGCTTCAACTCGTACGCAAGAGCCAAAAACCAACCTAAAAGCTTCCGCTTGTTCAAGGAAGTGAGCGCGCGACGAAGACAGTGTTAAGTGCCAACCTTTATAATGGCGAAACCCTAGTTGTGACTTGTGATCATCAATCGGGTCCTACGAGTTCGGCCCATCTTCGAGTTATTTATTTATTTATTTATTGCCGTGTTCTAGTTATAAATAATTTTTTTAAGTGCTTGTTCAACTTAGAGCTGAATTAACCACGACGGGTGGGCGTGATGGTTGAGCATCTCGTCCCTTAAGCAAGTGGTTGGGGGTTCGATCCCCAACTCTTGTGAATGGAAAGATCCGTGGCTAGCTCTTTACCGCTTTGTGCGCTTACCCGGGGCGAAGGATTAGTCCCATGGCTACCGGCTGTGGGGATACCTTGGTTCACACCAAAAAAAAAAACTTAGAGCTGAATTAGGGTCGGCCCGATCTTATGGGGTTGCCTTTAAAAGGACCGTGATGTAAAAGTGCCGGCTTTTTTAGGTTTTGAGTTAAGAAAAATATCTATTGTTTGAGGTTTAACTTATGAGTAGGGCTGAAAGCCATTTTTTATAATTTTAACTATTTTTTATATGCTTTTTTAAAGAAGTATAATTAGTAAAGTATAATCATTAAAGTTCTAATTTAATAAATAAATATTATTAAAATTAAGGTCTAAACAACAAGTATCATGCAACAAACATAGTCAATAAATCATAATTAAAAGTAAACTATTGTTCACATACCACAATTATAAATAAGTAATGAAAAGAATGAACAAAATTAAAAATACTTGTAAATATGTCTTTAAAAGTGTAAATAGTCAAAAAATAAAAAATAAACAACACAAGATATGAGCAAAATAATTACTAGAAAATAGAGAGAAAATACAAAATTAGTAACAATACTATGAAAAAAGAAATATATTTTATAAGTTATTAATTGTGTTCTGGTGTAGAACTCAGATGTCCGGCCTATTGAAGGTCCGGTGGTTTGATATAGGATCTGTGTGCCCTTCCTGTATGCTTATGGGTCAAGCGTTCAGGAGAGGTATGATCACGACACAAGGTGGGCGTTTCGCCAGGGGTCTTGTGTGTGCCGTAATCAGTATGTAGATAAGTCAAGGCTTAGAATGAATGTACTGGCGCCCGTCTCCTTCCTCTCGTATATAGAGTATACCTGGTTAGTTAGTCCCTTGTCTGCCACGCCGTACGTGTCATGTGCGTGTCCGGGATCGTGTGCGCATATCCATGATCGTGGGTGCATGTCCACTGATTAGCCTAACGAGCAAGCCGGGATAATTGACTGTGACCCCTGCTCCTTGTGCCCGAATCTTGGCTGTCGATTCCTCTTCTACGTTATCATTTGCCTATGCCAGCTGGCGTCCCTCGACTGTCGTGAAGCCGAATTGAGGGGGTGCCGCCTATACGGGTTTTGGCGTAATTAATGCCTCGATGACGCGCATTAAATGAGAAGGTCACGTCATCCTTTCGACGGATGGAAAAGGCGCTTTTGCCCCGTCGATTGGGTTTCGAAAGGTTTATACCCGCCAAGTCTCCTTCCTTGTTATTTTATCAACGTTGCTTTGAAGAACTTCTCCCGACGATTCTCGCTTCTCGAAGGATAACCCGTGTCGTGAACCATCTTCGTTCCACAACTTCCCTCGATCATCTCCATATTCTAGGTAGGTATTCTTGTTTCCTTGCCTCTTTCTTTTGTTCTTGCTCGATCCGCCGTTTCTCCGTGGATTGCGTCCGTATTTAGTTGAAATTGGTAAATTCCTTGTTGAGTGGGTTTTCGCGTAGTCCTGTTTCAGTTCCTTCATTTGTGCAAAACTCCTGTTTTTCGAGTGAGCCGTTTCCTTTTCGTTAATACCTTTAGTAGAGTGGCTCCCAATGTCAAAGGACATAAAGAATATGACCCCCGAAGAACTGGCGGAACTACGCCACACCGTCAAGGGAAAAAGCCGTTGGTGGCTTTGGGGCGATGAATCTTCCCGTCCAACGCTGCAAACCGTTGCTTTAACCGATCACCGTGGAGGCAAGGGAAGAACTTCTGGTGGTGGGCCGACGAAAATCCGAGACGATGCATCGTCGGTTAGGGAAGTCCGAATGTTTCCTTCCCCGACACAATTTGGTCCCGGCTCCTCAAGCAATATCGCCGAGTCCTGTTGACTTGGATTTTAATCTTACCACAACTGTAGAGTCTCGCCTTCAATTATTGACATCAGGTATGCTAGGAAGATTCTGATCTCTTATATTTTTATTTGTGTTAGGTATAATGGCGTCGTCTTCTTCTTCTCACGCGGGTCGAGTCGAACTGAAACGCCAACCGCGCTAGCCCCCACAAGACTTAATTGACCAATTCCCTTGGGTTACCCGAGAGGTGTTATCCTATCTGGCCGAAGCCGACCACGGAAGACTTGAAGGTCTTCCAGTTCGAGATACTAACACCTACTCGCTTTGTCTCCTCAAGAGGAAGAGCCTGTGTGCTCAGTGAGGAGGGGAGCCACAACTCCTTCTTCTTTTTCTATGCCGACTATATCACTGTGCTTGGGATTCGATTCCCCTTTCCGAATTTCAAATGGCCACCCTTCGCTTTCTTAGTATAGCTCCTCGCAATTACACCCCAATGGATGGGGTTACTCGATTGCCTTTGAGTGGTTTTGCATGAGCCTTGACCGCCTTGCACCACTTCCATGTTCTTCTATTTCTTCAACCCCACACCTCTCGCTCGGGAAGGAACCGCCGAGCTCAAGGGCTGGACCTCCATTCGGGAATAGCCAATCGGCGCTTGTTTACCCTGGGCCTCGGACTCTTTCAAACGCTTCAAGGGCAACTTTTTCAAAGTCGTCGCTAAACCTGGTACAACTCCTTGGTTCCTCAAAGGGGGACTCTCCAAAGGTCGACTGGGAGTTTAACTTGTATTGGTGTCAAGATCACCACAATGTGTCCCCTAGCGCCTATAAGGTGGAGCGGTCCAATCTGCTGAAGCCTGAAAGGAAGGCCATTGATGCCATAATAGACCACGTTCGAGCGAACGGAATCGTAGGGCCGGCTCCTTAGTAGCCCAAGATCGGGCCGAGGCTGGCCACAAGATGAGATGGCGTCGGGCCGAGTATGGCATTTTTGTTATTTAACATCGGGCGTTGTTCCGTCTTAGTATTGTATTGATCATCTTTGTTTCCTAGTAGCTAACATGGTGTATGTGTTTCGTACAGTGTCTTAAGATGAAAGAGCCTCAATACCTTTCTGGGATCCCCGAGCCATTCCGCCAAGGGGAGAAAGAGGTCGCCAAGGAGTTGGGCAAGTCGAAGGCCTGAGAGCCTTCGAGGCGGCCGAGCCAAAGAGGCCTAAGGTCGGGAGTCGCCCAAGCCCCGAACCGAAGTCGACTCCGTCTCTCCTATCCGAGCCTCCCCGTCCCGAAATCGCCGCTTCCAAAGTCGACCGACGCCGAGCCCCTCTCCATGCTCGATACCTCGGTTCCCCTCGTCCTTCCACCGTCATTCCCGCTCACATTTGTGGAGTAAGGGTATAACCGAGGAACTCGGCGTTGCACTCCCGCCTCTCCGCCCGTTATCAAGAGCCGTGGCCTTGCGGGAAGTAGACGTACGAGAGGTCCGGCATTGGGAAATGCTTTCTTGAAGGGTGCTTTGGTTTGACCCAATCGTTTCTCACCCCGCACCACAAATATGAGGTCGCCACGGAGCCAAGCGTGCCCGCACTGACCGCGACGAAGCTCAAACAATGGCAAGTCGCTCGAACGAGTTCCGTGCTCGTGAGGTCCAACTGAGAAAGTGGAGTTTCGACTAAAAGAGACCGAGGGCTCTTGGCGACTCCAATGTAATCTGAGAGGGACGAGTTCAGAGCCGAAGTGGACAGGATAAAAGCCGAGGGGGAGGCGTCCTCAACACATCTGTCCGCGGAGATAACCCGGCTGCAGGAGTTGCTACTGGGTTCAGTGGTGGAGGCGTTTGAGAATTCACTTGCCCAGATCCGGGCTTTGAACCCGGGATCGAGCTCAACACTACGGGCATCATTTCCGGTCCTATGTGACCGAGGGGCGATTGTCCCCATGTGGAACCTCCCTGGTTCCGAGACCCGGATAGATGGCGATGCGGCGTGGCTGGAGGCCGAGCAGGCGAGGAAGTCTCGACCGCCCCAAGCACACTGATTGATTTCCCTTTTTCTTTCTCTTTTTAACTTGTATAATCTATCCGGTTGTTTTACCGCAATGACTTTATTTGAATGCATTGGCCAATATGGCCACTTTTGGCTACGATTAACAATAGATGGTAACTTAGCAACCATAATGCATCGTATAAGAATATAACTTTACCGCTTATCGCGGCCGACCCGGCCAAGGTCATATGAAGGTAAGCGTAATCTGCGAACGCGCTTTTTTGGTCATAAGACCATAATGTTTTAAAGTGCTAGTGTTTGCACTGTCTTATAAAATTCCTGGTATAGTAACCGGTCATCCAAAGGTAAATGAAAATTGCCACCTGCCCGGGTTCGGTTTTGTCCCGATAGCGTCCGAGCATTTTGACCTGATCAGGGTCGGCATGACATTTTCTATTGATACCCTGAGTAAATTAGCGTGTCGAGCCGCGATAGCTATCGACGTGTTTTCTTCAATTTAAAAGCTAATAACAATTGAATCTTGAAAAAGACAATGTTTGGAATTATATAGATACCCTCGAACGAGTTTCATTCATATTTGGCATAACAATTGTTGCGAAGGGAAAAACCAGCAGCCAACGTTGAATAAAGAACATAATGGAAAACGATGCTTTAAGAAAAACAAATGATAAGCCTAATCAAATATGCCTTTAATTTGTCCGCATTCCATGTTCGCTTGATAGGGGTTCCATCCAAATTTTCCGTAATGTAAGCTCCTCTCTCAAGAGTTTCCGAACGCGATAAGGTCCGTCCCAATTAGCTGCAAGCTTGCCGTCTTTGGAGTTCTTGTTCCCGATGTCGGCCCTTCTAAGTACCAAGCAACCGGCTGGAATCTTCTTGGTCTAACCTTCTTGTTATAACGAGCCGCGATCACCGCTTCATTGCAATATCCCGACAATGGGAGGCGACCAGGCCTCATCGGCCGATCCAACTCTACCGCTAACGCCTCACTATTGGCAATTTCACCTTGTGATAAAATGCTCTTCCCGCGCCAAGACATCATCCCTATTTCCACGGAATCATAGATTCACAACCGTAGGCGATCTATAAGGAGTTTCTTGGGTGGATGTCTCGAGCGAGCTTGTTCGATTTCCCAAAGGACAAAAGGTAGTTGATCGGCCCAAGAGGTGTCGCCTCCAACATACGTTTCTTCAAACCATCAAGGATGACCTTATTGGCGGCCTCGGCTTGCCCGTTGACTGCGGGTGTTCCACTAAGCAAAGTGATGCCGTATTCCGTATTCGTAAATCAAGTCACGAAATCCGACTCAGTGAACCGAGTTCCGTTGTCCATTACTATCTCTACTGGTGCTCCGAAGCGCGTAATTATATTAACCTCAACAAACCGCTGCACGCGAGCCGAGGAGATCGTTGTGAGAGGGCTTCGCTCGAAGGGTTTTTCGGGCGAGCGCCTTAGCCCCATATGTTGACCATTGGCCCCTCCATGAATCTCTGCCAGGACATACCCCGCTTCGTTTGGGTTCAAACATCTCAGGCAGGAGAATGTAATCCTTTCGGTAAAGTTGATCCTCCACCATTGTGTACTTGGTCGCGTCACGAATCAACATTTTTGCTTCCATTGCATCGTCCAGGATGAGTCCACGTTCAAGGTAGTCTTCTATCGGCTTTTCCAATCGATTCGACCGAAATAGCCATCATGCATACCGGATCTTCGAGATTTTGCTCGACAACCGTGCGATGACAACCACTCGCTTAGTGCTTGCCAATTTTGATAAAATGTCGCTCTTGCGTTTTCTCCTCGGGGAATGTGAGTAACAGTTGCTTCATCGAAACCTGACATCAAGTCCTTTGCCTTTAGGAGATACTTGGCCATTAGCGGACCTTTAGCCTGATACGTACCCTCGATCTGAGCCGCCACAAGCTGGGAGTCGGTGAAAACCTTAACTCTTGTGGCCTCATTTTCCTTGGCTTGAAGAAGCCCGGCTATCAAGGCCTCGTATTCTCGCTTGATTGTTCGAAGTCAGTTGAGATGCAACGAATGCTCAATTGTAACCCCTCTGGACTCTCAATAATGACTCCTGCCCACTTCCTTTCGTGTTCGACGATCCGTCGACATACACCTTCCATTCGCCTGCCAGTGTCTCGTCGGACTTAGAAGCCGGGGTGAGTTCTCTGATGAAGTCGGCCAACGCTTGTGACTTGATTGCATGGCGAGCCAGAGGTGATGTCGAACTCTGAGAGTTCTATCGCCCAATTAGTCATCCTCCCGCTAGGTCCCTTATGTAAGACTTGTCGAATTGGCCGGCTTGTTCTAACAACGATATGGTGACCCCGAAATAAGGTCTTAACCGACGGCCGCAATAAGGCGAGCGAATGCCACTTTTTCTAGCTTCGGTATCGGATCTCGGCATTCTGCAGGTTCTCCGACAAAATACACAGAATTTGTCCGTGTTCCGCCTCTCTTACTAAGGCCGCGCCGATCGCTTCCTCGCCGATCGACAAGTAAAGGAAAAGACTCTCGCCAGCCGAGGTTTTCGAGAGAAGATCGGAGGATTGGCCGACATTGCTTTATGTCTTCAAATGCGTCATCGCACTTTGAATTCCATTCCACCGATGCCTCCTTCTTTAAGAGCTCGAACATGGGTAAAGCCTTCTCCGCCGATTTTGGCAAAAACCTAGTTAGGGCGGCCAATCTTCCTGTTAACTGTTGGACTTCTTTTTATTACTCTGAGCCTTCATCTCCATCACCGCCCTACATTTGTCCGGTTGGCCTCAATGCCCTGTTAGTCAAGATGAAACCAGGGAACTTCCCAGCCGGGACGCCAAAAGCACATTTGGCCGGTTCAGTCGGATTCAGAGGTTCCGAAGTTTGGCGAATGTCTGCTCCAGTCTTGTATATGACGTTGCCGATCCAAGGTTTTGACGATCATGTCATCTATATACACTTCCACATTGCGCCGATCTGTCGCAAAGACCTTATTCATCATCCTTTGATATGTAGCCCCGCATTCTTCAATCCGAAAGGCATGACATTATAGCAATAGTTAGCTCTTTCGTAATGAAGGCCGTTTTTTCCCGATCCTCTGGGTACATCGCTATCTCGATTATATCCGAGTACGCGTCCATAAAGGATAGGAGCCGGAATCCCGAGGCGTTGTCGACCGCTGGTCGATGTTTGGCATTGGGTAGGAGTCCTTCGGGCATACCTTGTTCAAGTTCTTGTAATCGACACACTCTCCACTTCCCATTTGGCTTTTTTACCATCACCACATTTGATAACCAGTGTCGTATACCGTATTTCCCGAATAAATCCCGCTTCGAGTAATTCTTGGATGTGAATTTCCAAAGCGCTTTCCTTTTTCTCTCGGTCCGTGGTTCCTCTTTCTCTGCGACACCTGGATTGAGCCCTGATAGACTTCTAGCTTGTGACAACAAAATTTTGGGTCTATTCTGTGTACCCGAGATGAATCCTGTGCGAAGACATCCCCTGTTTTCCTTCAGAATTCCTCCAACCGACTTCTAAGTTCTAAGATAGGTGTTTGCCAATCTTGGTGGTCTCGGAGAGGTCTCCGATCACCGTGATCTTCCAGTCTCCGCCGGCTTCTGGGCGAGCCTCATCGTCTCTGATGTCTAATTCCACAAGATTAACTTCTTCGTTCCTGAGAATCCCGGTCCGAATGGTCCAGATAGCCGATTCTTTGGGGCTGCGATGAAGATCCGCCTCCCCAATTCTCACGGCTTCAAAATAGCACCGTCGAGATTCTCTTTGATCCCCGCCACCGTGACTACGGTTCCTTGGTTGCCTATCACCTTGAGCTTTGATGCTTTGTAGACACCGCATGTCCCACTTGTGGATGGTTGGCCTTCCCAATATTATGTTATAAGGTGAAACGAACTCGGCCACTATGAACCGCACTCTTTCGGACTTAAAGGCGTCTTTGACTCCAAGGGTGAACCCGAGGTCGATAAACCCCTTCTGACGAGATTGTTCTCCATTAAACCCGATGAGGGTTGTCTTGCAAGGCTTTAAGTCGTCCGGTCCGTGCTCATTCTTTTGAACGCTTCCTGCCTTAGTATGTCGGCCGAGCTACCGCATCCACGAATATCCGCTTGACTTAGGCAATGACGATCGCTCTCGGTTATCACTAGCCCATCTTGATGGCGGGGACAACGCCCTTGAGGTCGTCTCTTGTGAAAAACAAAGGCGGTCGTGCTACCTCGGTGTGATGTTCCTTGAATTTAGGTCGGTCCCCGACGGACAGACTTCTCGAAGGTATTTCCGCCGGCTTATAGTATCACCGCCACCGCCCATTGCTCCGCCGATCACATTACAGCCGAATTCCGCTTCGAAATTGGCCACCGGCCAGGAGCCTTTCGTTTATCTTCTTGCTTTTTGAACTTTCGAGGAGGGGTCCTACTGCGGTTCTTGGTCTTTCGTTTCCCACCTTTTCCTTGATGCTCGATGACGTGATCGTTGAAGTTTGCCTTCCCGAACAAATCGTTCGATCGCATCCCGAGCTCGTAACATTCGTCGGTTGTATGACCTCGACCATCATGGAACGAGCAATATTTAGACTCGGTCTATCCCGATCTTCTGTAGGATAGACGAGGCCGATCGACCTTCTTCATCTCGTTGCTACCTCCTTCCAAACTTGAGATCGAGGCACCGTCGCTGCCGAATATTCTCGTACTTGCTCGCCGATCAAATTTGCCACCTCGGCTCTTGCTTTCATTCCCCTTCTCCCGGAATCCCTATTCCCGTTGTCGAGAAGTCTCGACCCCGAGAGGAGGTTCTATCTTGGTCCCGCCTCGAATTGGGATTGTTTGCCATTCGCATCCGCTCGACGTCCAAGTACTTCTTTGAACGAGATATGAAGTCGTTGAGATTCTTTGCCCGCTCCTTTAAAAGGATTTTGCCAAAGTGACTCTTATCGAGGCCGCCCACCAATAAGTGAACGTGTACGTCTTCGTTAAGTCCGCGCACCTGCAGCATCGCATGATTGAAGCGGTCCCGTAACTTTGGAGCAGCCTTCCTGGCCGTCTGATTTTGGAGAGAGATATCGGGATTTTGTTGCCGCTTGCTAGTCGCGAAGTGCAACTCAAAGGCCTCACAGGTCTTCAAAGTTGTGGATCGACCCAAAGTGGAAGAGTGTGAAGCCATTTCAACGCCGGCCCTTTAACGTCGCGGCGAAGATCCGGGCACAATTGGTTCCTTGAGACCTCTAACCGACATGTGAACGTCAAAGTCTTCTAAATGAGTCGTCGGGTCTTGTGTGCCATCATACTTTGTCAACTCGCCCAAATTCAGCCTTCTCGTGGAATCTAAGGCGTTCTGGATCTCCTTGGAGAAAAAGCTATTGTGCATTTGGTCGACATATCTCCGTCGCTGAAACCACTTGGGAACCGCCCCGTCACCTCGATGGTTCCTCGCCCGAGGTCGACCCTCTTCATCCCGGCTCCGGTTCCTCCTATTGGCCCTCCCGCTGCCGACGGCTTCCGCCTTCCGCCTCGTCGGCCGCGACGAGCCGAGCTCGCCATCGTCGCCCTCTCTCCAAGTTTTATCTTCCGCCCCCGCTGGAAAGAGCGTGGGTCCGCCTTTTCTCCCGCTCTTCCGCCGCCGATAGTGAAGGGTATGGCGCTTGTCTATGTTGTCCACCTGCCTCATTATCGCAAGCATTCCGGCTTGAAGAGATCGAAAGTCTGGCTCGGCATGTGGGATGTCCCGGCCTCCTCAACTAATTGTTAGAGTTCTTAATACAAGATGTTCTTATGAAACTTAATTCTAAAAAATATAATAACATTTAAAAATTTGTAACATCCTTAACAAAATATAAAAAATCAATAATATTTTTTTTTTGGTTGCCCATCTGGTATCCAGAGCTTCACCCTGACTAATCTGAATCCGACCCGGGTCGCTGGCAATGGTGAGTGAGTCTCCCAGCGGGGCTTTTCTACATTCACAAGGCTCGAATTTGAGACTTTGCTTAAGCGACACAAGTCGCTTACCACTTGTGTCAACCCCATTGGTTAAAAATCAATAATATTGTTATCATGTAAATAATTTTTTCAAAAAAAACATGTGGGCCTAAAAGGGCCGACCCTTGACCCTACAAGGCTAGCCCTTTTGGGCCCGTTTTCACTTTTGAGGCAAAAATCTTAAGCCTGACCTTTCTAAATTCAAGGCCTAAATGAGCCGAGCTTGTTGTTTTCTCGGCTCTATGCAAGTCCAATCCTGATTCTAGGCTAAAATATATTTTTATTCCCTTAAGTTTTATCTAATATGTACTTTTGGTCCCTTAATTTGATAAGATATACTTTTAATCATATATTCCTAACATCGTAAATATTGCTAACGGCAAATGTTGACACTCTAAATTCAGGTGATGACTTTATAAACTTAAATAATACAAAGTAATTAAATACTATTAATTTAAAATTTAAAATATGTGAAAATTGAAAAATATCTAAAATCATAATGAAGCAATCAGTTGTATAATTATCGCTTGAGTTTGTTGCATCGGTATTTTTCATTAGCAACATCAATAGAGTTAGAATTATAGGGCTAAAAGTGTATTTTATAAACTAAGGGATAAAACGTATACCTCATGTAAACCTAAAAAATTAAAAAGTATACTTTAACCCATGATTTATTTTATGATCGACAGGGTAATTATATGAGAAGAATTGTGCCTCAAAACTTATTTTTTATTATAAGATTATACAAACAAGCCCTAAAATATATTAATAAATAACATAAATGGTTATAAATTATCGGTTATTGCCCGAGGAATAGACACCTATATATTATATGATAAAATAAAATAAATCATCTAAAAAATATGATAAGATTATACTACTTACTTCCAGTACTTAATAGTTAATATAAAATTCACTTTAGCAAAGAAATTAAGAATAAGATTGTTAAAGTGAATCGCTTACTAAGAATAAGATTGAGCCATGTTTAATAACATGCCTAAGTAAGGGCACCATGGACCGAAAAATGTTTAATAACATTATTATTATGCATACTCCTTTTGATTCATATTATAAGGCATTAACTAATCAACTAATAGTATATTTGATATTTTTTTATAAGGCACTTGTTTGTTTCCAAAGAGTATTAAATACTTTTTTTCTATTTATGCTCATAATTAACAAAGGTAGTGGGTGAGAATAATAATTAATATGATATTAGAGTTTAATGCAATTAGTAAGGGTAATATTAGAAATTACTTAAATTTTACGATCATTTGGAACTTTCAATTCATGGATGTGGATGTGGATCTCGGACCTATAAATGGGGATACTCCCAAAACTCACTAAGAAAAAAGGAAGTAAGTTAGACAAAAAGAGAAGAAACTTGGACAAAAAGAAACAAAGTGACTTAAATGAATTAGAGAAATCTTTTTTGTCGATAACCTCAGACCAATCAATCGAATATTGATTAATACGTAATCGATCGAACACTACTTGAAAACGGTTATTCTGCTCAGAAATGAAATGTTCCTAGAAATTTTTGTGAGAATTATTAGTTGATGTCTTATAATAAGGACAAGATGAAGTATAATTAAACTTTTTTTGAAAAAAATAATACATTCACTTGACAAAAAACATAGACTACTGACAAAATCTTTATATAAAACCAAGGGCGCGTTTGGTATGGTGGAATTGGAGGCATGGAATTGGAATTGTAATTGGATTCCATGCTGACTGTATGTTTGGTACGGTGAAGTGGCCATAGAGGCATAGACTTGAATTCTATGTGGAAGCCAACTAGGGGCAATTCCATATGAATTCCATAAAATAAAAATTAAATAAATAAAAGATTTGAAATTGCATGTCCTCATTTCCCACCTTGCTCTCTCTTGCCTTTTTTTTTTTTTTGTTCGAATTACTCTCTCTTGCCTCACTCACACCTGGACTCACCTTGCTCAACCTAACTCACCAGCTTTACCCCACGCCACTGCGCAACGGCAGCGGCTCCGCCAATGCAGGTGAACGACGATGACTGTGGCCTCTGACGCTTTCCCCTTCTTCATCCCTTTCGACGGTGGCCCGTGATCTGAACTGCGACGTTGCTTTCCCCTTCTACGGTGGGCCGGATCTGAACTGCGACGGCGCTTTTCGGGTTTGTAAGCAGAGACGAAGCTAAAGTCATAAGTCAAGGCGAATAACTCGCCGGAATATGGGTCGACCTTCGGGTCTGAAATATGGGTGAGTTATTCACCTTGAGCTAGATCTGAAATATGGGTTTGTAAACATGTGAGTCTGAGTTCCTACAGTATCTAATATGGATTTCCGATCTTGGACGAGTCTCTCCACCATTTTGGTCTAAATTCTTGCCGGCGAGCAAGATGAGTTCTGAAGGATGAAGACGGTTGAAGATTTTTTTCTTTATCGAGAAGGGCATTTAGTTCTTTTCACATAAATAATAAATCTCATTAATACTTGTTAACCTCATCCCTATCTCCATATCAATTTCCATTTCCATCAAAATCAAAATCAAAATCGTACCAAACAGGCGATGAGCGAAACTATACATTATAACTTATAACTTAAGAACTTCGCCTTTTGTTTTTCTTTCCATTATTCTCAAATCTCAATCTGAATTCTGGCAAATTAGTACTAGCAAACTGCATAAGAATCAAGATCAAAGTTGACGACAAAAACAAAATATTCTCACAAGTTTGTATTTTTTTTTTTCTACTATGATTTCATAGAGGCTTGAAATAACATATGTCAAGTCCCGGACTCTGATACAATATGATAAACTATTATTGAACCTCTAAATAAACCTGAATTCATAACTCCTTTTTAAGAACCTAACATCAGATCACCAATACCTAATACTAGATCATCTTTACAACCTCACCTAATTTTACATTATTTACAAAACCATATAGAAGCCCAAAAGGATTAAATAAACTCCTACCCTGCTCAAGAATGTCTTTAAATTGTACATAAAGATTCCACCTTCATGTAGAATTTGTTTTGTTGCAAACGGAACTAAATCAAAATCCTTCCAGATTATTATTAAAGAACCATATCTCCATAAAAACCCACTTCACTGTAACTTCCTCCCATTATGCAAGGTCAAGGGTTTGTTGCCGGTAATAGACGGTGGGTTGGCCGAGCCAGACCATTCACAGCCTCGTTTATTCGACTAAATACTACTTTTAAGGGAATGCAAGCTATGACAGGACCTTTGAACTTATCCACCATTGGTTTTCTCTCCTCTTCTGATTGCCTGTGACCCGTAAGTGATGACAGTTTCCGGATCTTTTTATTCAACAGCCCGGATTTCTTCATTCTGGAAGATTTACTCGATGAAATATGCGGCACATTTTTGCTAGGAGGTCTTCCAACGGCTGAGTTCGGTTTGAATGCATAATTATTGCCACCGCTGGTCAAGTCACCACCAGCGCTGCTCAACATTTCATCACACTGTCTATCATTCAAGGCCTCAACTGTAAGAGGGTGTCCAACAATTGCTTTGCCATTCAATTTACTCATGAGAGAAACCAAAGGGACATGTTGTGGCCGGTAGCTGGCTTTAACTTCTATCTTAACATCATATAATGATGTGTCGGAACAATGACTTCTTCTGGGAAAATCAGCCATCTGATATCTGGAGTTAACAGTAAACCTGGACTGGCGATAAGGAAGCAATCTCTGAGGCGTCAGAGATCCATCAGGCAATAGCTTTGCCTCTGTTGCACCCCTGACATGCTTGCTCAAGCCCTGGAACCCATCTAGTTGGCCTTCAGCAACCAATTTGCAATTGTTCTGAGATGGAGAAAGGTACGAGGATGTCGGTGCACCTGTGGTATTGCCATCAACATTCTGTCCAGCACCTTGAGAGAATTCACCTGGGTTCTCCGTACTTGCCAAATAAGCATTGGATTCCCCGTCCACATCCGCATGATTTATCGAGACCTGTTTCCTATTTTTATTTGTATTTCTGGAGTTCCTCTTTCCTTTTGACTGCCACTTTGAACTAGCTTTCTGATCATCATGGCTAATGTTGTTATGAGCAGCAGCTACAGTCATACAACCAGAATCATTTCGGCCCCCATTAGCTAATGACAAGACTTCTGATTGACCCCCATGACAAGATTCTCCCAATGCACCATCTTGAGGCTTTTCAGATGAACAAGAAACAATAACAGGTGAAAAGCCTGGCAGAAGGAAAATTGTCACTACAAAAAGCTTGGCCACCCTAAAACTTCTGGAATCATAGATTACGCAAGGCAAAGAACTGAACTGTACTGCTTCTAAATGAACGTAAGAATTTTACAGAGAAAAGTATATGAGAATAGCAGAAAAGCAATTAGTATTGATAAGCTTCAGCATAAGTAGGCATTGACATGTTCAATAGATCACTTTATACTTAGACCACATCTAGACATCAATGAAGCCACATCGAACAACCAATGTGTATTCATAACTTAACAAAAAAAAAAGTAGCTATATTATTGAAAAGCAACTATATTATAGCCAGATAGAAGCAGCCAAGCAGGTAGTAATCTTCAAGGTGGTGGGGAAGCTACCAAGTTTGGAGTCGTTTATTCTTGCTACATAAGAACATCAAGCAACTTAAGAGCAAAAAGGATCAGAATTTCTCAAATGTCTATTGACAACCAAAGCAGCCAAGAACCAAACTCATTCAACACATTCATTTTTCATGTCACACTTTTAAGGGGTTTTCCAGGTCCCAAGTGCTAAGGATCAGATATGATGTAAGTAGAGCAATCAGAATTTTAAAATCATATCAACTGAAAAAATTACGGGAAACAATATATTGAGAAGGAAAAAATATAACATAAGATTCAACAAACTGGCATAAAAACCTAAAACAATTGGGCACCCAAAAGAAGAAGGCGTGTGGGAGGGAAAAAGAAAGGAATCATTATAAGCAAAGCAACAAGGGTTGATATTAAGCTGCTGCAGATTATTCAACTGAGAGTTGTAAACGACTATCCATCACAGAAAATAGAAATAAAAGACCATCAAGAATTCAAAATGCTAATCATTCAAGCATACCTGGAGTGTGTTTCTCCTCTTGCAAATCTCCGACAAATGGTACATCAAATAACTTATCTGAGGAACCATTTTCAACTAACACTGTCTTGCCAGAAGTCTCATTCTCCTTGACCCTGTGACTAATTTCAGAAGCATCACAACCATGTTCATGAAAATTTAATGCAGTTCCATTTTCACATGCTACTCCATTACCATCAGATTTATGAATAGCCGGTGGAATACCTTTCTCTGACCCATTTGAATCCAATCCTGAAATTTTTCCATCAGATTTCCCACAAAGTAGAGAACTGGTTGGATTTGGAAGCTGATCACAGATGACAGGAACTGATACCATGGCTGTACTCTCCAAAACCTTAGTTAAAGGTCGGCGTCGATTTTTTCTTTTCAAGAATTCATGAACATTTGCCACTTGTGATCTCTTTCTTTTCACTGATGGATTAACCTTACTACCATTTACAGAAGTACCATTTGCCAAGCAACTTCTGGTGTTTGAGTTGTTTGGGGAAGCCGTTTCCTGCTGAACTACATCAGTTGTTCCTGCACCCTGGGCTTTTCTTTTTGACACCACACCAATGCCCAGGTCCTCAAGTCCTCTCATTCTCTTCACTCCTTCAGTACCATCATCTTCTGAGTCATTAGGGGTCCTTCTTCTCCTACCATGAACAGATTGCACCTTGGAAGAACCATTGGCATTCGGCTCTTCAAAAGATATACCAGATTGAGATAATTCTGGAGCTGAATTAGAATTGTCTTCAGAGTCACTGAGATCATCAGTAATATCATCACCAGAATTGGATACAACTGGTGATTCGCCAGCTACAACACCATGTTCACTGGCTAATTTATCTTCTCTGGGGAAATTTAATGGTTCCTTGCCTGGGCGAGCACTCTCAAGTTCAAGAGCATGGAGGATTGCATCTTCTCTGCGAGCATACTTCACTGCCTTCTTGCTTGCACTGGCCGCAGATGCCTTTGCTCTTTCAATGCATTCATTATACTCTCCACAACGGAAAGGTTTTACCCGCTTTGACTTTTCAAGATTATACCAATCCCTATATCACAGGAGAGATTTCACCAAAATGAGACCATGTAAATACAATAATAAAACTTTATAACTCCAACAGCAACAAATTCAAGAGACATAACTGGAATCTGAATCACATAAACCTAGGGAAACATGCATCTAACATCTAGCAAGAGATTACAGTGTAAAAGTAGCTCGCATCTATTAAAAAAGAATGGTACGTCAAAGTAATTGGCCATAATCTTAGTATAACAAATATTTCTTTCTTAAAAAGATTCTAGTTATTTTGAAAGTTCTTTTTCCCAGCTTATCAGGCAGATACAAAGTAGGCATCTTACACCCTATCTTGGACAAGGACTGACAGAAACCCATGGACAAGTTTTTGGTGCTGAAAGCATGAAATATAGCAACCCGAATGCAAGAAAACCAAATTTGATCACATATTCCAAGACTGCCAGAATGTGAAGCAACCATGAATCGAAAGGAAGCAAAACATTTTCTGCAAAACTTAACCTTTGTTACAACACCAATTGAATTCCATTCAATCAAAATACAAAAGAAATGTCTTCATAAGTTTCAACAAAGGTTACATAAAGGACTTCAGCTACAAACAGTACCACAAGATAATCATAAAAAATCAACAATAAGCAGTGATCTACAGATTACACAAAAACCTCCATATATTTTTCCACAATAATGGTTCAACCAAATAATTGACCAATCTGTAGTTCAGATTATCTTGTTTAACAACATTTATTAAAACTCCTAAGTTGCATCAAAAATCAACACAGATTTAACAATGAAGTGATAATAAGATAGGAAGTCCATACTAGCAACCATGTTTTGCAGATGCACTTGAAGCAATTATTAGATTCTCCTATAACACAATAGAATTACAAAGTAAGATTTCTATTAAACTGGGCTCTCAAGATAATCCAATGACACAGGACAAGGAATCTCCCTAAGAGAAACATAGCTGGGGAAGAAAAGAAAAACAGTAGCTCAAAAGAGTTTTCCACTCTTATATATATCCATAGGGAACACCCTTCTAATATAGCCATAAAATCCAGAGGAGAAAAAACAATACAGACAGAATTCCTCCATTAAAGTGCATAGTTAAAGGATGCTCCATCTGGCTTCCAAAACTTCAGAACTTCATTGCTAAAAAATTATCATAAATGGGATGACAAAAACTCTTTATCGAAGCTGCTTGGAAATCTTGAAATGCTAAGAAAGATCGATAATTGTCTTTGAACCCCAATACTGACTCAAGGAGAAACTGCCATGTTAGGCCTTAAGTCTAAAGCTACCATATTATATCCACAGCTCACTTCAGTCCAAACAAACTCTTTCCCCTAGAAAGAGGAAAAGAAATATTTGAAGAAGCAAAAGTCAGTGCAAAAAGGATAAACTGATAAATCTTTTGATGGGATATGGTTATGCCAACACATGCTACTTGATATTACAACTTCGTGACAAATGCATTATCTCTCAAAAAAACGCATATAGTCACTTTGCTATATCAACGCGAGCAATACTAGGAACCAGATTTTGGAACTAGCAACTTAACAGGGAAACAAATAGAAGTTGCAAACTGCCCTATCAAGATGAAGAGGGAGAAGAATGAAAACAATATACAAAACTAAAAGCAAGATTATTAGGTCAATAGAGTAGGACTCACACGCTTGCGTCCTCGCGACCTAACAGCTTAACTGGAGTGCCCGATCTCGGAGAAACCAAACAACTCTCAGACAATTCATCGAGGCCCATTATCCGGCCAGGCCACCAGGAACCATTACGGCGACGAACCCAAACCAAACCACCGACCGACGCATCGATTTCGTTAGTGTTGGAGTTGGACTCTCCCGAACTACCACCCATTTCCCAAAGCGAACAAAGAAAGAAAATCAAGAACTTGAAATCCCAAAATCAATCCCAACCTGCCATTGATAAGTAAGCGAAGTCTAGAGGATGATCAAAAAACTTCCCTTTTGCTGAAAGCTCACACCATAAGCCTAAAATCCCACAAAAGACAAAACAATTAAAAAATCAGAGATTCTAATAAACTTGCATGTCTGAAACAGAAGAGTAGAAACAAAATAGTACAACTAAAAAATTGAAGAAATTGATTAGAAGAACAAGGCCAACATACCCAGACAGAGCTGTGGGGATAAAACGGACAAACTAAGGGCACAGATGCAAAGGGTTTATAGTGGATGAAGATCTAAAGCAGAAATGGCACGGAAAAGAAGCAGAATGGGATCTAATATTTGTATTGTTTTTCAGTATCTGAGGCTTATTTTTGACATTTTATGGATATACTGTAATAGTTTTGGCGATTTTCTGATTTTTCGCACCTACAGTTTCGTGCTGGGATTGCATCAGAAGCTCATAGATTCCACACAGACAGTGCAGACAGCGAGTGAGGTAGAAGGGAGCGAAGCAGGTCCAGGAAATGGGAAGAGAGAGCTTCTGTGTGGATCAAACATGCCTTTTTGGTATCTTTATGCCAAGAGAGACAGGTCACTGGGCGCTTGTTTTGTTTTTCGCCGGAGAGAGAAAACAGGTGCTTGTTTGTATACGGTTATACATATACGGTAAAAGAAAGCCAAGAGTCAAGTATACGTCATAAATACTTGAGAACCAAATATTGAAAATTGAAAATGTAAGCATAGAACCAATCGAGAAGTTGGTTTAACAGTGTAAAGCCATTAAGTTTCTCTAACTTTTGAGTTCGAGTCACAGAATAGACATTTACCACTCTGGTCCTATTTATAAGTCCCATTTGGTCAAAAAATTTGGTCCACTAATAATATAATGACCAAAAAGGCATAAAAATATTAGAGATGTTATTTTTTTTAAGAAAATGTAACATAACATTTTAGCTACTCTATTAATCTTTGTAGTTTTTTTATAATAAGGGTTAAGATGCAAATTTGTTTCAGAAGTTTTCGTTAAAAAGTAATATTGTTCTAGAAGTTTTTTTAAATTTAATGTCACTTTCAAAAATTCCAAAATGTAACAATGTTCTCCTCGTACTCTTAAAAAACTAACTTTGACAGTGTTGAATATTACTTTTTTAATGAAAAAGGGATAATATTACTTCATTTTAACATTTCTAGTACAATTTTGAACCTGAAAAAACTTATAGGATAACATTACTTTTAAGTAAAAACTTCCTGAAACAAATTTATACCTTAACGACTTAACCCTTATAATATTTACAAAACTCTTCCTTGTGAATAAATATGTTTTACTTCTTTTAAAAAAAAAAATTATCCTTTTTGGTGGTTTTGAATTGTTTGTGATTCACGCTACTTCAAGTATAAAGGAATTATCTGCCTTCAATCCTTTTTTAGTTACTCTTTCTATAAAAGTGATGAATTATTTACTTCTCCTTTCCTTGACCCTTCTCTACCAATTTTAGTTGGTTAATTATTCATTTTATTAATATATTTGATCATTTTTATTTTTCTTTAAAAAAAATGTGAAGGAAGTATTCGCCTCCGCTGCTTTGTACTTCATACATGTAATACCGGCATTGATTCAAAGTAGTTTTAATTTTTTTAATCTTTGATTTTTATTTTTATTTTTGCTGCTTTGTTTATATTCTAGTTTTATACTAGATAGTTTGTTTCATATGTTTTTGTTTCTACTTATTTTATATGGATTAAGTTCTTTTTTTTTTTTTTGCTCATTCAGTATCTAGAGCTTCGCCCTAACTATAATCCGAATTTGACATGCGCCGCGCACCTGGCTATGCTGGGAGAGTCTCCCAACGGGTTCTTATGTATGTGATTCATGTTATAATATGTTATAGGTAAGTCCAATCATTTTCTTTTGGCAGACGACAAGTCCAATATGTATAAAGTATCTTTTTTATTTTTTAAATAAAATTGATTCATTATCAAAAAAGGAATATGCCTTCTAAAATATATAGGTATGCATGTATATGTACTAATCACCTACATACCTTCTCAACATGCTTGAAAAGGGTTTTCTCACTTTTTCATTTTTCTTTTTATGAACAAGGCAAAGGAGTTGGGGAAAATCCCATTAAAAGTTTTTTAAAACACTCAAAAATTACGTCAAACTCTTGAAGTTAACAAAGTATAAATCGTGTTAATCATCTCAACTTAAGATTTTTTTAGAATTGAGTGATTTTACCTATAAATTCTCTTGTTTCCTCTATTTACGTCTTAGTGCCGTTCGGATTAGTAGTAAAAGTTGTTACAGTATATTAGATAAGTATATAAGAGAAGTTTTGTCTCGACTTATATGAACGTGCAACTTAAACAAACCACCCCCCCCCCCATCATACCATCACTCTCCACCTACATGTCCCTCATCCAATCCACCTCTATCGACTATCAGCCTCTTGTTCTTTAGAGTTTTTCTCATCGTGATTGGGATGTGGGATCTTTTTTGGTTCATTATGTGATCGGCTTGTGTTTTCAGTTTGATTTTATTGGTATCGTTTGCTTCAAATTTTGTTTGGACTTAATATAGTACATGTTCATTGTCGTAAGGCTGCATACAACAGTATAAAGAATGGAGAGAAAATAACATAAACAAAATCTAGATGTGATAATGAAAATAGAAAGGAAAGAACTTGAAATATAAACTTAACCACATTGATAATGGGTTGTTTGAATTGGCATTTGAAACTTATGTTTACGTAAATCCGAGACAAAATTATTCATCTCACATATTTATCTTATATTATGTAAATCACGTCGGAAAATTAACTTTCACTGTTAATTTCTAAAAGATAACTTTAACTGGAGTAAGAATAGTAGTGATAGAGGAGAATGAGACTGAGAGAGAAGGAAAGTCATTTAGGATATGAGTATTTCAAGAAGCTATTTAATGGAAATTTATTAAGGATATTCTATATGACATATTTGTTTCATTTATTATTATTTTTATTTGCACTGGTGAAATTATTATGGAAAAAAGATTGAAAAATATCTTTTGAATTACAAAACCCCTCAAAATATCTACTAAATTAGTAAAAAAAAAAATATATGTCATGTGGTAGGAATCTAAAATTTTGAAGTTTAAGTGTTGACAACTTGAGTGTAGAAATTAGCAACTTCAGTTTAGAGATTGATAATTCGAGCTCCTCAAGTTGTCACTATGTGTATCCATATTATTAATTATTATTCTTAAGTTATCATTGTCTATATTCAAATTCAAATTGTCAACATTCAAATTTCAAAATCTCATATTCCTATTAGATCACATATTTTTCTTTTTTGTTAATTTAGTATACATTTTTTGTTTTTTTTTTAATTCAAATAGTATTTTTTTTAAAATTAATTTTATATTATAATACTTCTGTAGTATTTCACTGTCCTAGAAAAAGTAACTTACAGGATGTCGACTGACGGTTTTTTGCTTAAGAAAAAGTCAACTAATGTTTGTTTTTAATAGGAGTATTATATGGGAGAAAGGAAGTGCATGATAAGAAAATAAAACGGAGTGAACGTTACGAGCCTGCAAAATACTGTTTCCTATTCCATAACTCAAAACAGTTGCATGACCAAGATTTTATATTTGAAAAAATTTTATTTAAATACCAAATGAAATTGTAAAACCTTCAAATATCTATTAAAACTTAAAGGTAACAAAAACTAAATTGAGATTTTTAAATTCGGGTGAATTTATCCTTTTACATTTCATTTGTAAATAAATAAATAAATAACTACCCTCACTGAAGGGCCACTCGTGACTGGCCCCCTAGGCTTCAGCTGGCGGCGGCCTGAGATCCAGTAAGTTTTTTTTTTGGTGGGGTTGGATCCTTTTTTTTTTAAAAGATTCAATGAAAGTGAGAAGGTGGGGTTCGAACCCTCTCCACCTTCATGGGTCAAGTGGCCACTTGATTCATTTGATATATATATATATGCATTAAGAAATATATATATTCTTTTTAACATTTTTTTCATCAAGAAACAGTCTTGTAAATCTCATTAATGAACTTGCTATTCTTATTACAAATTTTGATCATAGTGCTCATATTTTGTTCAATCTTGTGAATCTCATTATATATGTGTGTGTGCGCGAGCGCATTAAAATACCATTGACGATAATTGGATCATGCCTGTGACTATAATGGTTCTTTATTGATTGGATATCTGTGACTACAATTTGACTTGTGATCATTGCAATTAAAATTTGAAGAGACGCTTGTGAAAAACCTGACGAAAACACTAGTAATTACGATTATGAAACTTGTAAATAACATTAACGAATTGGAAATTCTCATGACAAGATTTGTTATAATTGACCCTTATTTTTTATTTCATGAGAGACACTTGTGAAAAACCTTACGAAAGCACTGGTAATTAATTACCTTTACGGAACTTGTATATACCATTAACGAATTGATAATTTTCATTACAAGATTTGTTATAATTGACCCTTATTTGTTATTTCATGAGAGACGCTTGTGAAAAACTTAACGAAAATACTGGTAATTATCATTACGGAACTTGTAAATATTATTAACGAATTGGTAATAATTACCTTTATTCAACTTGTAAATCCCATTAATAAACTTGTCATTCCCATTACAAATTTTGTTTAAAGTGCTTAGATTTTGTTCAATCTTTTGAATCTCATTTTATATATATCCGTATAATATATCATATTTATATTTATATATTATATAACACACACACACACAATATATATATTGTTACGGACCTGGATAAGGCCCAATCACGATAGGGCCCAAACACAGGCAGGTATATCAGATCCGCCATAACAGCGATCCGAGGATATCTCAACTACCCCGGAAATATAGGAGCATATCCGTAGGGAGATAGGCAGTTCAGATTATAAGCCAGATATATCGCGAATGCCGCCCTAGGTACTTCCTATAAATACTCGGTCAACAGCTTAAGGTACACACGCTCTAACCTAGACTATTTACCTACTGTTACACTGAGCACACACCCCACTCCCTCGGCTAAGAGCCTGGTTGTGTTCAGTGATCCCGTCTCCGTTTGTGTGCTTCCACATACGCACCTAGGCCGAGACCCTTGATCCAATATCAAATCACCAGCCCATACACGCGGCTGGACATCTGTGTTCTACACCAGAACATATATATATATAGGGAAATACACTTTTTATGTTGTAGGAGAAATGTATTCTCATGTCATACACGTGAAATGGTGGGACCCACATCTTTTTATAAGAATCATACAATTGAATTAATACAAAATAAGATTTATTCATGATTTAAATTTCAAATTTTATAACTCAATCTTTTATATTTACAATTCAAAAATTCTCATTTTACATTAATATTTGTTTAAGTTCTTTGATTTTCATTATTTGCCCAAAAACAAATTATCATGAGCAACATAGTGGTGGATGGTTGGTTATTGTTGGGATAACCTTTTTCTTTTTTGTTATGAAACTAAACTATATTCTAGTATTTAATTTTTTAAGTCATCAATATAATTAAATATAACTGTCGTTGATATAGTTGATCTTTTATATATTTTGCTTACCCTTTCTCAATCAACTGTTGGCAAAAAAAAAAAAAACCCTTCTCAATCAACTTCTAACTCTATAAATTATCTATCTAGATATGCCTCTATTTCGGTAGAGTTACATCACTAGATTAAGGCAAGAATATTTAATTACTTATTCAATTCAATTCTTTTCTTTACAATGACATTTTAACTTAGTTTTACCAATTATACTAATCTTTATTGAATATAAACATATATTTTCTACATAATAAAAAAAAAAATATATTTATTTTATATATTCTAAACATAATCATTTATGAATATTTAAACTTTAAAAATTATCGTGGATTAATTTGAAAGAATTGACATTTGGGTCGAAATTGGACCCCATTTCCTAAATATAAAATATAGTTTTTTTGGAGATTAATAAAATTAAATAGGTTACTTAATCATATCATATATTATATATCATTATATTATATATTAATTTATATGTTAGGCAAAATAATTTAAAGAAAAAACGATAAATAAAATATTTTAAAGTGATTTAATTAGTTTTCTTAATATCTCGAAAAAAGAAGTCAATTATGTCTTATATTTAGGATGTGATGGTACGTTTTTTTGCCAGAAAATAATACTCCATCCGGTCCTTAATATAAGACATATTTAAGGAAGTTGATTTTGATCCTAAATATAAGACAAAATTTTAATATTTATCAATCTTTTCCTAATTTAACCCTATTCATTTTCCTTCAACAACAATCAAAGAGTGGATAAAATAAGAGAATTAAGGAAGCTGACTAGGATGATTCAGTAAATACATGTCATATTAATTAATTTAACCAATTTTCTTAATTTAATCAAATTAACACTATTAAAAATTTACTATAATATAATCGAGTCCATATGACGGGGGCGAGGTGAAACTGTGCGTTTAAGGCGTGGTTTGCTTCTAGGGTCTTTTCCAACCAAAACTGGCTTGAGCGTAAGATTGTTGTGTATGCGCGTGTGCAATCTGTCTAGTTCATAGAACTCAGAGGCCTCTGTGAACAAGGAAGGAATCCATAAATCACAGGCAAATTCCAACCATGACAGGTATTCGCAATTTTTCACGAAATATCTGTTTCATTCAGAAAGCGATAAACTTGTGTGTTATTTATTTCGGTTGTGCATACTGATCTATTTGAGCTTTCATTCAAGACTGTTTCTTATTCAGTGAAATTATGGAACTTGAATTCTTCACCACCGCGAACTTGATCATCATATTTAAAATGTGTGAAATTGGTCTTGCTTATTCATGTATCAGGATATTTCTTAAATGGGTACTGTCCTGCTGCTTGATATGGACTTCATTGCTCTGCAACACTTACACTCCTGATTCCTGACATTATTACCATTACTACCACATCTGTATTACTACAAATTTCGATACCGCAAGCTTAACCCTTTTAACCAAATTAAGTAAAAGCTATCTGCTTTATCTGACTGATGTTTTTGCTTTCATTAAATGCCAAATGCCTTTTAAACAAGTTCTTCATGGGCTAAGTTTTGAAGATCCTTGATTTTTCTATATAATGAAATACGAATTTCCTAATCTCCTTTTGCAGTTGTGCTGACGGACAAGTAAATCCGATTATTTTCATGTCTAAGTGAAGGTCTGCAGAAAATTTAGAAAATAAATAATAGAATAGAAAACCATAATTCTTAATAATAGCCTTCTAAATCTTTAATAGATGTATTATTATGAAATAAAATGTAACAGTTTCTTGAACTGTTTGCACAATGTACTTTGTCTGGAGGAATAGTGATGAATTGAACTGTGCTTTATTCAAGTAAAGGGTGAGTGTCTAAGTTCGTGCTATGGAATATTGATCAGCAATTCATAGGGCAATATGTTATACTTGTGTTGCATGCTACTACTACATTATGAATGTCACTAAAATTGACTGCATGCATTACACAGACTATGCACAGGAACAAGAAATGGAAATTGAAGCTTTGGAAGCTATACTCATGGATGAATTTAAAGGTATACAGTTTTCTTTCATCAAGCAGTTTTTTTTCTTCAAAAGAATAGATTACTGTTTTTCCTAATTATAACTATTTCCTCTTGGGAGAAGGCATAACAATCTGTTTCACTGTTTATGGTAGAGATACACTCTGGGGAAAGTGGCCTAAGCACTTCCAATAAATGTTTTCAGATAAAAGTATCTGCACTGGTAAATGCTTTCCCTTCCTTTATATGCAGTGTTTTGGGGAACGTGTGGAATTATTTTTTTATTTTGTTGTAAAGTAATCTGTGCAGAGTTTATGAAAATTTTGGCCTTAGTAGGTTTAAAGGTTAGGTTTGTTTCTGTTACCTCTCCATCTCCTTTTATTGTTGATGGTATGTACCTAGGAAATTAGGTCACATTCCTTATCGAATGCCTTAAACTGATGTGTCTTTTTGCACTATGGCATACAGGATGATGATACGGATGAGCCAATGACAATTCCAGGTTATTTTCTCTGGATTCTAAACATCTTTTCATCATATTCTTTTCAAATTTGGGCTCAGAATTTGAACTAGTTTACTATATTTTCTATATGGGATCTTCTGATTTCAAATGTGCTTAAGATAAGTTTGAAATTTCTGTTGCAGTTCAATTGGCTTTGATCTTCTCACACACAGAGAAGTATCCAGATGAACCTCCACTTCTGAATTTGAAGAGGTCAGTTTTATTGATTGTCGCTCTTTTAAACGCATCAAGAGGACAAGACTACTCTCTGTCATTTATGATCGTCTCTGTTCAGTTAGTATGAAGCATAGTTCTTTAGCATTTTAATTTGTTTTGTTTACTATACATCAATGTGAAGATTTGTCTCAAGACCTCTTTTTAGTCAAAACTTGGGTCGGTTGAGTGAAAGCCCATGAACAGTTCTATCATATTATTTAATGACATCAAAGCCCCATGGGCTTGAGCATTGGACAAAGCACATGCTACCAAAGTCTAGGGGTGAGCATGGTGCCCAGACGCCCGGTACGCCCGCCCAAGCCCGGCAAAAAATTGCCCAGCCCAGCCCTAAAAAAGTGGCCCGAAAAAAATTTGGGCAGTTTTGGGCTGGGACAATAACTGGGCTGGGCATTGGGCAGGGGGTCCTGCCCTGCCCATTTGGCCCTGCCCGGAAAATTAAATATATTTAAATAAATATTATTCTATATATATTATTTTATTTAAAAAATATTATATTATTATGTCTAAATATATTATATTATACTTCATGTATCTCCAAAGCTTTGAAATTCTATAAAGTGTGAACTAGAATCTTTATGGAGAAGGGCAATGCATCACTACTTGGGCAGGGGAAGCCCGCCCTGCCCAGCCCGCCTTTGCCCAGCCCGAAAATGGTTAGGGCTTTTATTGGGCAGGGCGGGGCATCGGGCTGCAAAATGCAGCCCATTCATTCTTCGGGCTGGGCATCGGGCAGGGGTCTCGCCCTGCCCAGCCCTGCCCATGCCCACCCCTATACCAAACCATGTCTTGAAACTTAAAATTCAAAGGATAATTGAGGCATGAGGTTTAAACTCTTGATAGAGACTTTTGAGACCATTTGAAGAACCACTTGAACTCAAGAGCTTCAATTGTTAAGTGAAAGACTATGAATAGTTTCATTGTAATCTCTAACAAGATGTATTTTCTATTTCCTTTTGACTTTTCAGCTTGCAAGGAATATCTAGTGAAGATTTAAGGATTTTGAAACAGAAACTTCAAGAAGAGGTGGTCTCTAATCTTAGGCAATTTGAATTTTGAAATGAATATATCAGGCTTTTCTGCTATGGCTGTACTGAATGTTTTCCGGATTAGAAGACTTTTCATTAACTGCATTCTGATTTTTTTTCTTCTCAGTTTTTATGCACACGTTTTGTTTGCACAATTGCTGATGGTTTTAGAATTTAAAATCCATTTCATACACTGATCATATAATGAAAGCTTGTGTACAAAACTTGTGGTCCACAGGCATCTGAAAATCTTGGTATGTCAATGATATACACTCTAGTTACCTCAGCTAAAGAGTGGTTATCTGAACGGTTTTGTCAAGACAATTCTAATGGAGATGCTGAAGCTGAAGAGGCTGCCAAAGATGAAGTAAGAATGTCTTTTTGACATCATGGTCTTCCCTCTGTTTCTTTATGTTGAGTTCTAATATAGATATCTATTCTGCGCATTTTTATTTTGTGGTACTCCAGCAAGATAGCTGATATTGAATATTACATCATGTTAAAATATTTATGACGTGACAATTTTGGATTTTATCTGTTGAAGTTAACTTTTCAAAAATAGAAATAAACCATTTTAGCTTGCTTATATTTGATTTATGCAATGTGAATTTTGTACCAAGTTTTGTGCCAACACCTTTTCCTGAAGGGTGTTTGGCAGAGACCATGACAGTAAGTGGGATGAATAAGGTGTAGCTTGGTGTCAAGAAAGGTTATAATTTTTATAAATCTTGTTCAGTATGTAAGAGCAAAGCTAACTGATAATCAGAGCTCGAATATATATAGAATAGAAGAAATATGAGAAAAGGCCAATATATCCCGTTCTGATTGTACAGACTAAAAACTATGGAGTGGACCTGATTAATAACTTCTTGATAATAAAACGATAGTGTGCATAATCTCCATGGTTCAAACAATGCGTACCTATTAGAAAACTTTCTGCATGCTATATGTGTGGCAGATGACAACATGGGATGCACATTCCTTTGAATATATAATTACTTGATATTGTCAATGGTTTGAAGAATAATCCTCCTATTCTCAATGTTTCCAGTAGCACAGATAGCAGCACTAGGGGTTTGTTTGCCTTTTCATATTCTTATCTTGACTTCTATCTAAGATGAGAATATAATTTTCATTCTGTCATATTGTTCTTGTAATTTTGTGTTTTCCTGTAAATTGGAACTTGAAACTGTTGCATGATACAAATTTTTTTGTCATCTTTCCTAGATAGTAGTACCGCATGGGGAACCAGTTACTGTCGACACGTTTATGGCATGGAGAGAAAGGTTTGAAGCTGAACTGGCATTGGAACGAGCCAAGTAAGTCCTTTATAGTTGGACTTGGACATACAATTCTAGATCTCCAGAAATCTGCTGTTTTAATAATTTTTGTCGTATTGAGGGTGTCATTTAATTCAATTGCATTACATGCATACATGAACAACTCAGGTAGCTGCTAAGGTGCTATTATGCATCATGGCATTAGCTTTAAGACTTTTAATACTTTTCAGTTACTTAATATGTATTATGATCAGTGTTTGGTTATGTTTTGAATGAAATATAGAGTTCTTAGAAACTAGAGTTAAAAATTACATGAATCTTCCCTGAATTTTACTGGAATTCTACGATCTTCTCTATTTTTAAAATATACATGGACCTCTCCCAAAACTAAATTTGCACCACAATTTAGTACAATTCTAAATTTTTTAAACTAAAATACTCTCCATTAATATTTATCAAACAAAATCTACTTTTTTTATTTGTGGATATTGTATATAGTACATATTTGTATATTCATATCAGTGGAGGATATTTTAGTCAGAAAATTCAAATTGAGCTAAAGATTATATTTTGAATTCCCCATACTTCATGAACAGTTGTATGTTTTGTTTAGCGTCAGATAATAAGAGAGTCAGCCGCTCCTATTATTTCTAACAACTTGTTATGCTGATGGCAAAATCATTTGTGCTGCGTTCAGGCTAATGCCAGGGTCTGCACTTACAGCCCCAAAGGAAAAGAAGCTCACTGGTAGACAGTGGTTTGAAAGTGGAAGAGCTTCGTCGGTACTTCACCTCCCAATTCCCATATTATTGCTTTCTCTTATGTAGAGTCCAATGTTTTAAGTTGGAATATTTACCTTTTAACACTCCCACTTCAAGCATAGAATTCGGTACCCCTAATAATTTTATATTGGTTAGAAGTTGCCCTTGTGGTATGCATTAGCTGCATCATGTGGCAGTCGCGCCACCCAGTGAGTGTCCTGTAGAACAAAGCAGCTAAAAGTAGTTCTTAATTTGAAGAAGTGGAACTTAGTTGTGTTCTTTGTGGTGGCTGCAAAATGAAAGATCCTAGCATTTTGATGATTCAAAATTTTTGTTCATAAAAATTTAACTAGTTAATCTTGTTTTGTCACAGAAAGGTGCTGCACCTGTCACTGAGGGATCTGATGAGGAGGATGAGGATGACATTGACTTTGATGATGATGATCTGGAAGGTCTGCTCCCAGCGCCCCAAAAAAAAAAAAAAAAAAAGATCGATATGTTGTGACATCTGCAAAATCAATCACTTTTCTATTTTATAATTAATGGTTAAAAAAAAAGATCGATATGTTGTGACATCTGCAAAATCAATCACTTTTCTATTTTATAAATGGTTCAAAATTCTGACAAATCATATCCTTTTTTTCGTGTGGTCGCAGATGATGAAGATGATATGCTTGAGCATTATCTGGCTGAAAAATCGGATTCTTCTGCCCATTCCTCTAGAAGAGGCAGCTAAACTGCAGATGCATTGGCGGCGGCACTACTATCGGACGACTTGGATGGGAGTCTGCCATTCTTCATGGACAAAGGAAGGGTTGGGATAGGAGAATTGGTATTGAGCTAGAGGTGGGTGATGTGTAGCATTTGTGTTTCCTTAAAAGAACTTAATTATGAAAAATGCATATTTCAATTTATAGTGTCTTCAGCCCTGAATCTATGAAAGGAGTATTTATGTGACAATGACAAATCAGTTCAAGGAAAAGAAATGAGATACATATTTTTTTAGCGGCTTTGAACACTGCTACTGAAAAAGGCATCTCACATTCCCCATGTCTCTGCCATCTGTTTTCATTTTTTCCTCTGTTCGGTTGGGAGATTTTGGAAAGGAGAGTAGAGAGGGGAGGGGAGATTTTTCTTAAAAACTTCCCTCCCTCTAAATTAGAGCTGGGAATCAGGGCCGGCCCGACCTTCCAGGGCTGGCCGTGAAGGGCCAGGGCCAGCCCTCCAGGGCCTGAGGTAAGAAAAACATATGTTTTTCAAAGTCCGGCCTGAGAGTACCAGGGCCAAGGCCAGCCCTACAAAGCCCGAAAATTACTATTCCAAATTTTAACTATTTTTCCTTCGCTTTTTTTAAAGAAATATAATTAGTAAATTACAACATGAATCATCCAACAAATAAGTATAGTTATTAATTCATAATAAAAAACAAACTATATTCACAAATAACTCATATAAAACATAAGAAGCATACTACTAAGTGATATTAGTACGATGACTATTATTGTCGTCATCTTCGCCACTATCATCAATTTTAACGACATTTGATTGTTCTTCACTTTGAGTAGTAGCCTCTGGCTCATGATAAGAATATTATGAATTTCTTTTCTCACATCATGAACACATCCATAATCTTTATTTGCAACAAATAATAAACAAAATCATAAAATTAGAGTATAGTTATTATGTATTTGTACTTAAATGGATAAATAACTCTATAATAAATACAAAATATATATAAATTAATAAATTAAAGAAGGAAAAAAAAAAGGAAAAAGCTACCGTGAAAAAGGCTTACAGGGCCGGCCCGAGGCCCTCCAGGGCTAGCCCGTTTAAGCCCGAGGCCCTCCAGGGTCAATTTCAAATATCTTGTCCATTTTTCAAGCCCGGTCCTTGACGGGCCAGGGCTTAAACGGGCCGACCCGATGAGCTTGGCCCAATTTCTCGGCTCTACTCTAAATTGGGGGGTTTTAGAGTCCTGAACCAAATAAAAGAATTATTAAAATACTTTTTTGGGAAAATCCCAAAAAAATACATTTAAAATGGGGAAAAGGCAAATCAGTTAGTCCAATATCGCAAATCTCAAGTAGACCAATGTGTGAAATCTGGCATTTGTAAATGTTTCCAAATGACAAATCTCGTCCTGACAGCATTTGGGGCACTTAAGTTGTCAATGTGTATATTGGAGTTGTTAATTGCAATTCTCAGATTACTATTCTCTATAACTAAGTAGTCAGTGATACCTGACATGTGTAACTTCAATATATTACCTACAAGCTTGATGATATTTAGGGAGTTAAAGTTGTCAATATTTATGCTAAAGTTGTTAATTGCGATGTGTAATTAATTTAGGTATAAAGAATAACCACTTAATAATTGCAATTAACAACTTCAGTGTACATATTGACAACTTGAGCCCCGTAAATGCTATTAGGGGCAGAATGGTCATTCGGAAACATATGCAAATCCTAGATTTCACCCACAGGCCTGACTTGAGATTTGTGCTACTGGACTTTCTTATTTGTCTTTTCCCTATTTTAATTGTTTTTTTTTTTGGATTTTCCCTACTTTTTTCTCTTGAACCAAATAAAAAATCATTAAAAATACTTTCTCTTCCTTGTGTTGAACCGTATAAGGGCTTAGTGGGATATCAGAACTTGCCTCTGCTCTAGTGTTCTATTACTGGTATTGTCAGAAATAGGTGGCTTTCATTTTAGAAAGAGAACTAAATGCTCTTTCTCTTGAACAAGCAATGACGCCTTTTCCAATTCAATGCTTGTATCATCCTTTCTATTTTACGACAGGATCAAAATGATATCAAAACGAGGATAATGTAGTTACAACACATATTCCAGTGAAGAACAAGTCTTAAGAAAAGCTAAAGGCTCAAGATTACATACTCTAATAAAGCCTATGTTAAGACTAACAAAAATTGAGCAAGTGCAGATCTTGTGTGACCATGTTGATTGATCTTGGAAGGATCTGCTTGCAAATGCTGATATGTTTTTTTTATGCCCCCATATAGAGAGTTGCTTCATTAGAAACGAAGAATGGTGATTGAATAATCCAGTGTAAACCAGCTAGCTCTTAAACATTTGAAGGCAAAAGAAGAGTCTTCTTGATGCAGCCTTTTCCATTTGTATCATCTAATTAAAGGCTTGGACAAGAGGAAAAGAAAAGAAAAACCTAATTCAAGAATATTAACTACTGTAATTGGCTGGGTCAGCCAAAATACTCCAGTGCTCGTGGCCCCCCTCCATCCCAAAATAGCAAAAAGAAAAAAAAGAAAAGACTTGATAAGAAATATAATAATTCTCTAGTTCTAAATGTGTAATTTGCATTACAAACTATATCCTATATTTAGGACTGAAGGTAATATTTTTTAAAATAAACAAAAGACAAAAGGGGTTTGATTAATTAGAGTTTAATTTTTGAAGCTGAAAATGTGGCAATCCTTCAAAGAACATGACAGAAAGAATAAAAGCTTCTTTTTCAAACATGAGGCCCTTTACCTATGCAATTTTTAAATTAGCCATACTTTTTGATTAATCTAAAGCATATTTTTATGTAATTAATTTTTCATTTTAATCTTAAACTTAGTCAATTAGACAAGTATAATTTTTTTTTATTTAATACAATTTGTACACATGTTCGCATATAAACATCTCAACCACGACTCAAGTCGGGACCTCATTCAAATATGACAGCATTATCGGAGTAATTAGCCGTTGACGAATTATAATTTAATTTTAAACTTCCCAAAATATTGGATATACTCAGACACAGACCCATGAATCTTATCCAAGCGCAGACACTGAGTACAGGGGGACTTGCTGCCCCAGCATTTATCAATTTTAAGTCTTGAGATTAAATAAAGGGAAAATCCGTACCAGGGCCCTTTTTGGCCAAAAAAACCTAAAAAAGGCCCTAACATTCTGACATTACCAGAACAGGCCCTAGGGCCCTTTTTGCCATTTGAATATTAAATAAAATGACAAAAACACCCTCAGTTTTAATTTCACTTTCCTCTCTCCTCTCTCCTCGTTTTTGACATCTGAATATCATATTCTCTCTCTTCTCTTGCTCTGTTATCCGGCAATGGAGGAGGAATATGTTTTCCGGCGAAGGAGGAAGAAGTAGAAGAGTGAAAGGAAGAAATATCTTTGCTTATTCTTCCATCCAACGTCCAAGGGGGCTGTTTCATTGTTAATGACCATGCTACTTCGTTTTTAATCATTATAGGGTTGGGTTAGTAAAATCTTGCTCTGTTTTTGGGCATGGAAATAGAGGAAAATGTCTGTATTTGAATGGGAATGGTTGAAGGTGATCAAAAATGAAGGCTGAAAAACACGGAAATTTGATAGTCGTTAATACCTACTGTTTTAGTTGTTAATACCTTCGATTTTAGTTGTTAATATGGTCATTTAACTTGTTAATACGAGATGAAAGTGAAAAATTTGTAGAGTAAGTTGCTCTGTTTTTTGGGCATGGAAACAGAGGGAGGTTTGTTTGTTAGTGGGAATGATTGAATGTGAAACGCCGATATGAGATAGTTGTTAAAGGGGGTGATATAGTTGTTAATGGGCTGATGTAGTTGTCAGTGGTTACTGATATTGTTGTTAATGGGGGCTGGTGTAGTTGTTGAAGAGGGTTGCTTTAGTTGTTAGAGGGGGCTGATGTAGTTGTTAGTGGTTACTGATATTGTTGTTAATGGGGCTGATATAGTTGTTAAAGGGGGCTGCTTTAGTTGTTAGAGGGGTGATGTAGTTGTTAGTCGTTCTTGATATTGTTGTTATTTGGGGTGATGTAGTTGTTAAAGGGGTTGTTTTAGTTGTTAGAGGGGTGATGTAGTTGTTAGTGAAATTTGTTGTAATTGTTAATGGGGGTTCATGTAGTTGTTTTTTTTTTTTTTTCTGATGTTGATATTAAAGGGGGTTGATAATGTTGTTAGTTTGGGTTGATATGGTTGTTAATTGGGGCCGATCATGTTGTTAGTGGGCTGATCATGTTGTCGGGCAAATGATGTGGTTGTCGGTGGGGCGATGATGTTGTCGGCGGGGTGATGTTGTTGTTAAAGGGGCTGATATGGTTGTTCTTTTTGTCGATGTTTATGTTAAAGGGTCGATTTGGTTGTGAAAGGGGTGATGTTGTTGTTAAAGGGGTGGTGATGTTGTTAATGGGGGCTGATGTAGTTGTTAACGGGGGGTTGATATAGTTGTTATTTTTTTGCTGATATTGATGTTAAATGGGTCTGATTTAGTTGTTATTTTTTGCTGATGTAGTTGTTATTTTTTTGCTGATATTGATGTTAAAGGGGTCTGTTTTAGTTGTTAGAGGGGGCTGATGTGATGGTTAGTGGGGGCTGATGTAGTTGTTATTGATGACTGATGTAGTTGTTAGTGCACACACAACTAACAATGACCAGAGATGTAGGAAACAACTGTCGTTCTCATTCATATTTGTTTTTACAACTGTATAACTTGATCGAACACTACTAAAACAAATTAAATATATGTAATAAAATCATCATACAACCACCGAAATTTGGATACACTTAAAAACAAGTCACCTATCGACATAAATACATATTTATGGTCAACTACAATGTGTCCTAACAATATGCCCCCCAATGTCTCTTCTTCTGCTTGTGGTAGTCCTCAATCAAAGACAAGACTTTTTGACGATGGTTGTTGCGAGGAGGAGTGACTAGCCACCACAAATGACTGAGCAAATAACATATGAATATCACCATTCCTCTGTGAAAGTGCTCTGCATGCCACAAAGCCTTCCGAACCTGAAACAACAAATTATCTTGGATAATTAGCAGCTTTTTTCCAAATAGATGTTAATCAGAAAAAAAAATGAATGCAGAGTAGCAGCAACCCATTGATTTGGATAAGCATTGTGTGGCTTAATGTGTATAGACTCCTAAGACCTTAAGTAGATGAGCAACGCCATTACACGCCCATCAACATCCATGAGTATATTTTCAGGTTTAACTCGTGGCCTCCATAATCCTAGCCTGTACTTGTGTGCATATTTCAATATTAACTTCCTCTGCACAAACTATTGGTTACAAGAGTACATAGGCCACACGAATTTAAATGTCTCATGATCCAAAAAAATATCAATTAAAAGGCGTCTTGCTAAAACTAGCTGTTAGGAAATTAACACCAATCCTCAAGAGAAATAGACATATAAACTAACTCAAAGATCATTGACAACATAGCAAGGAAGCTACTGTTTATAACAGAACCATCACTATTCCCTCCAAATTTTCTCTTCTTTCTACCGTATATAAGTCATGGTAATAAGCACAATCAAATGCTTGAAAACTTTAGTCAGTTCAACTTACATACAAGGGAGTTATCAGGAACTTCCTTCCAACCGACAGTAAGTAAATGACTTGAAATATAGGAATACAATGTAGAATATGCACAAGCGAGATTTACAACTATTTTTTGCAGTGGAACAAAATAAGACAGTTTACATCAATAAAGGTAAATCCAGATTTCAGTTGTTTATTCATCTAGAATACAATAAAGTGCTGATGTGAAAAGGAAAATAAAAATACATGAAGCATAGCTTTCGGGCATAATCATACTGTCAAATGGTACCAGCAATATACTAGGGAAATAATTTTGCCGTATAACAAATTTCCTCAAGGTAGATATAAAGCATAGGAAATCAATATGGATTCAGATCTCCAGGGTTGGAGAACCTTTTCTCTCTTGAACATGTCATTCACATATCCTTTTTTTTCTAAAATAAATTGTTTGCTCAGTTTTACCCCCCTTCTATCCTCATACTGAAAGCAAGATAGATATAGATAGATAGAAGATAGAGGGGAGGCGAAGCACAGATGATGGCAATTTCTTAAAATAGTCCAACATGAAAAACAAAGAATGACCAGACAAAATTACATAAATATATTCAACATAATCATTAAGATTGTTCAACTAATTGTTTTAAACAAAATGAAACACCACACAAGAAACCTATTATTGAACCAAAAAGGAAGGACAAAAGCGTAGGCAATCTGGAAAGATGAAAGCTATATCACAAAACCTTTGAGGGAGGGGACATATTCAAAATTTTTACATGGAAACCAAAAGCACGATGAGAAAGCTAATGATACAAAAATGGAGAGGAGTGAGGTGGGCCACGAAAGACTCTCCAATCAACGTTTCATATGCTTGACCTTGTTCCATCCTTTCTTGCATGATTCGCCAACGATCTTCACCCCCTTCTTGAAAAATATCGTGAGCTCCTTGGCAATAAACATAACGGATCAAGTTTATAAAAGAACAATAGACTGTTAACATTGTTGGCAGCATAGGTTTTCTTGCTTAGTTATGAAAATGGAGGGAAGGGCAGATCCTATATATATTCGATTAACTATTGTCATTTGAAACCAAAGGGAGATCGTCATTTGAGACTCCCTAATTAAATCAATATTGCAACCCAGAGAATAGCAAGAATTTATAGCCAGAGAAAAAACCCGTCGGAGATCAAGGAGACCGGCGAGGATTTAACCACAACTTCAAAAAGATTACGGTTTAATCAACACTTACTCTCTCTCTGAAACAACCATAGATCGATAAGGATGGAAGCGCAGAGGCGGAGATCGACGAGCACGAAGGCGCAGACCGACTGGCACGGAGGCGCAAAGGTGGAGACCGACGAGGACGGAGATGCAAAGGCGGAGACCAACGAGGACGGAGACCGACGACGGGGATCAGAGAATCCAGAGCAAGGGATCTGAGAAGTTTTCGAATGGTTCAGACATGAGAGAGGACTGTTGAATTTCAGACTTTCACTAAGGGCATCAATGTAATTTCGTTTTCAGATATAATACCAGAACAGGCCCTAGGGCCTCTTCTGGAAATGTCAGAATCTTAGGGCCTTAACTGGGATTTCTGAGTTTAAAAGGGCCCTGATACGGATTTTCCCTTAAATAAATTATGAACTTTACCCGTGATTCTGCATCTCTTCCAAGCTGAGCCTAGCTCAACCTGTTTGAGGGGAAAGAAAAATTAAATTGATCGAATATGCTTCCCAGGGATCAAATATTCAAAGGCCAGGCTAAACAAAAACGTCGGACCTGCGCTGAGAAGAATATACATGAACCAAAACACACAAAATTTATGTACAACTCTATGGTTACAATGAGATTTGGATGGGAGAAAATGAGCAGAACATCAAATCTACACTAGAATTTATCTACTCTTTTTGACTGTCAAGTACCACCCCAACCTTCTAAAGCTTGAACCAAGAGACTTTAATTTTCTGTATGAAATACACATCAAGGTACTTGATGTCATCAGTCTTTCTTATACGACTAAGCAAAGTCTTTGATCATTTGCTTGAGTTGCTGCAAGAACCAGGTAAAATAGGTGTGAGGAAATATACAGAAAGAGGCAATAAAACTAGAAACAAGGGGGAAAAGAAAAGAAAAATAAAGCAATGGTTGGTATGGATTTTTTTAAGAAATTCCAGGTTCAGAAGGATATATATATATGGTTACCTGAAGTTCCTCATGCAGCACGATAAATATTTTCTTCAGCCTCTTGTGCCTCTGCAGCTCAAATAAAAAATGGAATCAGCCAAACATTTTATTAACATATCAATAACATATAGCAAGGGAAGCCCTATAAAACGTACCTCTCCACATCGTTGATAGCATTCCCTGATCTGGCCCACGATGTTATTATATCTATCCATATCCCTGCCTTTGGCATTTTCTAAGTCCTCGCCTAGTTTAAGAAACTCATCCCTGCAAGTTTTCAGGGAAATGTTGGATCAACAAACCATAAATCCACCAAAAATTCAAAGTCACCTTAAATTCTAAGGCTCATTACCTGTCACCCTCCAGAATCTTGTTCAAGGAGAGGTAGCTATCATACTTGTCACGATACTCCTGAACATATTCTTTATATCTAGGATAGCAAAGTAAACACATATCATATGCAAGAGTTCAGGTGATTAATTCAGCGGAACTTTAAAGCAATAAAGATGGATAAGAAAAGGAATGAACACTTACTGGGACAAAGTGCTTATAGGTCCCTTTAGCTCAGGCTCATCCTTTTCATACTTTGAATAAGAGCAACTATTTTCATCTGAAGAAGATTCTCTCCTCTTTTGATCACTGTTGTTTCTATCAGCCAAAACAGAATCCTTACGTCCATCAGCCTTCTCTTCCGATGGATCAGATGTTTGTATTCGACCTTCCTTCACTGTTCCACGTTTAGAGTCACGTTTAAGTGCATTAGCAGGCCCTCTTCTATTGCTTTCCCTTCCTTCCAAATCAATACCTTGACACGCCCCAGCTTCATTATTTCTAGATCTAGCATTTATTTCAGGCAATTTGTTAAACTGGGAACCAATTTCCATGTTATCTTTCACAAGCTGTGGATAAGACTTCACTACTTTAACATGGGGCCTTGTTGAATCTTCAAAATGATGATCTGCATTCTTCTTTTTATTTGTGCCTTCCAAATTGCCTGGAAAACTAGAGCTTACAAGGGCTGGGGATTGTTTTCCTGATTCAAAAGTAGCTTTTGATGAGAGTTTTACTTTAGAAACATCTGAATTTTTGTTCTCTGAAGTGCCTGTTCTATTTCCCAAGTGTTTGAATGAACTTTTTCTTTCAAATTGCTTTGTGACATGAAAATGATTGGTTGGATCTAGAGGCTTCCCCAGTGAGGTTTGATCAAAAGTCCTCTGAGAGTCTGAAGATTTTGCAGAAAATGATTGGTTGTATCCTTTCTGTAAACCAGCATTCAAAGTCCCTTGCCTATCAGCTCTATTAACTGCTTGTGTAGCAGGACCCTTGAAAGTGTCTTCAGTGAGTCCAATGGGAGACAAACTCTTGGAATTTTCTGACATCAGCACATCCATACCAGCAGAACCCATTGCTTGATTGAGCTTATCTGTTTTCAACCTCTTTGTACGTTCAGACTTCTCATCAAGGTTCTTCACATCAGAACCCCTCTCGTGTTTTCCACTAGATAGCCTTTCAGAGTTGTCAGACAGTTCACGCCTTGAGACAACCTTAACTGTATTTTCCTTTTCATCAAATAAGCTTCCTATAGAATTTTGGCATTCCTGGACATCACAATCAGGGTAATAGTGCTTTGCCTCTTCTGAAGCTTTTCCACCTTTGTTAGAAATGGTAGTTGTGGTTGGGGCTGTTTCAGCTCCTTGTTCCTCAGGTAAATCTTTTTCAATCTCAACTACATCAGATTCATTACCATCTTGCTTATCATCAATTTCATTCTGCATAGATCTACCATCAGGTGATTTTACTGGAATAACTGATGACACCCTTTGATCAGAGACTTCCATTTTGACCTTTGACTCTTTTTCATCATCACTTGTCATAATATCTACATCCTCATCAGAAGCCTCCTTGCTGTTGGATGATGCATCACTTTCGCTGTCACTACTACTCCCACTCCCTGTTCCAGCAGGACTCCTACTTCTGCTCCTGCTGTGGCTTCCGCTGTCACTTCCACTACCGCTGCTGTCACTTTCGCTGTCACTGTCACTAGAGCTGCCCGCCCGCCCTTCACTACCATCAGAGCCCTTCTTGTCATCAAAGACATTCGGAGAAGTGTGTTTAACATCAATTGTATTCGGTGTGTTGGATTCTTCTCCAACTTTGGTGGTTAACCGCACGTGTTCCTTTACATTATCATTTGGCACTTTCTCTTCAAAGCCTCCCTGCAGTGCAGGTGTTTGATCATGAAACTCTCCACGAGCAGAAATTTGGTGGAGATTGTCTTCAGGCGAACTGTGGAGAAATGAGAATTGATAATGTCTTTAAATACAAGACCATAAACAAAAACAACATAAAATATTGAAGGTTATAATCGTATTAACTAAAATTGCCATGTCGAAAACTTCATTAGACCACACCACTAAGTTCATATAAGCAATGACAGTCATACCAAAGAAAAAACACGAGCAACATTATCTATTGTACTGATTACATATGTAAAGTAGCGCATCAACATTTTTAATATTTCATGATATGATCAAGCAAAATAACAGCTACCTTCCACTTTCAGACACAGGTCTCTTGAAGCTTTCCAAATCCACTCCTGGTTTCAATATATACCTTCCTAGAGTTTGGAATGTTGCAAACTGGCGATCAAGATTAAAAAAATCAGGTAAAAAATGTTTCAGAAAAGAATTGCCTCAAAAGAGTTCCACTACTTGCCTTTTTTACATTAGGTTCAATTTTCTTGGAGGAATTTGGAAATGTCTCTCCAACAGCTTTCTCCAAGGCCTATAAGCAAGGGGCAAGATGGATAAGAACATAAAATTGGATTAACTAAGAAGTTTTAGATATGTTTATTAGGTCGATTCACACCCTTATAGTCATTCCATTAGGTTTATCCATGAGAAGAGAAATTAGCAAGCTCTGCAGATCCATTGATTTAGCTCCATTGTTCCCTTTGCTTCCTGGTGTCTCCCTCACTGCACTGTCTATCCTAATAGTGTTTTCCTTCTCAGAGCCAGCCATAGTATTTTGCTTGCTCATCATCCGCGACGGCACATCATCAAGGTTCTTGGAGATATTCACAGCCCCCGGAAAAGAGGAAGGAGCAGCAGATTGCTCAGGTGGAGATGGAAGAGGAGAAGATGAATGTCTGCCCTTGGTTGCCGATGAAGGCAATCCAGGTCTATGGGTAGATTTCAGGGGCCCACCAACTATGAAATAATTCAGACATACAGATTAAACACTAGAGCTAACAAAATATTATAGAAAAGCTTCAATACAACTCTAAGTGTCATCATCTTAAAGATTGAGCAAATCTACATCAGAAAGACACAAGTTTCAACTACCTTGAAGAGTTTCCGCTCTCTTTTTCTTAAGTACCTGCTCTTTCTTTTTGGGGTAATTCTTCCACGAAGTTGCTGGACAAAGAAAAATACAAAGCTACACAATGAGACAGTCACAAGAAAATGGCCAAATTAAATAAATAATGATAAAAGGCTTTACAAGAACCTAGCAGGATCTTAATAAGCAAGCAATCATTCCTAATATCAGCAACAATAAAACATTATTCAAAAAAATTTCGCACCATCATATAATGGAAGCATGGAAATTTCATAGTTAAAGAACAATGAGAATATTAAATTATAATCAATGTTGTAGCATTATGGATCCAAAAATTAATGGGTAAGGAATTTTAAAGGTAGCCGGAAACACTCAGATGTAAAATAATTTACTTTCCCAATACAAGTGGAACTTGAGTTAATCTCATTACCACTTGTTTTGAAATTCAACCTTTGGCCAGTCAAGAGGAACTCATGATGGAAAAAAATCATAAATTACAGGTGACAAACTCACTTCATTGAGTACGTTTCCAGCTTATGGACATTAGTTTAAGCATAATGGCCGCAGCTCAGTGAGGATGGGTTTCAGTAATTCCAATGGTTTCACCAATTATATTTGGTACAAATATAAATGATATGGGAGGCTTATTGAGCAAATTTTGTGCTAAACCATGGGGATTAGAGACCTCTGGCATAGTTCATCGGAGAAAATAATTCTCCTCTTGAGACATTTAGTTGGTGCAAATTTTCAGAGGCTATTAAGAATTTAAGATGGATTGATGTTCCTCAAAACACTTTCCATTTCTTGAAAATATTAAGAAAGTGTAAATTAAACTTCCCTGTAAAGGGAATGTATTTTAAATCATAAAATTATCAAAATTGCCTTCCATATACTAGAAAATCATGTACCATAATCACATAAAGCAGAGGGCGTTAGGTTTACAGCTTGCGGATGACTAGGAGGCTGAATTTTCAAAAAGCAGTTCTCTTCTCTCTTTCCTAATTGAATTCTTTAGCCATCATTCCTAGATAGCAACGGAAAGTGTGCGCTTGTTAAAAAACACGTGAACACACACCTATTGCAATAGCTTCCCTGACATCAATCAGGAATCTATTTACAGACATAAAGCAACACCAAAATTGTCATTTTTTAAGCGAACTACAGCATGAAAAAGGATTCCCAGAGAAAGTATTATGAGCAAGTAATGGGTACTTTTAATTCATTCATTTATTTTTATTGAAAAGTAGCATTTTGTTTTTCAGGAGGTAAAATCCAAATCATGTTTTTTATTCCTTCGAGTTTCCATCTTTTGAGGGAATTATTTGAATGACAAACATTGTTAACTTTAATTATTCTCCCCTTCTTTTCTTTTTTCTTTGCTTTGTTCTCTTTCAGAAGGCAGTCTCATCCTCCTTTCATGTAGTTCTCTTTCAAATAAATTATTCCTGTTCTATCCCACAAAAAACTGAATTTCTCAGCATAGCAAACACAGTAGCAGGCGGGTGTTTAACATTCCAGAATATATTCCAAATCCGACTAAACAATTTTACATCCATGACAGTTTTGAACTTCCAGTATATAGAACTTAATGCAAGGAAAAGAGACATGAAAAAATATAACTTAGAACATTTAAAGGAGACATGAAGTGAAAAAGAACTCACCCTCAACAGCTTTTATCTCATCAATGACAATAGCTCTGTTTTAGAGAACACAGAATAAGATATTTGAGAGAAAAAATTAAATTAAAAATATTTTAAAAAAATATTAGGGAGAAAAAGACAAGATATACTAGTACATCATAAGACATGACTAAAAGTAGTATATCAAAATTTAAAATCATTGATTGAACATGAACATTTGAAAATTATATGCCTTGGGAAATTACAGAGGAATGAGATGATTGAAGCAAGATTTCAACACAAGAATTAGAGTGCCTTCACACAGAGAAAACATGTTACTGTTAAATCATTCACAGTTCAGTTAACTTGAATACAAAATTGACTTTTAACTGAATGTTGCATACGGTAATACTACGTAGTAGGAAAGCCAACAACTTTTACCATTAAATGACACCTACCAACCTATGTACAAGTAATCTACAAAATTTATTTTTACATAATAATCTAACCGTCCAAATAACAATAACTAAAAGAAGTGAGACGAGATCAACAAGAAGAAAATGTAGAAAAACTTCACTATCAAGATAAGCTTGAACGTATAACTTAAGAAACACTTGAAGTTATCATAGAGTCATGCACTGAACCTACAAATTCAAACTAAAGGGTATATTTAAGGAATTATCTATCAATCACAAGTTACCATATAAAGAATGTCACAGAATTTATTTTCAATGACTTTATCAAAGAAATTAAGCAAGCTTATTAGAAGCAGCATCAAATTGTCAATCAAATAAAGAGAAAGAGAATGAGGTAATAGCATGTTGACAACTAGGATTAGCAAAGAAAACCAATGCACAACCACAAAGTTCATATGATTGCAAGTAAAATATATCCTCATAATTACATACTTGTGCTTTCGTTCAGCTTCCTCTGACCGCATTTTGACGTGATTTTTAGTTGATTCATCCAATATGCGCTGTACATTCAGCTTTCTCCAGGCAGAGCCAGATTCAGCAAGCAAGCCCTTTCTGTCTTCACCACTTTGACGCTCCTCATATATATCACAAAGGTCACCAAATTCTCTTGACCATGTAAATCTAAATTCTTTCCCATCGACATCAATAATCTGGAAAAATTACAGGACATTTAAGCATTATATTTTAAATTAATACTAATTCACACACATGCAAATGGTAGTAGCTATGACCTAAGCCCCATGGAAGTGTGAACTTGCATATGGCATTCCAGACCCCTCCCCCTCCCCTTCCCAAGGCAGAAAACAAGAGATTCAAAGAAAAAGCAATAATATATCTATGACTGGCACTACAGAATGCCTTGTATTGAGGGGTAAACACAATGCAAAACAAGCACCCACTTTATAGTAGCTATAATTCTTGTCAATTGTCAAATGATAAATCCAGTTCAACTCCAACACCCAAATGAAAAGAATTGTCACTAGCCAGTGCTGCATAAAGTATCATATTTGCAATGCTTTTGCAGAAAGTCAATATATATCAACAATTAGGGGAGCTTTCTATCATACATACTACTAGATACAAGATTTCCAAGCTAGCTCTAGCTATATGAAATCCGTATAATATAACTGCACAGTGTAGCAGTCAACATTGAGATGAATTGAAGTAAATGAAGGCAATGACATACCACAAACTATAAATCTGAGACAGCTGGACAATAGTAAATTACATGCTAATGCTGAAATATGTAACGGTTATGATGCACAACAAACCTTCAAAATATGAAAATAAGGGTGCCACAGTTATGCCCACATAAAACATTTTGGACGTATCATATTGCTTTGGAGATCAAATATCTTGCAAACAAGAAAAGCACATAAAGTAAGCAAATCTTGCCTCAATGTAAAAGTAGTAAGAAATAAAGTAAAGAGAAGCTAAGAATACTGTAAGGGGAGAAAAAATATTCTCCTGAACAAGGAAATGAAGAGCAGTGAACAGAACAAAACCGCAAGGGGAAGAAATGCTGCAACGCAGTCCAGTCATCTCCATTATTCTTCATCGAAAAGATAAAAACAAGCTATTACATAAGAAGGGTAAAATTTATCATCTCAATTGGCAAATCATGGACATCCAAAAGGAGTATGCGATCATATACTACATCAAATCCTTTGAAAAGGCATGTGCCATTGTCTTTATGCTTTTATATTTTCGGTAAAAAATTGAAACACCCAACCACATCACGGTACTTGTAAAGTCTTTAATGCTAAGCATAACACCACCAATCCCAAAACCTCCCCTTCCATATTCATTGCTGCAGCTTCATAAACTAAGCCCTAGATTTTATACACATAAACTCCAATTCTCCAGAGAGGTTACTCAAATTGTCCAGGGTAGAATTCCTTTTCCTTTTCCTTCCAGATTAAAAAAGCAGTCACTAACGGCCAAAGATTACAAAACCTGATTGACCCTGCACCTGCCACATCCCACTTACAAGGAGCTTAATGCCACCAGGCCACAAAGCCATTGGCACAGAATTTCTTTTCTGCAAGCATTCTAGAGCTTCTACAAATTCCATAGTCAAATTCTACATTCTGGCAAGTCATAGGGGAGTTATCAAAGCTGTTCACATTGAATACTAGTCTCTAAGAGCCCAACATATATCATCAGCATCATAGGAACGTTTAAAGAATGATAGGTTTAGTTCAATGAATCAGTTTCCATTACTTTCCACAAACAAGTCGCTCAAAAGTGCTGGGACACAAAAACCAATTAAAACTTCGCCAACAGTTAGGCAAACACGCAAAAATACACTATAAATAAGGAAAACAAAAATGCTCAACTGAAAGCACAGATCAGAAAAACGACTAAAAAACTTATCAGTGAAGTAAATTCCATAAAAAAAATTCCAGTAAAATCAAGCAAGCTCCTCAATTTCACTACGAAGCTTACATTTCCACTAGGATTATTCGGGTTGGAATCGAATTTCATCCGCGCCCTCCCACCTTGCGCCTCTAAGCGCTTGATCTCCTCTACTAAATCCGGCGCTAGTCTAATGATCATAGCAAATGCTGATGCATTGTTGCCAGAAACTAGGTTAAACGTCTCCTCCACCACCGGAGGATTCGCCGGCGCCCCTCGGTTCGTGTTCCGGCCGCGAGGGTCGCCGGAAGAACCGCCGACTGAGTGGCGGACGCCGCCGGGAGGAACGGGTCCCCAGTGGGGCGGCGGCCGAAAAGACGAGTGGAGGCGCTTTGGGCCGCCGTCACGGCCGACCTTTGACGGGCCTCCGTACATGTTCCGTCACCGTTCCAATTCCGAAGTTAATATAGAGTAAATAGCAAAGTTAATTCTCATGAGGGCACAAATTGTAACATTTGAGTTAGGAGTATAAAGACTCCTAAAGACTATTCATTATAGATGTGGAGTGAAGAAAGTGAAAGACCAAAAGTTGAGAGTTTATAAACATCCACATCATATAGTATTTTTACAACATTCGCCTTTGGATGTCCATGAACAAATATCGTGCCTCATTGAAACCTTACTAAGAAAAACCCAGTAGGAAAAAATCTAATGAAGAAAAAAGAGTACACAATACAAATCAAAACTGCCTTATAAAAAACCTTACCAGGAAAATCCCTTAGGACAAAACCTTGGTTAAGGAAAAGGAGTACAACATGTCTCTACTTGACATGATGATATTATTGTATTCACTTTCACTAATAATAACATTAGTTTTACTTCCCCTGAACATCACTTTCAATGTATTTTCAAACATATAATTCTTTTAGCCGCCAAATTATGAATGTGCATATTCACTAAATATTATGCGGAAATGTATTCCTCTAACATATATTTTGGATATGTTAGAATATCAGTATATTATGTTTTTATCTTATTCATTATGAAAACAATTAAAGAAAATTATTCTGAAAATCATCAAAATATATTTTGCATCCACATGTTCAATTTGTTATGAACAAAATGTACTTATAGAATAGTTTCATAGAACTATCACACTAAATGTCAGTTTCATAGTATTTATAGTGTACCTGCAAAATCTTAATTTTACTAGAAAGAATATAATAACTACAATATTAGCATGATCTAAATATTCATAAAATATGTAATACTTATGGACCATTAAATTCAATTAATTTTTGCAAACAACATCATCATAGCAAAAATATATGATTTTGAAATCATCAAGGTTTCTAATAACTAAATCTGTAAAATTATCCGTTTTTTCAATCAATTATAAATATACTCAAATCATTTTAATCCATGTAACATTTTATATACTAAATACTTTTTTTGGACATGCTTTTAACATTTTGGATCATTTTAAGAATTCTCATGTAATATTCATTATCCATATGCATATGCTATATATAATGATATCTAATAGACACATTATTTTGTTTGCATATATTGTTAGACTAATAATATATGCAACAACTATTGTATCCACTACCAAATGTTGTATCTCATCTTAATCATCATTAGACCTTGTGAAATCTTTATTTCCACATGAATATTCATATGTAACACATAATTTTATATTTCAAATGTTTTGGACTGTAAGTCCATAAATTTCACATATTGAATTGACATATTGAATTGTGTCTTTTCTCCTTTTTTAGTTGGCTAATCACCTTTTTTTTTTCTATCGACATATTTATGTATAAGATTCTCATTTGATCACATGATATTGTTACTAAAACTGATATTAACAACTTTATCTTTTCAATTCCATTTTTCTTGTCGTGACTTAATTCATTAAGATCTCTTTATTACTTTCAGGTACCTAAACTTCTTTTGAGGTTTTTTGCAATTAGTTATGTATTGACTTCTCCTAGAGTATCTGTTTCCTTAATATGATTATCTTGATTATTTGCTCATTTCTCTTTTATTTTGGAATCGATTATTCTCTCATTCTTCGGGCATGTCTCACTTTCATTTATGCTTATTAGAGCATTTTTAGCTGGAATATGAAATTTAGTAATTCTCATTTAGGTCAGAATTGCATCTAGCAAATTTGTTGCAATATTTCATTAATGCAAAACCTAATGAGCTTTTTGTTCATATTGCTATATTCGAGGATCTATTCCTTTTGTTCTGTTTTCCGGCTATTCAATTTCTTCCTGTTAGGAAAACCATGTCAAATGACAATCAACTAATCATAAAGTATAAGTCTCCTAAATTTAATTGTTTCCATTAGAAATGCCTTTTATTTCATTTAGAGACAAACAAAAAGAAAGAGGTTCTTACCCAACATTTATCTTAATTTTCTTTAAATATCCATCTATATGCATTGTGGTGGATCAATAGGAATTCACATTCAAACCTTTTAAGATAGAATATACTTGGCTCTTGACCAAAACCCAATTTTATTGGGAGAATTTGGTTGACTATAGCTAGTATAAGTGCTGCAATATGTAAGATCAAATATGCCAACACTGAAATAGCAATTTTGTTCTCATAAGTATTAATCTAACTATTTATAGAGGCTTCAATGAACGAATCATATAATCTTGAAATTGCGCTTGACATATTTATTCAAACATTCCTGCAAACTTCATGTTGCAAACTAATAGTAATATCACATGTAAATATCTTATAAATGCATCTATCAAATTTATTGAATACTTATATGGTTTACATGCTATTTGAATTGGTCCAAATATTAGTTTGATATATTTCTAGAAATATAGAGATCTGTTCCAAATCATAACTTTTGACACTCTATGTAACATCCCGTTTTCCAAAAGCAGTATAAAATTTTTTCATCAGAGTAGAGCATCGGAGTAAGAGTGTAACTGATATATTGATATAAAATGCCCACTGGCTATTTACAGAAACGGTTCAACAACCGAGAGTTTTCAAAAAGAAAAGGACAACAACAGAAAGTCTTCAGCCTGATCCCTGAACTTGCTGCTTCCCTCTCTCCTCGGTCCTCCCGACCCTGACGCTATATTAAGAGCTGAGATCCGCACCAGATCTCAGGTAACGGTTAACCTCATATTCACATATACAGTATATAGACCACAATCATTCATAATAACAGCATAATAGATGTATCACATGGAGTGCAAGTAGAAGTACCACACGGAGTGCATATAAATGTACCACACGGAGTGCATATAGATGTATCACACAGAGTGCATGTAAATGTATCACACGGAGTGCATGTATCCAAAAGCACATAACAATACTCACAACATATCAACAGACCATCAACCACATATACACATACAATACTTATACAACATGCCCGCATACAGTAAACATCAGAGTTGGTGTTACAGTACGCGAACGTACCTTCGTTGACGTTTTACGGTAATTCGGCACGACGGTTGGTCAAAACGTAATCAGGGATATCTCAGAGCTTCGCTGCAAAATTCCCCGGACTACTCCTTCTCTCTAAAACCGAAATTCCCTCTTGGAATGGTGTGAAGAATGAAGAGGCAAGGCCTCTTATTTATAGGCAAAATGTTGACACTATTCATGCCTTTTTCATACCGGATATCGGCCGTCGGATCGCACTTTGCCAAATGTCAAGATCCTCACCGGGCCACTTGTCCAAACCGTCCTTGAGCCCTTAGGTGGCACAAAATTGACATCATCCATGATGATGTCATCAACTTGTTCAAGAAGGTTTTATACCGATAAATCCCCGATCGGTGTTCGAATCGCGTAATCGCGTAATATCCCAAAAATCCGGAATTACAACTTTGAAGACATTTTCTCACTCACTAGAAATGTCCGGGTTAAATAACTTTTTGATTCCATACAGGGTTCCAACGGTCTGCGGAAGTTTCTCGAAAGGCGTGCCGTTTACGAATTCACTGAATTGTCACTACGGACAAAAATTCACTGACTCCAGATATGTCCAGATAATCATAAACTCATCTCCAAATGTTGAGTTACAATTTATTTTGTTCAAATTCTAATTTTAGGACTATCTGCCTTTTTATCAGATTTTCCCTATTTCGTCTTATTACTAACTTCTTCTACCGATCTCGGAAACGACTCCAGGTACAGCTCAATCCAAGATAAAAATCCACTCGTCTTTATTATATTCTATCTTTAGAAATCTTGTTCCTGATTCTCTAGATAGGATCCAATTCCTATCGGTGTTTATTTATCTTTTTACTATTCCATTTAATTACTTATTAATTAAGAGTTCCAAAATTTCTTCCAACCTTTTCTACTCATTTAATTTTGTGTTCACACCACTTTTTTTCTTTTCCTCTTCATTATTTTCGAAATGCATCTCCTTCTTGACTAAGGAAGATGTTGCTTTACATACTCATGTGTTTTTATTGGTTTATTGTAAAACTTTGACTTTCCATCAACTTAACTACTAAGTTTCCTTTACAAAGTATCATGATTTTTCACACAATTTTCTCTTCTTCTTTCTTCTTAAAATTTCGGTTGTACACACATATACATAATCAATTTGATTTCCTCCCATTTTGACTTTTTCCAACTTTGCTTTATGTATTTATTTACCTTATTGTTAATCATTAAACACATCTATACTTTTCCTATAAGCTTGCAAACCGTGTATGTTCACCTTTTGCTCTTCAACTTAGCTTTTCAATTATCTTATATTATTTAGAGGGAAATTCTCCATTGGTTACTTAATTTCACAAGGCTTTTCTTTATGATTTAATTTGGTTTTTAGGTGTTTACATAATTCCTCTTATATTTTCTTTAATCAAACTTGATCAATGAGCAACTATTCTTTTACTAATATCTTAAACCCTTTTTGGTCATTAATAATCCCCAAATAGGATTTTAATATATATAACTTTGAATATCCCCTTTATTCATGTCTAAACAATTAGTCAATTATTATTTATTTAATTACCTACTAATTGTTGATAATTTTCTTATTTAAGAATAATCATTTTCTCACAAAATTTGAACTAACATTGCTATTTTATCTCCCTCGTAACATATCAATAATTATGGAGTTAGTTATGATCTCCAAATACTTTATAATTGTTATTTTACAATTCTTCCAAGCTTATAATTTATTAAATTACCAAAATTAGAGAAAATATATTCTCTCAATTTTAATAATTATTTTACTACCTTTCAGGATCTTTCACAGTTTTCCTAAGTTATGATATTTACCCTAAGTATGATTTTTAGGGTATTACACTCTAATAATCAAATTTCTTTGAGAGCAAGCAACACATGATAATTATTGAATTATATAATATGTTGGCTATTTATGAAGAATCTTCTAGTTCTTCCATGGATGTTATATATAATCTTTTATATATGATTTGGATGATTATACAAGTCATGCCAATAATAAATTTGTATAGATCAATAAACTGCTGGTTTACTGTGACATGTTGCTTAACCAACAACAATTTTTTCAATTTCCATAAGATATCGATATAAAATAAAATATGCAATCCATTTTTGGGAGATCAATAGGCTTTGTAAGGAAGTATATGTGTAGAACTTTTCAGTATTAACTCACACTTGTATTCTAACAATCTCCCATCAAATGTGACTCATATAAATACACTTTCTTTATTTTTAATTTCAAAGACAAATCAATATATACAGTGGCGGAACATCTTCATGGTCAGCTGGGGCCTTGGCCCCAGCTGGCCCGATCTGATCTTATAAAATTTGTTAGTATGTATATCAGTATATGTATTTATTATATGATATTTTATTTGGCCAATAATTTTACCCCAACTAATTTTTTATCTTATTTATAAGGATAATGCTTGGTTCATTACTCATTGGGTTGTGATTAACAAGTAAAATTCTTGTTTTAGATACCTATTGAATATGTTAGTATCATCTTATATATTGTTTTGATCTATAATTGTCCGTTATTATTTATTTGTATTTTCAAGGTTATGTGATACTATTTAGTAAATACTCCCTCTGATCCTTATTATAAGACACCAACTAATAATTCTCACAAGTCAATAAAAATAGTTAAAGTCATTAAATTTGTTCTAAAATTTAGGTAATTTTCAAAATTATCCCTATTAATTACACTAAACTTTAATATCATATTAATTATTTTTTTTTGAAAAAAGAGAGTAATAAGTAATTTTTATTAATTATTACTCATGCTCACTACCATTTTAATTATGGGTATACATGGTGAAAAAAATATGTAATGATGCTCTTTGGAAACAAGCAAGTGCATTATAAAAAGAACTAAATATACTTGTTAGTTGGTGACTTATTATAAGGACTAAAGAGAGTAGTTCAATTTTTTTTTTTTTTTTGCCCGGGCTAAATTTCTTTTTCTGGTTCCGCCACTGAATATATAGTAAGCCAATAATCTATTTTTCACTTGAAAGCTCAAGTTTTTCATACCTGACATACAATCATGGATTTCAGTCCACTAGGGTATCACTTAGACCCTTTAATAGAGTAAAACTCTTATGTAAATCTATGGGTCATAACATTTCATGATCAATTCTCTTTCTACCTATATAATTAAGAAAAATCTATATTAGTTCTCCTAAAACTATATCGATTTTGTTACATGCATGTTCTTTAGAAACTATCATATATTATCGCATATTTATAGAACTTCATGACTCATTAATAATAATATGCTTCAATTTGCCTCTTTTGATGCATATTCAAAGTATGAAATGCTTAGAATATAATTTTCCATTCATAAAGAAATATTAGAAGATCCATAATCAAAATATATAAAGATCTTATTGCAATGATTTGTTATGTTTAGGGGCTAAAATTAATTTGAGCGAAATGTAAAGACAAATACATTATAATATAAAATAATGAATAATTATGATATACATAGTCTTTTTTTAAATATTTCCTACTATTTGATCATCCATAAATTTGACTTGTACTATATATATAGTTCACTTGCATTACAAAAATAGTTTTGTCTAACAAATCATAAACTATTCATTATGATTTTTCCCATAAAATTAAATAAATTCTCATTCTCTTAATTCAAATATGATATATGTTTTTTTTCAACAAATATCACAAAAACCCAATTTGATTCCAATATATATCATATTATATATTATATCATGATTAATTAATGTATCAAACTTGCACATATCATATGAGAATGTTAAGGAGTAGAAGAAATGACAATACAATGAATTGGGAGAGAAGACAATAACTTTCAATACTAAAATAAAATACAAATTACAGAATATTTATATGCCTTTCAATGATGAATAGTTTGGGAACTAAGAAAAACTTTTTTCTCTTGAGCTAAATAAAAAATCATTAAAAATACTTTATCTTCTTTGTAATACCTTGATTTCCCTTTTATTAAAAACCTTGTAATTTGGTGAATAATTAGCAAAATACGAAGGTGAATATGTGTCTCAAGAATTATAATCTATTAATTATATTTCCATACAAATTTCACTTTGAAATTAATTGGCAAATTGCTAAATATGTGACTACATTTAGTGGCTATAAAATGTGACATAAAAACCACATAAGATAATGGCTAATTTATATCCAAAGGAGACAAGAAAAGGAAATAAAAGGCACTTTATAACAACCTCCATTTTACTTAACATAATTACTGATTAAGAGATTGATTAACGACTAAGTAATGCTTCATCACTTGCCAAAATATACAAAATAAATCAGAATATGCAAAATGAGTCATAACGTGATAATATACAATCATTCAACATATACCAAAAATACGGAAGTACTACTTTCAACAGAAGTAGCCTAAGCTTCCGAGGTTTTCCCTGAGGAGCCGCACAAGAACTATCACCTGAAAAATGTTGGTAACCATCAATCCAACTCATTACATATACTAATATGTGCTAATGAGGTGCTAAGTGAAACAGTAAATATAACAATGGTATTCAAAATATATCTCATGAATATACACATTACAAATTTTCATGTCATGAATTGTGTATCATAGTTTTCATTAACACAGTTCTCAAGATGCCTCCCATCAATCCAACCGAACCGCCTTATTTCCTCCGACTAGACTCATGGGCTAAGTTACATCCATATTACTAGTTACTCAAAAGCTCACTGGTCATGTGATGAGGACCGGCCAAAATCCTCAGAGTACATGTCCCAGACCATGGGTCTTTTCTCTTCATTGAACTAGTGGGGTGTCGTAAGCCCTCATTGAACTAGTGAGTCATTCCCTCATTGAACAGGTGGGACAATAGAAACCAACCATCATGCACCAATGGAGGTCTCACCACGTGGTGGAATAAACTACTCTATTTCTTCCCAATTCAACCCTTTCCATAATTATCATAATAAATAACTCAACAAGAATTTTTCCAAGATTTTCACATTTATATCATGTTATTTAAATAATTCTCATAACCATGTCATAATATCTCAATTCTCAATTCTTATACATAAATAAATATATGTATATATTTAATAATTCAAATAATAAGGTTCCACAAGAAAATTTGTATTAAAATATTAAAATTATTTCACAACATACTCACAAACAACATATCAATACACATAACAAGTGGAAAGTGGTTACCTCCCGCCAAAACTAACTATTAATTATCACACTGCTCCTAATCCAAGAGCTCAAATACACGCCAAAAATCAATCTACCACAACCAATTTACTAACCATTAATAACTCTTCTAAAACTCTACATAATCAAAATTACAACTTATAATTTCATAAAATTAAAAATATACAAATTTTTAATAATATTATTATTCATTACTAATTATTTATTATTATTCCTCTATAATTATTTTAAACCCTCATAGGCTATTCCAACACTTTAAATTAGGAGCTTAATAATTACTAACTCCATATAAGCTCTAATTTGATGCACAATTAACAACTTGCATGACTATTTTAAGACTTATAAAAAATTCAGCCTTTAACTTTTCTGAAAATTTAGAAAATTCATAACTTGACCAATACAACTCCAAATGGAGTTATTCCAATTTCTACTTAAACCCTGATAAGTCTATATTAATAAATTAAAGTCACCAAGTTGATTTATGACTGAGAAAATTTCCAACTTTCGAAAAAACATACATAATGTCTAGAACTTCTCAGATTTTTTGACCAATATTTTTGAGAAATTATAACTCCTTCAATACTTATCGGAATTCGACAAATTACCTATCAAAATTTTAAGGTGATTTAAATCTCGTTTTAAACCTTATTGAATTTACTATTTACTGTAAAAATTTTAAGGAAAAACTCAAATGTTTGCCATTTCAAAATCAAGCCCGAAAATTACTGTTCACCAGAAGTGCAGAAAACGTTCCATATTTTGACTAAACTTTGGAAAATCATATCTCTCATTCTATATATCCGCGTTTTGGCTGTTCTTTGGCTCATTTTGAAGTTTCATATATGTTCTAAATCTCCACTAAATTTCAGGGTCAAAGGAGGTCGTTTACCCTAGTTTTGTCTTACTCAAAAATCAGTGTTCTAGCTACAAGGTTAAATTTCCAGAAAATGACGGCTAATAAAACTTCTTTTCTTTCTCTCCCAAGCTCAACGACAGATTCACATTCACACACACACACACATATGTACTTCATGACAGCAAAACCATATACTTATTACTTAGTAGGCTTCCTCTTTATTCCTACTTGTGCAACAATATATATATATATATATATATATATATATAGTAATGTTTTGTACCCAGTGGCAGAACATCTTCATGGCGAGCTGGGGCCTTGGCCCAATCTGATCTTATAAAATTTGTTAGTATGTATATGTATTTATTATATGATATTTTATTTGGCCAATAATTTGGCCCCAGCTAATTTTTTTATCTTATTTATAAGGATAATGCTTGGTTCATTACTCATTGGGTTGTGATAAACAAGTAAAATTCTTGTTTTAGATACCTATCGAATATGTTAGTATCATCTTATATATTGTTTTGATTTATAATTGTCAGTTATTATTTATTTGTATTTTCAAGGTTATGTGATACTATTTAGTAAATACTCTCTCTGATCCTTATTATAAGACACCAACTAATAATTCTCACAAATCAATAAAAATAGTTAAAGCCATTAAATTTGTTCTAAAATTTAGGTAATTTTCAATATTATCCCTATTAATTACACTAAACTTTAATATCATATTAATTATTATTCTTTTTTTTTTTGAAAAAAAGAGAGTAATAAGTAATTTTTATTAATTATTACTCCTGCTCACTACCATTTTAATTATGGGTATACGTGGTGAAAAAAATATGTAATGCTCTTTAGAAACAAACAAGCGCCTTATAAAAAGAACTAAATATACTTATTAGTTGGTGACTTATTATAAGGACTAAAGAGAATAGTTCAATATGTTTTTTATTTTGCCCGGGCTAAATTTTTTTTTTCTGGTTCCGCCACGCCACTGTTTGTACCCTAAGCCTTCGCTGGTGATTCATGGAAGCAGGAAGGAAAAGAAAACTGATGATTACCTAAGGTTTTCAGGCTTGTAAACTGATCCTAGATGATCACCGCTGCCTCTGCTTTTGCTGGTTTAAAACAGAGCAAGATATGCTTGAGCTCTCTCTCTCTAGCCCCCTGTGGAACAAGGTCAAAAAAGAAGGTCACCATTTCTGACTGATGTTTATATATATTTTTTAAAAAAAAAATTAGGGGGGGGCGGGGGCCACCCCTAGCCCCCCCTGTGTCCGCTCTTGGCTCCATCACTCTAGTGATATTCTTAAATACTACATGTTAATGAACATAATAAGTAGTAAAGAACTAGGGTGTTACATTCTTTCTTCTGTTGAACCATACAAGGGCTTAGTGGGATATCAGAACTTGCTAGTGTTCTATGACTGGTATTGTTAGAAATAGGTGGCTTTCATTTTAGAAAGAGAACTAGAACAAGCAGTGACGCCGTTTCCAAAAGCAAAGCTTTTATCATCTTTTATTCTTACGACAGGGTCAAAATGATATGAAAACGAGGATAACGTAGTAACAATACATATTCCAGTGAAGAACAAGTATAAAGAAAAGCTAAAGGCTCAAGGTTAAATACTTTAACAAAGCCCATGTTGATTGATCTTGGAAGAATCTGCTTGCAAATGCTGATATGTTTTTTTATGCCCACATATAGAGAGTTGCTGATATATATATATATATATATATATTAAAATGAAAGTCGAAAGGGGTTCGATTCATTAGAGTTTAATTTTTGAAGCTGAAAATGTGGCAATCCTTCAAAGAAAATGACTGAAAGAATAAAAGCTTATAATTCAAACATCAGGCCCTTTACCTATGCAATTTTTAAATTAGCCATACTTTTTTAATTAATCTCAAGATTTGTCATTAATTTGTCATTTTTTAATTTTAAACTTAGTCAATTAGACAAGTATAATTTTTTTTAGGGTTAAGGTGCAAAAATAGACAAATGCTTTTCTCAAAAGAGCGTCCAGTGGCAAATACTTTTTTTTGGCGCAAAAGTAGACACGTGGTTACAAAGTGGAGCAAAATTAGCGTTTGACCGTTAGTTGACCGTTAGTTTGACCAAAAACATTAAAATGGGTCTTGACTCAGCAAATGTTTTCCTACTTGGCAGTGCAAAAAGAAAGAAGAAATTTAAAAAAAATTTCCAAAATTCCACATCCTTTCTTCTTCCCCCACACGATCTACCACCACCCACCCCCCCCCCACAAAATCGCGATCCACCGCCCCCCCCCCCAACGATCTGCCACAACCCACCCCCCCAAAATCGCGATCCGCCACCCCCCCAAAATCGCGATCCGCCGACCCCCCCCCCCAACGATCTGCCACCCTTTGGACGTGGGAGAAGCAGAGGATCGAGGGTTCGAGTTCATTGTGGATGATGACCCACGGACTGATGATTTTGCGTCGATTTCTGAATGGGAGGGATTCCTGAGGATTTCTTATTTGTTTTCTGATTTGTTTCTGATTTTCCTGAGGATTTCTTATTTGTTTTCTGATTTGTTTCTGGGTGGGGGGATCACCGGATCTGGGTTTGGGGGGGGTTACCGGAATCTAGGTGGGGGGGATCACCGGATCTGGCTGGTCAGTACCGACAAGCCAGTGCGTGGGTGTATAACTGTATATTCGCTAAAAATAAGTAATCGTCAAGTCTGTAGTTTTACTGCTATCTTAAAAGGGCGACCCTTGTAGCTCGCAGCCCTCTGACATGTGGAATCGCGGGTAAAAACTAAAAAGATGTGTACGTAAAACACTTTATAAATTGGTGTTTGCTCGAGCCTCGTAGCCGGAAGAGCGGTGGTGGTGGTGGCGCCCTTCAAGGAATTCACCATTGTGGACCGTTTCATTTCACACTCACACCATTCTTGAAAGACCAGATTCATTAATATTATCACTCCCATTTGTTCAGTGTTCACATTTTCTTGCTGCATTTCATTTTGCTCCCACCTTGAGACCAGAAAGCTTCGTTGCTTTGGCAAATTATGGAAACTAACTCGGTTTCCAAATTGTTGTTTGCATTTTGCTTGGCTTTTTGTCTGGGTTCTCAGTTGATTCAATCTAGTGTGACCTTTTTTCTGGCTCCATACATTATCCCAGAAGTACCCCTGATGTAAGCTTGCTTCTACCCAATTTATCATCATTTTTGCTTGTTCAAGCTTACATTTCGTATAGTTTCTAATGTTTTCCTGGGGGAAATTACCACTGGCTAGATGTGGGAAGATCTGATTCAGAAGGCAAAAGATGGAGGTCTAGATGTGATTGAATATGGTTTTAATTTGTGAGTCTTGCCTGCGTTTCAGTATAATTTTGAAGGAAGATATGATCTGGTGAGGTTCGTAAAGACAATTCAGAAAGCAGGCCTATACGCTCATCTTCGCATTGGACCCTATGTCTGTGCAGAATGGAATTTTGGGTACCCACTATATTTCTCCTCTTTCATTTTCTTATCGAGATTCTTTTTCCCATCTTATTCCTTCTCCCCCACATAAAACTGCTGTTTTCTGGGTGGGGGATCACCGGATCTGGGTGGGGGGGGGATCACCGGAATCTGGGTTTGGGGGGGTGACCGGAATCTGGGTTGGGGGATCACCGAGGAAGAAGAAGGTCCTGGTCAAAATGCAAGTTTTGACCAGGGACTTAAATGAAAATTTTAAAAGTTTATAGAGGGACTAAATTGAAATTTTTGAAATGTATCCGGGGCTGAACTGTAATTTATAAAGCATTAACAACCACGTCATCGTCCACGTCATTATTTTCAATTCAGAAAAAGTCAACTAACGGTCAAACGCTAATTTTGCTCCACTTTCGTAACCACGTGTCTACTTTTGCGCCAAAAAAAAGTATTTGCCACTGGACGCTCTTTTGAGAAAAGCATTTGTCTATTTTTGCACCTTAACCTTTTTTTTTATTTAATACAATTTGTATACATGTTCACATACAAACATGTCAACACATGACTCAAACCCAAGAATCAAATTTAAACAGGACTCAAACCCAAGAATCAAAACCTGATTCAAACAGGAACCGGTTTTAGTGCTTGTCTGTAGGACGAGCAGAGAGAGCTCGTCCGTACAGACGAGCTCTGGATCGTTCAGATCTGATCTGGATGGTTCAGATCTGTTTTTTTTTTATCAAAAATAATTTTAATGGGTAAAGAATCTAAAATAAAGATAATCTCTTAACTAACATTTTTTGAAAAAAATATTTTTTCATATAAAAAAAATAAAAACGAAAATTTAAAAAAAAATAAAATTGGGTCGTCCAGATCTAGATCTGGACGGCCAAGAGCTCGTCTGTACGGACGAGCTCCCCCTACTGGTCCTTTGGACGAGCAGGGAATCCAAATCCCATTCAAACATGATGGACCTCATTCAAACATGATGGATGACAGCATTGTCAGGGCAATTAGACGGTGACAAATTATAATTTAATTTAAAACTTCCCAAAATATTGGAAATACTCCGACATGGATTTGGCTTCTGTCCGCTGCACCTTATCATCCGCTGCCCTCCTCTACAATGACATGGCACCATTTTGGCGTAAAAAAACTAAAGTTGCTCCTTTGTTTTTTGTTTTTTGTTTTGTTTAACATTTCAAGGTACTGACTGGTACTAAAAAGATATTTTAGAATACTGAACGGTACTGAAAAAACAATACTTCATGACCTTTTAAAAATATCTTGAAGCATATTTTTAGTACCAGTACCAATTAGTATCTTGAAGTATCCTTATAGTACCAATCAGTACCGTGAAATATTTTTTTCAAGATCATTAAATAATTTTTAAAAATCATGAAATATTTTTTTAGTACTAGTCGGTATCTTAAAATATTATTTTAGTACCAATCAGTATCACAAAATATTTTTTCAATATTCTAAAATAATTGTTTAAAATTATGAAGTATTCTTTTCAGTACCGTTTAGTATTCTAAAATATATTTTCAGTATTAGTATCCTGAAATATTTTTAAAAAAATATATACAGGGAGCAACTTCAGTTTTTTTTTTTTTTTTTTTGCCAAAACGCAGAGGAGGGCAGCGGACAGAAGCCAAATCCCTGAGATACAGACCCATGAATCCTATTCAAGCGCAGACACTGAGTACAGGGGAACTTGCTGCCCCTGCATTTATCAATTTTGAGTCTTGAGATTAAATAAATTATGAACTTTACCCCTGTGATTCTGCATCTCTTCCAAGCTGAGCCTGGCTCAACCTGTTTGAGAGGGAAAATAAAAATTAAATTGATCAAATATATATGCTTCCCATGGATCAAATATTCAAAGGCCAGGCTAAACAAAAACGCCGGACCTGCGCTGAGGAGAAATATACATGAACCAGAACAAACAAAATTTATGTACAAATCTATGGTTACAATGAGATTTGGATGGGAGAAAATGAGCAGAACATCAAATCTACACAAGAACTTATCTACTCTTTTGACTGTCATGTACCACCCCAAACTTCTAAAGCTTGAAGTAAGAGACTTTAATTTTCTGTATGAAATACACATTAAGGTACTTGATGTCATCAGTCTTTCTTATACGACTCAGCAAAGTCTTTGATCATTTGCTTGAGTTGCTGCAAGAACCAGGTAAAACAGGTGAGGAAATATACAGAAAGAGGCAATTAAACTAGAAACACGGGGGAAAAGAAAATAAAAATAAAGCTATGGTTGGTATGGATTTTTTTAAGAAATTCCAGGTTCAGAAGGATATATATATATATATGGTTACCTGAAGTTCCTCATGCAGCACGATAAATATTTTCTTCAGCCTCTTGTGCCTCTGCAACTCAAATAAAAAATGGAATCAGCCAAACATTTTATTAACATATCAATAATATATAGCAAGGGAAGCCCTATAAAACGTACCTCTCCAGATCGTTGATAGGATTCCTTGATCTGGCCCACGATGTTATTATATCTATCCATATCCCTGCCTTTGGCACTTTCTAAGTCCTCGCCTAGTTTAAGAAACTCATCCCTGCAAGTTTTCAGGGAAACGTTGGATCAACAAACCATAAATCCACCAAAAATTCAAAGTCACCTTAACTTTTAAGGCTCATTACCTGTAACCCTCCAGAATCTTGTTCAAGGAGAGGTAGCTATCATACTTGTCACGATACTCCTGAACATATTCTTTATATCTAGCATAGCAAAGTAAACAGATATCATATGCAAGAGTTCAGGTGATTAACTCAGTGGAGCTTTAAAGCAGTAAAGATGGATAAGAAAAGGAATGAACACTTACTGGGACAAAGTGCTTATAGGTCCCTTTAGCTCAGGCTCATCCTTTTCATACTTTGAATAAGAGCAACTATTTTCATCTGAAGAAGATTCTCTCCTCTTTAGGTCACTGTTGTTTCTATCAGCCGAAACAGAATCCTTACGTCCATCAGCTCTCTCTTCCAATGGATCAGATGTTTGTATTCGACCTTCCTTCACTGTTCCACGTTTAGAGTCATGTTTAAGTGCATTAGCGGGCCCTCTTCTATTGCTTTCCCTTCCTTCCAAATCAATACCTTGACTCGCCCCAGCTTCATTATTTCTAGATCTACCATTTATTTCAGGCAATTTGTCAATCTGGGAACCAACTTCCATGTTATCTTTCACATGCTGTGGATAAGACTGCACTGCTTTAACATGGGGCCTTATTGAATCTTCAAAATGATCATCTGCGTTCTTCTTTTTATTCGTGCCTTCCAAATTGCCTGGAAAACTAGAGCTCAAAAGGGCTGGGGATTGTTTTCCTGATTCAAAAGTAGCTTTTGATGAGGGTTTTACTTTAGAAACATCTGAATTTTTGTCCTCTGAATTGCCTGTTCTATTTCCCAAGTGTTTGAATGAACTTTTTCTTTCAAATTGCTTTGTGACATGAGTTTCATCAGGAGTGGACTCACGAAGTTCACCCAACTCCAAGTCAGAAAACTCTCTTTGTAGAGTGATACCTCTCCCGTTAATAACTGGGGATTTTCTAGGACCAACTGGGTTATTGTCCTTCGGTGAGGTTCCAGTGTGTGAGTGTGCACCTTGACCACCTTCCTTAAACTTCCCTGACATTTCAATCAGCTTTTGGTAACTCGAATCCAAGGACAGCTTACTTCCATAGTTACCTTCCCTAGAATTCCTGGGAACCTTTTTTCCAGAGGTGTAAATTTCGTCATTTTGGGATTCTCTATGAGATTTATCATTCGTAGAAGGACCTTCACGCACACAAAGACCCTTTTCTGAGTATTTTCTGCTGCGCCCTAAACTTTCATGCTTATTAGTTTTCTCTAATGGATCTAAAGGCTTTCCCAGTGCGGTTTGATCAGAAGTCCTCTGAGAGTCTGAAGATTTTGCAGAAAATGATTGGTTGTATCCTTTCTGTAAGCCAGCATTCAAATTCCCTTGCCTATCAGCTCTATTAACTGCTTGTGTAGCAGGAATCGGCACATCCATACCAGCAGAACCCATTGCTTGATTGAGCTTATCTGTTTTCAACCTCTTTGTACGTTTAGACTTCTCATCAAGGTTCTTCACATCAGAACCCCTCTTGTGTTTTCCACTAGATAGCCTTTCAGAGTTATTAGACGGTTCACGCCTTGAGCCAACCTTAACTGTATTTTCCTTTTCATCAAATAAGCTTCCTATATAATTTTGGCATTCCTGGACATCATCACAATCAGGGTAATAGTGCTTTGTCTCTTCTGAAGCTTTTCCACCTTTGTTAGAAATGGTAGTTGTGGTTGGGGCTGTTTCAGCTCCCTGTTCCTCAGGTAAATCTTTTTCAATCTCAACTACATCAGATTCATTACCATCTTGCTTCTCATCAATTTCATTCTGCATAGATCTACCATCAGGTGATTTTACTGGAATAACTGATGACACCCTTTGATCAAAGACTTCAATTTTGACCTTTGACTCTTTTTCATCATCACTTGTCATAATATCTACATCCTCATCAGAAGCCTCCTTGCTGTTGGATGATGCATCACTTTCGCTGTCACTACTACTCCCACTCCCTGTTCCAGCAGGACTCCTACTTCTGCTCCTGCTGTGGCTTCTGCTGTCACTTCCACTACCGCTGCTGTCACTTTCGCTGTCACTGTCACTTCCACTGTCACTAGAGCTGCCCGCCCGCCCTTCACTACCATCAGAGCCCTTCTTGTCATCAAAGACATTCAAAGAAGTGTGATCAACATCAATTATATTCAGTGTGTTGGATTCTTCTCCAACTTTGGTGGTTAACTGCACGTGTTCTTTTACATTATCATTTGGCACTTTCTCTTCAAAGCCTCCCTGCAGTGAAGGTGTTTGATCATGAAACTCTCCACGAGCAGAAATTTGGTGGAGATTGTCTTCAGGCGAACTGTGGAGAAATGAGAATTGATAATGTCTTTAAATACAAGCCCATAAACAAAAACAACGTAAAATATTGAAGGTTATAATCATATTAACTAAAATTGCCATGTCGAAAACTTCATTAGACCACACCACTAAGTTCATATAAGCAATGACAGTCATACCAAAGAAAAAATATGAGCAACATTATCTATTGTACTGATTACATATGTAAAGTAGCGCATCAGTATTTTTAATATTTCATTCTATGATCAAGCAAAATAACAGCTACCTTCCACTTTCAGACACAGGTCTCTTGAAGCTTTCCAAATCCACTCCAGGTTTCAATATATACCTTCCTGGAGCTTGGAATGTTGCAAACTGGTGATCAAGATTAAAAAATCAGGTAAAAAATGTTTCAGGAAAGAATTGCCTCAAAAGAGTTCCACTACTTGCCTTTTTTACAATAGGTTCAATTTTCTTGGAGGAATTTGGAAATGTCTCTCCAACAGCTTTCTCCAAGGCCTATAATCAAGGGGCAAGATGGATAAGAACATAAAATTGGATTAACTAAGAAGTTTTAGATATGTTTATTAGGTCGATTCACACCCTTATAGTCATTCCATTAGGTTTATCCATGAGAAGAGAAATTAGCAAGCTCTGCAGATCCATTGATTTAGCTCCATTGTTCCCTTTGCTTCCTGGTGTCTCCCTCACTGCACTGTCTATCCTAATAGTGTTTTCCTTCTCAGAGCCAGCCATAGTATTTTGCTTGCTCATCATCCACGACGGCACATCATCAAGGTTCTTGGAGATATTCACAGCCCCCGGAGAAGAGGAAGGAGCAGCAGATTGCTCTGGTGGAGATGGAAGAGGAGAAGATGAATGTCTGCCCTTGGTTGCCGATGAAGGCAATCCAGGTCTATGGGTAGATTTCAGGGGCCCACCAACTACAAAAAAAATCATACATACAGATTAAACACTAGAGCTAACAAAAAAATATTATAGAAAAGCTTCAATACAACTCTAAGTGTCATCATCTTAAAGATTGAGCAAATCTACATCAGAAAGACACAAGTTTCAACTACCTTGAAAAGTTTCTGCTTTCTTTTTCTTAAGAACAGCCTCTTTCTTTTTGGTGTAATTCTTCCACGAAGTAGCTGGACAAAGAAAAATACAAAGCTACACAATGAGACAGTTACAAGAAAATGGTCAAATTAAATAAATAACGATAAAAGGCTTTACAAGAACCTAGCAGGGTCTTAATAAGCAAGAAATCATTCCTAATATCAGCAATAATAAAACACTAATCAAAAGTTTCTTGCACCATCATATGATGGAAGCATGGAAATTTCATAGTTAAAGAACATTGAGAATATTAAATTCTAATCAATGTTGTAGCATTATGGATCCAAAAATTACTGGGCAAGGAATTTTAAAAGAAGTAGCCGGAAACACTCAGATGTAAAATAATTTACTTTCGCAATACAAGTGGAACTTGAGTTAATCTCATTACCACTTGTTTTGAAATTCAAGCTTTGGCCAGTCAGGAGGAACTCATATGATGGAAAAAAATCATAAATTACAGGTGACAAACTCACTTCATTGAGTATGTTTCCAGCTAATGGACATTAGTTTAAGCATAATGGCCGCAGCTCAGTGAGGCTGGGTTTCAGTAATTCCCATGGTTTCACCAATTATATTTGGTATAAATATAAATGATATGGGAGGCTTATTGAGCAAATTTTGTGCTAAACCATGGGGATTAGAGACCTCTGGGGATAGTTAATCGGAGAAAATAATTCTCCTCTTGAGACAATTAGTTGGTGCAAATTTTCAGAGGCTATTAAGATGGATTGATGTTCCTCAAAACACTTTCCATTTCTTGAAAATATTAAGAAAGTGTAAATTAAACCTCCCTGTAAAGAGAATGTATTTTAAAACATAAAATTATCAAAATTGCCTTCCATATACAAGAAAATCTTGTACCAGAATCACGTAAAGTAGAGGGCGTGAGGTGTACAGCTTGCGGATGACTAGGAGGCTGGATTTTCAAAAAGCAGTTCCCTTCTCTCTTTCCTAACTGAAATCTTTAGCCATCATTTCTAGATAGCAACGGAAAGTGTGTGCTTGTTAAAAAAGACGTGAATACACTTATTGCAATAGCTTCCCTGACATCACTCAGGAATCTAATTACAGACATAAAGCACCACCAAAATTGTCATTTTGTAAGCGAACTGCAGCATGAAAAAGGATTCCCAAAGAAAGTATTTTGAGCAAGTAATGGGTACTTTTAATTCATTTATTTATTTTTATTGAAAAGTAATCTTTTGTTTATCAGGAGGTAAAATTCAAATTATGTTTTTTCATTCCTTCGAGTTTCCATCTTTTGAGGGAATTATTTGACTAACAAACATTGTTAACTTTAATTATTCTCCCCTTTTCTTTTCTTTTTTCTTTGCTTTGTTCTCTTTCAGAAGGCTGTCTCATCCTCCTTTCCTGTAGTTCTCTTTCAAATAAATTATTCCTTTTCTATCCCACAAAAAAAATCTGATTATCTCAGCATAGCAAACACAGAGGCAGGCAGGGTATTTAACATTCCAGAATATATTCCAAATCCGAATAAACAATTTTACATCCATGCCAGTTTTGGACTTCCAGTATATAGAACTTAATGCCAAGAAAAGGAGACACGAAAAAATATAACTTAAAACATTTAAAGGAGACATTAAGTGAAAAAGAACTCACCCTCAACAGCTTTCAAAGCTTCTCTTTGACTCGTCGTAGATGGCTTCCCAGGTTCAATGACAATAGCTCTGTTTTAGAGAACACAGAATAAGATCTTTGAGAGAAAAAAATAAATTAAAAATATTTTTAAAAAATATTAGGGAGAAAAAGACAAGATATACTAGTACATCATAAGACACGACTAAAAGTGGTATATCAAAATTTAAAATCATTGAACGGACATGAACATTTGAAAATAATATGACTTGGGAAATTACAGAGGAATGAGAGGATTGAAGCAAGATTTCAACAAAAGAATTAGAGTGCCTTCACAGAGAAAAGATGTTACTGTTAAATCATTCACGGTTCAGTTAACTTGAATACAACATTGACTTTTAACTGAATGTTGCATACGGTAATGTACACATCCACGTAGTAGGAAAACCAACAAATTTTTCCATTCAAATTACACCTACCAACGTATGTACAAGTAATCTACAAAATTTATTTTTACATAATAATCTAACCGTCCACTAACTAAAGAAGTGAGACGAGATCAACAAGAAGAAAATGTAGAAAAACTTCACTATCAAGATAAGCTTGAACGTATAACTTAAGAAACACTTGAAATTTTCATAGAGTCATGCACTGAACCTACAAATTCAAACTAAAGGGTAGATTTAAGGAATTATCTACCAATCCCAAGTTACCATATAAAGAATGTCACAGAATTCATTTTCAACAAGTTTATCACAGAAATTAGGCAAGCTTATTAGAAGCAGCATCAAATTGTCAATCAAATGAAGAGAAAAAGAATGAGGCAATAGCATGTTGACAACTAGGATTAGCAAAGAAAACCAGTGCACAACCACAAAGTTCATATGATCACAAGTAAAATATATCCTCGTAATTACATACTTGCGTGACTTGTACTTTCGTTCAGCTTCCTCTGACCGCATTTTGACGAGATTTTTAGTTGATTCATCCAATATGCGCTGTACATTCAGCTTTCTCCAGGCAGAACCAGATTCAGCAAGCAAGCCCTTACCGTCTTTACCACTTTGACGCTCCTCATATATATCACAAAGGTCACCAGGTTCTCTTGACCATGTAAATCTAAATTCTTTCCCACCAACATCAATAATCTGGAAAATTACAGGACATTTAAGCATTATATTTTAAAATTAAATTAATACTAATTCACACACATGCAAATGGTAGAAGCTATGAACTAAGCCCCATGGAAGTGTGAACTTGCATATGGCATTCCAGACCCCTCCCCCTCCCCTTCCCAAGACAGAAAACAAGAGATTCAAAGAAAAAGCAATAATGACCAGATATATCTATGACTGGCACTTCAGAATGCCTTGTATTGAGGGGTAAACACAATGCAAAACAAGCACCCACTTTCTAGTAGCTATAATTCTTGCCAATTGTCAAATGATAAATCCAGTTCAACTCCAACACCCAAATGAAAAGAATTGTCACTAGCCAGTGCTGCATGGTATCATATTTGCAATGCTTTGCAGAAAGTCAATATATATCAACAATTAGGGGAGCTTTCTGTCATGCATACTACTAGATACAAGATTTCCAAGTTAGCTCTAGCTATATGAAATCCATATAACTGCACAGTGTAGCAGTCCTTTAACATTGAGATGAATTGAAGTAAATGAAGGCAATGACATAACATAAACTATAAATCTGAGACAGCTGGACAATAGTAAATTACATGCTAATGCTGAAATATGCAACGGTCATGATGTACAAGAAACCTTCAAAATATGAAAATAAGGGTGCCACCGTTATGCCCACATAAAACATTTTGGACGTATCATAATGCTTTGGAGATCAAATATCTTGCAAACAAGAAAAGCACATAAAGTAAGCAAATTTTGCCTCAATGTAAAAGTAGAAAGAAATAAATTAAAGAGAAGCTAAGAATACTTAAGGGGAGAAAAAATATTCTCCTGAACAAGGAAATGAAGAGCAGTGAACAGAACAAAACTGCAAGGGGAAAAAATGCAGCAAAGCAGTCCAGTCATCTCCATTATTCTTCATCAAAAAGATAAAAACAAGCTACTCCCTCCGGTCCTAATTATAGGAACACTTTTGTAGTACAATTTGCACTACAAAAATGTTCCTATAATTAGGACAGGAGATAGTATAACATAAGAAGGGTAAAATATATCATGGCAAATCATGGACATCCCAAAGGAGTATGTGATCATATACTACATCAAATCCTTCGAAAAGGCATGCCCCATTGTCTTTATGCTTTATATTTTGGGTAAAAAATTGAAATACCCAACCACATCACGGTACATTGTGAAGTCTTTGATGCTAAGCATAACACCATCAATCCCAAAACCTCCCCTTCCGTATTCATCGCAGCAGCTTCATAAACTAAGCCCTAGATTTTATACACATAAACTCCAATTCTCCAGAGAGGTTACTCAAATTGTCCAGGGTAGATTTCCTTTTCCTTTTCCTTCCAGATTAAAAAAGCAGTCACTAACGGCCAAAGATTACAAAACCTGATTGACCCCGCACCCGCCACATCCCATTTACAAGGAGCTTAATGCCACCAGGTCACAAAGCCATTGGTACAGAATTTCTTTTGTGCAAGCATTCTAGAGCTTCTACAAATTCCGTAGTCAAATTCTACATTATGGCAAGTCATAGGGGAGTTATCAAAGCAGTTCAAATTGAATACTAGTTTCTAAGAACCCAACAAATATCATCAGGATCATAGGAATGTTTAAAGAAGATGATAGGATTAGTTCAATGAATCAGTCTCCATTACTTTCCACAAACAAGTCACTCAAAAGTGCTGGGACACAAAAAACAATTAAAAATTCTCCAACAGTTAGGCAAACACGCAAAAATACACTGTAAATAAGGAAAACAACAATGCTCACCTGAAAGCACAGATTAGAAAAACGACTAAAAAACTTATCAGTGAAGAAAATTCCAAGAAAAAAATTCCAGTAAAATCAAGCAAGCTCCTCAATTTCACTACGAAGCTTACATTTCCACTAGAATTATTCGGGTTGGAATCGAATTTCATCCGCGCCCTCCCACCTTGCGCCTCTAAGCGCTTGATCTCCTCTACTAAATCCGGCGCCAATCTTATGATCATAGCAAATGCTAATGGATTGTTGCCAGAAACTAGGTTAAACGTCTCCTCCACCGCCGGGGGATTCGCCGGCGTCCCTCGGTTCGGGTTCCGGACACGAGGGCCGCCGGAAGAACCGCCGATTGAAAGGCGGCGGCCGCCGGGAGGGGCGGGTCCCCGGAGGGGCGGCGGCGGAAAAGACGAGTGGAGGCGCTTTGGACCGCCGCCACGGCCGACCTTTGGCGGTCCTCCGTACATGTTCCGTCACTGTTCCAATTCCGAAGTTACTCGAACCCGTTATAGCAACAGCAGCTCACGGCGCGACGAGAATACCCAAAAGTGGCTATTACCTCGCTACGTTCGTTTCACCGTTGGACATTTGCAATAATACCCCCCAACTTTTGACTATTTCTTCTTTTAATTTGTCTCTACTCTGGCCGGCGAACAAAAATATTGGGACATTTTGGAGGCAAATTTTGGATTGATCCTCCCTTCACTATTTCACTTGTTCTTAGATAATATGATCGTTTTGTGCAAAAAAAAAAGATAATATGATTGTCTTAATTATAGGATTTAATTGATTTTTTCACAGAAATTAAGGAAGCTAAATAAGTTGTTTAATCATAATACCTCGGTCCTAATTATAGAAACACTTTTGTAGTGTAAAAGTTCCTATAATTAGGATCAGAAGGAGTATCTTATGTTGTATATCCTTAAATTATATACTCCCTCCAATCCTAATTATAAGACCTAATTGAATTTTTTGGAGAGATTAAGGAAGCTAATTAAATTACTTTAGAGTAGTTGTATTTGTATTTTTTTCTTCAAATTAATAAGTTTGACTAATAAACTAATATATACTCCCTCCGGTCCTAATTATAGGAGCTATTTGATCGATTTTGGGAGGATTAAGGAGAGGAGTTAAATTAGTTAATTTTACTCATTTTCCTAAAATGCCCTTATATAAATTTAAAGTGACATAAGTAAAAGTGAATTACAACCCCACCACATATCTCTCCAACCAATTTTTATTTCCATACGTTTTTTAATTGAAATAATGGTATTGCTATATAAACATATATGTGTGTATACATATAGATCTATCTACATACATACATATATACATACATAGATACACACACACATATATATATAGACACACACACATATATTGACACACACAAAGTCACAAACACAAATATATATATACATACACACACATATACACATACATACACACATATATATAATTATTATATATGATTAAAGGATAATTTAAGGATACACAACATATGAAATGATTAAATAACTTATTTAGCTTCTTTAATCTCTAAAAAAAGTCAATTAGGTCTTATAATTAGGACCCGAGGTAGTATTAGTTTATTAGTCAAACTAATTAGTTTGGAAGAAAAAAATAAAATATTATAAAATAATTTAATTAACTTTATTAATTTCTCTAAAAAAGTCAACTTGATCTTATAATTAGGACTGAATGGAGTAACATTTTATAGGAAAACAAACCACCACTAGTCCAATACTACCACACCAAATTAAGTTATTTAATTTAAAACTTTTTTTGTAAATATTGTTAACCAACACTTCCATATAAAATATGTAACCATTTTTAGCAAATGACAAGTCATTCTAGAAATTTCCCTTTGTTTAAAATTTTAATGAAAAATCTCTTATTTTTTGTACAAAAGTGTTTTGTTACAAATATTATTATATTTTTGTTGGTGCTCATTATTTTCTAAACTTTTTTTTAATGAAAACTGAAATCAATTACTCATAATTCACAAACATTATTTTCATATCTCTTGGTGGTACCACTGAATTATTTACCATGTGGCTCTCATAAAAATGTAAATGATGTTTTTATAATTATAAATTATAAATAGGGAAAAAACGAAGAGCATGGTAGTAGTAGATAATGATTATTCTAGCAATTTTGCTTCATGGTCTCCCTTCCTTTCAATACTAAAAATTTTGGACCTTAAAAAAAAAATTATATTTGAATATCTATGCCTACTACACGGCCTCACCGTGACTCTCGTCACGCATCAGGCAGGATAAGGAAAGTTTCTAGAGCATATATAATATAGGGTGTGTTTTTGCTATCAGCTTAAGTTTTTAGCATGGTGGTTAGTACTCTTTAAAATTAAGCTAACTCAGCCAAGGAAAATCTTAGGATACGTTACCCTAGGAAGTTTCCTGTGTTGGGGCACTTCCAGCATTACATAATGCTAAAACTATACACACATAGCTGGAACCTTGGCAGAAAGACATACACATAGGTGGTAAAAAAACAATTTACACATAAGCCAAACAACACCGTACCTTCAGCCCTCTCTCTAGCAAACTTAATTGGCGATGAGAGAAGCAAGAAAACAAAAAGCCTTATTTATAGTTTTCATGAGTCAATCTACTGAGAAATCACAATTCCTTATTTTTCTCTAACATTCATGAATCTGATTAAATAAAATTATGAAGTGCATAGCCCTTCAATATATTTTCAATGAATACATTAAAGCATATACAATGATTTTGGATGATACATATCCTAAAATTTAATATAAATGCATGACTTTAGTAAAATATATATGTTTCATAATTGGTGATTAAATTATGTCTATTTTGTATTTTGTAATATTTTTATTTTACTTCTTCTTTTTGCTTATATATATGTTTCATAATTGGTGATTAAATTATATCTATTTTGTATTTTGTGATATTTTTATTTTCTTTCTTCTTTTTGCCAACCTATATTTATCTTGATTTTCCCTAGTGACCACATATCATGTTGGCATTGATAAGTATCACAATGTTTATTGTTATTCTGTTATGAAATGTGTTATAAAATCAAGAAAATATGAAAGATTGAGATAAAAGAGATGAAGAACCATGAAGAGAAAATTGAAGAGAAAGATAGAGTAATATCTTGTTCATTTGGATCAACCAAAGTGTATTACATACGAGTCCACATTATATGCCCATTTTTACATGCTTCTTACATGCTTCTACTTGTAAACTTTTCATTATCCAAGATTTATCTCTTTCTTGGAAATGGTGTTTACACATAGAAGTATGTAAGAAACATGTAAAAATGGGTATATAATATGGACTCACTACATAGTGCTATATTTATATACCTTCAACCTCAATCAAGAGTTACATAAAGTAAATAGTAAAGTTAATCCTCATGATTGCATAAATTGTAACCTTTGAGTTAAAGACGTAAAGACTCCTCAAGACTATTCATTAGAAAGGTTGTGGAGTGTAGAAAGTTAAAGGCCAACAATAATTGGGAGTTTATGAATATCCACATCATCTAGTATTTTTACAACACTCCCTCTTGGATGTCCATGAACAAATACCGTGTCTCATTAAAACCTTACTAAGAAAAACTCAGTGGGACAAAAATCTAATAAAGTAAAAAGAGTACACAATACAAATCAAAGATGCCTTATTAAAAACCTTACCAGGAAAACCCCATGGGACAAAACCTTAGTTAAGGAAAAGGAGTACAATATGGTATCTACTTCATATGATGATAATATCGTATTCACTCCCCCTGATAATAATATTCTGATAAGAACATCACTTCCAATGTATTTTCGAGTATATCATTCTTTTAGCTGCCAAACTATAAATAATGCAGTGTCACCAAATGTTCTGTTGAAATGGATTCATCTAACATATCTTTTGGATATGCTAAAATATCAGTATATTCTGAATTTATTTTATTCAGTGTGGAAACAATAAAAGAAAATTATTTTGAAAATCATCAAACTGTATCTTGCATCCATATGTTCAATTTGTTATGAACAAAATGTACTTATAAAATAGTTTCATAGAAGTATCACACTAAATCTCAATTTCATACTATCCATACCCTTGCATAATCTTGATTTTACTAGAAATTATATAATAACTACAATATTAGCATGATGTAAATATTCATAAAATATGTGGTACTTATAGACCATTAAATTCAATAATTTTTTGCAAACAACATCATCATAGCAAAAATATATGATTTCGAAATCATTAAGGTTTCCAATAACTTGATTTGTAAAATTATTCATTTTTTCAATATATCTTACAATCAATTATATATGGGAAAAACACTTCTCATATAGTAGGAGAAGTGTATTCTCATGTCACACACATATGAAATGGTGGGACCCACACATATATATAATTATAATTATATATATATGTGGATCTCATCATTTCATGTGTGTAGGAATCATTTCCTTCTCATGCAACATGAGAAGTTTAAACCCCATTATATATATATATATATATATATATATATATATATATATATATATATATATATATTCAAATCATTTTAATCTATGTAACATTTTATATACTAGATACTTTTCTTGAACATGCTTTCAACATTTTGGATCGTTTAAAAAATTCTCATGTAATGTTCACTATCCATATGCATATATATGTTATATATTCCCTCTTATCCTTATTATAAAACACCAACTAGCAAGTGTATTTGGTCCTTTTTATAAAGCATTTGCATGTTTCTAACGCGCATTAATTATTTTCTTCTATGTATGCCCATAATTAATAAGGATAGTGGGTAAGAGTAATAATTAACATAATATTAAAATTTAGTGCAATTAGTAGGGGTAATATTGGAAGTTATTTAAATTTTAAAACGACTTCATTGATTTTAATTGTTTTTTTATTGGTTTGTGAGAATTGTTAATTGGTGCCTTATAATAGAGAAATCACAATTCCTTATTTTTCTCTAACATTCATGAACCTAATTAAATCAAATTATGAAGTGCATAGCCCTTCAATATATTTTTAAATGGGACAAAAACCTAACGAAGGAACAAAAGTACACGATTCAAATCAAAGTTGCATCGTTAAGAACCTTATCAGGAAAACCCGGTAGGACAAGACTTTGGTTAAGAAAAAGGAGTACAACATGGTCTCTACTTCATATGATAATATCGTATTCACTCCTCCTTAAAGTAACATTAGTTTTATTCTCCTAATAAAAACATCACTTCCAATGTATTTTCAAGCCTATCATTCTTTTAGCTGCTAAACTATGAATGATGCATTATCATTAAATGTTTTGCTGAAATGTATTCCTCTAATATATCTTCTGAATATGCTAAAATATCAATATATTCCGCCTTTATATTATTCATTATGGAAAATGAAGGAAAATTATTTTAAAAATCATCAAAATATATCTTCCATCCACATGTTTAATTTGTGCACAAAATGTACTTATAGAATAGTTTCATAAAACTATCACACTAAATCTCAGTTTCATACTATCCATACTGTACCTACAGAATCTTGAATTTACTAGAAACTAGAAAGAATATAATAATTACAATATTAGCATAATGCAAATATTAATAGAATACGTGATACTTATAGGCCATTAAATTCAATAAATTTTTGCAAACAATATCATCATGACAACAATATATGATTTTAAAATCATTAAGATTTCCAATAACTCTATCTGTAAAATTATTCTTTTAATCAATGTATCTTTCAATCAATTATATATATACTCAAATCATCTTAATCCATGTAACATTTTATATACTTGTATTATAGATTAACTCACACTTGTATTCTAACAATCTTCCTCTCAAGTGTGAGTTATATAAATATATTTTATTTATTTTTATATTTCAAAGACAAACCAATATATTGTAAGCCCATAATATATCTTTTACTTAAAAGCTAAAGTACTTCATACCTCATATACAATTATGGATTTCAGTTCACTGAGTTATCACTTAGACCCTTTAACAGAGTAAAACTCTGATGTAAATTTATGGGTTATAACTTTTCATGATAAATTCTTTTTCTACTTATAGAATTAAGAAAAATCTATATTAGTTCTTTGAGAACTATATCGATTTTGTTTTTTTTTTTGCTCGGAAAAAACTATATCGATTTTGTTACATGTATGTTCTTTAGGAACTAACATATATTACCACATATTTATATAACTTCATTGACTCATTAATAATAATACGGTTCAATTCGCCTATTTTGATGCATATTCAAAGTGTGAAATGTTTAGCATTTTCCATTGCATAAAGAATTATTAGAAGATCCATAATCAAAATACATAAATATCTTATTGCAATGATATGTGATGTTTAGGGGCTAAAATTAATAAATATCTTATTGCAATGATATGTGATGTTTATGAGCTAAAATTAATTTGAGAGAAATGTAAAGACATGCATTATAATACTCCTTCAAATCCTAAATATAAGACAAAGTTGACTTTTTTTGGAGAGATTAATGAAGCTAATTAAATTATTTTAGAGTATTTATATTTATATTTTTTCCTCTAAAATAATTAATTTGACTAATAAAATGATATATAATCTAAGGATACACAACATATGATATGATTAAGTAACTTATTTAGTTTCTTTTATCTATAAAAAAAAGTCAGTTCTGTATTATATTTAGAATCAGAGGGAGTATAAAATAATGAATAATTATGATATTCATAGTCTTCTTTCAAATATTTCCTACTAGTTGATCATCCATAAATTTGACTTGCACAATATATATTGTTCACATACATTACAAAAATGGTTTTGCCTAACAAATCATAAACTATTCATAATGAATTTTCCCATAAAATTAAATAAATTATCATTCTCTTAATCCAAATATGATATATGACCTTTTTTTTCCACAAATGTCACATAAAACCAATTTGATTAACTTAATTGTATAATTAAAGGTTATAAAAATAAATACTAGAAACCATTTAATTTGGGAGTTATAGGGTATAATGATAATAACTATGAGGTAGCTAGAATCCTAAAAGACCATGAAATCATGAACATCTACACACATAATATTTAAATTTGTAAATAAATTGGCACTATATTAAAATTTTAAAATGACCTATAATTAATTTTTTATCTATTTAATTTCATATATCACTCATGAACACTTATCAATATCACAATATCAATTAATAATTTCTCTCACAAATTAATCACAATGAATTTAAATTTAAACACTAATCAAAATCATACAGCCTTCAAAACTTACAATTATTTCCTTTAGCTTTACAATTTAGTTATCTTTGTCTATAACTTATTGCTTTAAGCACTATAACTACTTTTAGTATTTTTCACAATATCTCAGGGTCTTTTTTGGTTTCACAACCATTTTGATCTTTACTTTCAATAAATTAATACATATTAGTCCATATGACTTCTGAACATATTAAACCATTTTTTCTATCCATATGACTTCTAGCTAGCCATGGTATAACATTTACTTATAATTTTAATCACCTTAAAAATGTTATTATTTCCATGACTGTGGCTCAATAGCCAAGACAAAGAATTATTGGTTTTCAACTATCAATTTCACCAATATGACTATGTTTGTTTTCACTCTTATAGACATGTTGTTTGCTTTTAATCAACTTCTCCAAATATTGGTCTTAAGGACCATAGCAATCTTACAAAGCTTTTTTTTTTTTTTTTTTGGTTTGATATTTGAACCTTTAGCCTTTAAGGCTCTGATATTTGTAACCATTAAATCATCAAAGTGTTAAAGTTTTTCTTGTCAATCATGCCATTTAACGAACTATATAAAAGTGATGTGACTTTTAGTTATTTGATCACGAAATTTAGAATATTATAGCTTCGGACATTTGATAAAATTAAAGTATTATAAAATAAATTAAGTAAATTTAAATTCATAATTAAATATAAATATTACCTTTGGTCCTAATTATAGGATCAAAATTTGCACACAAATTTGGTCCTATAATTAGGACCGGAGGGGATAATAGATAAGCCCATGATCATATAGATCACATTATATGATCATATATAATACTATTATATAATAATAAACAGATGAATATAAAGGACTAACATAAAGATATAACAATAATATATTAATATAAATAAATGAAATGTAAATAAAATAAAAATAAAACAAGATAAAATAAATAACATAAAATAAAGAAACATAAACAATAAAATATAAATAAAATAAATAAATATAAATATTAAATAATTAAATAAACAAAAGAAACGTAAATAAAATCAAGTAACATGATAGAACAATATAAAATTTAAAGAATACCGGAATATAAAACAAAGAAATATAAATGTTGCATAATAAGATAATCCTAGAAAATTGTAACATCCCAACTTTTCGAAAGCAGTATAAAATTTTTTCATTTAAAATCATCAGAGTAGAGCATTTGAGCGGAAGAGTAACTGATATATATTTATAAACTGCCGTAAGTGGCTGGCTGGTTACAACTACGGTACAATGGCCGAGTATTTCAAAAACAGATAATAATGAAGGAAAGACTTCAGGAACATCGAAAGGAAGTCTTCACCGGCCTTCTACTCGGGCCGCTTGCCTCTCTCCTCGGTCCTCGGTCCTCCCGAACTCGACGCTATGTTAAGGGTGAGATCCAGCAGACCGGATCTCGGGTAAGCAGTTAACCTCATGTTTATGTATACACATACAAACGATGACATCCACAACATCATCAAGCACATACCATCACTCTATCACAACCCATGCATATGTATTGCCCCCAGCATGCGAGACAAATTGCACCCAAAGATACGACCGATTGCACCCAAAGATACGGACAGATTGCACCCAAGATACGCAGATTGCACCAAAGATACAAACATAACCTCTAACCACTATAAGCATTCAAACAAGATAACATCTATACAACACACCTACCACATATATGCATACCATAAACATCGAGTTAGTGTTACAAGATGCGAACGTACCTTCGTTGACGGTATTTCGACACGTTTACTGAAACAATCGTTTGACGAAAACAATAAACGTCTGTCGGACAACAGTAACGACAACAAATCGAGTTTCGACGTCCTATAAGAGTAATATCACTTTTATTAGTGATTTGGTACTATATCGGCATTTTGGGTAAAAATTACCATTTTGCCCCTATACCCCTAATTGGCGGAATTTCGCCAAAGATTTCGTTACTCGACAAATTTTCTTGCCGAAATTTTGCCAGAACTTCGACGCCATTTTGATTTTCGAAAATAAAGACTAAAATAGCCCTCCCATATGATACCCAATCATACTTGAAAATTTAAAGGCTATTCTAGCATTATAACACCTACTTGTGAAAGAACTACGAAGACTTGACTTTCGGGGACTCGATCCCTACCATGTTTCTACCTCGTCAGGCATATATTTCAATGCAATGAGGCCTAAAAACAATAGTAGGAATCTCACTCCCTACTTGCTAAATCTATCTAACAATTCTACTAACTACCGAACTAAAGACTAAAGACCGAAAGACTTACTCGTTGAAGACTTCTGCAGAATTTTCCCCAGAGTTTCTCTCTCTTCTTTCTCCCTCTAGATCCGAAAATCTCAAGAGGAAATGGTGTGAAAAACCAAAGGGAGGGGTGGGGTATTTATAGAAACTGGGGTAGGATTTCGGCCGTCGGATCAACTTTGTGAGGAGCGATCTGGGCCGTCCAAAGCAACTTTTCAAAAAACCCTCTTTTTCCTTCTTCCCTTTCACACTTGGCCGAAATTCAGGCTCCAAAATAAAGGGTTTGGCCAATGGGAGGTGGCCATGTGTCACCTTCCAGAAGCTTTGACCGATTTCTCCGATCGGCACCGATTCGCGTGATTTCGGAGAAATCTCAAAATTCGGATTCATATGTCGAAAACATATTCTCACTTAGTAGAAATGTCCAATTTAACCTATATTTTGATTCCATATAGGGCTCCAACAGTCCAGTTGAGTCTTTCTCGACAAACGTGTCCGAACGCGTCCGGTTTCAGAATGCATTTCTGAAATCACCAACTTCTTCAGAAAAATTCACTGATTCCAAATATGTCCAGGTAAATTCAAACTCATTCCTAGATATTGAGTTAGAATTTATTTTCTTCATATCCAAAAATATGCCTATCTGCATTTTTCCCTATTTCGTCTTATTAGGAAAATACACAATCGGACTCAGAATTAACTTCCGGAAGAGTCTAACGGAAGATAAAATTCTACTAATCAATATTCTACCCTGACTTTGGAAACCCCATTCCTGGATCTCTAGATAGGATCCGTTTCCTATTTATTAAATTACTATTCACTCAATTTAATTATATAATATAATATTGCAAGTTGTAACAAAATATATTGATATTTTCTTTAATTCTTATCTTCAATTCTTACTTTGAATTTTCGGTCAAAATCTGATATTCTTTTTTTTTTTTCGTTTTACATTTTAATTAATATAAAATAATTATTTAATAATTATTTTATATAATTTCTTACATAATTTTCCTATTGGTCCAAATTTGTATTTAGGCTTAAAAATACCTAAACTCAACTATTTTTCTCCAAAATTTCCAATTAATTAGTAAACATGTTTTACTAATTTTAAAACAAAAACCACTAATTTTTGAGCTTTACATAATTATTTCATAATTTCCTTTGCTCAGGCTTAAGTAATTAGCCAATAATTTCCTAATTACTTTCTTATCAATAGTTGATAATTTTCTTACTTAGGGTGCCTCATTACCTTATAAATTTTGTATTGACATTTTTGCTTTCATGTCTCCGGCATTATCTTAGCATTTACGGGGGTATTTCGGTCATTTCCTTACTTTTTGAGTATTCTTCTACCAATTTTCTAAGTTTGTAACTTAATAAATTACCTAAATTAGGGACAACATCCTTCCCTATTTCAAATAGATTTTTACTTGCCTCCTTTATAGCTTTCACAGGGTATTTATAACCCATAATGTATTTTAGGGACCTATATGCAATTTTCAACATTTTAGGGACCTAATTGCAATTTATCTAATTTCAAGAGAAATTACCCTGACAACAAGGTAAACTCAATACAAGGTGCTCGAGACCTCATATTCACCTATTTTTAATAGGTATTATTTATTTTTTATGATTTTTACCCTAAGTCAAATTTTAGGGTATTACAAAAATGATAAATAAAAGTTTTAAAAAAAATCCAAGGAGAATAAAGCAACAATAAACCTGTCAAAGAGAATAAAACAAAAATAATATTCAATCTTAATTATGAAACCAGATGTACAAAACAATCATTAAAATGGTCTATTTAATTCCATATAATGGGTTAGATCATCCCAGATTAATCAAATAAATATACAATAAAAAAGGTAGGATAAATCGTTAAACCAACCGTGAGAAAAATAAACCTTCGTTAGAGCTTTATGTTGATAATGTGTTATAAAATCAATAAAATATAAGAGATTGGGATGAAAGAGATAAAGAGATGAAGAGAAAGATAGAGCAATATCTTATTCATTTGGATCAACCAAAGTGTAGTACATAGTATTCTATTTATAGGCTCTCAACCTCAACTAAGAGTTACATAAAGTAAATAGCAAAGTTAAACCTTATGAGTGCATAAATTGTAACCCTTGATTTATGAGTATAAAGACTATTCATTAGAGAGGTTGTGAAGTGTAGAAAATGAAAGACCAAGAGTTGAGAGTTTATGGACATCCACATGATCTAACATTTTTACAACACGTCCCATTTTATTCCTTTTTTTTTAATTCTTTTTCTAGGTACATGCATATTTTTTTATTGGAAACAATCCTATTAAGGTATTACAGGTTTCTCTTACCTCAGATATTCAAACCTTAATTCAACATATTATAACTTTGTTCTTGATTTTTATTTAATTTCATTCCATTTAACAAATCATGATGAGCCCTTGGCAGTCCAATAGGCTAATCATTCTTGTTGTTTTCATTTTGGGCATGCTTGATTCTCAAACTATGGCAATTGATATAGGCCATGCCTGTGTTTGACTTAACCTTAAGGGTGTATTTAGTTTAGGAAAGATAATGACTTATATTCGCCTTTTAACATCAAATTAAGTTTTATCATATCAAGAAAACACAGTTAAAAGTGTTAATAATGATCATTCCCCACTTAAGTTGAATTGAATTTTTACCCCAAGTCATCAAGAATGATTCAACATTACTTTTTTCGCTGAAAAAAATATATTAACAAGTCTACAAAATCACTTACTTAAGCTTTCATACCGCTAGTCTACCATGTCAAACTTTGAGGAGATTTTTGAAATGTCAATGATTATATACAAGATACCATTGACTTAAGATTAAGAAGTGTTGAGTATTATGACCTAATTTTTTAATCAACATCAGATGCCACATAATCATTATTTCCATTAATAACTTAATAGTAAAAGTAAGGATGGCAAAAAAAAGCCAAAAAAAAGGTACAAGTAACAACAACAAATTTTGATGTTTGAACTTAAGATTTTAAGGTGATTAAATTTAAATTTTGAAATATCAAAATAATTATATACAACTGATAAAAACTTCAAGGTTTTCCTATATTTTAATATTTAACTAAAATAAATGGCAGAACTCTACTTGTCCATTTTGGTCACTTTCTTTGTGAACAATATTTCAACTCCTTAATTTTAATTTGTTTGAACAGTAACTCTCGAATTTATTGCCAGAACTAAAACATCGGACCGGTCGGTCCAAGTTTAGTCACGTTGTGGATTGCGCTGGCGCAACAGTTTCCCGATCCTGAAGAGAGGTATTGGGCTTGGACTTGCCCCATATAAATTCACACAGGAAGCTACCAGTGCACATTTCTGCTTTTCCCTTTCTTCAAGCCAAGCTTCTAGCTTTCTATACAAACTCTTCTTCCTCTCTGATCCTTCTCGCTCCCGAGTTAGTTAGCCATGATTTCAGGTCAGTGCCCTTCTCGAGCTCGATTTTCAATCCTCTGTTTCAATTTGATATGCACCGTACGACGGGGAGAATGAGTGCCTGCGATGCGGTTTTTATACTGATTTTTCTTTCTTCATTTCATTGAATATTTTGAGGTTCACTGTTCTTGTTGGTGTTCGATTTTTCGTTTAATCGGACTCTGATTTGCACTGGGTATTTGAATTCAAGAGATAGGTCATGGGAAATTTGCAGGTTGAGCATTGCCTTGTCTGTTTACTAGGTAGATAAATTATCGACATCTGATTTAAAATTAATGGAGGACCGTGCTTGAGCCTGAGTTCTGTGAATCCTTTAAATTATGGTTAAGCCGGACTGTGAACTGTCAAATTGGTTTTCACGTTTTTAAAAATGAACTAGTTGTAGGAAAAGCAAATGAACAATACTGACGCTACTACAATATAATGTTTAATTTGTATCATGAAATCTCTAGTAAAAGTTTCACTTGAAATGTATTAAATTAAGCGGGTATAAATGGAAGAATCTACGCCTCCTTGTAATATATGTGTCGAGTAGCAAAGGTCTTGAATGTTTTTGAGAAGTAATACGTACATATTGGATTAGCAGTTTTTTTGGGGCTTCAACATGAGTTCCTGCTCAAAGTTTCACTCACCTTCCCCTTCCCCTTCCCCAATTGTTAATTGCTTTTGTTTTATCCATACTAGCATTTTCAATTCTTTAGATTCTGTATTTTTTATGGGCTTCAGGCCTTCATGAATGACACAAGGTACTTCATGACCTTGGGGTTCTAGTTTTTCCAAAATATGAATTGCCTCTCATATTATTGGATGATTTCCCTGCCTATTTTCCTATTTGTCTTTTAGAGGCTGTGATGCTTATAATTTTACAATCTATTACTCACTATTGCACTGTGTTTGACTCTGCAGTGAGTGTAAAATGGCAAAAGGAGCTGTTTAAAAATGTTGAACTTGATACTTCCCAACCCCCTCTTGTCTTTAAGTGCCAATTATATGATCTAACTGGGGTCCCTCCTGAAAGGCAAAAAATTATGGTCAAGGGTGGTCTACTGAAGGTAAGTAGATTGTTGTGTGTGAGATACCGATAAGTGAACAGATATCAAGTTACTAATTATGTTGTTAATTATTAGTCAGTTTCAGCATTTCTTAATGAATTAAATATACCTTATTTTAAGTGCCACCAATTCTTCTTCAATCATTTCCTTTTGGGTGTCAGGATGATGCTGATTGGTCAACATTAGGTGTGAAAGACGTGAGTGTTGCTAAGATTCTTTTAACTAATTTTAACTCTTTTTTAATGAAGCATCTATCATATATTCTTTTACTGAATGATCTACATAATCTAATTCTTCAGGGTCAAAAGCTGATGATGATGGGGACTGCTGATGAAATTGTGAAGATTCCGGAGAAGGGACCTGTTTTTGTTGAAGATCTTCCTGAAGAAGAGCAAGCAGTTTCTTTGGTAAGTTTCAAATTTCAACTCTTTTTATCTGTATAATGATATTATAATGCATAAACACACAGTTTTCTTCTCTAATTCTATCCCCATGGTTAACTAGCTTCTGGGCAAATTTAGATTTTTAAATTGAGTAAATACCCTTTTTGGTCCCTGAAATAACACGCACTACCCATTTTGGTCCCTGAGTAAAAAAAATGTCATTTTTCGTCCTTAAACAGTAAAAAAAGGTCCCTTTTAGTCCTTTTAGTCATTTTTTGTGGGCATTTTAATCCCTCACAAATTCCCAAAAATCGTTTTAGTCCCTAAAAGGACCAAAATGACATTTTTTTTACTCAGGGACCAAAATGGGTAGCGCGTGTTATTCCAGGGACCCAAAAGGGTATTTACTCTTTTGTATTTGTCCCCCTTTTCTAATATATTTATTATATCATTCTGTTTTAACATGACCTTGGCCTTATGAGTCTATCATCTATTTAACTTCTGGCTTACTGAGAACAATACTTTTTCGTTTCTAACTTCTTTTTTTCCCCCTCTGGGGCCTTCCAGGGTCACACTGCTGGTCTATTCAATTTGGGAAACACCTGTTATATGAATTCAACATTGCAATGTCTCCATTCTGTGCCAGAGTTAAAGTCAGCTTTGATCAAGTGAGCTCTTTTGTTATGTTCTAGGATAGACAAGTGAAAGGAGAATTCTTTTAGTCTAAGGGACCAGAATCTAATTCTATAAACTAAGGGCCTGTTTGGTACACGGATTCGGTGGGAAGGGAAAGGAAGATTAGAAAGTTCCCTTGTTTGGTACGCTTTTTGTGTCAAATCTTCCTAGGAACTCAAGTTCCCGGGCCCACACCGGGCCCACCAATCTTCCCTTATATGTGGGAAGATAAGATCCCACCAAAATTGGTGGGATTTCAAGTTCCCACGTGAACAGTGACATTTTTGGACATATTTACCCCTCAAAATATTTTTTTATAATGCAAGAAAATAGGATTAAATTCAAATTTATGCGATAAGTTCGAACTTGGCGGGAGAATATTTTAGTTAAATTCAAACTAGGCGGGAAAGTCTTTTAGACAAATTTGAACTTGGTGGGAGAATATTTTAGACAAATCCGAAATTGATAAGAGGCTATTTTTTAAAAATATATTTTAGCAAAAAAATTATTTTTCCTTTTTATTTTGAATTGATTACTTTTGAGGGTAAAATAGGTATCTCCTGATTCTTTACCAACTACTACCCCTTCATTTTCTTCCTACCAAACAACTTATCTTCCCTCAAGCCATCTTCTCTTCCTTTCTCTTCTCTAAGTTCTTTTCCCTCCTCAAATCTTCCTCATACCAAACGGGCCCTAACAAAGTGAAGGAGAATCTCCCTGATAAACTGAATATTCACTTCAAATGCATTATACATGTTCATATGCAATCTGCAACGCTTGGGTATAACTAATCATGACAGAAAGCCAACAATGAGCACCTAAACATGAGACACCTGGTCATCTAATATCCAGACATATGACTCCTTGACAACAAACGAAGATAACTGATCTAATAATACTTTTAAATATTGACAACACAGAATCAACTCCCTAATTCTCACTTTCAGACATATTTGACCCCATAACTTCATTATCTTACATGTTAGCTCTATTCTTTTTCAACCATAGGTAATTATAGGCAGAGGTATCCTATAACCTTTCTGAGGAAACTCAAAAGACCCTTTTCATTTCCCATTTGTCTCTGTCATATTTGATGAACAGTATGTTTTATTGGAATAAGGTACTCTCATTCTGGCCGGAGCAATGACGTGGATCAGTCTTCTCATATGTTGACTATTGCAACCCGTGACTTGTTTAACGAGCTTGATAAAAGTGGGAAGCCTGTGGCACCTATGCAATTTTGGATGGTTCGTTCATCTTTGACTCAGACTTTCTGTTATGTGAATCTGCTGATTGATTTATTTTTTGAAATGTCTTGAGGAGATCATATTTTTGAAGCCTCATAAGTTAAAGTTTTGCTATATGTTCTATACTATGTAGATCATTATTATAGTTTTGATCCAAATTATTGCATCAGGAATCCAGCTAGTGTGTTCTATTTTAATAATAAGTCTGATGCTTTTTTTATTATTCCACCAATCTGATAAGGTGTAGAGGAGCCAAGAGTAATGCATTTTTTTAGGCTTAATAATATATTTCTGGTTAGATTGATCTATTTTGAGCTTGAAATTGGAAGTTTGGGCATCTAGAAAGAGGGAAGTTTACAAAATATTTTTTATTTTTGCAATTTTTTGGCTTCTATTCCTCTGTAGGGGCTATCTCGTTCTGTCATTGTATGCTTTCTTTCTTGTTGATGGAATTTTCTCTCTCACAAGTTTTTTCGTTTTTTCATCATACTCTGCCTTTACTCAAAATAGGGATGGTAAAATGATATTGCCCTGACTTTTTAACTCTTTACCAGGTACTGCGGAAAAAGTATCCTCAATTTGGCCAGCTGCACAATGGGGTGTTCATGCAACAGGTTCATAAATTGGACGTCTCTCTGTGGAATTAATTGGACTGCTTAAATGAGCTAGCACTAGTATTTAATTTGTTTCATATCTATCAGGACGCTGAAGAATGTTGGACACAAATTTTGTACACACTTTCTCAGTCTCTCAGGCCCCCTGGATCAAGGTGATTTTCTTGCTATTGCTAAGAATTTAAAAGTAATTGCTTGAGTATTTCAAAATCGATACTTTTCACAGAAAAGATGGCATGCAAGAACAGTTACACCCCACTCTTCATGCTTCTCTCTTCCACACTTGTTCTCTGATTCATTGTTACCTTAAAATGCAATTTCATTGTGGTTTACTTGGTTTTACTAGTTCTCAAGGGTTAATGTGTCTTATTTATTTTCCCATAATTTTTTTCATGAATATTTACTTACTGAGTAATTTAATATAAATTTTCCTTTCAGTGAAAATCCTGATGATGTGAAGGCTCTTTTTGGCGTAGACCTTATTAGCAGGTAAACTATCTGAGATTTTATCATAATTGTTGCTACTCCTAATAATACAATGCAATAGGTTGCTTGTACTTACATGTATTCTGCGTTGTATTTTTTTTACCAATCATCAATTTATTGCATTCTTCTTCATCCTTTTTTGCTGCTTAACTACTAAGCTGATTTTCCTTGAATGGTTTAAGAATAAAATGGATTTTATGTTTAACTTGAATTTTGTTTCTCTTTTTTATCATCGCTTTCATTCATCTGTTAATTTTCCCTAACTCTCATTTCGTAGTGGCTGGCTCTTGGTCTTTATCTCATTTATCCAGGTCTTTTTTGGGTGATTTATGTTTACCATCATAAAGCTTGTTGCATCTAGAAAACATTTGAATTTGATTGGTAGAACTGTTAATACCAAGAGGAGATAGATTATTTTATTTTAACATACTAAGTACCCAATTTATTGTTCAAAATAATGGTCTCATATACAATAATGATTTCTTTCTGTTCATTTTTTGGTAGTCAACTTAAACTAGGTATGCCATGTGACAAGGCAGGTATCATATTCTGGCAGTTTAGGACGAGAAATATGTGTTTGTTGTGGGGTCTCTTCTTTCTATAGATGGGGGTCTTTACAGTGGCACACATTTGTCTCTATCTGAACATGTGTGGCCTTGTAGTTGATGCTAGCTGGTTCAATTAATCACATTTTAAAGGATACAATTTGCTTTTTATAAATGACTGAGTATATTAAAATGCTTCATTAGTGTCCTGAAAGTTTATTGTACTCATTTTTGTTAGTGTTGAATTGTTAGGATACATTGCCAAGAGAGTAATGAAGAGAGCTCAGAAGCAGAATCTGTTTACTCACTTAAATGCCACATATCACATGACGTTAACCATTTGCATGAAGGACTGAAGCATGTAAGTGCTGTTGATATAATAGAGTTCTGAAGACTTGACTACTTCTGCAATAATGTGATAATTTTTCAATGAGGAGATTTTTATTCTCACTGTCCTATTCCTTTTTTTATGTTTTGTTGTGATTGAATAGCTTCACCATCCTGAATACCTTATAATTTAGTCTCCCCCCCCCCCTCCTTCCTCCCACGTCCTCTTCCTCTCCACTTCTAGCTTTTACCAATAGTCGCACCTAGTACGGCTACCTAGTTACGACTTCACTCTAGTCACTTGTAGTGCTTTCGGCAACCCCCTCCTTGCGGTGAAGGTAATGACTTTGGGCATGGCTAGTTTCTATAGTGTGACGGGCAGTGTGTACAAGGCCCGGCAATGAATTCACCATTGTATGGCAGACCATCGATTGCTAGCGATTCCGGCTTCATGTAGGTGAGTTGCAGCCTATAATCCAAACTGAGGATTGGTATTTGGAGTTAGCTTACCCTTGCAGGATCGCGATCCTTTGTCCCAGTCTTTGTAGCACGTGTGTCGCCCATTCAAGTGAGATGGGGAAAAAATAAAAGTTTAATTGAGGTGAAGCTGAACAACTAGCTACTGCAGTAGTGTGAGGGCCATAAACTAGCGGATTTTCTATTCCTGAAAATCTTCTTCTGCCCATTATTGCTTGCCTTCTATACTTAGTTTAACCATATAGTTGATTGTTTCCTGCTGCTGAATGTCAATGGCCCTAGTGATTATGAAATATCTGAAACTTTAAATTGATCCCAAGCTTTGATACCAGTGATGATTTATTTGATGAAATCTTCAGCCATTTTATTGTTGTTTTAAATGAATTTAACTCCGGTACAACATGATTAATGTCTAGCATATTGTTGAGTCTTATGGATTCTTAAAAAGTATTGTATTGTTTTTAAATGTTTTCCTTCTTATTGATTTGCTCTCGTTCTTATTGATTTTATGCAGGGCTTAAAATCTGAGTTGGAGAAAGCTTCTGCTGCTTTGGGGCGCAGTGCTATCTACTTGAAGGAATCTCGGATCAACTCCCTGCCAAAGTAGATATTTTCTTTTTCATTTTGGGCCTTTCTTTTTTGGATCGTTGCTCTTCAAACCTTCAGTTACACCGTGTAATATTGTGCCTAGTGTATTTTGAATGTGAAAATTGCACAATTTCTAGCTAGCTTTATTAATATAGCCTTTTTTTTTTGGTGATAGTATAACCTTTACTGAGTTGCTGTTATATAGTCAATCAGTGCGACTTTGTGAATTATTTCAAGGCATATGCTATGATTTCTTGATTTTGACTGTCAGCTGTATATGGACTTTAGAAGTGGGTAGACTCTAATAAGTTCAGGAGAAGAGAGAGAAACTTAGATTTGAGAGGTAATTTGAATAAGAAAGGTGGTTGGAAAATGCCAAGAAACTGACTTGAAAGATGAATCAAGATAAGATGTTGCCATTTGTGGTAAGGTTCCAAGAGGGGCTGTGGTGGTGATTATAGAGACAACCAACACGCCCCTAACAGTTTCCCCCCAAAACGAAGAAATAATTTAAGAAATGGAAAGGGGATGAGCCATAATTGTAAATATCCAAATTTTGGTATAGTTTATTTTGAGTGTTTTGCCATTCATACTAAATTGAGTTTGGCAAGATTCATTTGTTCAATTAAAGATCAAGTACTGATTTTCATTTCCAAGATTTATTTTGCTCAAGGAAAATTGCTTAGTCATGAATCCTAATATCAATATCTACCAGTTTTGAACTTCGATTTGAATCATTATGGTCTACCAATCTATATGATGAGCCATGGCATGGTCTGGCAGTAGTTCACATGATACTTGTTCACTGGCTTCTTAATCTGTGCCTTTATGATGCTTTGCATAGGTTTTAATCTCTTTGCTTTTATATGTATATATATCTTTGCTCATTTCATGCTCAGTGTGCTTTTAACATTGCATTTTCAAGGTACATGACCGTTCAGTTTGTCCGTTTTTTCTGGAAGAGGGAATCTAACCAGAAGGCAAAGATTTTGCGGGTACTGCTTCCTTAATCCTTCTTGTAGGATTTTTTTTTTTTTTTGGGGGGTGGGGAACAGGCTTCCTGGAAGACTTTTGTTTGCTTTCTCAGACTTCATATATATGCATTTATAATTGGGTTTTCTCATCGCAGAAAGTGGATTATCCTCTTGAGTTGGATGTTTATGATCTTTGTTCGGAAGATCTACGTAAGAAGTTGGAAGCTCCTCGACAGGTTTTCACATTGGCATTTTAAATCTCATGGTCATCTCTTTGATTAAAAGGCGATTTGATTAGTGACATGTATGGTGACTATTTTCGTTCTGGCACTGTAAAACAGATCCTAAGAGATGAGGAAGGCAAAAAGCTTGGTCTAAAAGTCAATGAGAAAACCTCAGTTAAAAAAGAAAATGATGTAAAAATGTCTGATGCTGAGGTAATGAGACAAACTAACTCTAAAGTGTGTATATACATGAGCATAATTGCTTAGAGTTTCTTTTTCTATTGTTTCAGGGATCATCAAATGCAGGAGGGGAACCATCTGTAGCTCCAATGGACGAAGGTGAAAACTCATGAAATCCTTCCACTGAATTTGTTTTCCATTGCCAACCTTTTTCCTTATATTTACCATGCTGCTGTCAATAGGTGAAAAGGAAACCCAGATGACTGGAATTTACGATTTGGTTGCTGTATTGACCCACAAAGGTCGGAGTGCTGATTCAGGACATTATGTTGCATGGGTCAAGCAAGAAAGTGGTTGGTTCTCTGAAGCATATCTGCATTTCTTTGATATTCTAGTCAGTCTTTTTCGAAGATGTGGAATTAATATTTTTTGTTGGCAGGAAAATGGATTGAGTTTGACGATGATAATCCCAAACCACGAGTGGAAGAAGACATCACTAAACTATCTGGAGGAGGTAAGGATATGCCAAATCAATTTCAAAAGATGGATATACAAGCATTTTTAACTGAATCTAGATTTGCTTCACTTTCATAAACCTTCTGGAAAACTATCAAAACTGAGTTAAATTTTCCATATATGCTACCCTTGTTCTCAAAAGGACTTGTCAATTCATTTTTTTGGTTGGTTTCCAGAGTTTCTTTACTTATCTTTTATGAGTTCGAAATTGAGGCCTTATGGATTTAACAAAATTAATTTGGTCTGCAATCTTAAATCTTGCTGTAACTAAATAAACATTGTTTGCATGGGCAAAAGATTATTAAGCTGACAGTGGAAGGGATAATGCCAGATGGAGTGAAATTTGCTCACTGGGTGGCGTGTGATACTACTTTGGCCTATTGACCGGGACGAGTTGACATAGATGATGTATAAACTACAGTGTTAATGTTAAATATGATTGGTCACATCATTAAAATTTAATGGCATTCTGATTTAGTTAATGAAAGGAGATCAAATCAGTAGTTTTCTAAATTATGAGGACTAAATTGAAAATTGAATGAAACTAAAAAATCAATAGGTTAACCTCTTTTCTATCATAATGCAATATATAGGTTCAGTAACCCTTTCCTCTGTCTAATTTGTGATTCATGAGGATGAATGTGATTGAGGATTACTCTACCATTTATGTTCAGGTGATTGGCATATGGCGTATATAATCATGTACAAGGCTCGTGTTGTACCTATGTAATGGTTATGAAGAGCCCCTGGGATTGTCCTTAAGGGAGTTGATTGTGAGAGGAATGTTATACAAGATCATTGTTTGTGTTGTACTCTTTATAGTTACGTTGGATGCTTGTTAGAAGTTCTTCACTTAGAATTAATCTCATTCAATTAATTTGGTATTTTTTTTTAAAAGAAAGAATTGTATAAAGATTTGACTTGAATGGCTACCCCAAACCCCCTGGCCCTTTCTTCCTTCATGGCATGCCCCAGGAAATTGATATTATTGTTGTTACAGTTTTCTCGTGCCATTCAATGTCTCCATAATTTGACTTTAAACGTTAGGTTCTGCAGATTTTATTTTTTCATATATATATGTGTGTGTGTATTTTTCTTTTTCTTTTTTGAATTTGGAGCATTTTGTAATGCCCGAAGCGCCTAGGAACTTCTCAAGAGGTCATGCATCTTGAAGATTTCCCTCATTTGAGTATGTTTAACCTTGTAAGGCGTTAACCATTATGTCAAAAGCTTAAGCTGATAGTAGAGGCGAACTTCGTATATAATATACCTCAGGAATTTCATCATCCTGCCTGATGTGGGACTCATCAAGTTGGGACATGACCATTTACTAGTGTAGATTTGTTGGCATAAAGTTATGAAAATAAGGGAATTTACTAGTGTAGATTTGTTGGCATAAAGTTATGAAAATAAGGGTAGTCAAAGCCATAATCTTCTCTGTTCCCTTCTCTCCAGACTTTCTTTTACCCTCTATGCAGCCTTACCCTTGTATTATGATTAGATTTCGAGATAATATATATATATTTTAAAATAAAAGTATATTTCAAGTGAGAAACAAATTGTATGAGATCTCCACTAGCCTCTTGTAAAACAGTACAGATCAAGATTGGATCAAATGGTATGAAGATTGTTAACAGTTTGCACTCATTGGGCATAATCTCTATCCTTAATTACGATATTTGAATGTGGGCATGATCCATTCCAGCACATAATCGATCAAGCTACCAATCTTATGTTTAGTGATTGGAATGTGACTGGGAGTATCATGTATCAGTATCACAACTTTCAACTTAGCTAGGCTAGCACAAGAAAGAGACTTTTTTGTCTCTAACCATCCAGCACATGATGAAATGAGTGCTACCAGTTAGATATTTTTATAGTGATATGACGATTAATGAATCATTCTTCCAAATCATTATTCTACTAGTTGTGTGTGTGTGACATGTATAGCTAAATTTTTCTTCCTACAAGAAAAAAGGGGATCTCTAGTGAAAATGTGAAATACATTTTAAAAAATAAAAATAATATATATATTGCACAAATTGAGAAATACTAGGTGAATAATATTGACCATTCTGGTCCTTATTATAAGTTTATTTTGACCAAATTTTTGGTCCTTATTATAAGTCAACTCTCAGAGTAATACATTTTTGACAATTTTGCCCTTATTAATTGCAATAAACAAAAAAATGTATTAATGTTAACTCTTGAAACCAATCATAAATAAGGGTAAAATTGAAAATTTAGCTCATCATTAATGAGTTAACTAACTCTTCTTGGTATGTGAGAATTAATTAAATTAGACTTATAAATATGACCAGAGTGATATAATGGAGACAGTCGTATCTTGAAGTGCCAAACTAGATCTTGAAGAAGTGGTGGGTTGCATTAATTAGTGGAAGGAAGCAAAGTCAGATGTTCCTTCTACAGTTTATTTGGTTAGCACATAAATTGGAAAAAGCCTACTCAAGACTTGCCCCACATGCTTATTATCTTTTAGTTTTAGTAGATGTGGAACTTTTTTGATCACACAAACACCAAATTGGGATTATCTGCTTGTTTTTTTAATTTATTTTTTCTTGCTATTCTATTTATTTATTTTTTTAAAAGAAAAAATTGTGGAGTCCTTTATTATGACTCAACTTAGTTGTTGACAAAATTTGATATACATTATTGATGTCATAAGAATTCCAAATGTAGAAGAAGACAAGTCCCATTTAATTTGAAAGGCCAAGTGATAATTAATTTATATGACCACATTGAATGATGGAATTGAACTGATAAGCTCAAGTGCACTTCAATTTCATATAATAAAGATGCACTTCCCTACTACCAGCATTCATTAATGAATTCTAAAGAAAGAAGCTAAACTTATCACCCAAAGTTTTACCATAAAAATTCTATTACTAGTATAAAGCACCAAGCTCAGAAATATACTCTCTCAGAGATAATTTAAAAAAATAAAATAAGATTGTACATTAGAGAGATAAGGTGGATTAAAATTTTAATTTAGGACTAAAATAATTCTCTAAACTAAATATCATAAATTGATTAATTTTTAGTGTATCCACTATTTGAAATATTATATTTTTCTAATTGCACCTGGTATCCTAAATTCATTAAATTTTAATGCATAGAGAGAGTGCCTAAAGTATTTTTTTTTCCCCAATAACACCCAATATCTTGAATTAATTAATTTTTAATGTATATAACATCCTGAAGTAATTTTTCCTTGTCCCTCAATCAATATCCTAAATTAATTAATTTTAATTTATCCAGTAATCTGAAATGTTTTTCTAGTACTGCCTGGTATTCTAAAGTGATTAGTTTTTAGTGCATTTAGCACAATGGAATATTTTTTCAATAGCACTCACTAACTGAAAAAATAATTCACAATGTTGTATACACTAAAAATTACTTAATTTAGGATACTATGTGTTACTGAAAAAATACTTATAGATGTTAAATACAACTTAACTCAAATAAATAAAGAATTACTCCTTCCGGTTCTAATTATAGGAATACTTTTGTAGTGCAAATTGCACTACAAAAATGTTCCTATAATTAAGACCGGAGGTAGTAATAAAAATGTTAAAAAAATGTGTATTTTTATCATCAAAACATAGCCGTTTTGGGGATGAGCATTCCCTACTTATCTTTTGGATGAGTTGAGAATGTGTATTTGATTAAAGTAGAGCCCGTATATTTGGCTACACCTTTTCTTAATGTAAGATTTAATTAAAGAATATTTCCCATATTTATCAATTTTTTTTTTAAAAGGCTAAAGTATACGTTTGGTCCTTTATGTTTGCCTTTGGTATCAATTTAGTTCCTTAAGTTTGTAAAGTGCACATTTGGTCCCTTAATGTTAACACCGTTAGTCTGACTTAACGGAAAATACTGACTCAACAATTTTAAGCGATGACTGTTCAATTAAATGTTGACCAAGCATACTTATATGTTAGTATTTTAATAATTTAATATTTTAAATCCTATTAATTGAAAAATATTTAATCTTCACATACTGTTTTACAGTTTTTTACAGTTTGTACAGTCATCGCTTAAAATTGTTGAGTCAGTATATTCCGTTAAGTCAGAGTAACGGTGTTAACATTAAGGGACCAAACGTGTACTTTACAAACTTAAGGGACTAAAATGATACCAGAGGCAAACGTGAAGGACCAATCGTATACTTTAGCCTTTTCAAAATTACTCCTATTGGTCATTCCTCGACAATAATCAAGTAGGAGAAAGATGAAAGGAGTCAAGAAAGATGATAAGGGTTTTAGGGGGGAAAATATTATATTAATTAACTTAACTAATATAATCAAATAAGTTAATTACATCTTACATCAAGGAGAAGAGAAGTAGAATAAAAAGAAATGTTTTAAAGATTAATATAGTTATGTACTAACATCAGTTAAAGAAAGATTAAAACATTTTTACTTTTCTCCATCAATCTTTTCTTCAAATATATATTACACATATGTATATCTTCTATAATACTCGTAATAAGGCTGTTAAAAATCATTATGTAAGCTACTGTTTTTGGAGAAAATAGTTATGTTTATATTAAAAATATTAATGTATAAGTGCATTTGGTGTACTTTGACACTAATAAATATCAATATCCATATTTATAACTCTCTTTTGGCTATTATAATTATTTATTAGTCTCTTTTATAATTCAATATTGTATATTTTATATCCATAAATCATTGGGTGTCCCTCATGATTTAATGAGTTATCATAATAATAATTTAGCCCAAAAATCAAGGATTTATTATAATGATAATTTAAACTAAATCGGCAAGAAGTTTAATTTCTAAGAAACATAGTTGAGCCCATTGTTATAGTAATGCTTATATATATTAATGTTGTTAATATATCCCATTTTATGTTTTTCATAATTCTTCATCCTCAATATCAAGACAGGTTGCCCTTATGAGCTCATTAGAGATATTGACACCTGCAAGGAAGGACAATGACTAAAAAGATGTCACTTCTTGATGTATGGAAAGTCAACATGATTTTAGCCAATGACAAGGTTTGTGTTTCACGCCTATTTGTTTATAGAGTTTTGGATTTTCTATGCCCTCTATATTATGATAGTCATATTCTTCATGCATAGCCATAGGATTGATTAATGTTAGGCTTAGAGCCAAGCGGAGCAACATCAAATACTTATCTAATAGCATGGGCGTTTTGCAATTTTCTAAGGAGGGAGATATTTTGCAACCATTTACATACTCAGAATAACAGTAAGAAAATGATTTAGTTGATAGTTGCATACAAGGTTGTTAAACTCGCGGGTTTAAACAAACTCAGTGATAGTGACATAAACTCGTGTAGTAAACTCAAAAGAGTTTACTTTCACCGTTAAATCGGTATTAATAGTATATAAATAAATAATTAAAATATAAAAATATAACAGTTTGATTTAAATGCATTTAAATCCAAATAATCGAAATTAAATCGCTCAACATTCATAATTTATCATATATAGCAAAGAAATTTCTATAAAATTTATATAGAAAGCCCCTAAGCATGATCAAATCGAAGAAATTAATACGAGTTTAAAAGTGAGTTAACATAGTTTTGTAAGCTAAAAATTTAAAAACAGTAAATTCGGTATATACACTCGTGAGTTTAACCGAGTTTATAGTAGTCACGAGTTTACCAGTGACTTGACTCGATTTTATAAACTAGATACGTAAAAACGATAAAATCGAAGAGTCAACTCATGAGTTTGACAACAATGTTTGTTGCGTCGTACTTATCACACTGCAGAACTTAATTGCTATCTGACACAAATCTAACCTTATGTTTTTATTGTAAAATTTTTCTTTAATACTAATTTTGAGCAATTATAAAGAAACTAATTTTGTCATGATGTAATTTTCAATTTTCAGCATGGATATTTTGGAAAATAATTATAATTAACTAATTTAACTTCTCTCCTTAATCTCTCCAAATTCTGATAAATAGTTCATATAATTAGAACTGGAGGGAATACAATATTGTTATGGATATTGAAGAAAGTTAAATACCAACAACACAAGGGAGAGAGAAGTGTATAGGTGAGGAATGGACTTGGTGTTAAAGCACTGTGCTTAGCTCTTTCAACTCATCAGATCTAGATCATTAGATCTGATTTTGACGGTTCAGATTTTGAGTTTTTAAAAGTAAATATTGTTTAATAAAAATTATTTTAATGAGTATAGAATCTAAAACAAAGATAATCTATAAGCAACTATTCTTTCAAAAAATGATTTTAATGAGTATAGAATCATGAGTGAGTTCTCGAGAATTGTTTCCATTCTCGAGAGTCAAGTAGACATTCTCGAGAATCACAAGTTGGGAATCAATTAATCATTTATTGAGCATTCTCGAGAATCCTAAGCCAGTCCTCGAGAATCAGAGTTTCCAAAGAAATGTGAAGTAATTTGGCTAAAGATATTCTCGAGAATCACACGTTCATAAAATTTCCGTAGATGACCATTCTCGAGAACTCCTTTTCCATACTCGAGAATGATATTGTATAACTGAACGCTAATACTCAAGAAGGTAGTTTTATTCCATCGTATGATGCTTGGCTGAATTCCTGCATTCTTGTCTGTCATTTAACTTCATACTATGGTCGTTGCTTTCATTGGTTTTGTTGAATCACCGTTGTGGATGAAGAACACCATACTGTTGAACATCGTGGCATTCAACTTTGTTTCTTCAAGTGCTTCACTGTAATCTTGTTGTTTGAACAATGTTAAGCATATTCATTCTTGAGAATCACTTATCCATTCTCGAGAGTTGTTATGATCGAAGATGAATATTGACAGTGAACAATCACGCACATACACCATCTGCACATTCTCGAGAGTCTCAAGTCATTCTCGAGAATCATATCAGAAGTTGATAGCAAATTTGTCAAACCACTCATGCTCAGAAAGATTTTCAAGTCTTCTTCATAATTCAAGAATAATTTGCTCCAAACTCGTTGTGTTATCATCAGATGAATGCATGTTGATCTTGACCAGCGTTCTTCAGCATCCTGAACTGACTATCCATTTTAGAGGGCCATAAATCTCTGGTATGAACTTAGAAGTTAGCAAATTATATATCCTTGGAACGCTCTTGATGTCTACTTTCATATGCCACCAATTTCATATCAATCAGATTTTTCGTTTGTGAGATACATCCAAATTACCGAAGTTTGGTCTGCTGTGTGACGTTGATTTCACTGTCATCTTCCAAAATTCATAGCTCTCTCATACAACCTTATTTGGACTTGGATTTTTGTCAAAATGACTCATTGGAAGTCTATTTTCCAAAAATATTGGTTTCACCTCAATCTGATCTCTGGTTTGAAAGATATTGTCGAATTACTGGAGGTCGCCCGTGCTGAACTTGAAACAAAGCTAAATAGAGTTGCTTCATTCTCGAGAATTGCTGATGATTCTCGAGAATTGACGGGATTTTTGGCGAAAATCACTGTAGCAGAGTGCATTCTCAAGAATTAACTTGTCATTCTCGAGAATTGCTATCTCATTCTCGAGAATGCTTGTTCTATACTCGAGAATGGACGGGAATTAAGTGCAAATCTTCCTTAAGCTCGTTTTTACTCATTTTAACTCCGAATTGAGTCATTTCAACTTCTGTATGATCGTGGAGACATCAAGAATCAATCTAAAGGCTTGAATAATGATTTTCTCATTCAATTCATCAAGTTCTCCCATCTTCCATATCCCATCTTGATCATTCTTCATCATTTTCTCTTCATATCTTCTTTGATTCAATTTCTTTCTTCTTATTCCTCTAATTAGATATTTTTTTGTTGATCTTCTTCTAAATCATTCTTCATAAATAAAATTCACATCTACATTAAATATAAGAATTAATCAAAGTAAAAGATAAATGAAGTATGAAAACTTTCTCTTCTTAATATTGATAAGCATATTTGTTATCATTAAAACTAAGCATAACTAACACACCCAGATCTAATGAGTTGGGAAAACTAAACATAGTGCTTAGCACTGAAACCAAGCCTGTGAGGAATAAGGGAGAATTCTCATTCACATATATATTTAACGTACATGTAATTCTTCATATCAAGCCTCATCTATTTATAGATCTTCAACCACTCTAAGAGTTACAATAGTAGGAGAATTAGTCTACATTATGGGACATCATAATGTCATTGGAGGTTATAATAATAAATAGTAGAAACCTTTAATTTGGGGTTATATGGCATTGCGTCATTCAATAAGATTAAAAGCCCCATTTTTTTATGTTACGGACATCCACATATAATTATAATATTTATCATATATAAATATAATAGTAGTACTTACCATTATATAATAAAAGACTAGTTAATACAATGTTTGATCTCTCGTTTATCTTTATTTTTGTTTTGGTTCCTCAAATTTTAAACAATCAGTTTTGGTCTCTTAAGTTTTATTTTGTTTAAAACACTAGTCCATATAATTTAATAAACACATGGTGCATGTTTGGTAAACTCTCAAACCATAATTTCATAAACATTTTTCTACAAACTGAGATAAAATTCATTTCATATACTAACATCGTAAATTTTAAAAGTACTTTTAAAAAGCTAAAACAAACTATGAACTATTTTACCCCTTAACTAATAGACATCGAAATAAGCTAAGGCTAGGCTAGACTTTAGCTAAGTAGGCCTGAGCTGATGACAGAGATGCAAAGCCTGAGCCTGTATATATGCTTCTTTTTAGGCTTGAGCTTGAATCTTCAAAAGGCCTGAAACCTATTTTAAAGCCTACTTAAAATGTAGACCTTTAAATAGCTTAAAGCCTATGTATATAAATTTATATATAATTCATCAAGCCTATTTAAAAAGGCTACGTTATATCTTAAAAGTTTAGGGATTCATTTTCAAATGAAATAAAAGAGTTAGTAAGAGAAAGAAAAAAAACACCTAGTGGCAACAACTGTCTGAGCATATAGAAATTGAATAAGAAAAATCAATCATTTATTGATTAAGAAGATATATTTTTTAAAATCAACAAAGTACAACAAGTGGCATGTAAAATTAGATTTTATCTCTTATTTTTTTGCAGAAAATAAGACAAACTCATCTTATTATAATCATTTTTATTTAGGCATCACTAAAATAAACTTACTGCAATTATTATGTTGCATCAAATGACACAAATCAAGGGAGATGTAGTTAACTAACATTGTCATTTGGTGCGATAAAAAAGAAAAGAAGTGGACATGATCAATTGATGAATTAAAAGATTGAGCTCATCGGTAAATAATGAAATGTGAAATTTAGGTTAAGATTAAGTTATTAATTTTATAAATAATTTAAATAAAATTATATATAATTACGCATAATAATATATATATATATTTTTAAAAACTAAATAGACCAGGCTTGTAAGCCTATAAGCTAAACCTTATAAAAATAGGCTTGATCTGTTTACCTAAATAAGCTTGACAATAGGCCTAAACTTGAGCCTAATCTATTTACTAGATAGGCTAGACTATAGGCATCAAGGGGTCTAGTCTATTTCCACCCCTAACCACAACTCATCTTTTAAAACTTTTAGGATCAAAACCAAGGACAAACTTGAAGCATCAAGAATTATATTTTTTAAAAAAAAAAATCTCAATTTTTCATAACCATATATCTTCCTTCACCTTCCATAACATCATCATTACGTCCTTCTCTATAGAAGTTTACACATTCTGATATTATCATAACAAAACCTTATGAATTATAATACTAATTTCGCCAGAGACAAAGATCAGAATCCGGATCATTAGGAAGCTTGCTGGATTGAGCAGAACAAAATTTTGTTCTTGTCTCCCTGATTCTACTGAAAGCTCGAACCTGGTGTATACATTGCAAGGTTAGACCACTCGTTATCGCTATTCCAACAGCTCGAATCACCATTACTCTGCATCTCCGAACCCGGATCCACAACCCGTTCAGCAGAACTAACATTCGCCCCAAATTCACCGCCTTCCGCCATTTTCACACCCGACCCATTTGGATTCAAACCCTCCAAAACACTCCCCAGATGCCCAGATGATGATGATGATGCCAGAAGCGAACTGAAACTCCCACTCATCCGGTCGGTATAAACACGGGTCGGGTCTGCGCCTCCGATGGCGGACGAAACTGACGGAGAAGATGAAGTTGCTGGTAATGGTTTGGTACTGGTCGATGATCGCTTTGTGTTCTTCCGGCTTCCACCTCCGACGGGGATGTTACGGAGAGTGCCTCCTTTAGTCCAGTACCTTCTACAACTCTTACAGAAATGGCGTGGCTGCGAGAGATTGTAATTGTTGTAGTAGCAGAACTTGGTGTTTGTGGAATCACATCGTGGGCACTTGACTTGTTTTTGTTGTTCTGGAAATCCATGGCTCTTCATGGATTGAAATAAAGTTGGGTCTTGCATTGCACTGTGTGTTTGTGAGAATGTCTGAAGGAAAAAAAAGAAGAGGGTTTTAATTGGTGTGAAGAACAAGTCTCAAAGTTCAAACCTTTCACAGACTTCAATGATTACTACTTTGTTTGGTTGTGAAGAAGAAGGGAAGCACGGTTTGATTGGTCTAAAGAACAAGAAAGAGGAAATTTAGAAGCTTCACAAATGGATTGGCTGACACCTAACGATCTGAATTGTTCCCCAAGACAAAGGAATTTCTTGCTAGCTTTTGATGAGAGTTATGAAGAGGCACAAAGAGAGTAAGCAGAAAGAAGGAAAAGGACAAAAGGTAGGAAAATTTTCAGACCTTTGAATGAACTTTCAATTGAAGCGTAACAGAGTATGAATATCACATATTCAAAAGCTTCAAAGAAGATTGGCTCCAGAAGGACTTCAATTGCAAGCACTTTTCTGTGTGTATGGACAGAACTGAAGGAACAGAGTAAAGGAATTTGATTAGTCTGGAAACAAGAGCTCAGAGTTCAAACCTTTCAAGGTTAATTCAAAGGTTTCAAAGTAAAAGTTGGCATGTTGGATCAGAATTGAGCTCCTGAACAGAAGGATGTCAGGTGTTGATGAAGCTGTGAAAGAGGACAAAAAGGTAAGAAACTTTTCAGACCCTTACTAAATGAATGAGATTTTGATAGAACATATCAGTGCCACATACAATAAAAGCATTAAAATCTCATGATAAAGAAGGTGAAAGTGTAGAAAGTTACATGCAGAGTGACTGTGTGAAGAGGAGGCTTTTTATGTAATTTGCTTGGAGGAGAGTGACAGAAAATGCAGAGAGAGAGAGAGAGTTGAGAGGGATGTATTGTGGGGAAGGTGGAAAGAGGGAGAGAGTAGTGCTACATAGAAGTGTTTGATTCTGAAAATGGTGAGGCAGAGGGAGAGGGGGATGAACTATCTATCACCTTATGAGTGAGAGTGACGATCAACTACCAACCCTCACTTTCAAATATATACATATATAGAGAGAGAAGTTCTATTTGCAATTGGCTTCAACAATTGACTTGAGCTGGGCTCCTCAGCCTTCCCATTAATTCTTATGTCCACATTTTGTAATTATTATATTCAAACTACCCATATTTATGAGGGTGAATAACGGATAAATATCAAATAAAATTATAAAACCTTTAAATGTATGTTAAAATTTGTAAATGACATAAAGGTGACAGAGATCAAATTAAAATTTTAAAATGTTAATGAATTTATCATTATGCTCTATCTTCCTCTTCTTCTTCCTCTCTCCTCTCATTCTCTACCGTCATGGCAATGTAGACACATACACACCCACACCCACACCTTTCCTTCATCTCTTCTCTCTCTACTCCATTCTCTCTTCTTCACTAGTTTTTGGCGCCCCTTGGTAAACCCCAACTCCATTGCCCTTACCACCTTGATTTTTTGTTCTTGAGAGGTCTGGTGATAGAGAGAGAGCCTTCTAGCCGGACCACCAAAAGCACGGATGAAGTGAGTCATGGAAGCTTAGGGGAATGGCTTCAGGGAGTGAAGGGAGGGCATTTACAGTGGGAGCTGGGGTACAATATCTGGGTTTTGGTAGATCTAAGCTGAGTCACAGACCTGATTCCCCATTTTTTTCGTTTTCTGTTGCGTCAGAGTTGATTCCATTGTTAGAAGGGTTTGAGATGTGGTGGTTGTTGGGATTAAACTCCATTGTTGGAAGGGGAAGGAATGAGAGATGAAGAAGAAGGTGAACAGTAAATGTGAGATTTAACAAAAATCGTAATGGGATTAAAAAGTTTTTTAATGCGATTAACAAGTTCAGTAATGAGTTTAACAAGTTCATTCGTCAAGTGGAACTTATGTCATTCTGGAAAAACCAAACTCTGGAATAATGGTATATTCATTAACATTTTAAAATTTCAATTTGATCCCTGTCACTTTTATGTCATTTACAAATTTTAACAGACATTTGAGGGGTTTAGAATTTCATTTGATATTTATTTGTCATTTTCCCTATTTACTAGTTGGTTAGTTCTATTTATAAAGATTTTTTTAACATTTTTTACTAATTTTGTTAAGGATTTTATCCACAATTTTAACCCACGCGCATAGCTCGTAGTGACTTATACATGAACATATTTGTTTATAGGGTTAAGGTGCAGATTTGTCAACCAACTATTACCCGAAGAGCATCTGTCACAAAAAAATAATTGAGGGGGACCAAAATTACCAATTAACAATTAAAAAGTGAAAAAAAACACCAAATAACTATTAAAAAAACAATTATCACAATTAAGTTAAAATATGAGGCATTGGCGTAGGACAGTGGTGGAGACACTGGAGAAAAGAGCGGTTAAGCATTCTTGTTGGATAAGACAAACACCAGCAGAGATGAGACCATCGGAGCAGGCGTTGTGGCAACGACGGTGCTGCTTGTGGCATCAGAGGGATGAAACCAGGGTGCAAGGCGTGTGCCGGTCGAAAGCTGTGGACTACTGGATGAGTTCAAGAGGGTGAATGGAACCCAGCAACAATGGAAGCTTTGGAGACACCGACGTTACCGACACTGTGACAGTCAATGGAAGATGGAGACACCAAGACAGTGACGGAGTAATAGTTTGTTGGCGAATTTGCACCAAATTGTGTTTTTTTTTTTTCACTTTTTAATTGTTGATTGGTAATTTTGGTCCCCTCAATTGTTTTTTGTGCCAGATGCTCCTCGGGTAATAGTTAGTTGGCAAATCTGCACCTTAACCCTTGTTTATATCACATCTTTTTCCATTAAAAAAAAAGTGAAAAGGTTAAATTATACATTCACCTTAAAACTTTAATGAGATGCATTATAATTAGAACAAAAAAAGCTTCTCTCTTTCTGTTCTATAAATAGAACCAAAAGAGTATTTACACAACATACAAAATTTGTAATTAGCAACATTCTCACCTAATGATGTCTCCTTATCGATGCAAATTTCAGTGGCACTCATTCCCTATTTCAATTTTACTCCAATCGCTCTCCCCGTAAAACAATTCCCTTATACTATATGATATACAAACTAAATCTTATACTCCATCGTATCATAAAAATAAGATAAAGTTGATCTTTTTTAAAAGAGATTAATTAAATTACTTTAGAGTATTTATATTTATATTTTTTTCTCTAAATTAATTAGTTTGACTAATAAACTTTTATATAATCTAAGAGGGTTTAGCTATAGTCCACTTTTCTTCCCATCATCTTCTTCATATCAGCCGTTGGATTGAAATATCAGCGGTTCAGATTTAATATTTTATAAAAATATTAATAAAATAAAATATTATTAAAAAATAATTAAAAATAATATTTTTATAAAGCATTAAATTTGAATCGAATCTCAACGGCTGAGATGAAGAAGATGATGGAAAGAGAAGTGAACCATAGCCAAACCCTAAGATTACACAACATATGATATGATTAAGTAACTTATTTAACTTCCTTAATCTTCTCTAAAAAAAATCAACTATATTTTATATTTAGGACCGTAAAAGTATCAAGTACAGAAGAAAGTATTAAAAGAAGGGTTAAGGTGCAAAAATAATACACATGTGATTTTTTCAAAATTGTGTCCAACACTAACTTATTTTTTTAGGTGTAAAATTGACTATATGGTTATACAAATGGAACAAAAGTCACATATTCCCTTATTTTATGTTGGTAGGGCTCACAATTATTTTAACGAAATATATGTCTTTTTACTCCATTTTTACACCTAAAAAAACATTTAATGTTATACACACTTTTAAAAAAATCACTTGTGTACCCCAACATAAAAACCCTTCAAAGAAAATAGAGGGCATATCAACTATCAAGAAACCGGTAAAAACAACATTGGCAGCCATTTGATGGTATTAAGATAGAGGCATGACCGACAGACATAATAGCTTCACTTGAGCCGAGACGAGCCAAGTGGCCCATGACAGCTTTCATGCGCACTAAGCAGGCACCACCACGAGGCATCATTGAGAGGGAATTGAAACCGTTGATTCTTTAAGATGACGAATTCGGAGCGCCACGTGTCAAATTTTTGTCCATGGGTGTAACATCGTTGCGTTTAGTTCTGGGCATCCATAACACGTGTACTCGTGGCAGAACCCGATCATTGACGTAACTCATAAGCACTTAAAGTGTCTGACAGCTAAAATAAGCCAAGATTTTATGACCCAGTAAAATTTTTCGCATATAATATAGTCCCTTTAGGATGGTATCCTATTTATAAGTTCATTTTGACCAAATATTATTAATAAGTATATATTTTATAATTAAATAGGTGATATTTTAGGTTATAAGTAGCTGGATTTATTAATATTATATACCTATTTAATTATCTTTTATAAACTTTTCCATCATTGAATCAAACTTAGGATCAAAGAATAAATTGACATAAAATCTACTCATACCCTATTTTTATTGTGCTAGAGATATTATATGAAAAAGAAGAGACAAAAACATATGGAGCTTATAGCCATAAATTAAATAAAAGGAATAAAGACGTGGACCTCACATGCTAAAAAGAAAACTTGGATCTTAAGTTTGGTGATTAAACTTGGATTCTAAGCTTGGTGATTAATTAAGAGGAGGAGACCTAAATTATAAATAGGGAGGTAGAGACACACAAGGGGAACAAAGGAGGATCGAGAGACACAGAACGAGAAGGAACAAAAAAGCAAATGAGTAGCGGCTGAGCGTTTTGGTTCCCTTCATCATCTCCACGGAAGGACGAAAGGACTGTGGAGGCAACATAAAAGCTTTCTTTCCTCTCTTTCCTTATTCTTTGAACCTGAATTCTTATCTTTTTGTTATGGATTTTATTATAGCAATGTGTGACTAATTCTCTTTTCAACCTAGATGACCTATGAACTTGTTTGGGTTTTAGAGATTATTCTCATTAATTAGTTTTGTTTAATTTTATTTCAGTTTATTTAATCTTGTCTTTATTGTTATTGCTTATTGATTGACCATCTTTGAGCATGTTTTGGGGATTTAGGGTTGAACTTGGAAGAGAGAATCTTAAATTGACATTGGGATTAAATAATGTGGAATTAGGTTTTAATCTAATTTGAGTGGAATTAGGTTTTAATCTAATTTGCATCTAGGATAGGCATATACCTAAAAGCTCCGCATAACCAAATTAGAGTGAGCCCGATCTAAGATGTATCTTATTTAGTTGTGTGAGGCATTGCATAATTAACTAAGATAGGTATATAAATGGACCGAAAGACATTTATAGACATTAATACTTTAAGTTAGCTGATTAAGTTAAGTCAAAATTAATTTAGTGGGGATAAAATCTAAGAGGCAAACAAGGGATTAGTGACACTAGGTTGCTCATTCGATTATTTTAGTAGTTTGTTATTTTGATTTTTCTTTTCTTTTGTCTTAATTAAATTAAAACTGGTTTGCTCAACTTAAACGAAATTGTGAAATTAATGCTTAACTAAAGTTTGTGATACTAAGTCCTCGTGGGAACAATACTTTTCTTATCACTTTATTACTGATACGACCCGTATGCTTGCGGAGTTATAGGTTATAAAGTTTTTCCCTATCATATGTTAAAACACAAATCAGTTGTTGATAGTCCCTCTGATTATAAAAACTCACAAACTTGTTAATATGACTCGTGAAGTTGTGAAAAAAGGCTTAAGAATTTGTTAAAACACAAATCAGCTATGACAAACCCTTTGCTTATAAAAACTCACGGGGAACTTGTTAATATGACTCATGAAGTTGTAAAAAAAAAGGCTTTTTAACAAGTTCTTGAGTTTTTATAATCGGAGGGTTTGTCACAACTGGTTTGTGTTTTAACAAGTTCTTAAGCCCATTCTCACAACTTTAAGAGTCATATTAATAAGTTTGTGAGTTTTTATAATGAGAGGGTCTATCAACAACTGATTTGTGTTTTAACAAGTTCTTAAACTTGTTTTCACAACTCCATGAGTCATATTAACAAGTTTGTCAGTTTTTATAATCAGAGGGTCTGTCAACAGCTCATTTATGTTTTAACTACTTCATTAGTCATATTAACAATCCTTGGGACTTGACAGTGACCATTTGTTCCTAATACCTCCTCTTTTTTCTTCACACGTCCATTTTACCATTCATTCTCTCCTCAATTCTCTTGCATACTTGTACACCTCCACTTCACCATTTATCCATAAAAATACTCGCATGGCACAAGAGTGCAAAAATAAGAGAAGAAGATTCTAATAGTCTGTTATTGTAAATCCATTGGGAATGAAGGAAGCAACTGCTTGAGTTTAGATGTCGATGGTGCATCACTGGATCAATTGATACTTAACGGCGCTACCTTCCACACAAATTCAAAGCTTCGGAGGAGCGACGAAGGTGGGGCCTCGAACGAGGGATGGAGGTTGGGGGTTCGGACGAGCAATGAAGGTTGAGGGTTCGGAGGATCCTTGGGAGGCGCGTTCTTGAAGGGATGCTGATTGACGGGTTTGGCATCGTCTGTAATCTCCACGCCACAAATATCACAATCTTTCTCCTGCAAGAGCAATCATTGACCATAGATTGATCTAGGCCACCCATCCTGTCCTACAAGATAAATTAAGTGATGTTTACTAAACCAATTTTTGGGACAATTCATTATTGATTTATCTAGATCAAACCAATTTTTGGGACAAATCAATAATGACTTGTCCCAAAACTTGGTTCAGTAAGCATCACTTAAAATCGCTGGAATTTTTAGGAGCAGTATAGATTAACCTTGTGGGACAAGGTGGGTGGCCTAGATCAATCTATACAAAGGTAAATACTATCACTATTGATTTGTCTTACTGAACCAATTTTTGGGACAATTCATTTCTCGTTTTGCTTTTCATTTTCTTAGATCATAAGTTATGCTTCTTTTGAGTTTTGCGACAGACCTTTCAGTCCCTTTGACTATTTCGACTTCACAAATTACAGATGCCTTGAGCTCAACGTCTCAAGGATCTCCCTCTCTAACTCCAAATTCGACCTTTTCAAGGCATGCCATGTGTGTTCTTTAACTGATTTAATAGTCAAATTAATATTGGGGGACAAAAGGGCAAAATTGCTCCTTAGCGAAAACTTCTGAGGCAAAAATGATACTTAACTCTTATTTGATTGATGAGGTGGCATGCCACGTGTGCACTCAGTTAAACTTAACGGTCAAATTTAACAGAGGGGCAAAATTGCTACGTTTTGTTAACTTCCGTGGCAATTTTGCTCCAAAAAAAACTTCCGTCCCCCAGTGCTCCTCAGCCAAAACTTCTGAGGCAAATAAGACTCTTATCTCTTTAAAAAATTATCATTTTAAAAAAACTCAAATCTAGATCGTTCAAAATCAAATCTAGACAGCCTAAATCTAATGAGTTGGAAGAGCTAAGCACTGAAACCAAGTTCGTGAGAAATAAGGAAAAATTCTCATTCACATATGTATTTCACTTATCATGTAATTCTTCACATGAAGCCTTATCTATTTATAGATCTTCAACAACTTTAAGAGTTACTTCCTTTAATTCTAATTATAGGACAACATTTGAGAATTGATTTTGATCCTAATTATAGGACAAAATTCTAATTTTTATCAATTTCTTTCCAAAATACCCCTATTGATACTTTTTCAATCATAATTAAACACAATAATAATTTAATAATGCTTGCAACTCATTAATACCACACACACCTCAATTCTACTTTTTATTTTTATTTTTTAATAAAATAATTTTGAACAATTTTTGTCATATTTAATAATGAGATTACTATTAAATTACACTTCCAACCTCTAAGAGTAGACCGGAAGTTGTTGAGGGAGATCAAAAACGACAGACTGTGTGAGAGTTCGGAGAAGTCGTGACTCGTGTATAAGGTAGGAGAGCTTCAAAAAAAAAAAAAGAATTAGAGTAACTTTATGTCATTTTAAATAAAGACATTTTGGAAAAGCAAATATAATTACTTATTTTGACTACTATCTTTAATATCTCTAAAATTAGGTAAATATGTCTTATAATTAAGACAAGAGGAAATACAATATTATAAGTATGAGAATTAGTCTACATTATGGGACATTATAATGTCGTTAGAGGTTATAATAATAAATAGTAGAGACCTTTAATTTGGGTTTATATGGCATTACGTCATTTAATTTAAAATGAAATATTAAAAGCCCCATTCTTGATGTTACGGACATCCTCATATAATTATAATATTTATTATATATAAAAATATAATAGTAGTACATGCTATTACATAATAAAAGCCTAGTTAATACAATGTTGATCCCTCAAATTTGTTTTTATTTTGGTTTGGGTTCTTCAAATTTTAATCCATTTATTTTAGCCTCTTAAATTTCATTCCATTTAAAATATTACTTCCTATAATTTAATAAACACATGGTGCCCTCTTAGAAAACTCTCAAACCATAGTTTTAGAGTGTGCATGGTAACGCTCTCAGAATGAGTTTTTTCTTAATATCTGTTCGCAGGAACAAAATTGGATAGCAATTGTGTTTGGTAAATCCGGTTTTTTGTTTTTTTGTTTTCGGGATGAACTGGTTTCTTTTTTGTGCTGAGGAATAAAAAAAAGAAGCAGAAAATTTCTGCTTCTCGGCACAAAGCCAGAATCTATTTTTCTCATTCTCTCTTCCCCTTCTCTTGATTGTGACATTGACGAAGCGAAGAAATTCCAATCACCCTAAGCGACGGATCAACTACTCTCCCCATCGCCATCGCCACCCCGCCGCCGCCGCCGCCATCCCACCACCACCACCACTACCGCCGCCGCCGCCGCCGCCGCCCCTACTGCCACTGCCACCACCACCACCGCCACATAAATACTTTTTTGAATATAAAAATTGCATAAATAAAAATAAAATATGTTAACAAACGTAATTCTGATTCTTGGAGTAAAAATAAAATGAGTTAACTAACGTAATTCTAATTCTCAAAACTTTTCCCAAGCACAGAATTAGGAAAAAATGTTTCATCTCAGAATCAGTGCTGAGGAACAGAATGGTTCCCATGCACACCCTTAGAGAATCATTTTTTAACAAGCTGAGATGAAATTTTTTTCACATACTAACTTCATAAATTTCAAAAGGACTTATAAAAAGCTAAAATATGAATCATTTTACCCTAGGATGACAACGGGAGAGGATTTTCTCATAATCCTTTTCTCTTTTTCTTCTCCTCAACCCATCTGGGCCATTGATTAGGAAGATAAGAGAGATGTTAAAGTAGTATTGTGATTGATTGGATGAATATGATTTAAAGATGATGAGGGATAATGAGAAAAAGATGAGGAGAGAAACCCAACCCGATGACAACTCGTCTTTTAAAACTTTAGGACCCGTTTGTTACAAAGAAAGCTTGGGGAGGGAAAGGGAAGATCCCAATCTTCCCATGGATTTTGGTTGTTTGTTACACAGAAAGTCCAGTCAGCATCTTCCAGTGAGGGTCCATCTTCCTCATTTGAGGAAAGTGCTTTCCATCCGAAAATGGAAGGAAAGCGCCATCTTCAAGGAAGATGGTTTTTGTTTGATTTACCCGAAATTCAAATTTGGCGGGAAGTTCGAACTTGGCGGGAAAGTTCAAACTTGGCGGAAAGTTCAAAAGGCGGGAAAGTTCAAATTTGGCGAAATTTTTTTTTCAAAAGTTCGAACTTAACAATAATATATTTTTAAAATATATTTTAGAAAAAAATATTTTTTTATTTTGAATTAATTTCTTTTGAGGGTAAAATAGACATTTCCTAATTTTTACCAACTTTCCCTCTTCATTTTCTTCCTACCAAACAACTCATGCCATCTTCCCTCATCTTTCAAATCTTCCTTTCCCTCCTCCAAAGTTCCTTTCCCTCCCCAAACTTTCTTTATAACAAACGGGTCCTTAGGGATAAAAACCAACTAAGGAGAAATTTGAAGGATCAAGATTTATAGTATCAAAAAAAAAAAAATCTCAATTTTTCATAACCATATATCCTCCCTCACCTTCCATAACATCAACATTACGTCCTCTCTATAGAAGTTTACACATTCTGACATTATCATAAAAAACCTCATGAATTATAATACTAATTTCACCAGAGACAAAGATCAGAATCCGGATAATTAGGAAGATTGCTGGATTGAGCAGAAGAAAATTGTGTTCTTGTCTCCCTGATTCTACTGAAAGGTCGAGCCTGGTGTATACAGCGCAAGTTTAGACCACTCGTTATCGCTATTCCAACAGCTCGAATCACCATTACTCTGCATCTCCGAACCCGGATCCACAACCCGTTCAGCAGAACTAACATTCGCCCCAAATTCACCGCCTTCCGCCATTTTCACACCTGACCCATTTGGATTCAAACCCTCCAAAACACTCCCCAGATGCCCAGATGATGATGATGATGATGCCAGAAGCGAACTGAAACTCCCACTCATCCGATCGGTATAAACACGGGTCGTGTCTGCGCCTCCGATGGCCGACGAAACGGACGGTGAAGATGATGACGAAGATGAAGTTGCTGGTAATGGTTTGGTACTGGTCGATGATCGCTTTGTGTTCTTCCGGCTTCCACCTCCGACGGGGATGTTACGGAGAGTGCCTCCTTTAGTCCAGTACCTTCTGCAACTCTTACAGAAATGGCGTGGCTGCGAGAGATCGTAATTGTTGTAGTAGCAGAACTTGGTGTTTGTGGAATCACAACGTGGGCACTTGTCTTGTTTTTGTTGTTCTGGAAATCCATGGCTCTCAATTGATTGAAATAACGTTGGGTCTTGCATTGCACTTTATGTGTTTGTGAAAATGTCTGAATGAAAAAAAGGAAGAGGGTTTTAATTGGTGTAAAGAACAAGTCTCAAAGTTCAAACCTTTCAGAGACTTCGATGATTACTACTTTGTTTGGTTGTGAAGAAAAAGGGAAGCAGGGTTTGATTGGTCTAAAGAACAAGACAGAGGAAATTTAGAAGCTTCACAAATGGATTGGCTGACACCTAACGATCTGAATTGTTCCCCAAGACAAAGGAATTTCTTGCTAGCTTTTGATGAGAGTTATGAAGAGGCACAAAGAGAGTAAGCAGAAAGAAGGAAGAGGACAAAAGGTAGGAAAATTTTCAGACCTTTAAATGAACTTTCAATTGAAGCATAACAGAGTATGAATATCACATATTCAAAAGCTTCAAAGAAGATTGGCTAGCATATTAGGATCCAGAAGGACTTCAAGTGCAAGCACTTTTCTGTGTGGATGGACAGAACCGAAGGAACAGAGTAAAGGAATTTGATTAGTCTGGAGAACAGAGCTCAGAGTTCAAACATTTCAAGGATAATTCAAAGGTTTCAAAGTAAAAGTTGGCATGTTGGATCAGAATTGAGATCCTGAACAGAAGGATGTCCGGTGTTGATGAAGCTGTGAAAGAGGACAAAAGGTAAGAAACTTTTGAGACCCTTACTAAATGAATGAGATTTTGATAGAACATATCAGTGCCACATACAATAAAAGCATTAAAATCTCATGATAAAGAAGGTAAAAGTGTAGAAAGTTACATGCAGAGTGACTGTGTGAAGAGGAGGCTTTCTGTAATTTGCTTGGAGGAGAGTAACAGAAAATGCAGAGAGAGAGAGAGTTGAGAGGGATGTATTGTGGGGAGGGTGGAAAGAGGGAAAGAGTAGTGCTACATAGAAGTGTTTGATTCTGAGAATGGTGAGGCAGAGGGAGAGGGAGATGAACTATCTATCACTTTGAGTGAGAGTGACGACCAAGTACCAACCCTTCCTTTCAAATAAATGGGGGTTTTTTTTTTTCCCTCATCAACTCAAATTTGATTGATGAGGTGGCATGTCACGTGTACACTTAGTTAAACTTAACGGTCAAATTTAACAGAGGGGCAAAATTGCTACGTTTTGTTAACTTTCGTGGCAATTTTGCTCCAAAAAAACTTTCGTCCACCCAGTGCTCCTTAGCCAAAACATCTAAGGCAAATAAGACTCTTATCTCTTTAAAAAATTATCATTTTAAAAAAACTCAAATCTAGATCCTTCAAAATCAAATCTAGACAGCCTAAATCTAATGAGTTGGAAGAACTGAGCACTGAAACCAAGTTCGTGAGAAATAAGGAAAAATTCTCATTCACATATGTATTTCACTTATCATGTAATTCTTCACATGAAGCCTTATCTATTTATAGATCTTCAACAACTCTAAGAGTTACTCCCTCTGATTCTAATTATATGACAACATTTGAGAATTGATTTTGATCCTAATTATAGGACAAAATTCTAATTTTTATCAATTTCTTTTTAAAATACCCCTATTGATACTTTTTCAATCATAATTAAACACAATAATAATTTAATAATGCTTGTAACTCATTATTACCACACACACCTCAATTCTACTTTTTTATTTTTATTTTTTAATAAAATAATTTTGAACAATTTTTATCATATTTAATAATGACATTACTATTAAATTACACTTCCAACCTCTAAGAGTAGACCGGAAGTTGTTGAGGGAGATCGAAAACGACAGACTGTGTGAGAGTTCGGAGAAGTCATGACTCGTGTATGAGGTAGGAGAGCTCCAAAAAAAAGAATTAGAGTAACTGGATGTCATTTTAAATAAATGCATTTTGAAAAAGCAAATATAATTAATTATTTTGACTACTATCTTTAATCTCTCTAAAATTAGGTAAATATGTCTTATAATTAAGGCCGGAGGGAATACAATATTATAAGTATGAGAATTAGTCTACATTATGGGACATTATAATGTCGTTAGAGGTTATAATAATAAATAGTAGAGACCTTTAATTTGGGTTTATATGGCATTACGTCATTTAATTTAAAATGAAATATTAAAAACCCCATTCTTGATGTTACGGACATCCACATATAATTATAATATTTATAATATATAAAAATATCATAGTAGTACATGCTAGTACATAATAAAAGACTAGTTAATACAATGTTGATCCCTCAAATTTATTTTTATTTTGGTTTGGGTTCTTCAAATTTTAATCCATTTATTTTAGCCTTTAAGTTTCATTTCATTTAAAATACTACTTCCTATAATTTAATAAACACATGGTGCCCTTTTAGAAAACTCTCAAACCATAGTTTTAGGGTGTGTATGGTAATCTTCCCAGAATGAGTTTTTTCTTAATATCCGTTCTCAGGAACAAAATTAGATAGGAATTGTGTTTGGTAAATTCGGTTTTTTTGTTTGTTTCCGGGATGAACCGGTTTCTTTTTTGTGTTGGGGAATAAAAAAAAGAAGCAGAAAATTTCTGCTTCTCGGCACCAAGCCAGAATCTATTTTTCCCATTCTCTCTTCCCCATTGACGAAGCGAAGAAATTCTAATCACCCTAAGCGACGGATCAACTACCCTCCCCATCGCCGTCGCCACCTCCACCGACTCTGCCGCCACCGCCGCCACACCCTTCGTCACCACCGTCGCCGTCGCCGTCGCCGCAACCCCACCGCCACCCCTACCGCCCGCCACCACCACCGCCACCGCCACCCCTACTGCCGCTGCTGCCACCACCACCACCGCCACATAAATACTTTTTTTAATATAAAAATTACATAAATAAAAATAAAATGTGTGAACAAACGTAATTCTGATTCTTGGAGTAAAAATAAAATGAGTTAACAAACGTAATTTTGATTCTTAAAATTTTTCCAAGCACAGAGTTAGAAAAAACTTTTTCATCTCAGAATCAATGCTGAGGAATAGAATGGTTCCCATGCACACCCTTAGAGAAGCATTTTTTAACAAGCTGAGATGAAATTTTTTCCACATACTAACTTCATAAATTTCAAAAGGACTTATAAAAAGCTAAAATATGAATCATTTTACCCTAGAGATGACAACTCATCTTTTAAAACTTTAGGGATCAAAAACCCACTAAGGGTATGTTTGGTTTGAGGGGAGGGGAGGGGAGAGAAAAAAAGGAGGGGAGAGGAAAATATGTGGGCCCCACTACACTCAATTTTCAAAAAAAAAATTACTCCTCTCATTTTTTTCTCTTCCCTTCCCTTCCCTCCCCTCCCCTTCCCTCAAACCAAACATACCCTAAGGATCCGTTTGTTATAAAGAAAGTTTGGGGAGGGAAAGGAACTTTGGAGGAGGGGAAGGAAAGGAAAGGAAGATTTGAAAGATGAGGAAGATAGCTTGAGTTGTTTGGTAGGAAGAAAATGAAGAGGAAAGTTGGTAAAAAATTAGGAAATGTCTATTTTACCCTCAAAAGAAATTAATTCAAAATAATAAAAAATATTTTTTTCTAAAATATATTTTAAAAATATATTATTGTTAAGTTCGAACTTTTGAAGAAAAAAATTTCGCCAAATTTGAACTTTCCGCCAAATTTGAACTTTCCTTAAGTTTGAACTTTCATGCCAAGTTCGAACTTCCGCCAAATTTGAATTTCGGGGTAAATTGTTAAAAAACCATCTTCCTGGGAAGATGACAACTTTCCTTCCATTTTCGGATGGAAAACACTTTCCCTCAAATGAGGGAAGATGGACCCTCACCTGGAAGATCCGACTGGACTTTCTGTGTAACAAACAACCAAAATCCATGGGAAGATTGTGATCTTCCCTTTACCTCCCCAAGCTCCCTCCTCTCCTTTTTTTTCTCTCCCCTCCTCTCCCCCTCCACCCTTCCCTCAAACCAAACATACCCTAAGGAAAAATTTGAAGGATCAAGATTTATAGTAACAAAAAAAAAAAAAAAATCTCAATTTTTCATAACCATATATCCTCCCTCACCTTCCATAACATCATCATTACGTCCTCTCTATAGAAGTTTACACATTCTGACATTATCATAAAAAACCTCATGAATTATAATACTAATTTCACCAGAGACAAAGATCAGAATCCGGATAATTAGGAAGATTGCTGGATTGAGCAGAAGAAAATTGTGTTCTTGTCTCCCTGATTCTACTGAAAGGTCGAGCCTGGTGTATACATCGCAAGTTTAGACCACTCGTTATCGCTATTCCAACAGCTCGAATCACCATTATTCTGCATCTCCGAACCCTGATCCACAACCCGTTCAGCAGAACTAACATTCGCCCCAAATTCACCGCCTTCCGCCATTTTCACACCGGACCCATTTGGATTCAAACCCTCCAAAACACTCCCCAGATGCCCAGATGATGATGATGATGATGCCAGAAGCGAACTGAAACTCCCACTCATCCGGTCGGTATAAACACAGGTCGGGTCTGCGCCTCCGATGGCCGACGAAACGGACGGTGAAGATGATGACGAAGATGAAGTTGCTGGTAATGGTGTGGTACTGGTCGATGATCGCTTTGTGTTCTTCCGGCTTCCACCTCCGACGGGGATGTTACGGAGAGTGCCTCCTTTAGTCCAGTACCTTCTGCAACTCTTACAGAAATGGCGTGGCTGCGAGAGATCGTAATTGTTGTAGTAGCAGAACTTGGTGTTTGTGGAATCACAACGTGGGCACTTGTCTTGTTTTTGTTGTTCTGGAAATCCATGGCTCTCAATTGATTGAAATAACGTTGGGTCTTGCATTGCACTTTATGTGTTTGTGAAAATGTCTGAATGAAAAAAGGAAGAGGGTTTTAATTGGTGTAAAGAACAAGTCTCAAAGTTCAAACCTTTCAGAGACTTCGATGATTACTACTTTGTTTGGTTGTGAAGAAAAAGGGAAGCAGGGTTTGATTGGTCTAAAGAACAAGACAGAGGAAATTTAGAAGCTTCACAAATGGATTGGCTGACACCTAACGATCTGAATTGTTCCCCAAGACAAAGGAATTTCTTGCTAGCTTTTGATGAGAGTTATGAAGAGGCACAAAGAGAGTAAGCAGAAAGAAGGAAGAGGACAAAAGGTAGGAAAATTTTCAGACCTTTAAATGAACTTTCAATTGAAGCATAACAGAGTATGAATATCACATATTCAAAAGCTTCAAAGAAGATTGGCTAGCATATTAGGATCCAGAAGGACTTCAAGTGCAAGCACTTTTCTGTGTGGATGGACAGAACCGAAGGAACAGAGTAAAGGAATTTGATTAGTCTGGAGAACAGAGCTCAGAGTTCAAACGTTTCAAGGATAATTCAAAGGTTTCAAAGTAAAAGTTGGCATGTTGGATCAGAATTGAGATCCTGAACAGAAGGATGTCCGGTGTTGATGAAGCTGTGAAAGAGGACAAAAAGGTAAGAAACTTTTGAGACCCTTACTAAATGAATGAGATTTTGATAGAACATATCAGTGCCACATACAATAAAAGCATTAAAATCTCATGATAAAGAAGGTAAAAGTGTAGAAAGTTACATGCAGAGTGACTGTGTGAAGAGGAGGCTTTCTGTAATTTGCTTGGAGGAGAGTAACAGAAAATGCAGAGAGAGAGAGAGTTGAGAGGGATGTATTGTGGGGAGGGTGGAAAGAGGGAAAGAGTAGTGCTACATAGAAGTGTTTGATTCTGAGAATGGTGAGGCAGAGGGAGAGGGAGATGAACTATCTATCACTTTGAGTGAGAGTGACGACCAAGTACCAACCCTTCCTTTCAAATAAATGGGTTTGTTTTTTTTCCCTCATAACTCAAAATCATGTCCGTTCTATTAATCTACAAAAAATAGCCACACCTTCAAGTTATCACTCATTTAACTTTTCTCTTCTCTTCTCAATCAACCTTACAAATTAACTTCACTTCTCAATCAAAGATTCATAGACTTATAAGAGATTATGAGAAATTAAGATAATGAGAGGACTTATCCTCAAATATATTGAGAGAGAGAGAGAAGTGCTGGTATTTGCAATTGGCTTCAACAATTGACTTGAGCTGAGCTCCTCATCAGCCTTTTCATTAATTCTTATGTCCACACATTCTGTAATTATGATATTCAAACTACCCATATTTCCTAGTCGGTCAGTTATATATTTATAACACATTTTTAACATGTTTTATATAAATTAAGAAAGACCTCAGGTCTTATTAATACAGCCAAGAATTTATTCACAATGTTGACCCAGGCGGCGTAGTTGGTAGTGTCTTGGGCATGCACATGTTATATTACATCCTTTCCCATTCAAAAATAAATAAATAAAAAATTGAAAGGATTAAATTGTACATTCACTTTAAAACTTTAATGAGATGTCTTATAAATAGGATAAAATAAAAAAACTTCTCTCTTTGTCCTATAAATAAAACCAAATGCCCCTCAATAAATAGCCCTATAAGACAACATACAAAATATTAGACTGAATTATTTATATATTGTTTCTCTTGAGAAGGGATATTTAAATCCACCTCATCTCAACTAAGCCAAATGTGGCTCAGGCTTCATAAGGAACAGATAATTCAAAAAAATTCAATTTTTTTTTTAAATTTTTTTATGAAAATTTGTAATTAGCTCCTACCTTTATTCTACTCAACTATGATAGCCGCAATATTCTCAGGACTGTAAAAGGCTGGATACTCTATTGAGAAAGGTTAAGGCTCGAAGGCATCTTATGTACTCTCTCTCGTCCTTATTATAAGACATCAACTAGTAAATTTATTTGATCCTCCTTATAAAAAGGAGATCCTCTCTTTATCTTCTTTCTTATTTTCTCTCATCGGCCTCATCTAGGCCGTTGATTGAGAAAATAAGAAAAAATTTAAAGTAGTATTGTATCGATTGAACAAATCTGATTTAGAGATTATGAGGGATAATGAGAAAAGAATGATGAGAGAAACTTTTACCAAAAAAAAAAATGATGAGAGAAATTCAACCCCTTTTTATAAGCCCACTTGCTTATTCCCAAAAAGCATTGATTACTTTTTTTCATATATGTCCATAATTAATAAGGGTAGTGAGTGAGAGTAATAATTAATATTATATTAGAGTTTAGTGCAATTAGTAGGGGTAATATTGAAAATCTCTTAAATTGTAGGACAACTTTATTGACTTTAACTGTTTTTATTGGTTTGTGAGAATAGTTAGTTAGTACTTTATAATAACAACTAGAGGGAATATTACCATAATTTTCCTACCTCATGATGAAATCCAAACTTCCATATGAGTGAAATTTTAACCTTTTTGATCTTCGTCTATTTTGTATTTTGCTGCTCTGGGTTACTATTTGATACGTAGTATATCATTTTGGTCCTATTTATAAATCCATTTTAAATAAAATCACACATATCAATGAGGGGTAGTTAACTCAATGATTATGAGATAAATTTGTAACTTTGCCCTCATTTATGAATGAATATCTTTCAAGTCTATTTTCATTAGTATAATTAATATGAGCAAAATTGTCACAATCTCATTTATTACCCGAAAGATTACTTATAAATAGAACCAATTTTTTTGATAAAAAATGACTTATAAATAAAACCAAAAAGGTACAAACTAAATCTTATATCAAATACAAAAGGCAGTATTAAAAGAAAAATAGAGTAGTATATCAAGATGTAAACCGGTGAAAACAACATTGGCAGCCTTTTGATGGTATTAAGATTAGTGTCATTAAACCTGGAGTGGATCGATTGGTTTGGCCCAGAAACCAACAACTAGCTGGTAAAATCGCTTCAGGCATTAACCCAGTTTTTTTTTTTTAATTCTTTATAATTTTATATTAATAACCTTGAAATCTTTACTTTCTCATCAATTAGGTTCTGAGTTAGCTCCAGTCTGATACACTAACTCTCGCCTCAGTACCCCAACTGATTTAATGACTGATCCAGTTTTAATAGCTTTGATTAAAATAGAGACATGACCGACAGACATAAACTGATAAAAGCTTCACTTGAGCCGAGCCGAGCCGAGCCATGTGGCCCATGCCAGCTTTCAGACGCACTAAGCAGGCACCACTCGGAGGCATCATTGAGAGAATGAGAGGAAATGGAAACCGTAGATTCTTTAAGATGACGAATTGGAGAGTCCACGTGTCAAATTTTTGTCCATGGGTGTCATATCGTAGCGTTTCGTTCCGGGCATCCATAACAACGTGTACTCGTGGCAGAACCCTATCATTGACATAAGCAGGTAAGCACTTAAAGTGCCTGACAGCTAAAATAAGCCAAGATTTTATTACCCTTAAAAATTGGGATCCATTTCGCATATAAATATATATTCGTATTCGTAATGCAGAAAAGTTTTGTTGGGAGACTTATCTACTATAGTCAGGTGTGCGACCCACCCACGTGTATGTGTGTGTGTATATATATTGGTTGTCCATCTAGAATCTAGAATTTTGTCCGGACTAATCTAAATCTTATGTGAGTCGCGCATCTGACTATGGTGAATAAGTCTCCCAACGAAACTTTTCTGCATCACAAATACCAATATACATTTATATGCGAAATGGATTCCAATTTTTAAGGGTGATAAAATCTTGGCTTATTTTAGCTCTCAGGATATATATACACACACACACACTCATTCCCAGTTGTTTTTATTTTTGGGTTCAAACATAAAATGTAAAACAATAAATGATATTTATAATCGGTTTAATAAAATTCGAGGCATCAAATTAAAATAATATAGAATGGGAAAATTTCAAAAAAGACCTTTAAAATGTTAAAATCCCAAATTAGTGATTTCTAACTAGAATAAGTTGTGAGTTTCTTCTTAAGTTTAGTCAATTCCTTATTAATTTTTTATTAGATCAAGAGTTTCACTTGAGGCTTAAAGAACAAAGGGTTCTTACAGCTCTCAACAAGTGCGATTCCCTGAATTCAAACTTATATTCTTCTTTTTATGGGGGTAAAGTTCCTTATCATCTCAATCAAGCTACGTTGTTGATGTGACTTATAAATAAGAAATAATTTTTTTCATTATTCATTCTTGTTCCGTTGTCAAATTTAATTAAGATATTAGAGGTAAGTTTTCTTTAATCCATAATATAAAACATTGGAATGGTTTTTCTAGTGCATTAATCTTTTTTTAAAAATTTAACCCAAATTATGAATATTCCAAAAAAACAAAAAGAAACGTGATTTTCAAAACATGAGGAGGACTAAAGAGACCATTTAGAGACAAATGTGAAAAATTTGTTTTGGGAAAAAAAATTAATGAAAAAAAACCAGTTTCAACTAATTTTCATAATATGCATAGATGAGACTATCTCACATTGAAGACTGAAGAAAATATAAATTTTAAATATTGTAACTTACTTTTAAAAAAAATATTGATGTAGAGAATATTGGTTGTCTTCTTTTGGCAAAGAGAATATAGAATCTTTCAAGACAATATTACCATGTTCCCTTACATTGCATATTTTCTTAATTATAAGAGGTTGTGTTTTGGTCTTCTACTAATGTTCTCACCTTACTCTTAATATTTAAGAGAATTCAAGTGGCTTAATACAACCCATTATGTATTATTAATATTTGACTGAACCGAGAGACGGATTTTACTCATTATTATTATATAGGGTTAAGTAGCAAATCCGCTCCGGAAGTATACGCCTAGAAGTAATGTTGCCCTGAAAGTTTTTTCAAGTTCAATATCACCCCGGAAGTTTTAAAACGTAGCAATTTTGCCCTTTTTTGTTAAAAAGTTACTGGTCAACGTCAATTTCTTAACGGCTAACGTTAATTTTTTAACAGTATTGGACAACATTATTATGTTTTAAAGCTTCCGGATGACATTGAACCTGAAAAATCTTTTAGGGCAACATTGCTTATCAGTGAAAACTTTAGGGATGGATTCGCTACTTGACCCTATTATATATTCAAATTTAGGGGAAACGCTTCTGAAGAGAAGTCCTCCCAACCAACTAGAACCTCGATTCAGATTAGTAGTGGTGATTAGTGGTCTCATGAATATAAAATGTGAAAACAAAAATATACCACGTTAAGAGAAGTTATTGTTTTAGTCATGAAATATACATTTTTTTTAAAGAAAATGCTCTCCAAGTCATAACTCAAACACTCCAAAGAAAAACACTTGCACAAACTCAAAAAAAGACACATAGAGCATTTATAGTACAATAAAGCGGGTTAACATATAAATTTACGCTGAAAGTTTTTGTTGAGAAACAATATTACTTCATGAGGGGGTGGGGTGTGTGCTCAGTGTGGCAGTATGTAAAGTAGTCTAGGTTTTGAGCGTGTGTACCTTAGGCTGTTTGACCGTGTATTTATAGGAAATACCTGGGGCGGCATTCGCGATATATCTGGCTTGTAATCTGAACTGCCTATCTCCCTACGCATACGCTCCTATATTTCCGGGGTAGTTGAGATATCTTCGGATCGCTGTTATGGCGGATCTGATATATTTGCCTGCGTTTGGGCCCTATTGCGATTGGGCCTTATCCAGGTCTGTAACAGTTGCCCCCCAGCCCGGTAGTGTGATGTTTCGGACTGCCGGGGTGTATGACATCTTGGTTCACACCATCCGAGGTTTTGCCTTCATCCGATGTTTATATCGGACGTTTAATCTCTGGCTCCCTTCCCGAATGGATGGTGTTGTTGCTTGACCCAATGATCCGGGGTGCTTAATGGTAGCCTAAGGGGACCGAGGTATTAGCCTACGGTCCTAAGAATGCCGTGGTGATGACCGACGACGTAGGGATCCGAGGTGATAACCTCTGGTCCTACCGTGGTGAGGACCGACGGCATAAGAGCCCCAGGTGGTGTGGACCGATTTTGGCCGCAGTGGTATGCTGGAGTTAAAGCTCAAAATCCGACGACCCGAGGCCGTTGTTGTGACCGCGGCGTGACTCTTGAGAAGCCTACTCTGATCTTGCCATGATTAGCTGCGCCACCTGGCTTTCTGTGATTGGGGGGCGCCTTGATTATCGTGTCAGCCGCCCCCGTATTTCGTGCGCATTAAATGCTCTGGCGGTACGTTACACGTCCCCTCAATTTTTTGGGGCGAAAGGTCGTGACTACCCTCGTCGGTTGGGTTTCTTTTGTTTCGAATTTCCCCCCTTCTTTTCTCTCGATATAACTACTGCGTAGTTCACTTTGTCACTTTTTCCATTTGCTTATTACACTCCTACACGAAAGTTCTTCTGTACAAGGTTTTCTTGTCACCAGAGAGTATTGGTTCCTTCTTGTATCCCAGGAATTTAGTCAAGGCTTCTCATTTATCCAGGATTCTCCGTCGATTCTCGCTGTGCAAACTTCAGGTATCCATCTTACCTTCTTAGTTTTTTCTGCCATTCCAGCATTTACGTTCTCCCTTCTCCTTTTTCTTCTTTTCGCTGTTGCGTTTCTGGACTTGGGTTTCCTGAGTGAAATGTGGGTGAGTTGAGCTATCGAACCCATAGGTCTTGTCTTCTTGAGTTTCAGTTTTTAGTTTTCCCCCTCCTTCTTATCCTTGTGTTGGTTGTATAGGTTTGAGCTCTTGATGGATAGGAGAAAACATTCTTCGTCTTCACATCGGCCTTTAGGTCCCAACGATGATGAGGTTCTTCGTGAGCGTTATCCCCTTTTAGTTATTGGTGCTAGGGACCTCTTTAACCGAGGAGGAGAAATCGTCTTTGGCCCTCCGTGGTCGGTCGGGCGCACGGAACGCTGGGAGGCCCCAGCCTGTGGTTCCTGGGTCCAGTCAGTCGAGACCTGGCCCTACCAGGCCAGATTCTCATAGTTTGGCAGTTTCTGAGCCTCTTCTAGTCGAGCCCATAAACGCCTATCGAGTGCACCGTCCGTCCGAGCGGGGTCATTACCGGTGGTTATCACGGTCCCTGTTGGGATTGTGTTGCCGAGAGCTCCTCCCTTATTGCGAGTGGGCAAGACCGTATGGCCGAGGTCGTCTTGGGCTCATGTCGGCATAACTCGTCAGTTGAGCCCGTGTCCAACTCCAAGGGTCCTCCTTCCTCAGATCTGTCTTCATCAGTACTCTGCGTAGTTTTGACTTTAGTTTTATTTCCTTTTGTTGTAGGTAAATGGAGTCTACTTCTTCGCCTTGTCCTTCGTTTCCGATCCGAGGCGGACTCCAGTAGTCCTTCACCGACCTCGCGATCCAAATATCCGTGGGTGACGAGCGAAATGTTAACCATGCGCTCACTGATGACCGACGCGGATGTGGCGAAGGTGGGGTCTCCGGGTCATCAGGATGTTGTCTTGCCCCCCCGAAGAGGATGAGCCGATCTGCGCCACTCGGGAACCAGGGTCTCCTAACTTCTTTCTTTTCTATCGGATTATATGACCCGGCTCGGTATTCGCTTTCCGTTTAGGGTTCCAAATGTCCGTTCTCCACTACCTTCATCTAGCTCCTTCTCGCCTTCATCCAAACGGGTGGGGTTATCTGGCGGCGTTCGCATATCTCTGCGGGACGATGGATCCCGCCATTCCGTGTACCGCCGCCCTATTCCTTCATTTTTTTCTCTCCTTTCACCCCTCGGTCGGGTAAGGAACCGCCCTCTTTGAAATGGCTAACTTCTCTTCGTGCCAAGGCGGACCGGAAACTTATGAATTCTTTCTCCGACTCCTTCAAGCATTTCAAAAATGCTTTCTTTAAAGTTGTTGCAATCCCTGGGGAAGTGCCTGGTTTCTGAAAGCCGCTGAAGGTCCGGGCGTTGAGTGGCGCTTCCCTCTTTACTGGACCTCCGAACACCATAATTTCTCCTCTTCCACGTATCAATTCTCGGCCAAAGATCTCTCTGAGGAAGAGAGGGAGTATGCCGCTCGGCTGGCGTCTTACGTTGCCGAACACGGCGTCAAAAGAGCGGCCTTCTATATCCAGAAGGTCGGCGTGTCGTCCGGCTCGGCCTCTAGTATGGCATTGTTGATGCGAATTCTGTTTTCCTATTTGCCTTTGGTTATCTAACTAGCTTCTGACTTTAGATTTATTGTTTTTGTTATGAATCTGAATCCGAATCCGGATTACCTTGAGTATACTTTGCCGGATGTTGGGAAGCCAAAAGAGAAAGCTCCCAGGAAACGCCCAGCTGCCGAGCCTCTTAAGAAGCAAGCTCCTGCTGCCTCTAGGATCCCAAACCTTCCTCGGCGAAGAGGGCCAAGGTCGGGATTCACCGCTACAGCTTCGACTGCTCCCGAAGTGGTACCTTCGTCTTCTCCGTCATTGGTAGCCGCGGCGGAGGTAGCACCTTCGTCTACTCCAGCCTCTGCTGCTACCGGAACGTCTCCACATTCCGACCCATCTCCTCCATCTTTTGAAAAAGGGAAACAAGTGCTCGCCTCTGATTCTGTTTCTCCCTTGCGTCCATCGGTGACCGTTCCGCGACCTAGTGGCTTCAAACGGAGCCAGGCCTGGAGTGGGGACGTTTCTGAAGAGATCGGCATGGCCTTCTTTCCACCGCGTCGGTTTTTGTCTCCTCAACCTCTTTCAGACGAGGACCTTCATGAAATCCAGGATGTGTCCGGTCGTCTTTGCAAGGCCCTTGGATTATCTCAGGCCTACCCGCATCTCCATGGTTATTATGTTCGAGCTTCTGCCGAATCCCGAGCTCTGAAGCTGAATTTGGAGTCGGCTGAGGAGAAAGTTAAGAAGCTAGCGGAGGAGAAAGAGGAGGTTGAGGCTGAAAGGGATGAACTGAAGATGGAACTTAACAGTTCCCAGCATTTCTGCGGACAAAGCCGGCGAGGATCTTGTCGACCCACTGGGCAGCGACGCAAGCCCATACCGACTGAGGCGGACCCGTGATACCTCGGCGGAGGTTAATCATAATCGGCCGATGCCAACTCTCGTCCGCCGAGGCCAACGCTAATCCGACGGAACCGAAGTCCTCGCATTCTCTGTCTATGGATGCGGTCAAAGGCTTACGCAAAGAACGTAGCGAGTTGTGCACGCGGTTGGAGCAAACCCAGGCGACTGGAGGAGAAGACCGCCCATGAGAAGGCGGTGGTGGCGGTAAGGAAAACCGCGTCGGATTGCTTCGCGATGGCCCTTGCCCGATTGAGTACTTAAACCCGGGGTAAAGGCGAACGTGGGCTGGGTATGGATGTCGCTCCCGTTTTCAAGATGGTGTTCTTATTCCTCCGCCTCTATCTCTTGAAGATAGGTCGGCTTCAGACGCGAAGTTAGCGGCGGGAGCAAGTCGCAGGAGAGGCTGCGTCCGGTCCGGACTCGATGGTGACGAGGCCCGCTGCGGACGAGGGCCCTTAACTTTTAGTTTGTCTTTTTCTTTGTTTGTTTTCGGCCTATGATGCCGATTTTGTATTGTACCTCGAACTTTTAACTTTATGAATGAAGATTCAATTAAGTAGTCCATTACGTACTTTCACCTTCATGCGTAAAATGCACATTGGATAGTTTTAGACCGGGCCGTGGTCTTTAAAGGATTAGAGTCCGCTTAGTACTCTTCGGTGTCGAAACAGGTGCATGAGTAGGGGTGTCTAAATATACCACGCTACGAGGTTCGGAGTCGTTATCGGGATTTTTAACCAAGGTAAGGGTGAACGGTCACATACTCATCCGTGGTCGTCGTCGGGACACACTTTGACCATGTGGACCTGATCAGGGTCCGGTATGACTATTCGCCTTCTTACTTAGGTGTCAATTTCGATGCATCAAAATATTTACCGGGTGTATGGACCTCGGTGTCTGCTCCCGCTTATTTAGCGAATCATTTTGATCCTCTTAAAATTGAACATTTGGTCGATAAACCATTTATTTATTCAAGAGATGATTAGCTTTACAAAGCGACAATGAAAGGAAAATTTGCGAAGGGAAATGGCTGAAACCAAAATAAGCTTGAAATAATAAATCAAAACTTAACTTGGACACGAGGTGTCCTTGTGGCATCTGGCGTGATCGGGCCTTAACTATAGTAGGCCCTCGGTTTGTCGCCATTCCATGTCCTCTTGATGGGTTTTCTTGTCAATGTTTCGAGAACATATGCTCCTTTTTCCAACTTCTCCTTGACTCGGACGGTCCTTCCCAATTTGCGGCCGCCTTGCCGTCTGGGCGTTCTTGTTACCGATGTCGGCCCTTCTTAGGACCAGGTCGCCCGGTCAAATGCCACAGGTTTGACCTTTCTATTGTGTTTCGCCGCCATCAATTGCTTGGCTGCTATGTCTCGGCAATGGGCCGTGGTCCTGACTTCATCTACCAGCTCCATCTCGGTTGCCAACGCCCTCGAATTCGATAGTTCTCCTTCCTCCAGGGTTCTAAGCCTTCTCCAAGATGGCTGACCAACTTCGACCGGGATCATGGCTTCGCATCCATATGTCATGCGGAAGGGTGTCTCTTGTGTAGCCGATTGGATAGTCGTGCGAATTCCCCACAAGACATTATAAAGGCTGTTCGACCCAACAGGTGCCGCCTCTTGCATCTTTTTCCGAAGTCCGTCCGGGATTACTTTGTTTGCCGCCTCCGCCGCCCGTTTGATTGGGGGTGTTCAACCGATGCAAAGTGATGCGTGATGCCGAGGTCCACCATCATGTCCTGGAAATTCTTGTCAGTGAACTGGGTGCCGTTGTCTGTCACTACCTCGGCCGGGATTCCGAAGCGGGAAAAAATACTCTGTTGGATGAAGCGCCGGATCCTTGCCGAAGTGATGGTGGCGAGCGGCTCGGCTTCAATCCACTTGGTGAAGTAGTCCACCGCCACGATTAGCCATCGAAGTTGTCCGGGGGCCGGCTTAAATGGTCCGAGTAAATCCATTCCCCATTTAAAGAAGGGCCATGGGGCCGAGATATATTCCATGTATGATGGAGGGGACCAAATGATTTTGCCGTGTTTTTGGCAACTATCACATGTTTTCACGAATTCGTTCGCGTCCTTTGCATGGTCGGCCAGTAGTATCCGGCCCTAAGTGCCTTTCTTGCTAATGCTTTCGCACCCATGTGTTGTCCGTTGATTCCTCCATGGATCTCGGCGAGGACATATCTACTTTCGTGAGCACCCAGGCACCTTAACATTGGGGTATGCAAGCCTTTTCGGTAAAGTTGATCGTCTACCATGGTGTATACCGCGGCCTCCGTATCGGTTTTGGGCATTCGCCGTTCGAGGGGGACAATTCCTCGCTCAATGTAGTCCTCGAGCGGCTTCCTCCAATCGGTGGCGTCGGATATGACCATTACGCAGGTCGGCTCTTCGACCTTTTGCTGTATGACGGTTCTATGGTTGGTCGTCCCTTTAGTCTTTGCGAGTTTGGACGGGATGTCGGCTCGACATTTTCCCCCTTGGTATATGGGTAACCTTCACTACTTCGAATTCACTGGATTTTCTTGACTTTGCTAAGGTACTTAGCCATTAGAGCCCTTTAGCTTGGTATGTCCCGTCTATCGGGCGGCGACGAGTTGCGAGTCGGTGAAACCAGAGACTCTTTGGGCGCCGAGCTCCTTGACTCCGCCGGAGTCCGGCCAGGAGCGCCTCATACTCGGCCTGATTGTTTGACGTCGGGAAATTCAGTTGTAGGGAGTGCTCGATCGTGACTCCTTCGGGGCTCTCTATGATGATTCCGGCTCCGCTTCCCTTCGCGTTGGACGAACCGTCGACGTATACCTTCCAGAGGTCATTGTTGCCGGGGTCGTCCTTAGTTGGAGTTAGTTCTCGGAGGAAATCTGCCAGAGCTTGTGACTTAATAGCATGTCGTGCTTCATATGTGATGTCGAACTCGGATAACTCAATGGCCCAACTGATCATTCGGCCTGCCAGGTCCGGCTTATGGAGTACCTGTCGAATGGGTTGGCTGGTCCGAACCGTTACCTTGTGAGCTTGGAAGTACGGGCGCAGTCTGCGCGCCGTCATTATTATGGTGAAGGCCAATTTCTCCAACTTCTGATATCTTAGCTCCGAGCTCTGCAAGGCTTTGCTCACGAAGTATATTGGTTCTTGGCCATTCTTTCCTCCCGGACAAGAACCGAGCTTACTGCTTCCTCCCCAACCGATAAGTAGAGGAAGAGGGTTTCGCCGGGCTGTGGTTTCGATAGGACCGGCGGAGTGGCCAGGCATTGCTTAATCTTTGAAAATGCGGCGTCACACTCCGGGTCCAATTTCTGAGGTGTCCTTTTTAAGCAACTTGAAGAAAGGCAAGGCGCTTTCGCACGATTTGGGCAAAAACCTAGTTAGCGCGGCCAACCGCCCGTCAATTGTGGACTCCTTTCTTGTTTACGGGGGCTGCATGTCTAATACGGCCTTACACTTATCCGGGTTCGCCTCGATTCCTCGGGTGGTGAGCAAGAAACCAATGAATTTTCCGCCGGTATTCGAACGCACATTTCACGGGTTCAGCCGAATCTGATGCGCCCTTAACTTGCTAAATGTTTGCTCTAGATCTCGGATGTGATCGTCGGGATCATACGATTTAACGATCATATCGTCGATGTAGACCTCGATGTTATGGCCGATCTGGTTCTCGAAAACCTTATTCATCATCCTCTGGTAGGTTGCCGAGCATTTTTTAGGCCGAACGGCATGACATTATAGCAGTAATTTCCCTTCTCTGTAATGAAGGAAGTGGCTTCTTGGTCATCCGTGTGCATGGCGATCTGGTTATAGCCGGAATACGCGTCCATAAACGATAGAAGTTGATAGCCGGATGAGTTATCTATGGGGCTCTCGTTCTTTTCTTCTGAGCTACCGGTGTTGACCCCGGCCGTATGGCCAATTTATGACAGCAGAAATTGGGATCTATACCGGGTACCTCGGCCGCGCTCCATGCAAAAACGTCTCGATTGTGGGCCAAAAACTCTTCTATCCTCAATCGCAGGTCGGGGGTCAGGGTCCTGCCTATTTTCGTACTATGGTCTGGATTGTTTCGGAGTACGAGGTCTTCCACCTCTCCTTCGGTTCGGCCGAGGCTTCCCCTTTTCTTCTCGTAAGTCCAACTCGATCATATTAATCGGATTTTGCATCTTTTGGTATTCTGGATCCATTGGGTCGGATTTTGCTTTTATGTTGATTGTTTCCACGTAACAACTGCCCTGGACTCTTTCGATCGCCCTTGACGGTAACGACTTGTTCGTTATTGCCTATCATTTTTATCTTCGATGCTTCGTAGATACCAGCATGTCCCAATTGTGGATTGTTGGTCTTCCTGGGATGATGTTGTAAGGGGATGGGAAGTCACCACAATAAATCTTACTCTCTCGGATTTGAAACCTTCCTTTGTTCCAAGAGTGAGTCGGAGATCCATATATCCCTTTGGAGGGGATAATTCGCCATTAAACCCCACGAGAGTGGTCTGGCATGGCTTCAGGTCCTCCTGATCGAGGTTCATTCTTTTGAAGGCATCCCAAATGATGATATTTGTCGAGCTCCCTGAGTCTATAAATATCCTCTTGACTCGGCAGTTGACCAGGGTTCCAGTAATTACAAGGCCATCTTGATGGCCGGGGAGTACATCGGCCATGTGAGGTCGTCCGGTTTTGTCAGTCACGTGTGATTCTTCTTTAAACTTAGGTCGGTCCCTTATTGAGAGGACTTCCTTTAGATATTTCCTCCTTTGGCTCGCCGTATCTCCTCCCCCTCCGAAAGCTCCACTGATAACATTGCAATCGAACTCGGCCTCGGGAAATCCGCTGTCCTCAAATGCCGGCTTCTGCCTCTTGCCCTCTCTTTTTCTCTCAGGGTCCGGGCTGTTCGATCGGTCATCCTGCTTCGTTTTTCCTTTGTGCGCCCCTGCGTTTTAATCACGTATTGACGCAGCTTTCCTTCTCGGACGAATTTCTCAATGGCATCGCGAAGTTCATAGCATTGATCCGTGGTATGCCCTTACAATCGTGAAAGGAACAATAACGGACTGGTCCGTATTGGACCGTTTCTGAGGGATGAGGTTTTCGACCTTCTGCATCTCGGTCGACGCTACTTCCCTCCATAGCTGGGACCGGGGCACATTAAGAGGGGTATAATGGTCATATTTATTCTTCGAATCCGTCCTTGGCTTAGATTGTTTGCTATCTGGTCCTCTTCCACGGCGATCTTGCTTGCGACCCTCGGACTGGCCTTTATCCCTTGGCGGGGTGTTCTTGTCATGGTCCCTTTGGGCATTTGCTTGGCACATTTGTTCCACCTCAAGATACTTCTTTGACCGCGTCATGAAGTCTTTTAAGCTCTTGGCCGGCTCTTTGAAAAATGATTCAGCTAGTCGGCTCGAGCTGTCTGTGCCATCGGCCAAGAGGTGTACATGCACTTCCTCCTTTAACTTCGAGGACTTGCGGGGCCGCATGGTTGAAGCGATCCAAGTAGCTTTGGAGTAATTCGCCGGGCATTGCTGATTTTGGATAAGGTATACTGAGACTTCGGTTGTTTCTTACTAGTTGCGAATTGCAACTCGAAAGCCTTTGCCAAGTCATCAAATTTAGTTATCGACCCTGGGGTCAGGGTTTGTAACCATTTTAAGGTGGTCCCTTTAGGGTTGTGGCGAAAACCCTACTTATGATGGGTTCTCCAAGGCCTCTACACATCATGATCGTTTGGAAATCGTCTAAATGAGTCGTTGGGTCCTGCGATCCGTCGTACTTGCTGAACTCGGTGAGGTTCAACTTTCCTGGGAAATGTGCCCTGAGGATCTCGGGTGAAAAGGGGCTGCTGGCTTTGCCTTCGGCGTATCTTCCTTGCCGAGAATCATGTGGGGGAGGCCGGGACGACCCTTCGATCCGGACGACTTCTCCCTTCTTGATTCTTTGGTGGAAGAGGCCGCCCTTCTTGTATTGTCTATTGTCCTCTGCCGTCGGAAACTATGACCTTCTGGTCGGGTTCCCATGTTTTGTCATCCGATCATAGTGGTGTCTCTAGATTCCCTTCTTCGGTCCCGCTCGTCCATGCGTTGAAATTGAAGAGTATAACGTTTGTCCATATTCTCGATGCGTTTGATCATGGCGAGTGTCCGTTATGGAGTGCCAGGAAGTCCGGATTTTGGAAGCCTCGGGCCTCTGATTTACATCTGGGTTGGATTTTTGTGGTTCGCGGCAATGTCCTCGCGCTGCGATGAACCCGTTTCGGACTCATTTTCTTTTTCGGGTTGATCGTGATTCGGGACATGAGGTTCCTCAAAGCGTTCTTCCACTGCGATAGCCGGTCTTCGTCGTCTGCTCATTACCACCGAGAGGGTTGGTCGATCGCTCGGTGTCTTTGTGGTTGCCGGGGTGGTTGACGTTGCTCTCCGGTTGTTCGAACCATCTCCATTGCTTCGGCTAGTACTGCGCGTATTAACCCTCATTGGTCACGGGAATTGAAGTTTATCGATCCCCACGGTCGGCGCCACTTTGCGGTGTAGAACACGGATGTCCAGCCGCGTGTATGGGCCGAGTGATTTGATATTGGATCAAGGGTCTCGGCACAGGTGTGTATGTGAAACGCACGGGAGAGACGAGATCACCGAACACAACCAAGCTCTTAGCCGAGGGGGTGGGTGTGTGCTCGGTGTGGCAAGTATGTAAAGTAGTCTAGGTTTTGAGCGTGTGTACCTTAGGGCTGTTTGACCAGTGTATTTATAGGAAATACACAGGGCGGCATTCGCGATATATCGGCTTGTAATCTAAACTGCCTATCTCCCTACGCATACGCTCCTATATTTCCGGGGTAGTTGAGATATCTTCGGATCGCTATTATGGCGGATCTGATATATTTGCCTGCGTTTGGGCCCTATTGCGATTGGGCCTTATCCAGGTCCGTAACACTTCAAAAATTTTAAAATGGAATAATGTTATTCTTTATCGTTAAAAAATCAACGGTCAATATTGACCATAAATTTTTTAACTGTTAATGTTAGTTTTTTAATAATATGGAGTAAAATTGTTAAGTTTTAAAATTGTCAAATGACATTAAACCTAAAAAAATTTCTGAAACAATATTGCCCATTAATAAAAACCTTTTTACAACTTAATCACGTAAAAAACAATCAATAAATGTTTAGATGGAAAAGGGGAAAAAAATTTTATCAAAAGTCCTACGGGTCGCCAGACAAAATGGGACCCAAGGATTGGCGAGTTGTTGACTGACGATGGTGACGTGCCAATGGCAGGTGTTTCCCACTAATTAATTATACGGCTGTGATGTAGCTAAGGGTGATGATGAGAGTGGAGAGTGGAAACAAATGAGAGGTGGGCCCACCAGTGCGTATTGGAAACTGAAGACACATTCCCACTGGAATGAGGGCTCCCTCCTTTTGAGTCTGGAGTAAATTTGGATAATTCAGATATTATTTTTTTTATTTTTTATTTTTTTAAAAAAATTATTTTAATAGATACAGAATCTAAAATAAAAATACTCTCTCAACTAACATTTTTTCAAAAAATAATTTTTTTAATTCAAAAAGCAGCAATTGAAAAAAATAAAATCTGGGCCGGGCCGTCAGATCTGGACGGTCCAAATCAGATAAGCAAATGGCACCAAAACTGGTTCCCATTCCCACTATGTTCAGTTCCATCCTATTTAGGAAGGGCCTGTTTGATTAAAAGGGAGGAAAAATGAACCATCCTCTCATTTAGTTCATCGGCAGGGGTAAAATGAGAAGAAAAATGGAATCATTGGGAAAAATTGGGAGAAAGGGATTCGTGAGATAATTTATTGGTGCCTTGGGAAGGAACTAGTAAAAATGCGAAAAATGAAGAAAACGGTTGAGAGAAATGGAAAGGGAAATGAATTAGGGATTGAATTGCATTGATGAAGAAAATAGTTAGAATTAGTTTAAAATAAAATATATTTTTTTCAACTATAAAATTATTTATAAAGACGACAAGTGAGAAAAATAATAAATACAATAAAAAAAAAAGTAAAAAACACACAATAAATATTTTAACTTATATTTTCCATACAAGTGATCATTAAAAACCCCTCACCTGATCCCCACCAACCAAACAGATCCTTTAGCTATGATGATGATGCGTTTGTTTTATTATTGCGTGTGATCTCAGCATGCCCCCTTCAATTCTAAATTCTAAGTTCCAAATACTGCAGCAATAACAACAAAATTTTATCCTTATAGATTGGTTGATTACATGATCGATCACATGATAATGTTATTGAACTCGATAAAAAACTAAATCTTTTGACAAATCGTTAACGAAGAGATCTCGCTCAATAATTTCATTAAGTATTTTCATCTGTCTTTCTCTACCCTTTTTGGCTGAGCTCCTAGTAACTTGATCTATTTTTTACTGGTATACTAATGGCCTTCTTTGTATGTGTCTAAACCATTTCAAACGATCATCTACCATTTTTTTTAATAAGTGTCACTCCAACCCTTTTCTATATAAGTTCATTACAAATATTAACTTTCATTGTATAACCACACATTCATCTCAACATTCTCATCTCATCTAGTTTGTACTCATATAGTCACTTCAAAGCCCAATATTCACTATGATAAAACATTGTTAGTCAAACAGCAACATGATTTCTTCAATTCTAGATCCAAGATCTCCATAATTAATCTATCAAGTATTAAAAAAAATAGTTAATGTTATAAAAATGAAGAAAATATAAGATAAAGATATAAGAGATTAGGGAGAGAAGATATAAGGGGAAATTGACCAAAATAAATTTTTTTTAAAAAAATTTACCTAATTAAATCAGATTGGAAATATTTTACTAAAATAATGCAGTTGGTGGCGTAAGGACAGGTCACGCCACTAACACAAAATGTGTCAGTTTGTAAAAAAGTTCACGCCACTAGTGTACTATTTATAGAGATAAAAATGTTTATATTTCCCCAAGTCAAATCTTCTACACTTCCTTCGCACGGCATGTCAGTTGGCAGGAGGGAATTAATGAACGTGAGACCCACCTCTAGATATTATATAGGAGAATTACATTCAGGTCCTAAGGAAGGAAAAAAATTACAAAAAAGTCACTTGAAATCACAAAATTATCCAGAAGTTCCAAGGAAATTTTTGTTGTAAATACATACATTTCCTGTTGTAAATACATACATTTTCTGTTGTAAATGGTTTGGGACTTTTTTGATATTATTTGTACAAAATTTTTTAAATGTTGTTGTAAATACATACTTTTTCTGTTATAAATACATATTTTTTCGGTCAGGTGTTTAAATGTTGTTGTAAATATATACTTTTCCTGTTGTAAATGGTTTGAGACTTTTTTTATATTATTTGTACGGAATGAAAATTACTTTTCGTGTTGTTGTAAATATATACTTTTTCTATTGTAAATATATACTTTTCCTGTTGTAAATATTTGTATGTATTTACAACACGAAATATATGTATTTACAACAAAAATTCTCTTGAGACTTTTTTTGTAATTTTATGATTTCAAGGGACTTTTTTGTAATTTTTTTCCTTCCTTGAGACCTGAGTGTAATTCTCCCATATTATATAATATAATAGGAATGTGAAAGTTCAAGAGTGGCACATCCACGTAATTAACATATTCATAACAGTTAATTATTTATAGAATATTGTGTTGATTTTTTTAAAATATTATTTTGGGAAAATTTTAGAAAAACACATTTAAAATAGCGAAAAGATCAATTAGGGAATCTAATATCACAAATCCCAAGTTAGGTCTATTAGAGGAATATGAGATTTGTAAATATTTTCAAATGGCCAATATACCCCTGACAACATTTGGCTAGCTCAAATTATCAATATGTATATTAAAGTTGATAATTGTGATTTTTAAGTTGTTATTCTTTATACCTAAGGAGTCAGTGACGTCTTTTGTGGCTTCAAAACATTTGCATATAAGGTTGTTGGTATTTGGAAGCTCAAGTTATCAATATGTATACTAGTGTAATTAATTGCAATGCATAATCAACTTATGTTTAGAGAATAACAATCTAAGAATAACAATTAACAACTTTCGCATACATATTGACAATTTGAACTCCCTAAATGTTGTCAATGGCAAATTGAACACTTGGAAAAAAAAATTCAAATATCATATTCTTCCCATATTTCTGACTTATAATTTATGATATTAGACTCCCTGATTTGTTTTCCCCCTTATTTTAAACGTATTGTACTAGGATTTTTTTCCCATTATTTTTTATCATTTTCATTGAATATTACATCATTAATAATCATAAAAACCCCTAAATATATCTAGTTAATGTAGACTTCAATAAAAAAATTATAAATTTGGGAAATAAAGTGAATTAAAGTCCTATATTTAGGAATAAAACAAACATCTTTACTAGTTTTTACATTTAGGGTTGAAGGAATATGCATAAGGAAAATAGTTAGATCAAGTTCCTTATATTCATTTCGTCAAATCTTCCAATCACACGTGACCATATGTTCTATTTTTCTAAATTATTATCATTTAACTCTAAACCTGTATAAAAATAAATTGGACATATTATCATATGTGGTTGAAGTGATATAATACATACAAGGAAGTCTAGCACAACACACACGCATATTATACATGCTTCTTTTTTTTCAAAGGACAATTGGGTCCGTATGGGATAGCAACGGTAAAAGTGACTTTTTTCTGATGGACTTTTTCTGATGTAATTTGTGATAGTGGTGGCAGAAGTGACTTTTTTTCTGATGGACTTTTCTTGATGGACTTCTTTTCTGATGGACTTTTTCTGATGCGATTTGTGTTGAAGATAGCGGTGGCAGAAGTAATTTTTTTTCTTGATGACACTTGTTTGACATAGCTTTTAAAAAGATAGATGAGATAGAAAATGAAGGAAAAGGGCATGAATTATATATATGCGTGTGTTATATAAAATGTGATAATTGGGGATAAAAAAAATTAAAATTAAATATAAATTTGCTAAATAAAATAGTAAAATTACCATTAAAAAAATTACAACACAATGAAGTGCTTAAATAAACATGTCCCCTACAAGTTGGTTTCTAATTTGATCATGAAGACGATTAATACGTGTTAAAGATAATGATGAGGATGCTTCATCAACTCGATCATCATTAGGGTCAAACCAGGCAAATTGGAGCATTCATTTAAAAGAGGAGAGGAGAGAAGCATGACCAGGTGAATTGAAGGAGAAGAGAAGCATTCATTGAAGGAGGAGAGAAACATCTTTTTTGCTTTTTACTGATGGGGCAATGGTCCTTTTTTAGGGCTCAGAGAGAAATTGATGGAGAAGTAGCTGATGGGATCAGAAGCCCCATGATGTGGCTTTAGAAAAAAAATCAGCTTCAAACCTTGAAGCTCATCAAATAAGAAGCTATTCCAAACACTCATTTTTTGAGCTTTCACTTTTGTTGGGCTACAGATGGACTTATTTGAGCTGTGGCAGCTATCCCAAACTGGCTCAATATCATACATGCTTTTCAATTATATTTACCTCAACTAAATTTGGGCTCCACCATTGTTTCACTTGCTTGGGACGGACCCATACTTGATATGCAAGTATCACAGCTTTAAGTAACAGTTTTTGAGGGTACCATTTTGATTTGATTTGCCATCTTTTAATTAAAAACATTAAATTGAGAGATCCCACTTCAAATGGATGGAAGCTAAAATATAGGCATGTAGCATCACTCGTTATAAACAACATTCAAATTGACATTGATAAGAGAAAGCAATTGGTCAAGTCGCTTACTTTTGCAATCTTGGGTTACATTGAATTGCAGCTCAAAACCCCACTCCACTTCATTGCTCAAGGACACGGGTATGATTTCATTTTCATTAAAAGTAATGATCTTGTAATTTTCGAACCATGACAATCGTTTAAGAGAAACAAGTATCCAAACGTAGAATTAAACTATATCTTTTATTAAAGTGCTAATTCTAGCCTATGTTAGGCTATACATCATTCAGACAATAACATAAACTGCGTACGAGGAGAGATTCCTCGACTATAAAACCCCAAGAACAAAAAGGGAAGTTCTACCATATTGAGATAGGGGGAAAAAATACCAACAAAAAAGACTCAACCTTTGGAGTCAGCTTCCAGAGACAAATCTAGTTTATCTGGCAACCTAAAATTATTGCTTCCTCTGTCTTATTACACACAATTAACAGGTACCAAAAAAAAAACAGAGAGAAGATTTTTCAGACAGTATCAATTTAGATTCAAAGAAAAAAGAATCAATGAAAAAATGATGCACCGCTAGTGTTAAACTGCTAAATCCCACCAAATATAATTGGGCAAAAGGGGGGGAGGGGGGAACTACTACATTTTATCTTAATCCTAGTGGCAGATATTGAACATCCTTTAGTATCTGTTGTAGGAGAGCTACAATCACATTTTTTTCCCTTCACTAGCAAGCAAGCCAAACACAATTCTGAAACATTTGACTGTAACTTCCCTTTTAGAAGAAGATACAGCAAACTGAGAAAAGAATATTAGGGTTGGAAGGAGAGAAATTAAAACAAAAGGAGAAAAAAGAAAAAGAAAAAAAAGACAGGTGCTGCCCATCCAGAAACAAAATCAGGTCTGCCTACCCGGGAATTCGGTACCAGCCACTTCTGGATCTTTCCTAAAAAGCTGTCTGCTAATAATTTTTTCTTTGAAGGGCGCTTGTAGTGTGAGAGTTAATGTAGCCTCCAACTCAATGGGTGTTAGGAAGAAAAAAAAGCCTTCTTCTCCACAGCAACCCAAAAACTGGGCAAATTGCATGTCCTCCTCTTTCAATCATCACCTTTATGCATAGTACATGTACAAACTATTTGCAGCAGCACAGGCAATCGAATTTTCGGTTGGGTGCCATGCTAAGTGCAGCAACTTTGTAGTGAAATCAAAAGAGTTCCCATTTGCATCAACACCTGGACTATCAGCTCCTGACAAGATTAGAAATATTAGAAATCAATATAGATATACAAAAAGCACGTGGCATGTGTGTGTGTACAAGCGCAAGATATTCACTCCAAGAGATACCAATTATAAAAATTACCTCGCCTTACAACTCGAGTTAAACTACTTCCCAGTGATCTAGCTGGCCTTGCAGGGGTCTGAACTTGTCGCCTGAGGCAACCAAAAAACTAATTTAGATGATAAGATGCTTCAAAAAGTACGCTTAGTGACAGAGCATTCAGTAACATTACCTCATTGGATTTTTACTGGCTTCCAAGGTTGTAGCCTCACCACTTCCTGGGGTGCAGCCAAACACACGAAATAGGTTGCTGATACCACAAGGTATATATAACTAGTAAGAAAAGGTCAAACAATTTCAATGATCATAGAACCAAAGAGGGGATAAGCTGGTAGCACAAACCTGTAAGAACCAGTTGCTACACGCGACCCATCGCCACTCAAACAACACTCGAACTTGTCAAAAATTGAATCATTTTCATATAAATCACATAGCTGGCACATTGAAATGAAAGCATACATATTAGAACTCAAAAAAGCAGCAAAATTCAAGGCTCAATATTTCTCAATAGAAAGGAACCCAACCTTAGGTCTTAGATATTCATGAACCTGGAAAGTTGCAACTGGGCCAGAATCCATATTAATGTCCCACAACTGCAGTCAAGTGACAATAACAAATGAGAAACTTCCAGAGTAAGAAATTTTCTAAATGAAAGGTAAACTCGTCTGATTTAGAACAGAATAGCATAATGCACAGAAAATAAAGTCACAACAGTAATATATGGGCATGTTCTGCCAAACTATCAACTGTAAATGCAAGGAGCATAAGAGAACAGCATTGGCTCGCTATAAAACCAGCATATCTCACTTTATCAGACAGTATTCCAGTAAATTTATCAAAAGTTTTACAGAAGAGTGGATTCTGATATTTCAAACCTTTAGAGTCATGTAATCACGACTAAGAACATATCTTCCATCCTTCCCAAATTTTATATCAGAAATCGAAGCAATAATCTCTGTAAAAAACGACCTGGACCCTGGGGCCTCCTGTTCCTCAAACCTAACCAGACGATATTTGCTTGTTAGAGCCTCAAACACACAAGAAACTAATGTAAATTTATGGTGCAATAGGTTTGAAAAATGCTTTCCTCAACAAGTCCCAAGAAAGGGGAACAAATAATCATCCCTGAAACTAGTCTATCGGGTAGGTGCTTGATAAGAAAGTGTAAGCCTGGTAGGGAGGAAGGCGAGACTTATTTGTTAGGAACGACTGAGAAAACAAAAGATGATGAGCTTACAATTTGGCATGAGTATCACACAATGCTGATTGGCGCAGATCAACAAGACGAATTGAACCCTTTGAACTGCTATAGGCCAACATATTACAATGGGTAGGGTGAAACTCAGCAGATGTTATAACCTCTGTGTAATCAAACATCCAAGGTCAAGATTCACCCAACACATCAAGTTGAAACCAAGCTGACATAAAAGTGAAGGAAATTTAAAACTACGGAGTGCATACAAAAGGAGAAGTTGACATAAGTCTAAAATTCATCCAACCGAAACAAAGAGAACCAGGAAAAACCTGGTTATGAAGCCCTATCATGAACATACTATAAAAAACATGAGGGAAGAACAAATAAACATTTTTTAACCCCACAAGGAACTAACAACAGAGCAAGTAAAAGTCACAGTTATGCATTTTTGCCTTGAATGTTGGAGAATTACCCTCCACAAGGGCATCTTTGCCTGGCAATAAGCTAGGTCAAATGCATTGCAAAGCCATAAAAAGATCTGTCAATAATTTAAGCCCTCCTAAACAGTTCTTCAACGGCACATGATTTCAGGAAACCACTATCTAAGAGAGGAGATGCATCATTACAGGGAAAAATACCATATTTACTTTCTAATGCTACAAAAATGTTTTCATCTTCTTGCTCTCTCTCTCTGAAGTGTCTACATATATTAATCAAAAAATTTACTACCAACAATTATTGAAACCATGAATTTGAGGCTATGGGGTGAATTCTGAGCTCTTCTTAGTTTCATCCATTAATTTGTATCCTTCAATTATAGTGAATCAGCCAACTTTCAATATTTTGCATTTACCTTCTAAATCAAGATGCCTAAAACCCATTGAAAATTATGGTACTTCACATTTATTATAGCATGATTTAGTAGAAATAAAAGTAAAATGCCAGTAACTAGAAAATCCACAAAAAAGGTTTGTTCGGAATTACAATTAACAATTTAAAATTTTGATTCAGAAAATGACCATTCTGCATATCTGCAATTTCTATTCACAAGACTGATACTTTAAGAAAGTGACCTCAAATAAAGAGACGATGAAATTTACAAGTACGGTCAACAAAGTCAATGAACACAAACAAGTTTCCATATAACAGACCGCAATAATTAAGCTCCGTCAACTGATAGACCATGAATCGTGATATTAAAAAACAAACAACTCACTCGAGCAGATAGAACAAAAATTGCACAAGATCAACTACAAAAGATAACCACTTTCGCTTGATAGTTTACACAGCTACCAACTATGAAATAAGTTTAGTACATATAAAGTGGTGGAACCTTACCAGTCAGATCCTCCATGTTTGCAGGCTTTACATCTACAATATTAAAACTTTGATTGCTAATTTCTAGGTTCCACAAATTTATCCGCAGATCATCAGCAGATATGAAAGTTTCGCCATCACTACAAATATGAGCAACACATCCAGGCCATGTTGATTAATATTCATTTAAGTTTGAGAAAACCATACAAGACACGAAAGAACAATGAAAAATGAATTCTAAATAGTACATGAAAAATATCAAAAACCATGTATTTTGAAGAGAAAAATAAATAAATAGAAGCCACATTTTAGGGGCAAAACTAATCACTGTTTCAGAAAGGAACCATGAGAAAAAAATGAAATCAAGATTTGACACTGAGCAACTTATAAACAAAACAAGAACATTAGGGATTTATCCAACTCCACCCAACTTAGATAGCCAAACATACAATGTACTAAAAAATAAAAAGCTATAATCACCTGTTACTTGATATAGAGTTTATATGATAATCATGAGCATGGGCGTATACTCTACGACATCGAGCCAGGAGGCTCGTCTCATGGCTGGTTACCTACATATTGCATAACTGAGGTGTTATTAATGTAAAGTATCAATAAGACTCTGACAAAGTTAAAGTCAGAAAAAGAAACTTTGCCACAGCAATCTCTTTTGTCTCCCACTTTTTTATAGTACCAAGACCCACAGCAATCTCTAGTTTTTCCCCCAAGTGGAGGGGAGGATCTACACATGCATCCTCAAAAATGGCAGGAATAAGCACTATCAGCAAAATTTGGTAGTTGATTGTATAACATAGATGAGTGCTTCTTCCCAATCAGAAAAAAAAAAGCATGTACAAGTACAAATAGGATCATCAATGTTTGACCACATGAATCAAAGTGCTTTTCTCTAAATTAGACTATTACCATTAGGAAAAAATCGGTGCATATACCATCAGCATTTTTCAATTTACAGCCTTGAGTAGCATGATGAATTCCAAAGGAAGGGCAAAAAACAAGAAAGAAAGAGTAGCATGATGAATTCAACCAGAAATACACAACTAAAACACTTCTCAAGAACGCCTCCCAAACAACACACACAAGATGGCAGCAGCTCAGTCTTCACACAAAAAGCATGGCCTTGTGAGGTGATGTTGATATTTCATATTGTCTTATATTTATTAGCTCAATATAGCCCCATGAAAAGTCATAAGGTAGGATCTTATCAACTGAGAAACATATAATTGAAAAGAAAATGAATTGCAAAAAGAAGCACTTAATACAACTACCACAGGTAATCTTAACGCTGGGATGCCCCCAGGTGGAAAGGAGAAGTCATTGGTCAGATAGTTGTATGATTTATCTGGAGATCCTCCATTGGCAAGATATGGCCTAGGGCTACTCGAATTACTTGAACTAGCAATACTGCTGATACAGCCATTCGCTATTGCTTTTGATGGGTCAACATTCATCTCAGATATTTTCTTGACCTTCTTTTCTTGAACCTGTTCAACACTTCAACTCTCAGATGAAGGCAAAGAGAATAAGTAGTCTAGGAGATATCATCAATTATTTTATCCATATTAAAACCAACCAATAAATCACATCCACTTCAACTCATTACAAATGCATAGGAAAAGATACAGCACTAATGACTCAAAACACTTCGATTACAATGTATTTCACAGCATGCCCTTCTTTAAATTTACTTCATTTCTTCAAAACATGTGATCAATGCAATGGCTCCAAGCCTTTAGTAAATAGTACAAAGTACAAACAGTGACTGAGGAGATTAACAAATGGCGTCACTTCCAACCGTGAAAATCCACAAGACCATATTAAATGGTACAGATAAAAAGTCATCCCCAAAATGCAAATTTTATTAGTTGGCTAAATAACCAAACCATCATAATTTCTAAATGTTGAATCATAGTAGATTTAAAGTATAATTCAAAAATATGTAACTCAGAAGCTAAAAAAAATCTTCATAGGAAGATACACTGGTGAAAAAAGTGTGAGGATCCTTCAGTGTTATTTATTCAAGGTACTTGTAGAGTTCAAAGATAGAATGACACAAAGGATGGAAGCACGTAGGGGCGCACTTCTTCCTTTTTCCTGTAACCTCTTTTCTATCTTCTCTCAACAAATCCTCCAATAAAGAACTCTAGGGTCCATACTCAGAGAAATTAAGTCAAAAAAGATGTCAAACGAACATTCACAAATCTGCAACCCTTGAGCATAATCTATTCAAGGATTAAAAAAAGAAAGCACTCAGCATGCTACAGGCAGACATTAATTTCTTACCTTCCAATATTTAATGGTTTTATCATTTGTAGATAGAAGAAACAAGGCACCATTAGCTGTTTGGCACCATCTGATTTTGTTTATTTTCTCTTCAATTTCCAAGCTCTTTAGGTAATCGAACTGACAAAAAGAATGATCAAGTTACAAAACATTAATATTTATTTGCCATAACAAGTTGATGCATCAATCAAAAACAAATTATTATTACCTCAGGTTCATGACTCTGAAACTCGGTTTTATATCGGAACTCAGGATGCCTACTTATCGTATAATCCACACTTTCCAAATCCCTTCTTGATCCTCCATGCTGTATATTACAGCATCCATCCATTTATATAAAACAATGTAAGTACATAAAGTGAAATCATCAAAATAAAGTTTGTTACAATAATAACCTGCAAAAGGAACAGCCAAACTTACATCTTTCGTATCTGTCCTCTCAAATAGAACTACTCGACCACCACGATCACCAGTAGCAAGATGATCACCAGACTTGTCAAATTCAATGGCAGAAATTATATCCACTGGGAAAGAAAGGTAGGGAAATTAACAAATGTTCACAATATCCAGCAACAAAACCTAACACAGTTATCCCCCACTCTGTACTGGAGAGATTCACCATTCTGTTGATGTTATCTAGATATCTAGAGTAAATGCCCTATGATCAACTAGTCTAATCCAAACAGACCCCACATCAGGACAGCAATGATTTCTAGTCCCTTGATCCACCACTTAACTAAAATTTGAATAAGCATGAATCTAATAAGATAATGAGGTGCAGCTATCAGCATGCCCAGTACTCCTTAGCCCTTAGATCATTCAACCTATAAACAGCCAGCTCGCACAGTCTCTCACATGTAAAAGCACCCAATCCATATTCCAGTTGATGATACTTTCTAAATAACTTTGACACAATCCTACATCACCCAGTAATTAGAATATCAGTCAAAAGACTTCCACTCAAGAATCTAACATCACCACCATCATGACTACTGGTAATCCAAACTGGCATCGTTGACCAAACTGTCACTCGTCGCTTTACACAAAGAACCGCTGGCAATACAAGCACCAGCTATAAACACGGCGAAATATAACCATAAAGTCTAACAGCCCAGCTTCACACTGAATCATTCAACCTAGTAAAATCACGATGCCCTCAAAAAAAGACACCGGGTAATAAATAAAAAGCTAACGATCAAAGAATCCATTGCACGCATGAAACCCAGCATTCCCCCAAATCAAATAAGACCCCAAATTACACAATGGCCAACGAGCCGAAACAAGAGGTAATTGATGAACCTGGATCCAAAATAGATCGCAAGCACAACCAAACCCTAACCCCAGTATACGCAAAATCTTTCGATTGGATCCAACAAGTCACAGACACGAATCCTTCATACAGCGTATTACAATTACCTTCCTGAACTTCCTCCCCGGCCGTACGTTCACCAAAAACCTGCGAGAATTTCCACTCCAGCGGCTGCGGTGGACCCGCCGGAGCTGCGACGACCTCATCGCCACCGTTCATTTGTCGGGAAATGGAATCAACTGCCCCGGAAAAACACGAGTGAATCGGCCAATCTAATCAGCGCATCGAAGATCGCTTTCTGTTCCTACAAGATCATAACTTCAAAGACCCATATGTTTTCATAACATTCATTGGATTTCCAGTTGAACAATTGAAACACACGAAAGACAGACCAAAAATTTCCCTCTCCCACAACCTTTTCTCTCTGGGATTTTTCTGACTTCTCTCTCTCTCTCTCTAAAAGGAGAAAAATGGGAATTTTGAGACTAAAATGTCCAGGCAAACCGTTCTATTTAGCGTTGGAGAAGCAAAACACGCACACAGGACAAACACACACATACACCAAAACACTTGTTCTAGTTCTTTACTTCTTTAGTCTCAAAAAATAGGATTTTTCGTACGTAAATTTATTAATTCCCTATTGTATGATAACCTCACCCGCTTTTCACACAGGGAGGTGAAATACGAGATGTGATTGGACGATGACGGGTGGTGGTCAGAAAAAACACTCGCAGAGGGGGGGAGGGTGATGACCGTAGGGACAGGCATGTAAGATAAGAAGAATAAATTTAGAATATTGAGATTTGATTGAATTAAGAAATAAGAAATTGTGAAAGTCCCAGAAAAATGTGGGAAGAAAAAAAGTAAAGAGATGAGATCGTATGAAATGACAGGCGTACCCTTGCCTTTTCTGTTTTTTTTTTTCCTGAGAGAGATAAAAAAGGGAAAATCTGGTCAAGAGGACAAAAAAAGTAGTATAAAAAAAATCACAAAAAAAGTCTCTAAGAATTATAGACTCTAAATGTGATCTTGCTTCATTGTGAAGCACTCCTCATGTCAACACATTTTAGAGTTAGTTTTAGTCCTAATTATAAGAGCAAATTTTAACTTTTGTCAATTTTTTCCTATAATAAGCATATCTATATTTATTATTAGGAGCATTTATATATGTGTGTCTATATATGTATGTCTATATGTGTGTGTATATATGTATGTATATATGTGTGTACATATATATATGTATATCTGTGTTTGTGTTTGTGTGTGTACACCCACCCACCCACATAAATATATCTCTAAACATATATATCTGTGTGTGTATATATGTGTGTGCGCGCGCGCGTGTAGATAGATCTATATGTATACATATATACGCACATATATGTTTATATAGTAAGACCATTATTTCAATTAGAAAGCGTGTGAGAAGGAAAATTGGTCGGAGAGTATGTGGTGGGGTTGTAATTCACTTTTACTTATGTCATTTTAAATTTATATAAAAACATTTTAGGAAAATGAGTAAAATTAACTAATTTAACTCCTCTCCTTAATCCCTCCAAAATCAGTTAAATAGCTCCTATAATTAGGACCAGAGGGAGTATATGAGAAGTAATAGTTATTGACAAACTCATATATGTTAATTAAAATAGCTCAATTTATAAGTGTATGTGACTATATTGACAAATCATAGAGTGACCATTAAGAAACCTGTTTATGTTAACTAAAATAGCTTCTATTGATAAATGAATGTGACCATATTAATAAGTCGTGGTCATTAACAAAATTATCTATTAATAGAAGAATATATAATAGAACTTTTTTTTGTTGATATTTTTTCTAATATTTGGGGCTGACTGAGATTTTTTTTTGAATTACAAGGCGGCAGACACTAATGGTTTGAATTACAAGGAGCAGGATCGAACCCATGACCTCCCACTAGTTGAAGAGTACCCATACCACTAGGCTACAATGCCTTTGGGCTGACTGAGATTTTACCGATAGCAAAAATGATGCGTAAGTCATATCGATTGACAACTCCAAGTTCCTTCTTATTTTATATAAAAAGTAAAAAAATAAAAATAAAAATGGGCCTGAACACGACCATGATATCACATGACCAAACGGCGAGGATTGTACAACAAAGTTAAAAATAACCAGATTTTTGGCCCCTTTCACTCAATCATCTTTGCCACCAGCCGATCATGGTCAAGAACGTTTTTATTAATCTTTTTTTTTTTTTATAAGATTTTTTATTAGTCTCCTATGGTGAGTATATTAAAAAATATTTTGTTTACTAAACATAAGTATCTTCCTATTGAAGGTAATCTTGTTGGAGGTACTGTCGGACACTAAATGTGAACACCTTTTCTAATGTGAATTCAAACTTTGGTTCACCGGGCTAGCTCATTCCGCTAGACTAAACTTGTTGATTATTAAAAAATAATTGATTAAGCATGTTTTGGCAAAAAAAAAAAATTAGTTGTCCATCCAGTATCCAGAATGAAGCTCTGATTAATCTGAATCCGACTCGCGTCACACACCTGGCTATAGTGGGAGAATCTCCTAGTGGGGCTTTTCTGCATTTACAGGGCTCGAATTCAAGACATTATTTAAGTGACATAAGCCGTTTACCACTTGTGACAACCCCGAGTTTTCTTTAATGGAATGAATGTGAGTTTTTTGGAATTGGGGTTATGTGAAAAATAATATTGGGCTTTGCACTAAGATGGGCTTACTCTGTTTATTTTTTTTTATAAAACTCTGTTTATGGGCTTAATCTGCCATGTATAGGAATAGTTGGGCTACAAAATAGGCCCATATATATTTTTCATGGCCACAATTGAAGCCCAAGGTCCATAACAATTCCATGAGGCCTCAGTGGGCTTTAAGAGATCCATGACAGTCTCATTGGGATTCAAAATCTCAACTAGTTTGTGTGCTGGCTGGTATGGAAGAACCGTTGTAATAAAGTGTTTGAAGGCACCAGTGTTCAACCCAAAGATATCATCAATCAATGCATCCAATGTTATCTCATGGAAGGTGTTGAAAATGGGCGATTCAACCATTTGATCTTTCAGTATATTACGAATGGATTTTATCTTCGAATCGTCTTGTTCGTATTGGCGTCGACATGTTTGTTTGGAATAACAATTAAAGCTTTCAAATGTAGTTTTTTAATCATGATTTACGGTATAAAAGGTAAGTACGTGGGAGTAAGTTTATCTCAATCTGCGTAAATAAACACTTTTTGGGTGCTTGCGGGTGGTCCTATAAACAACTTGGGACAAGCTGCTTGTGGAGGATTAGTTCAAGACAATAAGAATGACTAGTTGATGGGGGCTATTCAAGCGGGTTTACAAAAAATTAAACTTGGCTATATAATTAGTGATTGTTGATTGTAGATCATCTCGTGCTTTGAGAGACGAGTTTATTGATATGAGATTATTAGTATTCTCATCCCATTTTTTTTGTGATTTGCTACTGTCCGTAAACCTTTAAATTAATGAATTTAGTGCTTGTTTTGTATTTAAAAAAATAGAGAAAAGCATCAATGTAGCAACTTTATTAAAAATTGTATCCAATTAAAGCAAATGGAAAACATTTTGCTAAAATAAGGCACTTAGTGATGTCGTGTCAAGCTACACCACTAGTGGCATGGAGATCCTTGACGTCACTCATTGAGTGACAACACAATTAAAGACGCCACTCAAGTGGCGTCACTACTCAAGTGAGTGGCGTCCATTAAATAAATAAAAAATATATAATAATAATAATAATAATGATAAATGATAAAAAAAAATGGAATAATTTAAAGCTCTACTTCAAGCATGTAGCTGAAATAACTCACTAAGAACGTCCTTTAAAAAATTACGCGGTACAATTTGATTATAACAATAGATCCCAAACTGGGGAATCTATATATTTGTTATACACCAAATATTTGTATAACAACAGTATTGATTTTGGGATCTGTACAAAAAAGTGTACCGCGTAAAAGTGTTTATATAACAAACAATAGTAGAACAACAATATTTGTATAAAAAAGTGTTTTTTTGTACAGATATTTGTTATACAAACACTTTTACATGGTACAATTTTTTATAATGATCCCAAAATCAATACTGTTGTTATACAAATATTTGGTGTATAACAAATATATAGATCCCCCGTTTTGGGATTTGTTGTTATAACCAAATTGTACCGCGTAATCTTTTAAAATGCGTTTTTAATGAGTTATTTCAGCTTCATACTTTTTTTCTTTTGACTCTAAATTAAATGAAGTAGAGCTTTAAATTATTTCACGTTTTTATCATTTATTATTATTATATTTAATGTTAATTTTTTTTTTTATTTAATGGTGAGTGGCGTTGTAACATCCCGACTTTTCACAAGCAGTATAAATTTTTTTTTTTTAAAACATCATTTCAAAATGATCAGAGTAGTGCACCGGAGCGATTGAGTAACTGATATATATATTAAAATACCCATGGTAGCATGTCTTGCTGTGTTTAAACGGTACAAGAGTGTTTTAAAAGTATAACAGAAAGAGGTCCTCAGTCGCTACTCCTAAGCGTGCTGCTTGTCCTTCTCCTCGATCCTCGGTCCTCCCGAACTGGACGCTATGTTAGAGGCGAGATCCAATTTACCACATTGGATCTCGGGTACGAGTTAACCTCATGTTTATATACAACATATATGTACGACGAGACATTCAAATATCTTGGCAACATTTACTATGATCGGACATAGGGAATACATAATCGAGATATGTATGGCAATAACAATACTGATCGGATGTAGGGTTAAAGCACAATGAGGAATGTACATAATCAGATATGCACGGCCGAACAATACGGTCGGATGTAAGGTTAAGGCATAATGGATAGTGATACGATCGGATGTATGACATGACAGAGAATAATACAGATCGGATGTATAACGAGACAACGATGCGATCGAAATACGAGACAACGGTACAATCGGAGTACGAGACAAAAGTACAATCGAGTACACACATGCGGAGGAAACACACATATTCATACAATAACCATCGAGTTAGTGTTACGGTGCGCGAACGTACCTTCGTTGTGGATTACGATATTTCTAGCACGTTTTACGGAAAATCGTGAAATCTCCAACAACGGCTCGTCGGGCGTAACGGCGGCAAATTAGGATTTCGACGTCCTATAAGAGTAATATCACTTCCATTAGTGATTTGATACAATAAGCGGCATTTTAGGTAAAAATTACCATTTTGCCTCACCCCTAATTGGCGGAATTTCGCGGCGCCGTTACTACGACAAATTTTCTTCCTGAAATTTTGCGAACTTCGACATAACTATGATTTTGAAAATATTGACTAAAATAGTCCTATCATATGATATCTAATCATAAAAATAAAGACTACTCTAGCTTTACTACTCTTGAAAGAACTAAAGCTTAAAGCTCGGTGCCGGAAAACTTACCCGAGCTTCGCTCTGATTTCCCAGAGCTCCTCTCTCTTCTTTCTCTCTCTATTTTCGGTTTTTCTCAAAGGAAGTGGTGTGAAATTTCCAAAGGAGCAAGGTCCTATTTATAGAGGATTTTGTGCTACTATTCACACTTTATCAGATGAATTCCGTGATCGGATCGCACACAGATTAGGTGGTACAATCTTGGCCATCCAACCCTTTCTCTTTCCTCCATATGACATCATCCCCATGATGTCATCCATGTACTTTTATGATGTCACTTACTTCTTCAAGAAGTTTTATCCGATAAAGTCTCCGATCGGTGTCAAGCAACGCGTAATCTCGGGAAATCTCAAAATTCGGTTAACTAGCTTTGAAGACCTTCTCTTCCATACTAGAAATGTCTATTCCAACTATTTTTCTGACTCTGCCTAGGCCATTTCAGTTGACGGAAGTTTTCTTGAAAACGTGTCCGAACGTGTCGGTTTGAAGCGAAAATCAGGAAGTTCCAGCTTATAGACATAGATGCACTGATTTCAAATATGTCCATAAAAATTCCCAATTCTTTCTCAGTTGTCACAACTCTAATTTTGAAGTCTTTACTTCCACTTTGGCTATCTGCCCTTTTCTCGAATTTCTCTATTTCGTCTTATTAGGAAAAGTCCTATTGACTTGAATTAACTTAGGGAGAGTTTAACGGAAGACAAAATTCCACTGATCATTTTTTTCCCCGACTTTGGAAATCCTATTCCTGGTTCTCTAGATAGGATCCGTTTCCTATTTTACATTTACTATTCACTTCAATAAATTATAATATATAATAATACCACTTTAATGAAAATATCATGATATTAAACTTTTGATCTTATCTTCAATTTGCTTGAGCAAATTTTGGTCAAAATCTGACCCCATTTTAATTTATATTTTCGTTTTTATTTAATTAATATAAAATAATTATTTAATAATTATTTTATATAATTTCTTACATAATTTTCCTATTGGTCCAAACTTGTATTTAGGCTTAAAAATACCTAAACTCAACTATTTTTCCCAAAAATTTCCAATTAATTAATAATTATATTTTTACTAATTTTCAACTATTTTTCACTAATTTTTGAGCTTCACATAATCATTTCTGAATTTCCTTTGCTTATGCTTAAGTAATTTGCTAATAAATACTTAATCACTCTTTTTCCATAATCGCAAGGGTATTATGGTCATTTCCTTACTTTTTGAGTATTCTTCTACAATTTCCCCAAGTTTGTAACTTAATAAATTACCTAAATTAGGGACAATATCCTTCCCTATTTTAAGTATATTTTTACTTGCTTCTTTTATAGCTTTCACAGGGTATTTATAACCCATAATGTGCTTAGAGACCTATTTGCAAATTCCCAAACGTTTTAGGGACCTAATTGCAAATTATCTAATTTCAAGAGAAATTACCTTAACAACAAGGTAAATTCAATACAAGGTGTTTGAGACCTCATATTCACCTATTTTCAATAGGTATATTTATTCATTTATGATATTTTCCCTAAGTCGGATTTTGGGGTGTTACAGGCGTCAGTCGTCACTAATACTTGAGTGGCGTCAGTCGTCACTAATACTTGAGTGGTGTCTTTAATTGTGACGCCACTCAATGAGTTGCGTCACTTTCCTTGACGCCACTCATTGAGTGGCGTCAATGATTTCCACGCTACTAGTGGCGTCGCCTGACGCGACGCTACTAACTGCCTTATTTTGGTAAAATGTTTTTCATCTGCTTTAATTGGATACAATTTTTAGTAAAAGTTACTAGATTTGTGCTTTTCCTAAAAAAATATCTTAACCATTTGCTTAATTGATGAGCGCCCCTACCACTCATGCTAGTTAGAATTACATATGAGAATAGGCCATGCCCATAATAGGGGCTTACGGCCTAACCTATATAAAGTATAATCTAACCTATTTAGTAAATAGATCAGGCTTAAGCCTATTGCCAAACCAATTTTAAATGGCCTAGCCTACAAGTCTACAGGTCATGTCTATTTAATTTTTTAAAAAAATTATGTCATTATATAAGTATATATAATATTATATAAATAATTTTATAAATTATTTATAAATTTACCAACTCAACCTTAATGTAAGTTTCAAACGTCATTGTCATTCACACACACACTCAAATCTTGCATTTACATCAATGATTCACCCTTGCCTCTCTTTTCCTCAATTGCTCAAAATGGCAATGCTAATTCATTCCCTCTTCCTTAATTTTGTGTCGTCCCCTAAAATATAATAATTTCTATGAGTTTATTTTAGTGCCAAATTAAATATTATAATTCTAATAAGAGGAGTTTGTCCTCATTTATGTGGGAAAAGTAAAAGGTAAAATTCAATTATACATGCTGCTTGTTATGCTTAGTCGATTTTAAGAAATATTTCACTAGTCAACAGACGATTAGTTTTTCTTATTCTTACTTGTTCAAACAATTATTGTCACTAGGTATTCTTTTTTTTCCTTACTAAGCCCTTTACGACGAGAATTGATATTCGGCTTTTAAGACGTGTTGTAAGATTGTAAATAAGCTTGAATGATTATATATAAATTTGAAGGCATAAGTTTTAAAGGCAAATCAAAAGCCTATATTTCAAGTAGGCATTTAAACAGACTTTAGGCGTTGTCACGCTTTATGAAAGCACATGCTTAAGCCTAAAAAAAGCCTATATACAGACTCAGACCCAAGTTTAGGCTTTAAATCTCTATTGCAAGCCCATGTGTATTTAGGCAAGGCCTATCTTATTTCTACCTCTAGCAAGAATCATGGAATTTTTAACTTCTTATGATGTGAGATTTTACGGAATTTTCCTTAATTTGGAGAGGTTAAACACTTAAATACATAATCAAAAGCAATTAGATAAAAAAATAGGCTTTTTGACCAAAATGAATTTTTGAAAAAAAAAAATTACCTAATTAAATCAGATTGCAAACATTTTATCAAAATAATGCAGTTGGTGGCGCAAGAAAAACTCACGCCACGTGAATAAAACTCACGCCACTTTTGTGTCAATGGCGTGAATATTTTTTACGGGTCAAGTGGCGTGAGTTTTTCTTGCGCCACCAACTGCATTATTTTGGTAAAATGTTTCCAATCTGATTTAATTAGGTAAATTTTTTGTTTAAAAAATTCATTTTGGTCAAAAAGCCTAAAAAAATAGATTAGTGGTGCAAAGATGAGATGTGAATATTATATATAAATGTTCTTTTTAATTGATCTTATTCCAAGAAGCATCAAGCCATACAAATAAAAACATCTTAGAGCCCTGTAAAATGTACAGAAAGAATAAGAAAAAAAAAAAAACTTCAATATATTAGGTTGAATTGAGAACTTATTATTAAAAGGAATCCGAACAAAATTTCAAAAACAAACACATATTGAGAATTTTAACAAAATAGAAAAGTGTGAGCGCACTAGAAATCCAAAGGCATGTGAACCAAAAATACGAGTAGATGGACTTTTCTATATTATTATTCGATTTTCGGTTATGATTGCGTGGCTGAATGTGTTTCTTCTGAGATTCCGAGTATAAACTGAAAGTTTTAATCTTACAATTTTCCTTAGAGGCTTGAGATTATTTGGACATATTTATTATTTTACCAAAAAAAAATTGGACATATTCAATAAAGAATATTTGTTATTAATTAGCTAATCAAGTAGTCCCTCCCTCACAAGCCCCACCTATATATCTAATATTCTTCTTCAGGACAAGCCTCATTGAAGAAATGAGTTACCAAACAATTTCGATGGGGTCCACCCTTGGAACATGTGACAATTTCATTATTTATACACCTTATTATTGAAAAAATACACTTGAATTAATCAAATTCTAATTTAAGTTATTTAATTTACCAAATTATAAATTAGGTTATGTGATACAATTAATAATTTAAAAATTAGGCTGAATTACATCCACACCCCTTAGTTATTAAAAAAAAATTGAAGATACAACTATATTGTCTAACGGGCAAACTAAATAAATACCACTTTGATTTTATTTATAAGTCTATTTTGACAATTTTTTTTGGTATTTATTATAAGTTTAGTTTCAAAGTAATAAATGCATTTGTTGCATTTTTGTCCCTATTAATTACAATAAACAAAAAGAATTTATTTGTATTGACTTTTTGAACTAATCATAGATAAAGAGTAAATTGAAAATTTAGCTCATAATTAATGAGCTAACTAATCTTATTTGATTTATGAAAATTAATTAATTTAGACTTATAAATAATACCAAAATGGTAAATAGCTATCGAGTTGCAGGCCAAAAAAAAAGTAGCCATGGAGATAAGCTACACCCTTTGTTTTATACATTCTTTTCCGACGGATCCTTCTCTACGTTTCAAAAGCAAGTCCAGGAGAAATTCATAACGATTTTGTGAGTGTTTCATAATACTCGAATTAAATCTTAGAGTAAATATTTTTTTGGTCTCTGATAAAAAACACGGACCCCATTTTAGTTTCTGACAAAAAAACGACCCTTATTCGTCATTTTTATGGACTAAAAATGACTTTTTTTTTTGTCAATGACCAAAATGGGGTCCGTGTTTTTTGTCAGTGACTAAAAAGGGTATTTACTCTAAATCTTATTTATCAGAAATCTCCGATAAATCATAGTTATTATTAAAACAATTATAAATTTAGGGAAATACACTTCTCATATTGTAGGAGAAGTGTATTTTCATATTATACACACATAAAATGGTGGGACCCACATCCTTTAAAAAAAAGATGTGAGTTTTACTATTTCATGTGTGTGTAGGAATCTTCTTCTTCTCATGTAACATGAGAAGTTTAGACCCCATAAATTTATCATGGTTATCCCCATTGGAATATTACAAACACCTCCCATGCGTTAGGGCTTCAATTTTGTTTTTTAATAACTAAGGGGAATTGACATAATTTAGCTCAATTTATAAATCCTTAATTATGTCACATAATCTAATTTATAATTTATTAAATTGAGTTATCCAAATTAAAATTTAATTAATTCAACCGTCTTTTAATGAGGTTTTCTCTTTATTAGTTGAGAAATTGAAAAAAAAAAAAAAAATCCGCATGTATTCCAAAATTTCAAAAATGTAATCGTGGACATATTAGAGAGAGGGTAACAATATGAGATTTTGAAGTGTTAGTACTTTTATAAAATTGCTTCTCAATTTATTTTTTAAAAAAGAGAGAGAAACAACCACTCTCATCGGAGCATACCACTGTCCAGTCACTGGAGCTTCGATGCTGGTGGCTATATTTTGCGATAAATATACATCTTTTTTATTTGGAGCTAAGGTGGTGAAGGTGGGGTGAGGTCAAATCTCACATTGTTCCCAAAATGTTAGGTGGCCATTGGGTTACCAAAGCCCTTTGTTAATACTCCCACCATCCCCGTATATATTAAGGTCATTTTAATTAAATTGTGGAATTCTATAAAATAGTTAAAAATAATAAATATATAGGAATTATAATTTCTCCCAAAAAAATTCCTTTATTTATGAGTGAGTAGGAAAGAAAGTCATAATAAGCAAATGATGAAAAAGAATGTATGAAGGAAAGGGATCTAGATTCTCTCATTTACCATTCCTACCAGCTTCCATCTTTTACGCCAAACTCTATGTAGTGTTTTGGGGTAGAAAAAACAAGGGGATTTTTTTTGCATAATTTTTTTCTCCAGTATTTAGTATCCCAAATAAATTTTTATTACACTTAGCATTCTAGAATATTTTTTTAGTAACACCCAGTATCTAGCACTCAACACCTATAAGTATTTTTTTATTAGCACCCAGTATCTAAAGTAATTCTTAGTGTACTTTTTTAGCACCCACGTTACTAGGTGTTACTAAAAAATATTTTAAGGGGTTGGGTATACTAAAATTTAATTTAGAATACTAAAAGTTATTGAAAAAATATTTCTAAGTGGTTTATGCTCTCTCGCTCTCTCTCTCTTAACAAAAAAGCCCACTTGCATTTTTTTAACCCCAAAAGTACGTGCACGTTTGGATTAGGAGTAAGAGCTACTTTTTCAACATAATTTATGGTATATTAGTTAAGTTTGTGAGAAGAATTTTGCCTTAACTTACGTGAACGTGTTTTTTGAACACTAATTCATACATAGCCCAATTTTAGAGTAAAGGATAGGGACATAGGAGAATGACAAAGGAGAGAATATGGATCTGTGGGAAGATGATACGAGAGAATAAAGTGAATAAGAGGGAATGAGTCAAAAATTAATGCAATGTATGAAATATAAGGAACAAATCCATACTGCCTAAAATTTTAAAATGGTCTTTCCATTTTTTCCCTAATTAAATATAGGGTAAAAGAAGAAAATTTCGTATGAATGGAAAATTTTATCATTTATTTATTAATGTATTGACTTTGTTCTCATGGGTATAATAAATATTAAATATAGGTAAAATTAGAAAGTTGTTGAATTTTATGGATGAGTTATATGTTTATTTATTTTTTATTTATTTATGTGAAACATGTTGGAAGTACCTTATAAATAGGACATAATTATTCTTTTTATAAGTAAGGATATAATTGAAAAGGAAAATACATATCTTAATTAACATTTTGAAATGCATATAAGAGTGTAATGTTTTAAACTATTGATTACACTTATAACGACAATGACAACATTTATAAAAATATTTATTATTTCAATAATATTATTGGATTAAAGTGCAAATTTGCCAACGAAATATTACCCGAAGAGCATCTAGCACAAAAAAACAATTGAGGGTACTAAAATTACCAATCAACAATTAAAAGGTGAAAAAAAAAACACAATGAGCTGCAAAATGACAAACGAACTATTACCCCGTCACTATCTTGGTGTCTCCGCTTTCCATTGACTGTCACAGTGTTGGCGACGTCAGCGTCTCCAAAGCTTCCATTGTTGTTGGATGTTCCACTCACCCTCTTAAACTCATCAAGGTTCGTATGCAGCTTCAGGGCGAGAATTACACACCGAAACCAAATCCAGCAGTCTACAGCGTCTGCTCGCATGGGTCTCATTTCTGTTAGTGTTTGCCTTATCCAACAAGAAGGCTTAGCCGCTCTTTTTTTCAGCGTCTCCGCCACCGTTCTACGCCAATGCCTCATATTTTAACGTAATTGTGATAGTGGTTTTTTTTAATAGTTATTTGATATTTTTTTTTCATTTTTAATTGTTTATTGGTAATTTTGGTACTCTCAATTATTTTTTGTGCCAAATACTCATCAGACAATAGTTCGTTGACAAATTTACACCTTAACTCTAATATTATTTACCACTACTTGTACAAATTTCCATTCACAAGTCCAATCCAAGATAACATGTTATATATGAACTTGTACCCTCCTACTCCCATGTAACATGTTTGCTATTTGTTTCTTTCACACACCCACACAACATTCACCAATCATTGTACTTATAAATAGGCCTAAAGGAGTATGAATCAGAAGAAAACAAATGAGAAAAAAAGTGAGAAAAACAAAGACCAGCTTATTCATATTCTCACTAAGTATTGACCATAAAAAATAAATAAAACCTCACTAAAGCTTGTAAATTGTGATATTCCCCGGAATCTCTAAGGACCCCACTTTTATTTTTTACGTACAAGCTTTCATGATGAATTTTCCCTATAAATACCCTGCCTTGATCACAAGCATTCCCTCACACAGCAGCAATATTAGCTTATAATAGTTTAGTTTATCAGAGAATTAATTAATTTGTGTACGCGCAGTGGAAAATGGCGGGGATTGTAGTGATTTTTGACTTCGATTCAACAATAATCGAGTGCGATAGTGATAATTGGGTGCTTGATCATTATGGTTTAACAGAAAAGTTCTATCAACAACTTCAAAATACCCCTTGGAATCCCCTTATGGTTCTCTGTTTCTTGTTCCTTCTCTGTTTTGTTGTTTCTTATTATTGCTTGCTCTGTTCTTTGGAAATGGTTCTAATGATTAGTTTTAACTATTCAGGATCAGACTATGAAGGAGCTTCATTCTCAAGGAAAATCCATGGAAGAAATTGTTCAAGTTTTGAAACGAACTCCAATGCATCCTCACATTGTTCCTGCCATTGAAGCTGCTTATTCTCTCGGGTACACACTCTGTTTCTTTCATGTTTTTTCTGCGCACCAAAACAAAGGAAAAAACAAATACTTGTACTTTTGTGTGTGTTGTGCATATCAGATGTGATCTGAAGATTGTTAGTGACGCCAACATCTTCTTTATTAACACAATTCTGAAGCATCATGGCATGTGGGATCGTTTCTCTGAGATTATTGCAAACCCCAGCTTTGTTGATGAACAGGGCAGGCTCAGGATTTTTCCTTACCATGATTATCTTCAATCTTCTCATGGTTGCAACCTTTGTCCTCCAAACATGTGCAAGGTAATCGACTCTGATAATATTATAAGTCCCACATGGAAGAGCTCAAAAGTGAAGCAGGTTTTAAAACTTCAAAAAGCTCTTCCACACATTAATATAATCTTTTGGCACATTTTATGCTTCCCTCGCTCTTGATATTATTGGGATGAGCTCTTTCACTTATATATTTACTTGTATCTTCTTTAGGGAAAGATCATAGAAAGGATTCAGAAGTGTATTGCAGAAGAAGGGAGCAAGAAAATCATATATCTTGGAGATGGAAGCGGAGACTTTTGCCCAAGTTTGAAGCTAAAAGATACTGATAGCTTAATGCCCAGGAAAAAATTCGCATTAAGGGACTTAGTTTCCAAGAACACTAACAGAGTAAAAGCAGAGGTGCAAGATTGGAGCGATGGGGAAGAGCTCAGGCAAGTGCTGCTTCGTATAATCAACACTCATCAAGAAGAAGCCAACAAAAGCAGCAGTGAGGAGGATTCATCCACTCATCCAATCATGGCCGTTGATTGCAAGATGGTGGGCCCCAACACTCCCATTGATGCTCCTAAGAACCTGCCTCATCAAGCCATAACAGTTCCTCCATTAACTAGCAGATGATGAAGAATTAATGTTGAAGTAAATTCAAATTTAGTAGCTTTTGCCAACTACGCATCTATTTTTAACTGTTCTAATTCTGCAAATATTCTGCAGAATATTGCAATGTTTTATGAATATGGATAATATTAAATAAATGTAATAATGAATAAAAGCTTGCTATTTGCTGTATAACTTTTAACTTTTGCAGCCATAAAATCGCAGCGTAAAAAAAGCAGTGATGAGTTTTAATTCGATCATGAGCATCAAGGGGGCTTTATCTCAATCAGATCATATTTTTTGGTTAAAAAACTCTCAGTCAGATCGAATTTATTTCCACATTTATGCTAGTGTCAGCTTCAACTATACATTATTAAAAATGATAAATTTAAAATAGTGTTTTCCCTTTAATTATAGAGTGATAGCTTAACTCTATATATATATATATATGGGAAAAACACTTCTTATGTTGCAGGAGAAGTGTTTTCTCATGTTTCCATATATATATATAATGCTCATTATATATATGTGTGGGTCCCACCATTATCTTTTTCTTAGAAGTTTAAACCCATATATATATATATATATATATATATATATATATGGGTAAATGATTTCTCCAGTCTATCTCCAGTGACTGAAGAAATACTTTTCCATATATATATATAATTGTAAGAAATAAGGTCATTTAAGCATGTGGTTAAAGGTTCGATCTAATAATTTCTAACTTCTGCATCATATATGTCATTTATTTTTATCTTTTGGTTAAAGGACAAAATGAAACTTATTACTCATCGTGAAGTTAAATATAAGATCTAGTTAACTAATTTATGAAAGTTAAAAAATTGTTAACTTGGTTATTTGTTATTATTGTATAAAAAAGTGTGTCATTTTTAAAAATACTCTCTTGTAATGAGGATATTAAATATGAGAGATAAATAGAGCCAGAAGAAGTATGAATTCAATAGGAAAAATATTAAATAGATTTTGGGAATTGAGGTAATTAATATCTCATCCAATTTTTTAAAATACCAAACACTATAGTTTTAGGGTTTGCGGTTGCCCTTCTAAGAAAGGATTATCGTTTAAAACTCGAATTTAAGATTTAAAGGAATTTATCAAGTCTTACCCCGTTAGACTAACAATGCTTTGGTAATTAATACTAACATCTCATTCAAAGTTTTATATTTAGGATCGAAATCTATAGCCACGTAGATAGAACAATTAATGTAAACCAAATAAAATGTAGTACTAGACTACCTTCTTATATCTCTCTTTAATTTCTTCCCTCAATTTCTTTCTTTTTGTGCCATTTTGTTTAAGTCAATTGCACCACTATGTTGCATATTCAGGTGAGAGGGATTTAACCTTTTATATGAACTTTTTGAAGAGGACAACACCATTTCTTAACTTTTAATTTTTTTGAGATGACAAGAAAATTAATTGAGTGGGATTCCATGAAAGGATGGAGGGAAACGATAATTGATGTAAACCAAACAAAGCATCAAGCCACTTTCTTCTCTCTTTTTCTTTCCTTTTTATGTCATTGTATTTCAACCAAACACAATGATATATAATTTCATTTTTGGGGATAATGGCATTTTGACAATAAATAAATTTAATTTTATATTGGATCGATAAAGACATAGAAAAATTGCAATTTAGGACGAATTGCTTTCTGAAATATAACACTAAAATGGAAAAATTTGCCACTTGTATTCCAAATTTTAACATATAAAATTTAAAAGCTTGTTTAGACAAACCATTTAGGTGCAAATATTTCATAGTTACTTTTCAATGTAATAATTTATACATATTTTAAATTTAGGGTTAAATACCTAATTTTCTACGGAAGTATTGATAATGGGGCACTCAACACTCGGAAGTTTTTTTGATACCAAATTTGCTCTGGAAGTATAAAAAAGGTAGCAAATTTGCTCAAAACTTATGGAAGGTCCATATAGGTCGTTAAAATGCCATATGACATCGGTTTGAACATGGTGGAAGTCGAGTTAAATGCCACATCATGTAGCACGTATACTTAGAGTCAGGCAAGTTAAAAGGTTGAAACACATTTGGCGAGAGAGAAAGCAAGGAATTTGGACGACAAGAACTAGGGCAAGAAAGGGAAATGGCAACAACTAGAAATTGGGCAGAGGGATTGTGAAAGAGAGTGGAAGGTGAAATCGCGAGTTGGGTGGGAGAAATTAGTGCAAGAGAGTGAAATTGCAACCACCGAAATAATGTTAACTTGAAGTTATTTACTCGAGGCAAGAAATATTGTAACTAGAGTCACGTTAACTCTTTCATAAAAGACTTGAAATCTGAGTTAAAAGATGTCTTTGAAAAAGTTACCTTGATATTGGAGAAAGTTAACTTGATATAATTACTGGAGGCAATTCCTTCCTATGAAAGTTAAAAACTATAAGTATAGGAAAAGAACACTTAACTTGATAACTTGATACATAAAGTCATTGATTGGGGGCATTTAGTATTTAATTTCAAGTTAATTAGTATTAGAGCCTTGAGTCAAGTATAGTTTAACTTCAAGTTGAAAATGCAATTTGAAAGAGAACAATATTTAACTTCAAGTTAAAATATTTGCCTTGAGTCATTGACTTGAGGCAATGACTTCATTTATAAAAGTTAAAAACTTTCATTTTAAAACAGTGCATATCTTGAAGCATATTGTTATTGACTGGAGTCATATATGTTTTTAACTTCAAGTTAAAAACGTAAATTGCCTTGAGTCATTTACTAATTGACTTGAAGTTAAAAACGATAATTTCTTCAAAAAAGAGTTTAGAGAAAAACATTAACTTGAGGTTCTTTTGCTATGACTCCAAGTTACTTTATGACAGAAAATTCACAATGAATTTGCCTTGAATTCCATTATAATTGTTATCATAAAACATAGAGAACTAACAATATTGGGCACTTTATATACCCAATTTGCAGCTAGTTTTCTTTTTTGGTCATCAATTTCTAGATTATTAACAGCACCACAGTTCCTATTTTCCTATACTTGACAGCATACAAAATGTCCAGACATTATTGAAAGTGCAAAATAGCCATACACAAGAAGTGTTTTCCTATTTTCTTATACATATTTTAAATTTAACATTAAAAAACTTGTTTAGCCAATGGTATTAAGTAATTTCATTAGGGGAAGGGTAATTAATTAACTTAATTCCATAGATTCATTGGATTACTTAGGTTGTGTTTGGTTGGAGGTGACGGATTTGACCATCATGGAAGGAGGTGCCAACTTCCAACAATTAAATAAACACTAGCATACTTGCTGATAGTTTCGACAGCCAAAGAATCTTCTCCTTGGGTTTTGTTTCGTCCATGAAGTGCACAAAGGATGATTCCATAATGTGACATGTTTCTAAAATTAATAGAACTTGTCGGAAAACTTTATAAGACCACCTGTTCGATTTTTGCCGTCAACACCTCCAATCGAAAGTTATGTAATTTTCCACCAAAAAAACTGGTACCAAAAAAAATTTCCATGGACAATTTGGTCAAAATTTTATTTGGTACCAAAAACTTTCTCTCTTATCAATACTTCCGTGACAAATTAGGTATTTAACCCTTAAATTTTACATGAAAAAACTTGTTTGGCAAATGGTATTAAGTAATTTCATTAGGGGAAGGGTAATTAATTAACTCAATTCCATAGATTCATTGGATTACTTAAGGAACAAACAAATTTCTTAAATATTTCAATTTTACAAATATCTTGCTCTTAAATTAAAATTAATCAATAAATTCATCTATTGGTCCTAAATCATCACTCCTTTAACCAAATTTCTTGAATTATTTGTCATCTTCTCTTTGCTTTCTCAGAAAAAGACATCCAATTCACTTAGCATTGTGTTGTTGAAAGCAGAAGCAAATTTAATTGGGAAAAGCCTTTGCCTCCATGCATGCATTATAATGTAGTGTATGTGTCTTTCACTATAAATCCACCTTTAATTATTTTATGATTTTTATATCATTGGACATGTTTTTCACCAAATCGTGGTTGTCTTTTGTTGTTTAGTACTCTAGCTATGTGCTTTTCCTTTTTTCTGACGTACAATCCCCTTACTTTAATTGCAATAATCAAATTTATATCTGGTCAAAAGATTTTTCTTTTAAAGATTGCCAGAATTAGTTATTATTAGTGATGTTCACTTTATTAGTGATCCAATGATATGGTCTTCTATTGAGCATTTCAAACTAGACACGACCTCTTCCCACAACCACCATAGGTAGGAAAGAAGATAAACCTTGAAATTAGATGAGTTATCAATATCATATCAGAATGATTATTTGGGATATTTTTTAAGAAAAAATATAAGAACTTATTTAGGTTATTAAATTGAGTTAAACATTAAAAAAAAAACCATAATTGCCAATTATATCCTCATATTTCTTTCTAAAATATCATGTTGAAGCAATCAATTTCATCCATTAAGATTATCAAAGAGACTGCTTATCTAGCACTCCTTCTGATTCTAATTATAGGAATACTTTTGTAATACAAATTGCACTATAAATGTGTTCTTATAATTAGGATCGGAGGTAGTATTAGAATTTTGGAGGGGTTAAAAGTTTTTAATTAATTTTTTTACTCTTTTATCTTATATGTTCTCTTTATTGAAATTTTATAACCCCACTTCTTCAGTTCTTTTAAATCCAACTCATTAAATTGTTTGGCTATCTTTCATTTGGGAAGGAGAAAGGAAGAAGAAAAAGGAGGGAAGAAAAGGAACAAAAAGGAGATGACGTTTTTAAAATAATGATTTGCTCTTCCTATTTGATTATAATTTTTGTGTTCTTTCACAATAATTTCACAAAATTCGGGAAAACTAAACTTTTAGATATCAAAATTTTAATTAATCCATAAATTAGTCTATATATTTTTAAAAATGGGAAATCCTAGAAAAAAACGGCCAAAATTTCAAAATTCCAAATCAAGTTTGTTTTTCTACAATTGGTTAAGTCATTGAATACATTTGATAAGAAATTTACAACTCATTTTAGTTCTCTGATTTCAGATTTTAAAATTTTGGAGGTCTTTTTGTAAAATTTTCCTTTTTAAAAATCTTATTTTGGGGAATGAGGAAAGAAGAGCGAAAATCATTTTTGAATAAGCTGCTTTTATTTTATTCTAAATAAATCAAAACTCTTCATAAAACAATGAACGGATAGGATATTGTTACTACTATGTTTGATCACTACCACTTTTTTACCGTTGGATCAGAATCTCATATACCTTTATCATTTCTCTCTCTTATTGAGATTCTGATCCAACGGTGAAAAAAGTGGTACTAGCATTGATAGTGATAAAAAATGGTAGTGACAATATTTCATCCCAACAAGGAATCAAAACTAGAAATAAAAACAACATAACTCTTCAACCAAACAAAATATCATTAAAATCCATTTCCTTCTTTTTTTTTTCTCTCTTCTCCTCTTCCATCCAATCAAACTAAACAAAGGACCTTAAATCCCCTCCCTTTCTTTCTGCTGAACCAAACACGCCCCTTAAAATCTCAAAATATATGTCAAGTTTTAAAAAATAGTGAGATGAGATGTATTCTCTTAAAAATTCTAGTTTGACCTTTTTTTTTAGGTTGTCCATCCGGTATTCAGAGCTTTGTCTTAACTAATCCGAAACCAACCTAGGTCGCGCATTTGATTATAGTGGGTGAGTCTCCTAACGAGGCTTTTTTGTATTTACAAGGCTCGAACTCGAGACTTTGCTTAAACGACACAAGCCGTTTACCACTTGTGCCAACAATCGTTGGTAATAAATTTCAAATGGATTGAGGAGGCCGATTTCCGTGCACCTCGGAGGCCTGTAGAACAATTTCCCCCTTGAAAACGCAAAACGGCCCCAAAATGAGCCTCAAACTACTGATTACTTTTAATCCACAATAAAAACGCAAAAGAGGTCAAACTACTCTTACTTTACAATACAAAAAAGCCGAAGGTGAAAATACAAGGCAAGGAGGAAAGTAAACGTGCATGCATAATTTATAGAAGTGACACACACATAAAACTTTTTTTTTTTGGTGCTGCTAATTAATGTTCTTTGCCAATCCTCAGTGTTATTATTGTTGAAGATGCCTATTAATGACTTGGGATTTGGGAGAAGTTTTTGTTGCAGCTGGACCAATACTCAGAAACAAGTTTAGAGAAACAAGAGTAAAATGCTTATTTGGAGACAGTTTTTTTTGTCGTGATTTACGATATACAAGGTAAATATGTGAGATGAGTTTTATCTCAATTTACGTGAATAAACACTTTTAAGATCATAAATGTGATCCCAAACAAGCACAATTTCCATAAGCTTTGAAGGCTCATCATATTCCACCACTTTTCCTACATTCACCACACAAACACAAAACACAACAATTCTTCTTCTATTTCTTATCTTATAACAGTACTCTAAAACAGATCAAAAGTATTTGTTGTCCATCTATCCCACTATCTAAAACAGATAAACTTGTTTATTACTCCCTCTTATTCATATCCTTAATGTAAGACCTAATTATTTAATTAAATTAAATCAATGAAGTTAATTAAGTTAGTTAATGTGACATGTTTTTTCTTAAACATTATAATCTCTTCCTTAATTCCCCCAATCTCTCTCTTACTTAATTATTGTCAAGGGAGTATCATTAGTAGTAAATTAGAAAAAGACTGACAAATATAAAAATAAGTCTTCCATTATAGATTAAGATTAACTTCTCTATTAGGTCCTACATTAAGGATCGAAGGGAGTATTCTTGTTGTTGTTGACTAGGGCATATGTTGTCTTTAGGGGTTTTTTATCCCACCCCCTCAAAATGAACACAAGATAGATACAAAGACACCAATTGGGACCTAAAGACTTGTTGGAACCAATCAGTGGCAGAGCTAGAAATTTTTATTTGTGTCTGCACAATTAGTAGGGAGTATTCGGGGGTATGGAGGCAGCGCTCCGATTATTATTTTTTTTTAAAGGAAAGTTTTAAGTGCATTAAAAAACAAAAGAATATAAAAAAGAAAAGAAAAGAAAACTTCAATTTAACATAGAAAAATAATAATTAAGAGTCAACTTAGCTATTACAACAGAACGGTTACAAAAGCATTCATCGATTCTTCATTCCTTGAAAATATTGCACTATGTCTTCATCATCAATCTTATTAAACATATTACGTTCAACATAAGTGTGTCAAGAGTTCTCTAAGATGTCTTCATCATCAATCTTATTAAACATGTTACGTTCAACATAAGTGTGTCAAGAGTTCTCTAAGATCATGCAAGGTGAATCTGAAATGTCTACGATTGGAGAATTAAATTTCTTCTTAGGACTTCGAATCAAGTAAAAGAAGAATGAAATATTTATTTCCCAAACCAAATACCTGTGAGAGCTTCTTAAAAAATATGGAATGGATCACTACGATAGAGCTGATACCTCTATGAGCTCAACGACTTTTGTAATATCCTAATTTGACACACATGCGAATTGCAAAAAGCCATGCGAATTACAAAAAGCAAAAGAATGATGCCATGACAGGATTCGAACTGGGGTCAATAGCATGGCAGAGTTCCATTCCACCATTAGACCATTGGTACTTCTTCATGAAAAATTCCTTCAATATATATATATGTTCTTAAAATTTTGTGTCTGCACTTACCCAACAAGCACTAGTGTGGCTCCGCCACTGGAACCAATTGACAGCTCCGGTCCTATTTATAAGTAGAGAGTATTTTTTTTGTTCTTAATATAAGTCATTTCATTAAATATATTATATAAATGTATAATTGTACCCCAAATTTATTATTCAGTAAATTGTAATATTCTTTGAAAGTGTATATATTAAACGTGGGTAAAGTTGGAAAGTTATTAAATTTTAAGATGGAGCTAATGAGGTTTAAAATTCTTCTTAATTTCAGGGAAACATGAAGCTGTTTATAAATAGGACTAGACAAGTATGTCACAAAGTAAAGTAGCAATCGTGTACTAAAACATTCTTAGATAAGCATAGTATGTATATGAAAGTCAAAGAGAAACAATTGAGTGACATACCATAAAAGAGAACCATGATTATATCAGTATCTATAACAGTTGGAACTTTGTGAGCCACAGTTATAACTGTGCACCTTGCAAACTCTTAATGGCGTCGATGGTGGAATCAATGGAGGCAGTAGCCTCATCAAGAACAAGAATTCTGTTTCGCTTCAGAAATACTCTTCCAAGACAAAACAGTTGGCGCTGTCCCACACTCCAATTTTCTCCTTCATCACTCACTGTTAAAATTTCTCAGAATTATTATGGTTACTCAGTAAAATTTTCATCTCAAAACTTAAACTTCAAATTTTATAAAACAAGAAAATATAGCTCCAATTGCTTAAAATACAGTTCAGACTTTCCAGGTGGAATGTTATCTGTTATGTGAGCTTCTAAGATCAACCTTGCATTTTCACTTAACAAACTAAACTTTTAGAAGTTGAAACAGTTATTTGCAATTACTCTTACAAGTCATTTGAGTAGCCACTCAAGAGTTGCTTCTATTTATATAACAGATTTCAAGCATCAAGTTTCAGGATCAAACTCTCCAGAAGAGTCCAGTAGATTTGGTAGATTGATGACTGTTGCCTTGAGCTGGCATTTCTCTAAAGCCTATAATAATGATATCACATAGCAAACATCAAATCTGCAATTAGAATAAATCTCATGTAGAACATAATGAGATTTAATAGTTACTACTTTGGTCCTCAAAATATAAAAGCTAGATAACTAATTTGTGGATATTAAGAAAATTAGTTAAATTAGTTATTTGTAATAAAATGTTAGTTGTTTTCCTAAAATACCCTATTTAATTATGTACATTGGAACTAACCCTTGATGGAGACCCCCTTAATATGTACAATCAATAAGGATACTTTGGAGACAAAATTATAAAGTGGGAGACAAAGTTGATTGAGATCTTAAATTGGAGACGTGAGAGTGTATATATCTTTCCATGGTCAGGGTAATTCATGGATTCATTTACCTTCCATATTTCTTCATCAGAATAGAGGCCTAAAGAATCCAAGTTGGTTCTATTTCTACCCTTAAAAAGAGTGGATTCTTGACGAATAATGCTCAGCTTCATCTTCAAATCCTTCAACCCCATTGTTAATCCCATCTATAAGAATAAAACCTCTTGCATGATCAACCAAGCGAAACAGAGCACTTACAAGTGTAGTTTTTCCACTTCCAGTCCTCCCTACAATTCCCACTCTACTTCCTTCTTTAAACGTACAAGTAATTCCCTTAAGGACTAATGGAGAATTTGGACGATACCTTATTTATCTGAATTCAAAATTTTGAAAAAAAAAACAATTATCAGATTCCAACTCAAATATTTGAATTATGAAAAAAGAACAAGTCTTTTGAAATGATGTATAATTTGTTTTTGTTACTTCAAGATTTTGAAGCTCAACCCTACCTTGGAAGGCCATGAAAGTGGAGGTTTTTTGTTTTCCGCAATTGATGGAGGCTCTTCTAGTATGTAAATGAACTGATTAATTCTTTCAACGGAAACAATATAATTTGATAAATTGCAGAACCAAGTACTAACAAAAATTTGGCATCCTGAAAATGACAAAGCATATGATTCAGAATGTCCTGCACACAATAAATGTTCAGAATCAGTAGCATACTAACAACGGTATAAACAAGAGCATTAAGATATGGAATGGACATAAATTTCTCATATTACTGAGACCTGGGGGCACAAGTCCCTTTGGAAGTAGAACAAGCAGTAATGCTGCTGCGAATGGTGTCAATTGCTGGAACTGCAGCAATAAGTATTTGCCATGTGACTGACACCATTATCCCAATTATTGTCAGAAGTTCTATTGCACAAGCAGCTACAAAGATAAGTGCATAAGGCATATCAAAGTCTAATGTCCTCAAATCTGATGAAGCCTGCAAGAGAGAGAGATTTCACAATTCACATACATTCCTACAATGATTAGCTAAATTTAATGCTTATTCATAAACAGAGGGAAATTATGTAAATTAATTAATCAATATAGTTGGAAATAAAGTCATCTCACCCGGGTCAAAATTCTCCCAACTGAGGTTGAGTCAGAAAAGACCATAGGAGCCTTGAAGATAGCATTATTGAAACCAAAGAAGAAAGAAGCAGAAGCTTTCAATCCAAGATGTGCACCCATGTTAGATCTTATGGACGCAAAACCAATGCTTATAAGTGAAACTATTGTGTAAACTCCAATCAAGATGCCATTAATTACTTTTTGTACATCAATGGCTAGAGCAAGCCAAAAAGTTGATGCTGCTTGCAAACCAATAAAAGCCACCTGTGCTAAAACGATCAAACACAGAAGCAATAATCCATTGGAGAGATAAACATAATACCAAAATGGCTTCCAGCTAACATCACCAATCTCCTTTTCTTCTTCCTGTGTAAGTTGTAACCCATGTTGTCCTTTCATTGAAACCTGCTCAGTCTCATTATGATCCTCAGATAGATGAAATCCATGAAACTCCAATGGCTGAAGAACATTTATCACATCCTCAAACTCTTCTCTATGGGCATTTACAAGTTTTTCAAAGGCTGTCCCTTCTGTTAGAAGATCTTCATAACATCCTTACTGAGTAACTACTCCACCCTCCATGACAAGGATTCTATCGACATGTGAGACAAACTCCACTTGGTGAGTCACTAGAATTACAGTTTTCTTATTTAGAGCATTCAAGACACAATCCTGAAATTACATGAAAGAAACTAAGATTAGTTATCTAAAATGAGGCCCAAAGTTTTTTCATAATACTCCCTCTGATCCTTAATGTAGGACCTAATTGGGGGTTAATCTTTATCCTTATATAAGACCTGTTTCATATATTTGTTAATTTTTCCTAGTTTACTCCTGGCTCCCTCAACAATAATCAAGTAAGAGAGATAGAGGGAATTAAGAAAGATGATTAGAGTATTTTAGAAAAAACCACGTAATATTAACTAACTTCCTTAATCTAATTAAGTTAGGTAAATTTTATATTAAGGAACGGAGGAAAAAGTAGTAAGAATATGAAAGAATTTATTGTTACTTTGAGCAGAATAGCGGCAGTATGTGCATCTACTGCACTGAAAGGGTCATCTAAGAGATAAACATCAGCATCATTATATATACTGCACGAGCCAGTTGAATCCTTTGCTTTTGTCCTCCACTCAAGTTGATCACTCGTTGACCTATTTCTGTGAGATCACCATGGCTAAAAGCATTTATATCCTTATCCAAGGAGCAGTTTTTTATTGCATTCTCTTATCTTATCTGGTATTGTCCATTGGTTTGCCGAAGAGTATATAATCATGAATTGTCCCACTTTGGATCCAAGATGTTTGAGAAACATAGGCAACTGTTCCACCCACCTTAACCTGTTTTTAATCATCGTGTAAAAAGAAGAAAAACGGTTAAAAGAGTAATATTCCTAAAAGCTAGTATTTGAGTTCTTTGATAATATTAAGTAACAGACTTTAAAAGTGTAAGGCTTCAAAGTTCAAACGCTAGCATTTGAGATTGGAGTGTCCATTGATGATATGAGCCATATAATAAAACTCAATATAAAATGGGAAATGAAAGGCTATGGTATTATCATTATAAAATTAATCAAACAGCAAAGGTAGGACACAAATTAGAAAGCATATAAGTTGCAAATTGGAATGTATCCAAGTGTCTGCTGCTGCTACTAATTATAATAAAGTAGACAATTATCCATGATCAACTCACATTTAATGAAATCTTGGGTATCTCGCCAAGTACTGCATATATGAGGGATGATTTTCAAGCTCCAATTGGTCCACAAATTGCAATTTTCTGCCCCCATTTGATTCTTAAATTCAAGCCTCTGGAATAACTCTAACAGGTTCACTCATGGTCCTCAAAGTAGCCAGAATAGTGAATATGGTTCCAGCATTCGAAGGGGCATTTTTCAAAAGAGCACATCCTAGCAAGACTATAGAGGAAATAATCATTGGAGACAACCCATAGACAAATGATCCTTGAGCTTTTATGGACTATACCTTAGCCGGCCACTTGAACTCTTCGGCATGAAGGCTTTCCACCCAGGTCTTGAACTTCTCCTCCCAAGATTGCAACTTTATGATTTTTATATTGTTTAGGATCTCTGAAGTTGACCTTAGACGATCATCCTGAGCAACCATAAATTCTGACAGACACTTTTGGATAATCTTTGCAAAGGGCATATTAAGAGACCCACATATCACAATGGGGACTAAACCAGGAAAAACACCCAGACCAACAACACCAAATAGAATCCCAATAGATAGAAAAAGTTGTACTCCCTCCGTCTTTAATATAAGACATTTATTTAATTTGATCAGATATAAAAGAAGTTAATTAACATGACGTGTATTTTCTAAAATATTATAGTTATCTTTCTTAATTCTAGAGCCGGGAAATCGGGCCAAGCCCATCGGGCCGGCCCGTTTAAGCCCTGGCTCTGCAGGGCTCGGGCTTGAAAAATGGGCAAGAAATTTGAAATTGGTCCTGCAGGGCCGGCCCTGTAGGGCCTCGGGCCAGCCCTGCAGACTCGTTTAACTGTAGTTTTTTAAAAAAAAAAAAATTAATTACTTAGACTTCCACTTAATTAATGTGCTTATTTGTAATTATTTAGATTTTTATAGTTTAAACTATAATCTTTTTTATGTTTATTATTATTCTGTATTAAAACACATAATTAGTTATTATAAATTTTAAAGAATGAATGTTTTCATATTAAATAAACACATACTTTGGTATTATAATATTATATAAGTAATAAATTATAAATATATTTTGTGTAAAATAAGTATAAGTATTTTTACCTGTCAGTAAAATCATGCATGAACCGAAGGAATCTGCAGACACACACAAAATTACAAGAGGGAAAGACATTTTGTCGTGGGCATATATAAAGCAATTCTTTTGTTTAATATTTTATTGAAAAAAAAGGGAAAAAACATATTCTTTGTGTTTATTTGTTTTTTTATTACGAATTAATGAATGTGTTTATTTGGTGAATGATTTATATTGTTTAGATATTAATGTTAATAACATTTATTTGATAGATTAGAACTTTAATTATTGCAATTTACTAATTATATTTTTTTGAAACAAATCAAAGGAAAAATAGTTAAAATTTGGAATAGTAATTTCCAGGCCCTGTAGGGCTGGCCCTGGCCCTGGTACTATCGGGCCAGGCTTTGAAAAACAGATGTTTTCCTTACCCCAAGCCCTGTAGGGCTGGCCCTGTTAGGCCCTGGCCCTGTAGGGCTGGCCCTGATTCCTAGCTCTACTTAATTCCCTCATCTCCCTCCTCTTTGATTATTGTTGAGAGAGTATCAATAAGGGTAAATTAAGAAAATATCGACAAATATAAAATTATATATTATATTTAGGACTAAGATCAATTCCTTAAATATGTCTTATAAGATCAGAGGAGTACTACTGAAGTCCATGTGGTGCGAAACCACCATGGAAATTCTCCAATTCTGGACCTGTTTGGCATGGTTGTGGATAAGACAAAAGGCTCATCAAACAGTAAAATAAGCCCAGCGGAAGAAAAAAAAAAGCTAATATAGACCGTTTGGGATAGCTTCAAGGGTTGATGGACTTAGTGTAAAAAAGTGGCTTATGATAGAAGCACTTTTATCAGCTTCTGGAGAAAAATGTTAGGGATATATGGTCCAAACAATGTGCTATTAAATATACATTTGTATGCATTATTATTTATCCATTAGAATATATTTAAGTAAGTATTTTAGAATTTTTAAAATAATAATTTAATTTTTTTATCATATTTAAATTTAAATTTTTATCTTCAATTATTACAAAATATACAACTAATACACACACATGTAACATTTAATAATATTAATGTGATTTTCCATCTCAAATAACTTTTCAAACGCTATTCCAAACCCCATATGAAAAAAAGTCACTTCTGCCACCACTATCCTGAACACAAATCACATATACAATATGACTTTTATTCTATCTTCCGTTTGCAAAAGCCTATCTGAAAAAAAATCATTTCTGTCACCGCTATCTCAAATGGGTATTTTGTGTTGGGCTACAGGAAGAAGAATCAGTTCATCAAACACCTAAATGAGAATATGCTAAGGAACTTTGGGTAAGATTATGAGTATTCTAGTTAAGGAAGTTTGACTTCATAAATGGGCAGTTAAGTGAATAAAGAAACTCGTTGTACTTATGAGTTATCCATGGTTCCTAGCTAAATATGTACGAGTACTTGCTTGAACTTATTAAGCACATCTTAGTGCCTTTGTATGATATGATTCTGGTATATTTGTGTGTCTTAACTCTTATTAGTTTATGCAAAAAAAAAAAAAAAAACTCTTATTAGCTATTACTCGTGTCCTTGAAAGGGGAGAACTCTATCAAAAATGAAGAAACTTATTTTACTACAACACTTCCATAGCTTTTATTAGCTTTGCATGAAAATATGTGTTTGATCACTCACGTTTTTTAATGGATACAACTTAATAAAAGCTGAATATGAAGTGAAGTCATGTCGATCCAAATGCTCATTTATTACTAACATGTTTATTAAAAGTTGTAGGATTTTGGATGTATTGATTTGCTAAAGTACTCATACGAGATCGGAGCACCGATAGAAACTACAGTCATATTACACGGTAGATTCATCATTACAAAAGAAAAAGACTAAAACACTAAGTTGAAAGAAAAAGTTGAATTTTAGATAGAGGTAAAAATATGGTAAACTCTCTCATAGCCATATCCCATATATCACTGAGAGAAGTTACATAATCATAAGAGGGAAAATTTCCTTTAGAAACTTTTTTTTTTAATATTCACATAACAGCCTCACCTGAATTGTAGCTTAGACTCTAATATACTAAAGTGGACGAGGTGTATTTCAAAAAAAAGCCAAAGCAAAATTTAACATGAAGATTATATCAAAAAAAAAAAAAAAAGATGAAGAAAGAAAGGAAAGAAAATGAAGCCTATTGAAAGCATTGGGGTGATCATTGATTAACAACAAATGAGAACACACTCTGCTTTTGCAGACAATGAAGCAGAGACATTTGGGCTTGTTTGGCGTGAGGGTAGGGGAGGAACAGTAAGTGGATGAATTTTTATTATTTATTTTTTTTGAATTGGATCTTAAAAAATAAGAGAAGTGAGATTAAAAGTTCTTAATTAATTTTCCTTACTTTTTTTTTTTTATCTTGTGTCTTCTCTTTATTAAAATTTTGTAACCCCACTTTTCCAATTTTCTTAAATTAAACTCATAAAAAATTCATGCCCCTCCAAATCCCTGTTACCAAACAGATCTTTAGAGCCCATTTGGTACATGGAACATATAACGAAGGAAAGGAAAGGAAAGGAAGGGAACATGTTCCCTTACAGTTAGAGTTGACTTTTTGACAAAGAAACGATAAGAAAACATAAACTTGTGGACTTCGTTCAACTACTGACACATAAAGACTGGACTGAAATATCCAGAAGAGGTATAAATTTATCGTGGCCTTAGAGATGGCCATGACTGGAACTTGAATGAATATGAATCACTTTCTAGATGAGCTAATATGATAAGTTAGCCTTGAATCATGTAGTTTTTGTCTGTTTTGGTTTGTTAAATAGTAGTGTGGTTGTTTATGCTTGATTGCTAATTAAGGCTTGAGGTTGTGAGTTTTGTTAAATTATGTTGATGTTTTTGTAAGATATAAACTTTGTAAAGTAAATTAAACCCTTTAGGGTGATAATGAAATTCATAACACACTAAAATTCATGCCGATCAAGATTACAATAAAATTACAGTCCCAATATAGAATACATACTTCCAAAGCTAAAAGAACCAAAAAGAGAGATCATGACGTCCAAGTCTGGATGCCATCCTCCTTATTGTTCTTATAGCTGATATATCTTTTATTTGTATATATAACAAGTTTAATTAAGATGTTACATGTTCATTAGTTGCAGAGTCACTTGCACCATCTTGCCACAAGGAGCACTGTTGCCACATAGATAGAGTCTAAAAACTTGCTTACGAAATTGAAGTAGGTGTGCCTCCATGAACAAATCACTAACAATGATCCAAAGACTATCCAAAATCCAACTCCCAAGCTTCCATAGAATCCTTTCATGAAACTGTCATCTTCAGCACCAACTTGATTAGCTTGTGTCCCATTCCCTAGTGGATGATCTTAAGAAGAACAAAGCTTGTCCAGGGGCCTCCCGCAAAGATAAGGATTTCCTTCATATCTAGAAGGGTCAAAAGATTGCAACTGTGTTCCTACTAGGAATTTGTCTTGACAAGTTGTTTGATAAATTCAGAGTGCTCAGCAAAAATATTTCAGCAAGACTCGAAGGAATTTTTCCATGAAAATGATTTCTAGACAGATCCCAAGCTCCTAATAAGTTTAATTGCCCTATCCTTGGAATTATTTTTCCACCCAACTTATTTGATCACAGATTCAAGAATCTCAATTCAACCAATTTTTCAATTCCTGTTGGCATTTCCCCTCTTATTATGAGAGAGATCAATGTTTGTAAGCCCATAGTCATCACTATACACTTCTTCTGTCCCTTCGACACCATAGACAAGTGCCAATCAAAATACGTGGTTGTTATAAATTTTCCTCTCTTGTAGAAATCGATGGAACGCAAGGAATCATTTAAATCATGTTTTTGAGTCATTACAACCAGCTTGTCGAGTTGTTTCAAGTCATTCTTATATATCTACATTTCAACTTTTCAAGTATTCTGTAATGAGTCCCACATCGGGAAACCAAACTCTTGTAGTGAGGTTTATAAGTTCATTGGGTTCTCCCTCCTCATAGGCTAGCTTTTGGGGATTGGCTCTCCCTTTGGGCTTGTACCCATCACATTGGTGCTTTCATTGAGAGTCGGTGTTCCGGAAAGGGCTACCCACGGAGGGGTTCTACCGGCAAGGCTGAGTGAAGTGCCGTGTGCGGAGGGTTTTGACCGGCAAGGCCGAGTGAAGTGCCGTGGAGTGGAGCCGCTGAGGACGTCCCCTCTTAAGGGGGTGACTATGTAATGAGTCCCACATCGGGGAGCCAAACTCTTGTAGTGAGGTTTATAAGTCCATTGGGTTCTCCCTCCTCATAGGCTGGGGATTGGGCTCTCCCTTTGGACTTGTGCCCATCACATATTCATGTTCTGGAATCTATAGAGAATATTCTTCTGCTTACAACTAAGCACTTGAACTTGATCAATCTTTGATATAAAATTAAGGGTTTGATGTTTCTACTTTTATTATGGATTTTTTTTTCGGCGACACTCATATAAAAGTGAGTGGGTCCTATTGTAAAGAGAAAAAAGATAAAATATTAGTAAGACCTACTCACTTTTATGTGAGTGTGGTAGAAAAATATTTTTGCAGCAAAAACAAAAACATTAAACCCTAAAATTAAGATCACTGTTAATTCCAATTATATACATAATCTGTTGTAAATTTTTGTTAGAGGTTAGAGATTAATAATTAGTAAAATATTAACTTTTAGAGATCATGTGTGGGTACTGTATACATACTTCTTTATTAGCCCCTATATGAGAATTTTTTGGTCTGTGTTTGGATGGGATCTAAACCATGTTTCAAAGTAAATTAACCAAACATGTATTAAAAACCAAAATCTATTTTAAAGTCCAAAATCTATTATGCAAATGCTAATCCAAACACACTAGTGAGATCTTATCTCTACATCTATCTCTAGTTTCATCTCTGAGCAATCAAAGGAATCCAAATGCCCCACAATGAAAGGGCTAATGTTGTGTGCATGTGTGTATTACAGAGAGTTTGAGAAAATTATTCATTTATTTGCACTATATGGTCATATATTAATATTATTTTGTAAACATTAATTATTTTGGAGACAGCAACGAGTGCATCATACTAGCCTCAATGTCGCAAGGTCCGGTTTCTCTCACCTCCAATTTTCTGCCCATCCTTCATTGTCCTCATCCTGACCGTCAAAATCTTGATCCAAGGACCAAATTTATTTTTAAAAAAACCGCGCGATGAGGACAATGAAGGATGGGCAGAAAATTGGACAAGGAGAGGATCTCCTTCCCAATGTCGCATACCACTCTGACATTTTGCCGTGTACGACAGAGGCACAAGCTATATATGCAGCAAACTCAAGGAAACCATAAGTTTTGGCCTACCAGTACCAAATTACAGCACCATATCTCACTCCAACTCCATCCACATATAACCCTTCATTTTGATCTCTATTTTGTTTTTAAGTGCTCTATCTACCAACTATTCCATATATGTATGCTGCTAAGTCACAAACGCCTATCTTTATATCCAAGCTACCTCCATCATGCTTTTCCTAAGCAATGAGCTGTTTCCACCTACCTTTGTCCACTTCATTATAGGACTTTATATCCAAGATGATTAGCATGTTAGATGATCGCAATCATTGACTTTTAATTTTAAAAAAAAGGGTAAAGTATATATTTACTCCTTCATTTTTGTATCATATTTCATTTAAGACCTTCAAATTTATAAAGAATAATAACAACGTGGATTTGAAAGAATATGCAACAAACAGAGCATGCGGCGAGGAACAGAGAACAATAACAAGGAAAAAAGAAAAACAACTACACGGAGAATAATAACAAGGAAAAAAGGAAAACAACTACACGTGTCGTCCAGCTGTTGATATCTATCGCCTATAATTTTTTCCTTCGTACTTGTGGTGCCCTGCACAAAGTGACAGATTCATCAGAGCTTAACGATGGCGGAACAAGAGGAGCTAGTGTTATTGGACGAGTGGCTGAGCATGTTTGGGACGAGAGCCAGAATAGCTTTGGCCGAGAAGGGAATCAAATACGAGTACAAGGAAGAAGATCTGGACAACAAGAGCCCTCTGCTACTGCAAATGAACCCAATTCACAAGAAGATCCCAGTTCTTATCCACAAAGGCAAACCCATCTGTGAATCCCTCATAATAGTCCAATACATCGACCAAGTTTGGAACCACACTGCTCCTTTACTTCCTTCTGATCCATACATCAGAGCTCAAGCCTTATTCTGGGCTGACTTTGTCAACAAGAAGGTAAATTCCTAATTTCTCAGCACTTGTCTATCTAAAAGTCTCTGTGTTTTAGTAATGGTAATTAAATGCAGGTGGGGGATGTTGGAGGAAGGATATGGGCGGGAAAGAAAGAAGAACGAGAAGAAGCAAAGAAGGAGATGATACAGAGCTTGAAGCAATTGGAAGAGACACTTGGAGTCAAGAACTTCTTTGGAGGTGAAAGATTTGGGTTTGTCGATATTGCTCTGATTCCATTCTATGGCTGGTTTTACACTTATGAGGAATTATGCAACTTCAAGGTGGAAGCTCATTGTCCTAAGCTCATTGCCTGGGCTCATAGATGTTTACAGAGGCCAAGTGTTTCCAAATCTCTTGCTTCTGGGAAGGAGATCTACGATTTTGTTGTTGACTTCAGAAACAAAAATCAATTGAACTGAACAAACACATGAAGGATATAAAACATGTTCCACGAATAAACAGAAATAACAAGTGTTTGATACAAACATAGGATTTGAAGTTTGAGTTTCGCTTGGTTGTGTCTGATGATTATGCAGTAAAATAAGTTGTCTGTAAGAAAGTGTTCTTGATGTTATTTTACAATGAAAAATCTTGGTTGTGTCTTCAACATTTGTTAACGTGTAGTTCCTCATCATCAAATATGTAGAAAGTCAAACCATGGACTCACCCAAACCTACTGCATTGTCCATGAAATGCGTGCTGGGGATTAATTTATTGAAGAAATTAATCGAATAAGCATTAAATTAATGGAAGACACACAATAACCACTTCATACTTCAAATAAAAACCCCAATAAAAGACTCGATGATAAATATAAAAAAAAGGTCAAATAGTGTTCCTCTAATGATATGGAACTTCTAGGCTTTGTAATTACTTCCTTCTGATCCTTATCAGAGAGTTCAAGCCAAATTCTAGGCTGATTTTGTTGGCTCCAAGGTTGGTGTGTCATTTTTATTATCATTTTAAATCAATGTCTAATGAAATTTTTCAGTAACGTAGCTATGTAAGTGTTACCAAAAATCTGCAGATTCATGGGGTTGGCAAGAGGGTTTGGGCTGCAAAAGTTGAAGAGCATGAGCAGGCAAAGAAAGAACTGTTAGAGAACTTGAACCAATCGGATCTCTTGGAGATAAACCATATTTTGGAGGGTACACATTTGGGTTTGTGGATGTTGTTTGATTCCATTTTATAAATGGTTCTATGCTTATGAGACAATAGGGAAGTTCACAGTGGAAGCAGAGTGTCCTAAAGATCACTGAATGGGCAAAGAGATGCATGAAGAGAGAGAGTGTTGCAAAATCACTTTCAAAAGAGCACATCCTAGCAAGACTACAGAGGAAACAATCATTGGAGACAACCAATAGACAAATGATCCTTGAGCTTTTATGAACTATACCTTTGCCAGCCACTTGAACTCTTCGGCATGAAGGCTTTCCACCCAGGTCTTGAACTTCTCCCAATGTTGCAACTTTATGATTTTCATATTGTTTAGGATCTCTGAAGTTGACCTTAGACGTTCATCCTATGCAACCATAGATTCTGACAGACACTTTTGGATAATCTTTGTAAAGGGTATATTAAGAGACCCACCTATCACAATGGGGACTAAACCAGGAAGAGCACCCAGACCAACAACACCAAATAGAACCCCAATAGATAGAAAAAGTTGTACCAATGAAGTCCATGTGGTGTGAAACCACCATGGAAATTCTCCCATTCTATAAACATCAACTGCTATGTAATTCACTATTTCCCCAGTTGAGTGTCTTCTTCTGGCTGCACTTGAAAGCTTCAACTGCTTGTTATATATTGCCACCATTATAGCTGATCTCATTCTCATTCTCATTCTTGACCTTCTTGATTGAAAAAAACAGTGCCTTTGAGACAGAGATCCAATGATCTTGCCTATAATCAAAAAACCCAGTATGGCAAGACCCTAATTTAGATTTTCCTCTTTACCATTTGAATAGTTCACAAAAGCATAGAGTGCTAAAGGAGAAACTACTACAGCAATTGTCTTGAGCAATGCCAAGATTGCGATGAGAAAGTTCTCTTTCATGTAAGCTATTAATATGGACCACATAACCCAGTTTTCGGTATTGTTGTTTTTGCTCCTATCCCTTAGAAAGGAATCCCATACATGAGAGAACTTTTGGCAGGCTAAAGCAGCTTCATCTTCAGAAACAAGAGATGGGACGCTTTCAAGATCTAGTGGCTTTGAATAACCCTACTGAGAATATAAAGTTTAGAATTAAGATATTAATTAAGTAATAGAGTAAATACCATTTCTGGTCCCTGACAAAAAACACGGACCCCATTTTGGTCATTGACAAAACAAATGTCATTTTTAGTCTATAAAAAGGACGAATAAGGGTCGATTGGTAGACATTTTGATCCTTCACAAATTTCCAAAAGACCATTTTTAGTCCCATAAAAAGGACGAATAAGGGTCGGTTTTTTTGTCAGGGACCAAAATGAGGTCCGTGTTTTTTGTCAGGGACCAAAAATGGTATTTACTCTAAGTAATATTACTAGGGCTGATTATTTAGTAATTATTAGGATTTGATATGAATATTTTATTATTTTGATTTGATTTGATTATATTAACTTCTTGGGTTAAAGTTTTTAGTCTATTAATTTCCTATATAAAGGCCTTTTTGTATTTTCTTTTATTTTAAGGACCAATAGTATTAGTATTTTCCCATTGCTTCAATGTAAATATGTAATCCTTTAATCTCAACAAGCCCTCAACTTGCTGAGAAAATTGACATGTGCAAGATTTGATTCTTTATTTTCATCCTTTTGAGCTAAAAGAGGCTCTGATATAGTGGTGTTTTGCTTTCCTCCAATGCATCGGACCGTCCGCTGCACTTTTTTACACTTAATAATATATCGCATGCGGTACAAATTTTTAGGCAAAAAAAGTGCAGCGGACCGTCCTTGCATCGGAGGAAAGCCAGATCCGGTGTTTTGAGCGCTTTGAAGTGAAAAAAAAAAAGTGTTTGGAAGGTACAGAAAACAAGTGAAAAATGTAAAGGCCATTGAAGCATATCAAGCATTTGAATGTTATGCTCTGTGAACAGAATCTAAATATTGAGAGCTGAAATCAGTATGCATGAAGAGACCCACCAAACAAGGCTTAGAACTTGTACACATTTAAATCTCTGAACAAGTAAAGAAACTGCAAGAAAAATCCAGACTAGTCCTCTGAAAAAGCAAAGTAACCACCTAAGCTTCCTAAAGTCTTCAGATTTGGAATTAAGAGACCACAGTCCATTACTGAAATATGCAATGCTTATGAGAGCACAACAGACTGCGGTAGCTGAACAAACCCACCCCTTTATGCTGTTGTCACTTGCATTGTTTTTTCTGGTCAAAGTGCAAAGCAAGGATATGTAAAAAACACAGAGAGAGAATATTGACAGTGTCTATGATGCTCCTTTGAGTGCAAAAGGAAGTGAAATCAAAATCTCGGAGACAAGTCCAAGAGAAATCCCTTGTAAATCCAATCAAAAGTGTGAGAAGGCATGGTCTGAGCAATCTATCTTTTCATGACATACATCAAACACATTACAAACATGACTGACTCTCTTCAGATATTTCTAGAAGTAATTAATAATTTAGCATCTGCCATAGTCTAAACTTGTGTAAAAGCAAAAAAGAATTTGCAAAGTGGATCACACATATACACACATATACCTGTTGGACTTGCCAAGTTGGCCATTTTTGGAGCTTCAATGGTTTGATGGTTTTTGCAGCTCTCAGGCTTCAGTGAGGGGGTGACAGGAGCACTTGCCTCTATCGTCTTGAAAAAACTCCTGGTCCGTCATCATTCCTCTTTCGCATTCACTTCCCATCCTCATCTCATTCTGATTGAAATCTTAACCGTTCGATATTATAAAAGTATTATTTTTATATTTTTTTAAATAATTTAATATTTTTTTAATTTAAAAATAATATTTTTATAAAAGATAAAATTTGAACCGTTCAGATTTCAATCCAACGGCTGAGATTGAGAAGATGATGAGAAGTGGATGGGAAGGGAAGTGGATGGGAGCCACACCCGTCATCATTCCTGTTGATTCCACAATTGATTAGTGCGTAAACCAGAGGCACAGAAACGAAATTGACCTTTGTCTTCTACATTTATCTTTCTCCCCTCGGTTAAATCAATGTTTTCTCCTACATAAAGTCTCAAATTTCTTATTCACTCTTTATATTGCTACCTCCTATGTAGCAACTAATTTATAATACAATTTCCATTACAAATTAGGTTTTATATTTAGAATATGATGGGTATTATTTTTTTATACGGCTATTTGATTGAGTTAAATTTGAGCATCGTTGAACCCAATTGCAGGTAGCTCTCTCAAAAGAGTTTTTTGTATTAACACGGACTCAAACACCATATCTCATACTTAAGTGGCTAAAGCTCATTTTCCAATGACTAATGCTTATTAGTTTCTTTTTATGATAATAACACATTAAATTCTTTATTGGTAGAATACATGCCATGATCATGTTGATTTCTAATCCAACTCACTAAAACTTTTTGTTTATAAATTAAATCAATTACAAATTACTATCGGAGGTTGGTACAAGTGGCAAGTGCTTGTATCGTTTAAGCAATGTCTTAAGTTCAAGCTTTGTGAATACAGAAAAGTGCCGCTGGGAGACTCACTCACCATAACTAGGTTGGATCTGGATTAGTCAGGGTGAAGCTTTAGATTTCGGATGGGCAACCGAAAAAAAAAAAATACAAATTTCTTTGTTATTTAAGGTTCTAGAAAATAAAATCTCTTGATTGTGTATAAAGGAGTGTATGATAATTACCTCTGGTCCTTAATATAACATCGTTGGTTGAGATAGTTTTGATGATTAGTTGAGTTTTAGAGTTGATCGACGTTAGAAGAGAACCCATGGCTCAAAAAACATTACCGGAGATATTTATGAATGATCCATTAATAAAGTCTTGACAACGACATTGGTTAAGGGATTCAAACATGAGCTTTTGTGAGGTAAGACTGCAGCAATAATGAATATGACGCACATATCATTTTCTCTTGTTTTCTCATTATTATCTGATTTGGATTTTTCACAATATCGAAACCCTATGTAATAATTTTTGGAAACTTGCTCACTGTTTGATTATAATTAATTAATTATTTTCTTAAATAGCTGATGACAAATGAGCAAGACTAGAACTTTATGAAGCTAGAGTAAAAAAGAGATGTATATCTTTTAAAGAGAACATTAATTATTGGAAAAATTGGGGAAAAAACCCCATTGAAAATTTTATCAGTCACAACGACTTAAATCAGAGAAGTGGTACTATGTGAGTACAAAATTTACAGAGTGTTGTACTTTCTGTGTATAAAATTTATCATTACCTTCTCCCAAAAAAAATCTTAATAGGAGACTTTTCCCTAATATTTCCTTAATTATTTGAGAAAATTTCAGATAGCCTCCACTGTAGTAAATTTATCTCCAATAGCCCCATAAAAATTGAAAATTTCACTGCACCCTTTTGAGGATAATTTCTGAAGCAACTAAATAACCTTGCAGAGAGAAAGAAGAAACAGAGCATTCACAACTGTAATAAGGGAGTTTACAACTGAAGTATGACATCGACGAGTGGACTAAGCATTATAAGAAACATTGGAATTTTACAATAAAATTAAGGTGATTCATAATATATATAAGAGCTTTTACAACGTAAATATGATGATTTACAGGAAATATAAGGGCTACCCAACTAAGGCATCGACAAGTAAATAAAATGCATTTAGAACTCGAACAAGGGATTTTACATCGTTATTCACAAGAAAAACAAGGGTGTTCACAACTAAAGTGAATATAAGTATGAAAATGTCACGATAACATGGATTAGAAAGAAAATGGAATAAAGGATTTTCTAATTACACCTTTATTTAATGTTTGCTTAATTTATTTTGTGCATAAACTTAGATCCCTTAAATCAATTAAAGAGATCAATTGCATAATATACACATACATAGAGACATAAACACATATAAAAGACTCATATTTTAGGATAAGTTCTTGTTGTGATGGCTAGACCAATACTCAGCAACAAGTTTAGCAAAAGAAGAGTTCGTCTTCATTAGCTTTGAAGGCTCATCATATTCCACCACTTTCCCTACATTCCAAAATGAAATAATGTTAGACCAAAATATGGAGAAAAAAATTAAATTTCAGACAAAAATAGAAAGTGATACTCCCTCCGGTGGTTAATATAGAACATAATTAACTAATTTGAGTAGATTAAGAATGATAGTTAAGTTAGTTAATATGATATGGTTTTTTGAAAACACCCTAATGATCATCATTCTTAATTCTCTCACCCTCTCATATTTGATTCTTATTGAAAGAACATCAATAGATTTAATTTGGAGAAAAAACGGATAAAAATGTGAAATTAGTCTTACATTAATGACTAACATCTATTCCCCAATTATGTCTTACATTAAGACCATAGGGAGTATCATTTGAGCAAACCATATATAGACATGATTTAACAATCAATTTTATAAAATCCACCACTGAAATTGACCATATCACACTCTACTAGAACAGGCTAAAAGTTCTCCTAATAGATGTTAGTCACTTAGACAATTAACATTGAAAGATAAATAAATTAAATGAGCCATAAAATGATATATGTAAACATGTTAATATATCCTAAAGTTAAAAGGGAAGAGAAGAAGAAGAAGAAGAAGATTCAACATACCATTAGATAGGACCATGACCATATCACTGTCTATAACAGTTGGAACTCGATGAGCTATAGTTATAACCGTGCACCCTGCAAATTCTTGTCTAATAACTTGCTGCAGAATGGAATCTGTGGCAGAATCAATAGAAGCAGTAGCTTCATCAAGAACAAGAATCTTATTTCTCTTTAGAATTACTCTTCCTAGGCATAAGAGTTGGCGTTGTCCCACGCTCCAATTGTCACCTTCATCATTCACTGTTAAAAATGTTCATATTACAATAGTTTATTAGGGCTTGTTTGATTGTATTTTTAGAAACAGATTTTTTAAAAAAAAATAAATAAACGAAAAACTTGCTTGGAAAACTGTTTTGGATTTAAAAAATAAAAAGCTTATTTTAAAAATTAAAAAACAAAAAGTTTTTAATTGTTTTCTTATTTTTGTTTTTCTACTCTTTATTTTTTGAGGCCGCCACTTAATTCACTAATGACATCACACTACTAATGATGACCACCGCCATGTCACAACCGGCGACAGCCTCCGCCACGTCACTTCAAAAACAGATTTTTAAATAACTATCCAAACAGATTTTTTTTTTTTTTTTATTTTATTTTCAAAACTTGTTTCCAAAAACAGTTTTACAAAACTATTTTGAGAACCAAAAAATAGAGAATAGAATCAAAAAGGCCTTAGTCACTGCATCTCAAATCTTAATTTAAGTTTTGACAAGCACAAAATAAAGCTTTGAATACTAGCACCAATAAGAATATGACTAAAGAGATCGTGAGTGCAATCTCTTTCTGGATATATAAAGACAGTAGGTCTATTCTTAGCTAAAATTTTAAGGTGAAAAAGCATTTTGTCTGAGAAAGTTAAAAACAGTAATAAAACCAATCAACATTTTTCACATAACACCTCAACTTTTGACCTACCTTATTCTTACAAGGCATGGTACATAGTACTCAGCTTAGAGTTGCTTCTATGTGCGTGTGTGTGTTTGTGAGATTGCAAGCATCAAGTTCTTGGATCAAACTCACCAGAAGAGTCCAATAGATTTGGCAGCCTGCTGATGGTTGACTTGAGCTGGCATTTTTCTAAAGCCTATAAACAAATATAGTAGGCATCAAATCTACAGTTACTATAAGGCTCATGTACAACATAATCAGATTATATATGTAGTTTGTAATTCATTAAATCATTCACCTCCCAGATTTCATTATCAGAGTAGATGCCTATAGGATCCAAGTTGGTTCTAATGCTTCCCCTGAAGAGAGTTGGTTCTTGAGGAATAATGCTCAGCTTCATTCTCAAATCCTTTAAACCCATTGATAATATGCTAATCCCATCTATAATAATATCTCCTTTTGCAGGATCAACCAACCGAAACAAAGCACTTACAAGTGTACTTTTTCCACTTCCAGTCCTCCCTACAATTCCCACTCTACTCCCTTCTTTAAATGTACAAGTGATTTCCTTAAGGACTAATGGAGCATTTGGACGGTACCTTATCTGAAATCAATGATGACATAACATACTTGAACTCATAATTTATTTACATTACGAAAAGATATGGTCTTTAATATATATATAGATTCCTTATGTTACCTCAAGATTTTGAAGCTCAATCCTACCCTTGGAAGGCCATGAAAGTGGAGGTTTTCTATTCTCTACAATTGCAGGAGGCTCTTCTGGTAAGTGAATGAATTGATTAATTCTTTCAACGGAAATAATATAATTTGATAAGTTGCACAACCAACGACTCATAAAAATTTGGCATCCTGTTAATGACAAAGCATATGACAAAGAAAGTCCTGCAAGGCCTGTATACAAAAAACATTTAAAGAATTATCAGTATATTGACAATGGAATAAAATAAAGGGTTAAGGTGCAAATTGGTCAACGAACTTTTACTCCATGAGCGCCCAGCACAAAAAACTTTTACGTGGACCAAAAATACCAAAAAAATTATAAAAATGTAAAGTCAGCACAACGCCCTTTTAAAAATGTAAATTCAACACAACGCCATTAGAAAAAAAATAACGTCCGTTAAAATGTAAACTTTTAAGGGTTAAGGTGCAGATTGGCCAATTTTTTTTTACTCCAACCGCGCCCAGCACAAAAATGTCCATGTGCAATCCACTTAAAATCCGACTATTGCAAATCCTTGCACGGACCCCCCAACCATGTGCATTGGGGTTAAGAAGAGTGAATGTAACAAAAAAAAAATCACAAATGTAACGAATAGATTTCATTTTGAGTAAGGGTAGTAAGTTTTTGAACTTGCCCGGTGCAAGTGCAGATTGTGATTTTTAAGTGGACCTAAAATATTTACTCGTTTCATTTATGATTTTTTGGTTGCCTTCACTCTTTCTAACTCCAATGCATATGGTTGGGGGGTCCAGGCAAGGATTTGCAATAGTCGGATTTTAGGTGGATTGCACATGGACTAGTCTGGGCATGTTCGAAAACTTACTACCCTTGCTCAAAATGAAATCTATTCGTTACATTTGTGATTTTTTGTTGTATTCACTCCTCTTAACCCCAATGCACATGGTTGGGGGCCCGGGCAAGGATTTGCAATAGTCGGATTTTTGGTGGATTGCACATGGACTTTTTGGCTGGGCGCTCTTGGAGTAAAACTTTTTTGTAATGGGTGCTCCTAAAGTAAAACTTTGTTGGCTAATCTTCACTTTAACACTTAAAAGTTTACATTTTTAATGGATGTTATTCTTTTTCTAACAGCGTTGTGTTGACTTTACATTTTAAAAAGTATTTTGGTATTTTTGGTCCACTTAAAAGTTCTTTTGTGCTGGGCGCTCCTGAAGTAAAAGTTTGTTGGCCAATCTGCACCTTAACCCTAAAATAAAAGAAGGGAAATTTTTAGATAAGGACCACTGTAGCAATTTAATTCTATTAGTACAAAATAAATATGAAATTCCGTTGCAGTTTGGTGGGACTGAAGTGAAATTAATTTGTGAAGTAAAAAGACAAAAATAATCCTTTCAAATACAAAGGACAAGCAACATAACTTGCTAGTAACCAATACATCATGAACAAGTGGAATTAATTTCTTAACAAAAATATATTAGAGCATAATCAAGTCAAATTCCATTTGCAAGTGGCGAACACATCATAAACCAATGGAATAATCCTTTAAACACGAGAAATTTATTTCTTAACAAGACTACATTGGAGCATGATTAAGTCAAATGGAATAATCCTATGAAGAAGTGAAATTTGGCTTGATCATGCTCCAATGTATTCTTGCCAAGAAATCAATTTCATTTATTCATAGGACTGTTCCAATTGTTCATGATGTTTACGCCACTTGCAAATTAGGTTGATTCTCCTTTGTTTCTAAAAGGGGGCTTTTTTTTGTACTTTAAAAATTAATTTCACTTCAGCCGCACTGGACTGCAGTGAAATTTCATATTTTGGGGGCTAATGGGAATTAATTTGCTATAGTGGTCCTTATCTGAAATTTTCCAATAAAAGAAACCCTTCAAAGTTAAAATGGAAGATAGATTAATATATCTCATAATTCTGTTACCTGGGGACACAAATCCATTTGGAAGGAGAACAAGAAGTAAAGCTCCTGTGAATAGTGTCAAATTCTGAAGGACTTCAATCCTTAAAATTAACCATTCTGTGGCCACATTAGAATGAAAGAATAGTTTTGCATCTGTGTCCACAAGCTTGAGGTAATTTTGGTAAAATCTGTCTGCCATGTTGAAAGCTCTCACAGTCACAACTCCTAGTGATGTCTCGGTGGCGAAATTCATAACAGGAGCTTTTGTTGTTCCATTGATTCTCATTAGTTCCCTTGAAGAGGCTTGATAATAGCCCTTTCAGCCAAAAGACGTGGTAATCAGTTTCATTTTAACAGAGGCAAAATAAGAAATCAACAAAAAGAAAATGAGGGAATGGATAAACCTGAATGTATTTAGAAGCTATGAAGGCTGGAATTGCAACAATAAGTACTTGCCACGTGACTGAAGCCATTATCCCAATTGTTGTCAGAGTATCTATTGCACCAGTTGCTACAAAGGTGAGTGCATAAGGCATATCAAAGTCTAATGTACTCAAATCAGATGAAGCCTGCAAGAGAGAAAGATTTCACATTCATTTAGCTACATTTAGTGTTCAGTCATGAATAGAGGGAAATCATATAAATTAACCAATGAAGTCATCTCACGCGGGTCAAAATTCTCCCTACTGGGGTTGAGTCAAAGAAGAGCATAGGAGCCTTGAAGATGGCATTATTAAAACTAGAGAAGGAAGATGCAGAAGCTTTTAATCCAAGATGTGCACCGATGATAGATCCTAGCCACACAAAGCCAGCACTTAAAAGTGAAACTACTGTATAAACCCCAATCAAGATGCCATTTGTTACTTTTGGTACTTCAATTGCTAGAGCAAGCCAAAAAGTTGATGCTGCTTGCAGACCAGTAAAAGCCACATGTGCTAAAAGGATCAAACACACAAGTAATGATCCTTTTGAGAGATATATATAATCCCAGAATGGCTTCCACCCAACATTCCCAATCTCTGTTTCTTCTTCTTGTGTAAGCTGTGACACCTGACCTTTGGGAGGAATCTGCTCAGTCGTTTGTTCCTCAGATAGATGAAATCCATGAGACTCCAATGGCTGAAGAACGTTTATCACATCTTCAAACTCTCCTGAGAGCTCTTTGTTTTGATCTGTCCCTGATATTGCATCTCTATGGGCATTTACAAGTTGTTCAAAGGCAGTCCCTTCTGTCAAAAGATCTTCATAACATCCTGATTGAGTAACTACTCCACCCTCCATGACAAGGATTCTATCAACATGTGATAGAAACTCCACTTGATGAGTCACTAGAAGGACAGTCTTCTTCCTTAGAGCAGTCATGACACAATCCTGTTTATTACATGAAAGAAACTAAGATTAATCCATTGAATTGAGGCTAAAAGTTTTATCATAATGGTAAGAATCTGAAAGAGTTTTCATGTTACATAGAATAGAATAGTAGCAGTATGTGCATCCACTGCACTGAATGGGTCATCTAAGAGATAAACATCAGCATCATTATATACTGCACGAGTCAGTTGAATCCTTTGCTTTTGTCCTCCACTCAAGTTGATCCCTCGCTGACCTATTTCTGTGAGATCACCATGGCTAAAAGCATTTATATCCTTATCCAAGGCACATGCTTTTATTGCATTCTCATATCTGGTATTGTCCATTGGTTTGCCGAAGAGTATATTATCGCGAATTGTCCCACTTTGGATCCAAGATGTTTGAGAAACATAAGCAACTGTTCCACCCACCTTAACCTGTTTTTAATCATCATGTAAAACAAAGAAAAAACTGTTAAACATTTTTTATTTAATCATGAATGTTATAAGGACTATGGGAGAGCCATACTCCTAAAAGCTAGTATATGAGTTATTTGATACAATTGTCTATTAACTGATAGCCTCTTAGGTTGGAGAGTGCAATAATCATATAGGCCACATAATAAACTCAATCATAAACCAAAGTCCAAAGATAGGACCTGAATTTGAAAGCATACGAGTTTCCAATTAGAATTACATACTTCAATGTGGAATCTTATCATGTAATTTAGTCATAAAAAAATTTAAACCAAACAATTCTCCATTATCAACTCACAGTTCCTGAAATTTTGGGTATATCGCCGAGAATTGCATATATCAAGGATGATTTTCCACCTCCAACTGGTCCACAAACTGCAACTTTCTGTCCCCACTTGATTTCTACATTCAAATCTCTCAAAGTTGGAGACATCGATTCAGGATCCCAACTGAAGTTACCTGCTTGAATTTCCACACTATTAACTGAATTTTGAATTAAGTTTCTTCTAGTGACATCATCACTTAGCTCATCATCAAGAAAAAAGGTGTTGAGACGATCAAAGGAGACCTTAACTTGGACTACAACAGAAAGAGCCTCTGGAATAACTCTAACAGGTTCACTCATGGTCCTCAAAGTAGCAAGGATAGTGAATATGGTTCCAGCATTTAAAGGGGTCCTTCTCAGAAGAGCACATCCTAGGAAGACTACTGAGGAAACAATAGTGGGAGACATCCAATACATAATTGAACCATGAGCTTTTATGAACTGTGCCTTAGCGAGCCACTTGAACTCTTTGGCACGAAGCGTTTCTACCAACGTCTTGAACTTTTCCTCCCAAGATTGCAACTTTATGATTTTCATACAGTTTAGGATCTCTGAAGTTGACCTTAGACGTTCATCCTGTGCTACCATAAATTCTGACTGACATTTCTGAATGATCTTTGCAAAGGGTATATTAAGAAAGCCACATGTGAGAAGAGGGACTAAACCAGGAAGAGCACCAAGACCAACAACACCAAATAGAACCCCAATAGATAGAAAAAGTTGTACCACAGAAGTCCATGTGGTGTGAAACCACCATGGAAATTCTCCCATTCTATATGCATCAACTGCTATGTAATTCACTATCTCCCCAGTTGAGTGTCTTCTTCTGGCTGCACTTGAAAGCTTCAGCTGCTTGTTATATATTGCCACCATTAGAGCTGATCTCATTCTCATTCCTGACCTTCTTGATTCAACAAACCAGTGCCTCTGAGACACAGATTCAATTATCTTGCAAATGATCAGACAACCTACTATGGTAAGACCCTCCCGTAGATTCTCCTCTTTAGTTTTTGAATAGTTCACAAAAGCATAGAGCAACAAAGGAGAAACTACTACAGAAATTGTCCTGAGCAATGCCAGGATTGCTATGAGAAGGTTCTCTTGCAAGTATGCTCTTGATATGGACCACATGACCAAGTTTCTGGTACTATTGCTTTTGATCCTATCCCTTAGAAAGGAATCCCATGCATGACAAAACTTTTGGTAGGCCGAAGCAGCTTCATCTTCAGAAACAAGAGATGGGATGTCTTCAAGAGCTAATGGCTTTGAATAGCCCAAATTCAATAAGGAATTAATCCAAGAGAAAGTCAACTTGCTGAAAAAATGGGCACGTGCAAGTTTTGATTGTTTATTTTTATCCTTTTGAGATAAAAGAGGCTCTGACATAGTGGTATTTTGAGTGCTTTGAGGTGCAAAATAAAGGTTTTGGAAGGCACAGAAAACAAGTGAAAAATGCACAAGCCATTGAACCAGATCAAGTATTTGAATGTTATGGTCTCTGAATAGAATCTCAATATTGAGAGCTGAAACCAGCGAGCATAAAGAGACCCACCAAACAAGGTTTAGAACTTGTACCCATTTAGATCTCTGGACTAGCAGACAAACTGCTAGAGAAATCCATATTAGTCCTCTGAAAAAATAAACCCACCACCTCAGCTTCCTGAAGTCTTCAGATTCGGAAATAAGACACCACAGACCATTACTGAAATATGAAATGCTTATGAGAGCACAACAGACAGAGACAACCGTACAAACCCATCCTTTTCTGTGGCTGTCACTTCCATTGTTTTTTCTGATCAAATTGCAAAGCAAGGATATGTAAAAAGCACAGAGAAAGAGAATATTCACTGTGTCTATGATGCTCCTTTGAGTGCAAAAGGAAGTGAGATCAAAATCTCGGAGACAAATCCATGAGAAATCCCCTGTATCTACAATCAAAAAGTGCGTTTTATCATTTTGTACAACGTGAGAAGGCAACTGTTTGAATAGAAAGAAGGCAACTACCTACTTATGTATGATTTAAATGAAACACCTAACAAACATAAGAGAATCTCCATACACTTGATGGAGAAAAATGAAGTGACAATTCATGAAACAGTTGTAGAACAAGCAAATGGTATCAACTGAAGTTTGAAATTCTGATGAGATAGATCAAACAAACAAAAGAAGAGACAATTCATCAAACATTTATAGAACATGCATGCGAATAGTATATAATAAAGTCTGAAGTTTATGTAAGAGCAAAAAGAATCAGCAAAGTGGAGTGTACCTATTGGAGTCCCATCGTTGGCCATTTTCGGAGCTTCAATCGGTTGATGTTCTTGCTGCTCTAAAGTTTCATTGAGGGGTGACCGGAGTACTTGGCTCTCTAGTATCACTGTTATTTGTTTGTTTAAGAAAATTTTCTCAATTTATCATTTTAATTTCTATATTTTGGCATCAATATTATGTGTTTGGACTACGACGTGTCACATGCAAACGCATGCTAAGGGCTACGTCGTATATGCATGCATTTTATTCCAACCCTTCGTTAGTTCGTTTTCAGAAGATAAGATTGTCCGATATGCATGTTCTTTGTAGGATCAAAAATGCTGTCAATATATTATGTGTTTTTTACAAGAGCTCGATAACTGAATTACACGGTTTAAGAAAACAATTAAAAGTGGTTAAAAATAATAAGTTTATTTGAAATAAACCTTTCTTTCTAAGGATGTCCTTATTTGACAAGTAGGAGAAGAAAAATAGAGTAAATATATGTGTCACCAAATTTTTAATTAATATAATATATCTAATTAACAAGGGGTTAAAATGAAAAAAAAAAAACATATTAAATGTTTAGACAACTCTTATAAGGCTCTAATAAAAGGATTAAAACAATTTAAATTTTGGACTTATATAAAAAGGATGGGAGTGTAATAACTTAGATATTGAGAATTAAAAATAATAATAAATTAAATTATAATATTATAAGTTAATTATATATTTACTATTTATTATTGGGTTAAATAATAACAAATCCGCCTCGAAAGTATATACCTAAAAGCAATGTTGTCCTGAAAGTTTTTTTTTTTTGTTTCAATGTTACCCTGAAAGTTTAAAAACATAGTAATGTTGTCCCTTTTCGTTAACTTCAATTTTTTAACGTTAACTTTAGGTTTTTAACGGAAAAGGGTAACATTGCTATACTTTTAAACTTCCAGGTAACATTTAACCTGAAAAAGTTTCTAAGACAATATTATTCCTATGCCTATACTTCTTGAACGAATTTGCTACTATATATATATATATATATATATATATATATATATATATAGGTGTTAAGATAATACTTGTAATATACTGGTATTGGGATGGTCAAAGTCCCTCTTCCTCCTTCCAATCTTTCTTACATTGCCACTGTATCGTTGAAAAACAGAGTGAGAGCAGAGGCTTCGTGAAAACCCAGCCTCCTTCGTTCATCTCTGTTCTTCTGCCCTTCCTTGCCGCGGCTGTTCCATTCACCGTCGTTCTTATCGCTACCGGAATCTGTCTTGAAGACCAGCGAAGAAGCCGGCACAGAAGACGGCATTTGCAAGCTTTGCAATCTTGGTTTTTTTATCGACTTTCTCTCATGTTATTTCCGCTGAACAATTCCGTCAAGGCTCAGCCGCAGGATCACTTCTGGATCTTCGATTTCTGTTAACCTTTCAAGATTCAAGCCCAAGGACCGTCTCTGTTTTCCTCCTCCGTTTCTGCTGCTCTTTCCTTTCCCTGTTCGGCGTTTTTAATATCGTCATCTTCCTCTGTTTCGTGGTGCTTCAGTGCCGAGACCAATCGAATGGAGAACAGAGGAAGGAGATAGAAGTCTCGGGAATTCTCTGAAGTGAGAACCTTCACCGTCATTATTCTTCTATTCCAGCGTCGTCGAGTGAAGGGAGACCGATCATGGCTGGTGTGAGCGACTCCTCTTCTCTTCTTCCCTTTGCTTGTGGTTGTTGTTGGTAGCAAGTAGTTTTCTGTTCTTTCTTTTATTCAACGTGGCTGGACATTTGAAATAGGGGAGGTTTGTGCTCTGTTCTTGCTCTCTCTCTCTCATTTTCCCAAGTTCTCCTTCCTATGTGTTGATGTCTGGTACTGTTCGTTAATGCTGGAGTTCTTTCATCTGCACTTCCTCTGCTCATAAAACGTTGTTGTGATAGGGGTATGCTTCTCTTTTCTGGTTCCTTGTGGTTGCCGCTGCTTGTGTGTTGACATGGAAGGTTCATAATTAATGAACTCCTCTCCTCTTTTCTGTTCTATGTGTATGTTTTGTGTGGGCGGTGTTTGATTTGATTTTTCCTTTCCAGCTTTTGGTAGTGAGAATAGGAGGGAGATTGGGATTTTAAATAAGCTGATATTGATTTTAAGGAGTTCTATTTGGATAGGTAAGCATTCATTAATCATTTTGGTTGTTATATTATGAAGAAGGGAAGTTTAGTTCTGATTTCCTTTGATTAAGTTGATTAATAGTGAAGGACAGAATTTAGGGAACATATAGTAACATACAAGATGTTTGTTATGCGTCAATGTTTGGAAATTTTGGGCAGAGATTTGAAGAATGAGAATTTGTTAATTGGTTAACATAATGTGGCACACAAGGTGTTTCTTATAATGTGTAAGAGAAAGATTTGATTGGAATGTTGTTGAAATGCTAGTTAATTTTAGTGTAGTATATGTTGATGATTTATATTGGGGTGGTTATTAATGTGAAGAAGGAAATTTTTGTTGGAATAAAACTGTTCAAAGTATGCGTTGGAATTTAGAGGAAAGGTTAGATGTTTCTTTTTTTTGGGTATCTCACCCGGTTCATCAGAACCTTCGGTTCAGACTAATCCGGATTCGGGTTCTGTAGTGGCAATGACGACCCTCCCAACAGTGGTAGCTCCATACAAGGCGGATTACAAGCGCGTTATCGCAACTCGAACCCTAGACCTCTTAAGGGAATCCAGCGCCACATTCCGCTGGACCAACCACCTGTTGGAGGTTAGATGTTTCTTGGATACACACACAATATTAATTGCTATGGTGTTTGAGCTTTGCTTGTGTTTGGAGGAGCTTGAGAAAGGGAATGTGTATATATATTTATAATTATTGCTTTGGTCTTATAATTATTGCTTGTCATGCTGGGAGAAGTTTCTGATCAAGGCTTGTTTAAATGTGATGGTCAAATAATAAATAAAATTAAGATGGGGGTTTATGAAGGAAATTTTTTTAATTGAAGTTAATAGAGATTCTTTCTTTTGGATAATTAGGTAGCTATTACATGTAAAGTTTTCTTCAAGTCTAGTTAAAATGACAAATTGAATCACTTGAGAGTCAACATGCGAGTGAATAACGTCCCATTATAATTTTTATAAATGATACTTTTACTATTTGCCATACTTTTATATTAATTACCATATTTATAAGTATGATTTTGCGAAGGGAAGTTTATCAGATTTGTTTCATTTTCTTATTGATGTTACATAAGTAAAGTTGATATTTTTATTCATTATTATTTATTTTTCTCCAATTGTTTCATAGTATATGTAACATTAATAAGAAAATGAAACAAATCTGATAAACTTCCCTTCGCAAAACCATACTTATAAATATGGTAAAGAAGGTAAATTTGATGACTCATATATGTATGTGTGTGTGTGTGTGTATGTATATATGTGTGTGTCGGACTTTTGGCCGTCTTAAAACATACGAGTTTTTTTTAGGGAAAATTAAAATAAAGGACCAAGAGAAAATGATATTTATTATAAAGGACCATAAAAATTGTAATTATTTAGAAGGACCAAACATCATAATATAAATTTAAAATTACTAAAATGCCCCTAATCAATTCTCATATATTATCTCTTGTATTCACAATTAAAAAAACAACTAAAATTAAAACTAAAACTGTCCATCATGATATGATTATATCTTTTTTCCCAATATATTATTTAATTAACAATTTTTAAACTCATATTTTTCTTAATTTTTATTTTTCACCAATTTATATCATCAAGTTGTTCGACTTATATTATCAACATTGATGTCAATTAAGTTCTTTTTATAAAAATATAAAATAAAATTATTTCATATTTTTCAGGATATAATAGGTTAATTAGATTTTTTGATTTTATTAACATTATATGAATTTTTTAACCCACATAAATTTCTCCTAAAACAAAAATAATTCATACAAATTTTATTGGTTTAACATATATGATAAATTATAAAAGACATTGAATTTTATTAAAACTATATTATTCCATTTTTAATTAATTTTTTTGTTAATTTTTAAAAATTGAAGAATGCGTAATTTTTTTTTCATAGATATATATTTAAGTTGTGAAAATTGAGAAAGCCTTTGTTTGATTTAATGAAACTTAGAATTTTGTATTATTTTTAAAAATAAAATGGGGAAGAGAATGTAAGAGGTAATGCAGAAGATTTTGTTATGGGCATTTTAGTACTTTTAATTTTATATTTTTATATTTGGTCCTTCTAAATAATTACAATTTTTACGATCCTTCATTCTAATTTTCCCATTTTTTTATAAAAAAAATGCGGGCTCGTGAGTCGGCTCGCCAACCCGCCACTATGGGTTAACTGGTTAAGGTTGACATTTTACCAGCCCGCAAAAAGAACATGCCACACATATCCTTACCGTTTGCCCCGCAGGTGGATGTGGGTTGCGGCCTGCGGGCATTGCCAACTCTATTGCACGTTTGTTACATTTATTTGACAAAATACTACAGCTATTCATTAAATTACTTTATCAGAACAAAAATAATAATGTTTGGTAGAGTTTAGTTTATTTAAATTCTTTTTAAAAAAATAATGTCCTGTAACGCTTCCTTTAAAAAAGTTTGTATTTTACCCTTTAATTTCTCCATAATTTATCTCTTCCTCCATTTAAACAAGGAGTGATAATACAGTTAGGTTTCTTTCATAATTCATTTTCTCATCATCCCTCATAATATTTAAATCATATCCGTTCAATCAATCTGAAAGGTTATATCATCAATCTGAACCGGATGAGATCCTCTCATTATCCATTTTCTCATGAACTTATCTGGGCCGTTGATTGGGAGATGAGAGAAAAATCTAAGAAATATAACTTGATGATGTGACTTTTCAAATTGATTGAACGAACATGATTTAAAGATTATGAGGGACGGTGAAAAAATAAATGATAAGAGAGTGATAATATTGATTCTATATCCCTCTCTTCTCTTTATTTTTTTCCCTCTTTCATTTTCTGTCTCCCGACTTTTCTCTTCCTCCAAAGAGAGCATTAAGAGCATTTCTCAAGCTTACTACGGAGAGATGAATTTATTCGGCTGTAATGACCTCTCCACGTCACACCTAAAAAGCTTGCTTCTTTTCCATAACGACATGAAAATCCTACTCATCGGATAAATATTCCGACACGAAAACAGAGAAGGATTGATTACGAAGGATTTCATTTTTTTTTTCTTTTTTCGATGATGTGTATATATAGTTTAATCATGAACGCTATATATTAATTCAAGAAGAAGAATTACTATTCATTGGAAAAAAAAGAGGAAGAAGAATTAGTATTCTATATATTGTTTCTTACACTAGATCTTGTTAGGACCCGTTTTGTACATGGAAGATCAACCAAAGGAAATGGAAGATGTCGAATCTTCTGTGCAGTGGACCGTTTGGTTGCCTTGTCTTCTCACAAGCTAAGTTCCAGTGGCGGTAATCTTCCCACGTTTAAGGGAAGATGAGATCCCTCGCATATAGGTGGGATCTCATCTTCCCCCCTGCCAAATTCCTATCCTATCCCTATGGCAATAACTCGAAGAAGGCAGGGGAGGAAGACTATCGATCTTCAGCAAAACCTAGACAAACCTGCGACAAGATCGATTCGGAGTTGTGAGAGCCGGATTGAATGAAGCTCTATGGGTTTAGTTTGGTTTCTTCGGGGAACAAAACCAAATCGTGAAAAGCAAGACGAGGAAGAAGCTTCGAAGCCCCATAAATGGAGAGGGATGAGGGATCTGATTTTTTTTTTCTTTTTTCTGGTTCAAGGATCGCCGTCGAGAGAGAGAGAGAGAGGGATGAAGGCGGGATCCTTTTTCTTCTTCTTTTATACCGGTTCACTCATCGTACCGGCAAGAATGAGGAATAAAGGAGAGAGGTAGATTTTTATAGGTTAAAGGAGTATTTTAGAGATTTCATATTTTTATTTTTATTTTTTAAAATTATCATCTTCCTTCACTTTTTCCATCTCTACCAAACAACTTATTTTTTTAAAGTTCCCCTTCAATCTTCCTTTCCATTCATTTCCCTCCTCTAAATTTCTTTCTTTCCTTAAATCTTTCTCATAACAAACGGGAGCCCGTTTGGGATAGCGGTGGTAGAAGTTGCTTTTTTTCTGATGTGCTTTTCTTGCTGGACTTTTTTTGATGTGATTTGTGTTTGGGATAGCAGTGATTGAAGTAACTTTTTTCTTGATGTACACTTGTTTGGCATAGCTTTTGAAAATATAGATGAGATGAAAAATGACTGAAAATGCATGAATCATAATATATATATATATATATATATATATATATATATATATATATATATATATATATATATATATATATATATATATATATATATATATATATTTGGACCTTATCATGAGAAAAGTTTAAGATAATTATTGAAAATTATTTATGGACCTTGAAAATTTAGGAAAAAGTTATGGAATATTATTGTGGTGATCTAGAAATATTATGAAGAGATTAATTATGAAAAATTGGCTTAAATAAATTTTAAAGCTATTTTCTAGAATTTATGGCATATTTCCTGAAAATTCAAGGAAAAATAGTTAGTGGATAATTTTTTGTCTATAAATTTTAAAGTAGATATTTTATGGCCTAAATAAGTTAACTGAGGAATAAAATCCTCATATGGTATTAATGATTAATTTCTAGAAATTATTTGATGAAATTGGTATAATAAGTAATAGATAAAGTTGTAAATAAAGACTAGTTGAAGGGTGGAATGGTCATTAGGCAAAATAAAATTGATGTGGCTTTTGGTGATGGGGTAATAAGCAACCAAATGTGGCTTCAAGAAAAAACCACTTCAAACCTTGATGCACATCAAGAATTACAGCCATGCCAAACACTCATTTATATTGCTTTTGCTTTTGGTGTGCGTTCATTGTGCTTATTACCCCATCCACAGCCATGCCAAACAAACCCTTAATAGGTATATTTTAATGAGAAGTGAGAAGTCCAAGAAAATAATCATTTATAAAACAAAAAATTAGGAATAAAATTGTATATTCATATATATAATAAATTTAATGAGGTGACTTAGGATGAACGTGTGATCATAAGGGAAAAAGTATGATTGGTTCATTTGACATTGCTTAGATTAGCGATAAGACAATTGGGCTTTTAAATAAAAAGATGCTTTAAGCCATAAACCAAAAGAGTGTGTTGAGAAAGGAAGAGGAGAAAAATGGCGCTGGTGCTCTCTAAGAAAGCCACGACTCAAGTCCCCTTGTCAAGGGAGGAAGATGATCTACTCGTAGCTCAAAAAAGATTAAGAACGGAATAGACTGGAGTAATGATGAGGAATGGCCTAAGCTAGGAGTGGAGGGGAAGAAGCAATGGACAGTAGGTCAATCCTTTGTGGAGAAGCTACAACGTATCAATAGGAATAGGAGGAGAGATGGAGATTTTGATTGTGAGGACGAGATGACAGATGATACTTTGTCAGATAAAACCTCGAACGATTCGGATAGAGAGGATATTGATCCACTGTGTAAGATCGAGGAAGACCCTAAACGTAACTTTCCAACATTCTCCTTCTCTGGGAAAATGAAGTAACGATTGTACAAGGCGTGGAATAAGGCAGGCAGTCATAGTGAAGCTGCTAGGAAGATCCATTAGCTATAAAATGCTATTATCGATTCTCCAATCTCTATGGGCAAAGAGAGGTGTTATCAATGTGATCAATATTGGTAATGGTTTCTTTGTAGTCAAACTTTCAAATAGGGAGGATTATCTCAATGCTCTGACTGGAGGCCCTTGGATGATCTTTGATTACTACTTAACAGTTCGACCATGGGAACCTCAGTTTCAGCCATTGAGGGCCTTTATCGATAAAGTAGCAGTTTGGGTTAGGATGCCAAATGTCTTTCAGGAATACTATGACAGAGAAGCATTAACCTAGATTGGTAACCGAATAAGGGAGACACCCAGGATAGACATCAATACCTCTGGACAGCTTAGGGATCACTGTGTGAGAATATGTGTTATTGTGAACCTTGGAAAACAATTGATGTCGAGGTTTTCTTTGGGTGGAGAGGACTAGAGTATGAAGGTCTCCATTGTTTATGTACTAGCTGCAGGATGTAGGGGCATTGACCGAAAGAATGCAAAACAGGGGTTGAAACTAAGAAAACAGGTGAACGACCTGAAGGAAGACAAGATGGGGAGGGGAGAGATGATATGGCTACTGATGATGGGCAAGAGGAGGATAATGATTTCAAGATGAAATCCCAAGATTTGTGGAAAGTAGTACAAAAGCCTTACCGACCAAGAAGAGGGGGAAAAGAGAGACAGAATGGGGTATTCCGACAACAAGATGGTGGTTCATGGTTTGGTGTATTGGCCGTGGAGGGAAAAGACGAGATGGGCGACAATCTAGATGCTATTGACCTTGTCATACACGCTAGCGCAGATGAAAAGAGGGAGTTCAGTAGTACATACTCTGTGAGTGGCGCTAGGGAGAAAAAAGGGGGTGTAAAACAGAAACACGGTAAGGCTTAGAATATGATGGGTAGTGGAAGTGAATATGGTTATGGCCGAAAAGATATGAGGAAAGAGAAAAGAACAAGAGAAATGGTACGGAAGGAGGTGAAAAGTAGTGAGGCTTTGAGACTAACATATGTGAAATTGAAGGAGGAAGAAAGTCATATGGAGGGAATGCTGGTTTGGGATAATAACGAGGAGGTGAAAGTGGGTCCGTTAGACGAAGACATACTGGACATGGATGTGTTCAACCCGACCCCACATGATCCTAGAGAGAAGGGAAGGTTAGTGGGTTTGAGCAGAAAATTTTGGGCTAGGCTGGCGAACTGGACACAAACCAAGAGATGTTGAAGGATGGGACGGAGGAAAAGCTAAAAGTGACAACGATCCCTGAAGCCCAAGCATAGTAGGGATCCCATTTGGGCCTCTGTCTCCTTAGCCCATTCTTATATTTGGACTAGGATTTTTGGGATTTTTGCTATGGCTAAAATTTTATACTGGAACTCACATGGCATTTGTGACAAAAACTTGAAACAACATATTTGATCAGTGTGCAAGGGAAAGCTTCTTATTTACTTTTTATGGATGAAACTAAGAGTGAGAAAGAATCACAATTTTGGTGTCTGGAGAAGCTTGGCTATGATGGATTAGAGTTCGTCCCCAATGTGGGGCGATCTGGTGGGCTAATCATAGCATGGAAGATGGATCAGGTTGGTGTCTCTTTGATTTGTAAGGATTGGAAATTTATTCACCTTTGGTGCTCTTTGGAGGGGAGGTCTCCTTTCTTAATAACGACAATCTATGTTGTCCCTTTATCAAGCTTTAAGCATATACTTTAGCAGGAACTGAGAAACTTTGCTAGTACTATCTCGAATCCATGGGTTGTTGTTGGAGATTTCAACGATATCCTTTCGTTGAATAAGAGAACTGGGGGCGCTGATGTTAATTTCTCCAGAATCAAGAGCTTCCAAGATAGGGTTCAACCCTGCCAACTATCCAATATGGGGTTTAATGGTCCATCATTTACTTGTTAAGGACCCAAATTGGAGAAGAATCACTCTCGTTTATATGAAAGGCTTTACAAGGCGCTGGCTAATAACTACTTCCTATCGACTTTCTCTAATTATTATGTCTAGGTACTTACTATAACATATTTCTCCGACTACAACCCTATTTTCTTATGTTTTGGGGATATTCAAGAATTGAGGATAGGGAATTTCCCTTTTCGATTTGAGGCTATGTGGCTTAGTCATGCCCATTTTGAAGCCTTTTTAGCAGACAGTTGGATGTCGGAAGGAAACATTAATCTATCTCTGCAAAAAATCCAGAAAGCAATCGGAGTTTGGAATAGAGAGGTTTTTGGGTTTGTCAAAAAAACAAAAGCATCTCATTTTGGCTAGGCTGGAAGGGATTAAAAAGTCAAAGGCCTACCAACATTCACAATTTCTCTATCAGCTGGAAATGGAACTACAAGGGGAATTAGAAAGATAATTGAGGCTTGAGGAAATTAAATGGTTCTAGAAATCCAGAATAGAGTGGATTACAAAAGGAGACCGGAATACTCATTTCTACCATCTGAAATCCAAGACGAGGAGAAGGCGTAATAGGATCGTTTCCCTTAGAAATGGATAGACGGCGAAAAGGACCTAAAGTAACTGGTAGTCAAGTACTTCAAGGCCCTTTATGATGACGATAATGTAGACTCTGTTTTACTTGAATCTAAATCCAAGTTCCCTTCTGTTGATGTGTCATTTATAAGGGACCTACCTAAAGTCCCAGAGGATGTTGAAATTAAGAATGTCGTGTTCTTTATGGGTAGTTTTAAACCCCTAGGTTTGATGGCTATCCTTTGATATTTTACAAAAGTAATTGGGATACAGTAGGCTCTTCACTCTGTGCTTTTGTTAAAGGAGTCTTCCAAGGTTCTTCTCCTATTGAGGAGTCTAATAAGACTCTAATCTCATTAACTCCTAAACTAGATAATCTGGAACTGGTTTTACATTTCAGACTTATCTCTTTATGTACTGTGCATTATAAATGTGTGATTAAGCTCATCACACAAAGACTCAAAGGGGTGATGAATGATCTCGTTTCTTCTTATCAAGCAAGTTTTATCAAAGGAAGATAGATATAAGACAATATAGTTGTTGGTCAGGAGCTTCTACATATCATGAGTACGAATAGAAGTAAGAGATGTTTTATGGCTATGAAGATTGATCTTGAAAAGGCGTATGATTGAGTGAGATGAGATTTCTTAAAATAGGTTCTCTCTGAAGTAGGCTTTGAGTCAAGTTTCATTAATCTAATTATGACTTGTGTCTCATCGATTTCATATAACGTGCTATGGAATGAATCCCACACTGAATTTTTCTTCTCTCGAAGGGGTCTCCATCAAGGGGATCCTATTTCACCCTTGTTGTTTGTTCTGTATATGGATAAGCTCTCACATTTAATATGTGATGTAGTGGAGAGTGGAAGTTGGAATCCTATTGCCACCTCCAAGACAGGGCAAAATATCTCTCACTTGATGTTTGCTGATGATTTATTGTTATTTGGTGCTGCTTCCAAAGCCCAATCTGATTGCATGATGAGATGCTTGAATATGTTTACCAAGGCCTTTGAAGGGAAGGTTATTCGGATAAAGTCATCATTCTACTTTTCCCCAAGGGTCTCAGCTCAAACAAGGAATATGATCAAAGATTCAACTCATGCATATCTCTTGTGAAATTGGCAGATATCTTGGTTTTCCAATTACAAGAAATAGGAAGAGCATAGATACTCTCAATTATATTATTGAGAGGGTTCAATCAAAACTGACGGCTTGGAAAGCTAATTCCTTGTCTACTACAGGTTGAATTACTCTAGCTAAGCCAGTCTTAAGTTCCATACCTTTATATCCTATGCAAATGACAAGGCTGCCGAGGGGAGTTTTCCAAGAAGTGGAGAGACTGTAGAGGAACTTTATTTGGGGTCACGACGATACCCAAAATCGATTTCATCCAGTGGGTTGGGACCAAATTACAAGGCTGAAAGAGTACGAGGGACTTGGTTTTAGGAGACTATCTTTGCTTAACCGTGCCTATGGTGCCAAACTAGCATGGAAACTAATAGTTGGAGCCAAAGGATTATGGGTTGATATCCTACAGGGGAGATATATGATGCATGAAGAGGATACCCTCTTGACTTTTCAAGCAAGAGACTCGAAATTGTGGAGGTTTATTACTTCTTAAAACATTACTAATTTGGGATCTAAATGGCAAGTGAGGAATGGACTGATGGTAAATTTCTTCAATGATCATTGTCTAATTGAAGGAGAAATATTAAAGAACCTGTGTCGATGGTAGCTATCTGTGGAGGAAAATCTCTCTTCTGTACCCGACTGGGTACGAGACGGTGCATGGGATTTTCATAAACTTCCTGATATAGTTCAACCTGCAGCGATTGAGAGACTGATCCCAGTCTTGCCTCCTTGACCTGAGGCTGGCCATGACTTTATGATTTGGGGCATGACAAGTGATGGTAATTTTTCAATTAGAAGTGTTTATTTTCTAATTGAGAAAAACCCACAGTTCCTAAAAAATAAACTCTACAAGTATATTTGGAATTGGAAAGGATTAGAGCATATTAAATTATTCATGTGAAAGGCAGTGCTGGACAAGCTCCCAACTAATATGTGGAGAAGCACCTGGTCTCCGGTTTCAGCTATGTGTGATTTCTTCCATACAGGAGTAGAGGATATGCTACATATATTGAGAGACTGCCCTTATGCAAAGCAAATGTGGATGAGGATGGTAGCTCCAATGTATGTGCCTAAATTTTTCTCTGCAGGCCTTCAAGATTGGATGGCCATGAATCTAATAGGTAAATTTGGCCAAGGTATGGGTCCTTTCTGGAATCTTATTTTCAATGTTGCATTATGGCAGCTATGGGACTGGAGGAATTTATCCACCTTTGAACATGATTTTATGAAACCAAGGAACCCTGAATCTATTGTTTTGCATATCTGGAGGAAATTTACTTCATTTCAGGATTTACTTTCGGGGAAACCAGGAAATTGCCAATTGCCTACTAACATTCGGTCTTGGCAAAACCCTCCTGAGGGTTGGGTGAAATTAAATGTGGACGGTGCGGTGGTGTTGAGTACATCCAAAGCAGGGTGTGGAGGAGTCCTGAGAGATATAATAACAGAGTGTGGTTAGCTATATTTTCAAAAATGATTGGCATCTGTAATGTCAATATGGCATAGGAGTGGGCAATGTTTGAGGGATTGAAAATAGCATGGGAGCTTGGTTTAAAGAAAATCATTGTAGAGTCGGACGCATATGAGATGGTTTGTAGGTTGAATGATGTTAATTTCCTAACTGGCAGCCTACTAGTCGAACAGATAAAGGAGATGGTGGCGAGGACTTGGATGGTTTCTATTTAACATGTTCCGAGAGAAGTAAACAGAGTTGACAACGCAATGGCAAAACTGGGTTTATCCAAATCTGATATCTACAGCGAGTACCCTTTATCTTCAAGGGTTTGGGTTAAGTAAGAGTATTTGGGATTCATTCCTCTTTATATGTAATCTTATTTGTTTTGTATTCTGGCTTCTAGCCATCATTTATATATAAATAAAAAAGAGAGAGAGAGTGTGTGTGTATTGAGGATAGCATTTGGCCCTCCCAAATATATGCAGTCGTTGGGAAAAAACTATATGGAAGAGATATTTAACATTACTTAATTGCAAGAAAATATATTAATATTAGAATATATAAGAGGCTACCTACCCCTTGTGTCTTTCTCTGTTCTTACATAACTGTTATTGTTATAATAGACAAATATTTCAAAACTCTGTAACATATGGTTATTAATATAAGATATATTTGAAAAGTTGATATTGGTTTTAAATATAAGGTATATTTTTCACATTTGTCAACCTTTCTTTTCCTAATTTACCCTATTGATACTCACTAAATAATAATCAATAATCAAGGAGAATAGGAAAGGAGGGAAATAAAGAATATAACTAGGGTATTTTAGCAAATACACGTCATGTTAATGAACTAAACTAAATTTCTTAATTTAATCAAATTAGGTAAATATGTTTTATATTAAGAACTAATGATATATATAGTATTATCTAAGAAAAGCTCAAGTGATTGATTATTATTGTTTTTAATATAAATTTTGTTAAATTTGGTTTAATAGGAGACTTATTATTTGTTAAATTTAAAGAAAGGATATCCCTAAAATTACTTTTTTAATCACTTTTATACTTTAGATAAAACTTCTATCACATATTTATCTTACACAGTGAAAAATCTATTCTCCACAACTAATCCAAACAATGTTAAAAGAGTTTTAAACTTTTAAGTTGGTTATACTGACAATATAAAAAAAAAAAATACACGTTGGCACTTAGCAATTAAACTCTTAAAAATCTAAATTTATTAAAGTGAACACAGAAATAAAAATGGAAAAGAAATATCTTTTTGGGACCAACAAATGCAAGAGAAGTCTCAATAGCTAAAAATTATTAGAACTAGAATTTGAAATTAGATTATCCTCTAAACACGCTTGGACATTGAGTTTTGGGCCCAAAAAAGGGTTGGGCCTTATAAGTAAATCCCATGTTTAGTACAGAAAGCAACATTTTGGGAAAAATCTAGCTCAATCTCAAAGACCAGAAGAAGAAAAAAATAAAAAAAAGTCTTATTGTAGATTCATCTATCAGATAAGGTCTCAGTGCAAATTCCTCTATTGAAAAAGTTCTAAGGGACCTCAATGATATATATTCCAAATGTGAACTTACCTTATTGACAATGTATGTAACTATATTGACAAGTCATGGAATGGTCATCGAGAATGTCATTTATGTTAACTAAACCAGTTTTCGTTGACAAATGTATGTAATTATATTGACAAGTCATAAAATGGTCATTGACAAACTGATCTATATCACTGAAGTCTGATTGTTAGGATTTTCCTCACCATTTTTAGCTTGCGTTGCCCAAGGGAATGAATAGAGTAATATATATTATTATTGTTTTTACTTCTTGTAAATCAACTTTCTTTGACCATATCACTCTCCCAAAAACAGATTTGTTAAGATATATATTATTATATCTTATATTAATATTTGATATATTCTCATGTTGATATATATTATATATCTTATATTGATATTATTATTTGATTAGATTTATTCATGTTAGATTAGATTATATTCTAGGATTAGTCTATATTTGCTTAAATAAAGGCTCTTGTTCAATTGCTTGTATTGAGGATTAAGTACATTAAGGATTCAATCATCTTCATAGGCCCTCCCTACTCTAAATATTGAGAGCTGAAACGAGTATGCATGAAGAGACCCATGCTATATAACTTCTACACATTTAGATCTCTGAACAAGCAAAGAAACTGCTAGAGAAATCTAGACTAGTCCTCTGGAAAAACAAAGTAACCACCTCAGCTTCCTAAAGTCTTCAGATTTGGAAATAAGAGACCACAGTCCATTACTGAAATATGCAATGCTTATGAGAGCACATCAGACTGCGATAGCTGAACAATCCCACCCCTTTCTGTTGTTGTCACTTGCATCGTTTTTTTCTGATCAAATTGCAAAGCAAGGATATGTAAAAAGCAGAGAGAGAGAGAGAGAGAGAGAGAGAGAGAGAGAGAGAGAGAGAGAGTATTGACGGTATCTATGATGCTCCTTAGTGCAAAAGGAAGTGAAATCAAAATCTTGGAGAAAAGTCCAAGAGAAATCCCCTGTAAATCCAATCAAAAGTGTGAGAAGGCATGTTCTGAGCAATCTTTCTTTTCATGACATACATCATACAGATTACAAACATGACTGACTTTCTTCAGATATTTCTAGAAGTAATTAATAATTTAGCATCTGCCATAGTCTAAACTTGTATAAAAGTAAAAAAAACGAATTAGCAAAGTGGATCACACACACACACATACCTGTTGGACTTGCTAAGTTGGCCATCTATGGAACTTCAATGGTTTGATGGTTTTTGCAGCTCTCAGGCTTCAGTGAGGGGGTGACAGGAGCACTTGCCTCTAGTGTCTTGAAAAAACTTCTAGTCCGTCATCATTCCTGTTGATTCCACAATTGATTGGTGCGTAAACCAGAGGCACAGAAACGAAATTGACCTTTGTCTTCTACATTTATCTTTCTCCCCTCGGTTAAATCAATGTTTTCTCCTACATAAAGTCTCAAATTTCTTATTCCCTCTTTATATTGCTACCTCCTATGTAGGAACTAATTTATAATATAATTCCTTTTACAAACTATTTAGAATATGATGGTTATTACTTTTTTTTTTATATGACTATTTGATTGAATTAAATTTAAGCATTGTCAAACCCAATTGAAGGTAGTTCTCCCAAATGAGTTTTTTTGTATTAACACGGACTCAAACACGATGCCTTGTGCTTAAGTGGCCAAAACTCATTTTACTATGACTAACACTTATTAATTAGTTTCTTTTTATGATAATAACACATACAATTCTTTATTGGTAGAAGGCATGTCATGATACTGTTGATTTCTAATCCAACTCATCAAGACTTTTTTTTATAAATAAAAACACATGAAAATTTCTTTGTTATTTAAGGTTCTAGAAAATAAAATCTCTCAACTATGTATGAAGAAATCTATAATAATATCTCTAGTCCTTAATATAAAATCCATTCGTTGGGATAGCTTTAATGATTAGTTGAGTTTTAGAAGTTGATCAAGGTTAGAAGAGATACCATATATGGCTCAAAAAATATTAACAGAGATATTTATAAATTATCCATTAATAAAGTCTTGACAGTGACATTGGTTAAGGGATTCAAACATGAGCTTTTGGGAGGTAAGACTGTAGCAATAATGAGTATGATACACATATCATTTTCTCTTGTTTTCTCATTATTATCGAATTTGGATTTTTCACAATATCGAAACCCTATGTAATAATTTTTGGAAACTTACTCACTGTTAGATTATAATTAATGATTTATTTTCTTAAATTGCTGATGACAAATGAGCAAGACTAGAACTTTTTGATGTTAGACTAAAGAGTTGAATATCTTTTGAAGAGAACATTAATTATTGGAAAATTTGGGAAACCCCCCCCCCAATGAATATTTTATTAGTCACAAACTCAGCAGAGAACTACTATGTGAGTATAAAATTTATATAGTGCCGTACTTTCTGTGTATAAAATTTATCTTTACCTGCTCCCCAAATTTTGTTTAATAGGAGACTTTTCCCTAATCTTTCCTTAATTATTTGGGAAAATTTCTGATAGCTAGCCCCCACTGTACTAAATTTATTTCCAATAGTTCGATAAAAATTGAAAATTTCACGGCACCCTTTTGAGGGTGAAATGAAAATAATTTTTGAAGCAAAAATACCTAAATAACCTTGAAGAGAGAAAGAAGAAACAAAGAGCATTGAAAAATGTAATAAAGGAGTTTACAACGTAAATATGGTGATTCATAAGAAAAAGGGAAAATTCATCTCAGGGCCTAAATTAGCAAAAAAATGTCAAAAAAATGCCCAAGAAAAAGTCACATGTCAAAAAATGTCCTAGGACCTTTTCTGGTATTATTTCATAAAACGTTAGTTGTTAACATCTATTGATATAGTTATTAACAGTTACTGATTTAGTTGTTAAGATATTGTTGTTAAAACTATTGATTTAGTTGTTAACGCACTAGCTACTACAAAATATGGCTTTTGCGTTCCTAATTGGCGTCCTATTCTAAAAAACAGAAGTAAAAAAAAAAGGCGGTGTCATTTTTATAATTATATGTAAGAAAAGTTGACTTTTGGCGTCTAAGTCTAATAATTAGACGCCAAAAGTAACACTTTTGACGTCTAATGTCAATATTTAGACGCTAAAAGTGAATCTTAGAGCCAAAAATATGGAGTCCTGGCGCCAAAAGCAACATTTTTGACGTCTAAGTTGTATAATTAGACGCCAAAAGTGGACACTTCAGTGTCTAAGTTTAAATATAAGACGTCAAAACACATTCAAAATTCCACCTACCCCCTTTGAATTAAATGCCTGCCAGCTGCACTGCCAGCTGCACCACGTCCTTTCTCCTTTCTTTTTTCATTTTTCATTTTTCTTCTTTCCTCTTTCCTCTTTCTTTTTTCTTATTTCCTCTTCCCTCTTTCTTCTTTATCTTCTCCATCTGCACCTTCAAAAAAAAATTCGCTGGACCTCTCCTCTCTTCCCTCACTCATTCACTCAAGGTCGCCCGCCATCTCTCACTCGCCGTCCCTCACTCGTTTGCTCACCGTCGCTCGCTCGTCACCGTCACTCACTCACCGTCATCGCTCGTCACCGTCGCTTGCTCCACCGTCGTCGCTAGCTCGTTAGATCAAACGCCATCCGAAGTTCGATCTGCACAGTACAGCTCTTCGATCTGCCGCTGAAACTTTTATTTCTTCGATCTTCGATTTCTACATGAGATTAAATGTGATTTCTTCCTTCTCCTCTGAAACTTTTTTATTTCTTTGTTTTAGGATGATTTTGATTTTTGGATTGTTTATATATATTTGGAATTTGTGGATCTGGAATGGAATGTAGATCTGGAATATGTGTTTCTTCCTTATCCAATGTGTGTTTATATATATTTGGAATGTGTGATCTGGAAATATTCACCATTTTGTGATCCAAATCGAAGGGAATGATAGCAATGAAGGTAAAGGTAAGTCGTGATGGAGATCGATCTGGATTGGGGATTTTTTTTTTTTAAAAAAAACAATTTGGCGTCCTAAAAGGTCTTAGACGCCTTAAGCTTTGAAATATGACGTTCTATTAAGTTCTAGGACGCCGAAAGCCTTGTACTTTCTGCGCCCCCTAAATAGGCGTCCCTACAAAAAAGGACGCCGAAGGGGGCAAAAATAGGACGTTAAATGGCTTTTTTGTAGTAGTGACGGATACTGATTTAGTCGTTAACATTTATGAAATAATGGTTTTTTTTTACATGTGACTTTTTTTTTATATATTTTTGCTAATTTAGGCCCTGAGGTAGATTTTCCCTAAGAAAAATAAGTGTTCACAACTAAAGTAAATATAAGCATGACACTTTAATATGGATTAGAAAGAAAATGGAATAAAGGATTTTCTAATTACTACTTTATTTAATGTTTGCTTAATTTATTTTGTGCATAAACTTAGATCCCTTAAATCAATTAAAGAGATCAATTACATAGTATACACATACATAGAGACATACACTCAATGTTTCTATGTAGAAATGGAAAGGATCAAATATATCATCTTGCTTCAGTTGTATGTCCTCAATGTCCTCTTCTCTTACTCTTATAGCAAGTTCATTTGCAAAACTTGAAATGTCCAAATCATGACCATCCATAGGTTCCCTCACTTCAACTTCAATCAAGCTCTCCTCATCATGAGCTGACATTTAAGTTGTCTACATTTTCTCAATCTTCTTCATTTTTCACTATACAATCATCATCGATGGAAGATCATCAAAATTATATGCATGAGAGTTTTGATCTTTCTTTTTCTTGCCTAATCTTGAATTGACCATCATAAAAATATCATTCATAATCTTTTGCTTCAAACGATTTCTTTTTTTTTTTTTTTTGTGAACCTAAACAAAGAAAAAGAATTAATATGCATCTCATATCATTGTTTTAAATGAAACACAATTTATATTTCAAGAATAAAATCATATCATCTCAAAGGCATTCCAGTTTCGCTCACAAACAGATGAGCTGCATGTTAAACTTAGCGCACGAATAACAATTTTTTGGAGCTCTGGAAGTTGATCTCCATAAGAATCCCACCAATCTGCTAGATTTTTACACTTAACTCCAGCCCTGGCTATTGTGGAACCTATAAAACCAACTCATTTCTTAAAATTATCAATTTGTCGATTAACCTTAGATACTTCCTCCATATCCCCCAAGCATCTTTTCTAAGCAATCATATAGTCCATGTTTATTTATTTATTTATTTTTGGGGGGAGGGGGAGGGGATGAAAATATTGTGAATTTGATTTGGAGGAAATGAAAATAGTTTTTTTTTTTAAGAAAGTAAAAATGGTAAAAACTTACATTTCTATCCATTTTTACTGAGGACTGTTTTTATTTTATGTTTTAACACGTATCACCCCAATAAAAACATAAAAAACTAATTTTGACAGCAATGCATAGACATGTATAAAAGACTCATATAATTTAGGATAAGTTCTTGTTGTCGCTGGACCAATACTCAGCAACAAGTTAATTTAGAAAAAGAAGAGTTTGTCTATGTTATGGAATAAAATACTAGGCTCACCCAAGGTGTGGCCCAACAGGAGACATCTAACACATTTGGGCTTGGAGGCACCAAAGGCCCAACAAGTCCAAACCCTAACCCTAAGGTATCCTCTATATATAGTTGGTTAACCTAAAGAGGTACACATCTTCTAAGCTCTCTCTCAATTGCATATACTGCACACAGAGCACACACACCACCCCCTTGGCTAAACGCCTCTCGTGTAATCGAACTACGTGGACTTTGATCCCTCTTCAGGGTACGTAGGCCCTAGGAATCCCTCCTAGGTCAAGTCCTGGTGCTTTGTGATCGCAGATCCTCTTAGGTATTCAATCCATGGATGCTTGGGGGAGAGCCATTTAGATCCTATATCCACATCCTAGCCCACCTAGGGTTATGGTTTATGTTCTATGACAGAACATTGGCGCCGTCCGTGGGGAATCGGTAAATTTCGATTCCTATGACCAATCATGGTTAATACCAAAAGCAACAGCCTCTGCCAGGAATTAGCTAAATAGCAGGGAAAGCATCAAAGTTTATTTCTCTCAGATCAAACCCGCTAATAATCTTGAGTTGCGATGCAAAAAGACAATCTAAAATTGCGGTGCAAAATCATAATCCAAAATTGTTTCTCCTTCTCTGGCTCCACTGGAGGAGGCTTCCCGATCTTGTTGGCAGTGTAAATAAATTGAGCCAGGCGTTTAATTCGAGGACCTAATACCGCCGTCCGAAGCCTCGCACTAAGCAGCGGATTGAAATTCGAACATCCGAGTTTCCAATCGTGGGTTCATGATTAACGGCGGTGAAAGCCCAATTTAGGGATTCGATAGTGTGCGTCCGACTTGGTATAGAAGATCAGAAGGCGTCGGCAAGGGGAAGTCGTTTTCATTGACAAATCCCATTTTCATTTTCACGGTGATCCCTGATTTTTATATTATGGGGGATGTCTTGCCAACATATGAGATTTAGAGAATGTCGGGGTGGGTTAATCACCTTAAACGCTGAAATCCTGAGATGCCGTGATAGTTGAAGCTGGCATGCAGAACATCAAAATGCCGGGATAGATGAAGCCGGCGGACGAGATCATATGAAGTTTAAAAGGTGGCAGAACTGAGCTGAGACGTCCCGAGTATGTGCAGGAGGCCGAGATGCAAAACAATGGCATGATTCTAACATGCCGAGTTCAAGCTTCTTGAGTCTATATAGCCGCATTTAATGGATCAGGTTCGTTATTGAATGTCGGGTTGGTATTCCTGGATCTTTGTGGAGTTATAAGATGGCCGAGATACCGCTAGGCTGGGATGACGGTCTGATCCTGAGATGCCGAGGTGCCAGTCATGCCGGGTGTAAATTTGACTGACGCCGGATACAACTGAGACTGTGTGCCGAGATGACTCGAATGCATGCAGGACTGCAATTTGAAATGAGGTCCAATGTCAGAAAACCGAGATGGCTCAGTACATTCGAATCTTTTGGGGCGAGATTAAATGTCGGAACTATGCCGGGGTGTCTATGCAGATTAAGCCTATATCTTCTGTTAGAAAAAATCTGGTTGGTTTTCACTTCAGTTTTCGATCATAAAGAAAATCCATTGGCCCCAAAGGCCTGAGGAAAAATCTCGTTCTACAATGAGGCTATTTTGGAGAGAAATCAAAGGTGGAAGGTGTGCTTCTCAGGGTTCCCAGAATTGACGTTTGTCCAGGTTGTAATCCGGGATTACAATGTGAAAACATCTTGGGTTTATGATTCTCAAGAATGACTCCAGGCTATTTTATATCAAAGTATAGAACATCTATATTAGTTACATCATCTCTGATATAATTGATATCAACAGAGGCAATTTACAAATATGTATCGTGGCACGATTCCAGATTTCTTCCTTCTCCTTCATAGATATCATCTCCTGATCGTTGTTTGCTAGAAAATGGCAGACAGTGATTTTTATAAAGAGATCCTAGCGGCAGAGAATGCAGATTTAAGAGCCACGAGATCAATGCAGGAGGTTATGTGTGAATTTTTAAATGTTCCTAATAGGCCATCAAAGCAATCGTTCACTGCCAATGAAAGAGGAGCGAATGGTTCAATCCCAAGACGCTCAGAAAGGGGCGGAAGTTTCATCAGAAGCAATTGGGAGGGAACTTGAACTTGAAAGCTCAGCTTGTTGAAGAGAGGAGCATCATGCAAGAGCAGGCCTCCATAATGTTTAGGCATCTTGTAAAGTCTGACAAGCCGAGACATTCTCTCATCTCATTGCTTGCTGAGGTATGTATTTATGCAAGTACATGATTTTGTTCCTTTAAATGAAAATTCTTTAATGAGAACTTAGGACAAACTTAAGTCACCTTAATCAATATTCGAAGAAGAAGGTGGCTTGTTTGATTCTATTTGTATTCTTTATGACAATGGCGGTACATTGTTGTGCCGTGATGAAATATGCATGAGGATGTTTCATGCGACAAAGGAGAATGGCTCACCATGGTGTGGATTGTGAGTCTTTTAAAGAAGCCGATGAGATCAAGAGTTTTATATGCAAAATTGTGAATATAACCAGCACAAATGCTTTGTATATGGCAAGAGAAAATGGCAAAGCCTGTCTTGAATGGAAACATATAGCATTCAATTCTCTTGAGGAGTTGTTCTTGATACTAGCAAAGCCTGTCTTGAAGAACACCAAAAGTCGATTTCCTGAAACTATTTCTGTCAGAAGTGTTTCAGAAATATAAGGTGGTCTAGGCTCCAGACTTCGATCATTAGAATCTATCAGCAAAATAAATTATAACTGCATGGTAGAGCATCCTGAGGTCAATTTCAAATGTCTCCTGAAGCTCATGTACAAGGCAATTCTAATAAGTCGTGGTTGGTAGAGCAAGAAAAATTGCGGCTGCTGTTTCTGCACTTTCTTGTTGGTGCCATTACTGATGCCAACTTGATTCTGGGATGTGTTATTCTCGATTATTTACCTTCTATCTTTGGGCCAAGTGAGGATCAACCTCTTGCTGCCAAATCTACAAGAGAAGAATTTGAGGGGCTGGAGCAACAAAATAAAAAATAAAAAAATCAGATCGGCTTCAATAGAAAAAATGTTGAGATGCTTGTGAATTTCAGCAGAAGTTTTCATCTGATACGCTTCCTTCATCGAATCCATGGTGTGACAATGAGAATCACAAGGCCGAGAAGGTGCATGAAAAGACTAGATATGTCATTTGATTGGGTATGCAAGCCACATGTGTTATCATTGCCCAAACGTGTCTCTTGATTTGGTTGCCAAATGTGATTTTGTTTTAAACTTTTAATTGTATCACATATCATGGGGACGTGCTTAGATATGGTTAAAGTCATCCACTTTATCACGCCTTTCTTAGCTCTTACATGGTGGGACCCATTAATTGGATAAGAAGTCGCGGGAAAGCATACATGTTTGTATTGTATATTATTGAAGTCTGGAATCAGGCAAGTATGCTCCGAAAGCTTGAAACCCGGCTAAGTGGAAATTTGAAAAAGACTAAAATTGGTCTGAAGTCATGAAGAGGATGAAAAGACAACAATCCTAGTCAAGTCAAAAGGAGGAATCCACCTCCAAAAAGAAAAGAAGGTGGACCCGGTTAAACCGAATCGGTTAAGATCCGGCCCGTGTAAAATTGAAGACGGACTGGTTGTATTGAATCGGTTAAAATCCGGGCCCCGTGTAACGACGACTACAACTGCCAAGTTTATAAACATGTATGAATTCTGAGTAAAGAAACTCGTTTTCGAAAATCATGTCCAGTCTAAACATGTAGGAATTTGAGGTACATAAACCCATTTCCGAAAATCATGTCAAAGCTAAACATGTAGGAATCTGAGGTACATAAACCCGGTTCCGAAAATCATGTCGAAGGAAGTAAACATGTAGAATTCAGGGTAATGAAACCCGTCTTCAAAAATCATGTCCAAGTTAAACATGTAGGAATTTGAGGTACATAAACCCATTTCCGAAAATCATGTCAAAGCTAAACATGTAGGAATCGAGGTACATAAACCCGGTTCCGAAAATCATGTCGAAGGAAGTAAACATGTAGAATTCAGGTAATGAAACCCGTCTTCAAAAATCATGTCCAAGTTAAACATGTAGGAATCCGAGGTGCATAAACCCGGTTCCGAAAATCATGTACAAATAAAACATGTAGGAATCCGAGGTACATAAACCCGGTTCCGAAAATCATGTACAAGCTAAACATGTATGAATTCAGGGTAATGAAACCTGTCTTCGAAAATCATGTCAAGTATGTTTTATGCAATTAAATCCACGCTCCTTAATTGGATCCCGGATAGATTGTGGAGTCCGTCCTTACGAAAGGGATGAAGGCGGACCCCGGCTTAACTGAATCTGGTTAAAATCCGAGCTCCGTAGAAATAACGGTTAAAACATGATCCTTCGGGGCATGGTAAAACCGGATTTAATGGTTAAAACGTACACCCTTTGGGACACGGTAAAGTCGAGATAAGTTCGGCTTAAAGTTTTGCAGGAAACAAAGACAGAAGGCGGACCCGCTTTTAACTAATCTAGTTAAAACCGGGCCCGCATTGAGGCGGCAAGTCTATTTTGGATTTCCGTTATTGGAATCATTTTGGCAACAACAATGCCGCTAAGTCTATTTGATTGAATTTGGGTAAACAAACCAGAAATCATAGACCCGAAATCTCGGAGTGAAAGTAAATAACATCCGGAATCTCGGTGTTAGAATAAATAACCCGGAATCTCGGAGTTAAAGTATCTAAACCGGAATCTCGGTGTTAGAATAAATAACCCGGAATCTCGGAGTTAAAGTATCTAAACCGGAATCTCGGTGTTAGAATAAATAACCCGGAATCTCGGAGTTAAAGTATCTAAACCGGAATCTCGGTGTTAGAATAAATAACCCGGAATCTCGATGTTAAAGTTTATAAGCCCGAAATCTCGGAGTTAAAGTAAATAACATCCGGAATCTCGGTGTTAGAATTTATAGACCCGAAATCTCGGAGTTCAAGTATCTAAACCGGAATCTCGGTGTTAGAATAAACAACATCCGGAATCTCGGTGTTAAAGTTTATAAAGCCGAAATCTCGGCTCAAAGTATATAAACCCGGAATCTCGGGTCGGCACGCACGGAATCCCAACAGTCACGAGCACCTCGTCCGGATTTGGAAAGCAACACATCCTGGCAGCTCAAAGACCTGAACTACCAGGCTGGGGGGCAACAGAGGGGACAACGATTTGTTAAGTGGAAAAGCGCGTTATCAAAAACCGCCATAAATGCAGACCATCAAGTTTAATGCAAGCTCGGACAAGTATCCGAAATGAGCACGTTGAACGGTTTGCACAAACCTTAAGTATTTTCCATTTATTGTGATTTGCTTACATGTTATTAAATGCAGGAATGTAAACCAGACAATTAGCCCGGAGAAATTGCTACGAAAGCAAAGTCGGATTCAGGGGATCTCGGAAAGCAGTCAGTTAATCTCGGCAGCTCAGAGACCTGAACTACCGAGCTTGGGGGCAACTGTTATGGAATAAAATACTAGGCTCACCCAAGGTGTGGCCCAACAGGAGACATCTAACACATTTGGGCTTGGAGGCACCAAAGGCCCAACAAGTCCAAACCCTAACCCTAAGGTATCCTCTATATATAGTTGGTTAACCTAAAGAGGTACACATCTTCTAAGCTCTCTCTCAATTGCATATACTGCACACAGAGCACACACACCACCCCCTTGGCTAAACGCCTCTCGTGTAATCGAACTACGTGGACTTTGATCCCTCTTCAGGGTACGTAGGCCCTAGGAATCCCTCCTAGGTCAAGTCCTGGTGCTTTGTGATCGCAGATCCTCTTAGGTATTCAATCCATGGATGCTTGGGGGAGAGCCATTTAGATCCTATATCCACATCCTAGCCCACCTAGGGTTAGGGTTTATGTTCTATGACAGAACAGTCTACATTCCAAAATGAAATATGGGGAAAAAAATTAAATTTCAGACGAAAATAGAAAGTGATATAATTTAATTTGAGCAAACCATATAGACATGATTTATCAATCAGCTTTCTCAAACCCACCACTGAAATTGATCAGTCTATTTGGCTAAGCGTTTTAAGGGCGTTGGAGACCAAAAAAAAAAACACAGTGGAAATATCAGTGGGAAAAAAAGCTCAATTGGAAGTGTTTGGGTTAATTTTTTATTGGATAGGCTTTTGCTATTAAAAAAAAAAAAACTCCATTATTTCAAAAGCTCAATCTTAGAGTGTTGGGCAGCCAGTGTTGACTCAACTGTCTAAGAGCCTATTTAGGTTAGCGATTAAAGAAATGACTTATTTTTTATTTGATTTATGTAGAAGTAAAATAGCAAAAAAAAATCATATTGTAAATGTGATTTGTATTTAGATTAATGATGACAGAAGTGACCTTTTTCCAAATTGAAATATGTTTGGATTATTATTTAAAAAATGACAGAAAAAGTATGAATTTTATTCAATACCCCCCCCCCAAAAAAAAACACACACACACACACATATTAGATTTTTTTATATTGTGATAATTGAAGATAAATGTATAAATAATCAAAAAAAGTTTGATGGTTATAAATAAGGCTATTATTCTAAGATGACATATTGTAATCATATAAATATGATAAAAAAAATTATTAAAAAAGATATAAAAAGGAAAAAAAGAGAAAAGGAAATTTTCTTTAAAAAAAAAATTCATTAAATGGTGGATCATGTGCTGACCCCATCATTTAAAGTGGGCAGACCCTCACCTCCCTCAATTTAGAAAAACAAAACAGCCCCTTTCAAACAGTCGCGTCAACGCTGGCAGCCCAACACTCTAGGATTGAGCTTTTGAAATAATGGAGCTTTTTTTCAAAAGCCCATTCAGGAAAAAGCCTAACCCAAACACTTCCAATTGATTTGTTTTTTGTTTTTTCCATTGATATTTTTGAGCTTTTTTTCCATTGATATTTCCATTGTGATTTTTTGTCTCCAACACCCCCTGAAAGTTTAGCCAAACAAACTGTCAAGGGTTTTTTTTTTTTTTTTAATTGAGGGAGGTGAGGGTCCACCCACTTTAAATAGTAGAAGCGGCTACGGTCCTTTACCCTTAGCGTCCACTGCGGTCCACTTCGGCTTATACATCGATGTATAAGCCGAAGTGACGCAATGGTCCTTTTTTCTTTTTTCTTTTTTTTTTAAAAAGCAAGCGAAAAAAGGACCATTGCGTCCACTTCGACTTATACGTCGACGTATAAGCAGAAGTGGATCACAGTGGACACTAAAGGTAGAGGACTGTAGCCGCTTCCTTAAATAGTAGGTTGGCATATGCGCTACCATTTAATGAAATGTTTTTTTTTTTTTTAAAGAAAAGAAACTTTTCTTTTCTTTTTTGTTTTTGTTTTTGTTTTTGTTTTTGTTTTTTTAATAATATTTTTTATTATATTTATATGATTACAATATGTCCTCTTTGAATAATAGTCTTACATATAACCATCAAACTTCGTGGATTATTTATACCCTTATCTTCAATTATCACTATATATATATATATAGTATTCAATAATATTCATGCATCTTTTAGTCATTTTTCATCTTAACTGACTTTTCAAATAATAATCTAAATACATTTCAACTTGAAAAAAGTCATTTCTGCCATCGTCAATCCAAACACAAATGACATTTACAATCTGACTTTTTTCTTATCTTACTTCTGTAAAAATCAAATAGAAAATAAGTCACTTCTCCTATCGTTAACCCAAATGTGACTCTACAGCCAAGGGCGGATCTAGGTTATATATAAGGGGGGCAAGTGCCCCCCCTTAAATTTGAGGTGTTTTAAAAAATAATATATATATATATATAAATGATTGTTCACCCTTAAATTAAATGCTCACCTTTAATACATCAAGACTACACTTCTTAATTAAATAGGGGATGAATGGTTGAATGATTGTTTAGTGCCTTATATTGAAAATAATGTATTGGATAGCATTGATAATAAGGCAATTATGATGGAATTCTAAAATATTAGGCCTAGAATGATGACATTGTAATTATTTTCATTGTAATATACTTTTGTTATTAAAATATATGTATTTGAACATATTGAGTGCCCACCCTTCAGTGTACTTAGCTTTGCTTTTCTAAATGACGTTTGTAAAATAATTGCCTTTCTTATTATATCATTAGTGTTCACTTGATTTCATTAATATTTTTTGATATTATTTTCTTTTCTGGTTTATATTCGTTTGTTTTTTAATGTATTTAAAAATTTCCTTAAAAAAAAATTCGGGGGCGCTGCCCCGAATCCCCCTACTAATGGTGGCCCCCTTCACTAAATTCCTGGGTCCACCCTTGTCTACAGCCTCGGTGTGGCATATGAAATCTAACCATTGTCCTTTATTATTGAATCTAATTAATGGATTCGGCTGTGGCTGTTATGGCCTCTCCTCGTCACACCTATTAAAAAAATACACACACAGTCTGAATTAAACTTTAAACATGGATTAAAGTCACATAATTAGGCTGTAAATATTGTTTCAATAACATAATAACGACGTGGAATCCCAGTCATCTGATAAAAACTTAACACTATTTAAGACATAGATGAGATTATTTACTTTGAATTTCTTTCTTCAACAGTGAATGCACACAGTTATTTTCACATTTACTGATTTATATAGTTTTTTCTTTTTTTAATCATTGTTAGGAAATATATTAAGGATTATGGTTAGATCCATATAATTAGGGATTATGGTAGATCCATATAATTGGGGATTACGATTAGCTTATTAGTTTAGTTTTATATAAAGACCTCCTTATACTCTTACTGAACAATCAATAATATTCAGATTATTCAATTATATGGTATCAGAGCTCTAGCTCTAGGTTTGATTATTCTTCCTTTGGTCCATCTGGTAGCATTTGGTATTGTTCTATGAACAGTGACGAGTCTATCACTACTGAACACTGAACAGTTGACCGTGACTTGTCACTGTTCACAAGGGAGGAGAGAGAGAGTGATGTGGATTACATTGTACACAGAGGAGACGAACTCTGAGCCGAGGCGCTCAACAACGGCCAAAGAAGAAGTTGAATGGGTTCCACTTGAGAAACACCCAGTTTTTGTTGCTGTGAATAACTCCATAGACGACAACTCCAATGTTGCATTTTCTAGAAATCTCGTGGCCTGGGATGGATCCTCTCGTCTCTATTTCTGGGAACCTAATAGCAACTGCCTCCATTATCTGTCTCTTCGGCTGGGCGAGCCTGAGCCTACTTCTATACTTGTTGCTTCCCCTTCTAAGGTATTGTGAGCAGACATGGAGATCAGCTTTGCTATCCACAAAATGTCCATCAACAGGAATGGATTAGCATTACTTCTTTTTGGTTCTGAAAGACTTTGTGGTTTTTTTAATTTGGCTTTGGATCCTTTGCAACCTGAGCAAGAATAATATTATTTGCAGCCCGTGGATGCAGGCAGATCCAAAAGTTCTTCATCAATGTGCCCCGCTGTTTTTCTGTTTGGTGGTGACCACTTATGGGACAGGTTTAGTGTATTTATTTTGTTTGGAGATGGAGCTATTTGTTCAGGTTGGACATCCTTTGCCTATTTGTTCCATTTGGAAGTCTCTCAAATCAGAATCGGTGCTAGAAATATACAATGATTCTCATATATTTGGGCTCAAATATGCAAATTCTAAAGCTGCTAGTAATTCAAAAAAAGAAAAAGAAAAAAAAGAATGGCGGTCTCATGGTTGGAAGCCCCATTTCCTGAGTTACAAAATTAAGAGACAAAAGAAAACATGTCTGTGATGAGAGCTCATTGTCACGGCCTCACCGTGACGAGTCCCACATCGGATAGGATGAGGGAAGTTCTTGAGGCTTATATAAAATGTGGTACACCTCTACTATCAGCTCGAGCTTTTGGCATGATGGTTAGCGCCTCTAAAAGTTAAGCATGCTCAGCCCAGGAAAATCTCAGGATGGGTGACCCCCTAGGAAGTTCCTGTGCTGGGTTGCTTCCGGGCGTTACAAGTGGTATCAGAGCCGACCTCGCCTCGTCCCGCTGTGGTGGCCCCTTCGTGGATGGAATGGAGGTGGACCCTCACTCGGTGATGGGCAGTGGTGGTAGGCCCCCCTGTGTGGAAGGGGGTGGGCCGCCTCCCCCGTGGATGGAATGGGGGACCCCTACTGGGTGATGGGGGCATCACCAGGATGGGTGGGGGAGCTTGTCACGGTCTCACCGTGACGAGTCCCACATCGGGCAGGATAAGGGAAGTTCCTGAGGCTTATATAAAATGTGGTGTGCCTCTGCTATCAGCTCGAACTTTTGGCATAATGGTTAGCGCCTCTAAAAGTTAAGCGTGCTCAGCCCAGGAAAATCTCAGGATGGGTGACCCCCTGGGAAGTTCATATGCTGGGTTGCTTCCGGGCGTTACATCATGCTTTTGCTCAATTTGATGCAATAACTTTTATGTTTGTCTCACACGTTTGGGTATTGTTTGGTCTCAAGTGAGGCCATGAGACGTTTGAAGTATTATTTGGTCTCAAGTGAGGCCATTTGGAGTATTGTTTGGTCTCAAGTGAGGCCGTTTGGTATTTGTCTTTGGTGAGACGTTTGAAGTATTGTTTGATCTTATGTGAGGCCATTTGGTATTTGTCTCTGATGAGACATTTGAAGTATTGTTTAGTCTCAGGTGAGTCAGTTTGATGTTTGTCTCTAGTGAGACGTTTGAAGTATTATTTGGTCTCAAGTAAGGCAATTTGATGTTTGTCTCTGGTGAGACGTTTGAAGTATTATTTGGTCTCAGGTGAGACCGTTTGATGTTTGGCTCTGGTAAGACGTTTGGAGCATTGTTTGGTTCTTGTGAGACTGTTACGTTTGTTGTTGCAGCTTCTACTTTGGTGATTTTCTCTTTGTTGTTCGAGCTCCTGATGAAGCTGGTAGATTATTACCTTGTTTGAGTTCTAGGCTATGGATAATTATTTTCTTGAAGATTAGTTGCAGCGTGTGCAAGCTGCTTCCAGCTTGAGAGGGAGTGTTAGAAAATATATTAGGGATTATGGTTAGATCCATATAATTAGGGATTATGGTAGATCCATATAATTAGGGATTACGGTTAGCTTATTAGTTTGCTTATATAAAGACCTCATTGTACTCTTACTAAACAATCAATAATATTCACATTATTCAATTACAAGCATTAAGCACATATATTAATTTAAAATTTCAAGCAAGCGCTAAGTTTCACTTCTTTAATTGATGTTGGGTTAGTCCAAGAAAATCAACAATGAAATGAAGGGTGAAAAATTATTAACAACTTAATTAGAAAGGACTTGATTTCCTAAAACAAACTCAACGTTTGGACTATATATATATTTTTAATGAGGTCTGATAATATAAAATGATTATAAAAATGAATATAAGCATGAAAACATAATGTTAATATGGATTAGAAAGAAAATGGAATAACGGATTTTCTCATTACACCTTTAATTAATGTTTGCTTAACTTTTTGTGTACATAAACTTAGATCCCTTTAATTAATTAAAGAGATCAATTGCTTAATATACACATACATGATACATAGAGACATACACACATATAAAAAGGCTGATATATATATTTTAGGAGAAGTTCTTGTTGCGGCTGGACCAGTACTCAGCAACAAGTTTTGAGAAATAAGAGTTTGTCTTCATTAGCTTTGAAGGCTCATCATATTTTAGGAGAAGTTCTTGTTGCGGCTGGACCAGTACTCAGCAACAAGTTTTGAGAAATAAGAGTTTGTCTTCATTAGCTTTGAAGGCTCATCATATTCCACCACTTTCCCTACATTCCAAAATGAAATAATGTTAGACCAAAATATAGGGAAAAATTAAATTTCAGACAAAAATAGAAAGTGATACTCCCTCCGATCTTTAATATACAACCTAATTAACTAATTTGAGTAGATTAAGAATGTTAGTTAAGTTAGTTAATATGATATGGTTTTTCCAAAACACCTTAATGATCATCATTCTTAATTCTTTCACCCCCTCTCGTACTTGATTCTTGTTGATATATGGAACATCAATATATTTAATTTGGAGAAAAACAGATAAAAAAAAGTGAAATAAGTCTTACATTAATGACTAACATCTATTCCCCAATTATATCTTACATTAAGACTGGAGGGAGCATCATTTGAGCAAACCATATAAACATGTTTTGACAATCAATTTTCTTAAAATCCACCACTGAAATTGACCATATCACACTCTACTAAAACAGGCTAAAAGTTCTTCTAATAGATGTTAGTCACTTAGACAATTAACATTGAAAGATAAATGAATTAAATGAGTCATAAAATGCTATATGTAAACATGTTAATATATCCTAAAGTTAAAAGGGAAGAGGAGGAAGAAGAAGAAGATTCAACATACCATAAGAGAGGACCATGACCATATCACTGTCTATAACTGTTGGAACTCGATGAGCTATAGTTATAACCGTGCACCCTGCAAATTCCTGTCTAATAACTTGCTGCAGAATAGAATCTGTGGTAGAATCAATGGAAGCAGTAGCTTCATCAAGAACAAGAATCTTATTTCTCTTAAGAATTACTCTTCCCAGGCATAAGAGTTGGCGTTGTCCCACGCTCCAATTGTCACCTTCATCATTCACTGTTACAATAGTTTATTAGGGCTTGTTTGATTGTATTTTAAAAAAAATTGAAACAAAAAAATTGCTTGGAATTTTTTTTTTGAATTTAAAAAATAAAAAACAAAAACAATAGTTTTCTTATTTTTGTTTTTCTACTTTCTATTTTTTGAGGCCGCCATCTAATTCACTAACAACACCACGTACACTACCAATGATAGCCACTGCCACATCAAAACTGGCAACGGCCTCCGCCACATCACTTCAAAAACATATTTTTTTAAAAAACTATACAAACATATTTTTTTGTTTTTTTATTTTCAAAACTTGTTTCCAAAAATACTTTTATAAACCTGTTTTGAGAACCAAAAAATAGAGAATAGAATCAAACAAGGCCTTAGTCATTGCATCTCAAATCTTAATTTAAGTTTTGACAAGCACAAAATAAAGCTTTGAATACTAGCTAGCACCAATATAAGAATATGACTAAAGACATTATGAGTACAATCTCTTTCTGAATATATAAAGAAGGTATACTCTTAGCTAACATTTTAAGGTGAAAAAGCTTTTTGTCTCAAAAAGTTAAAAATAGTAATAAAACCAATCAACAGTTTTCACATAACACTTGAACTTTTGAGCTACCTTATTCTTACAAACCATGGTACATAGTACTCAGCTTAGAGTTGCTTCTGTGAGTGTGTGTGTCAGAATGCAAGCATCAAGTTCCTGGATTAGACTCACCAGAAGAGTCCAATAGATTTGGCAGCCTGCTGATAGTTGACTTGAGTTGGCATTTTTCTAAAGCCTATAAACAAATATAGTAGACATCAAACCTACAGTTACTATAAGGCTCATGTACAACATAATCAGATTATATATATAGTCTTTAAAAAAAAAACTGTAGAGGTAATTCATTAAATCATATTCACCTCCCAGATTTCATTATCAGAGTAAAGGCTTATAGGATCCAAGTTAGTTCTAATGCTTCCCCTAAAAAGAGTCGGTTCTTGAGGAATAATGCTCAGCTTCATTCTCAAATCCTTCAAACCCATTGGTAATATGCTGATCTCATCTATAAAAACATCACCTTTTGCTGGATCAACCAATCGAAACAAAGCACTTACAAGTGTACTTTTTCCACTTCCAGTCCTCCCTACAATTCCCACTCTACTTCCTTCTTTAAATGTACAAGTGATTCCTTTAAGGACTAATGGAGCATTTGGACGGTACCTTATCTGAAATCAATGATGACATAACATACTTGAACTCATCATTTATCTACATTACAAAAAGATATGTTCTTACACACACACACACACAAAGATATGTTCATATATATATATATATATATATATATATATATATATAGAGAGAGAGAGAGAGAGAGAGAGAGAGAGAGGATTTCCTATGTTACCTCAAGATTTTGAAGCTCAATCCTACCCTTGGAAGGCCATGAAAGTGGAGGTTTTCTGCTCTCCACAATTGCAGGAGGCTCTTCTGGTAAGTGAATGAACTGATTAATTCTTTCAACAGAAATAATATAATTTGAAAAGTTGCACAACCAACGACTCATAAAAATTTGGCATCCTGTTAATGACAAAGCATATGATAGAGAAAGTCCTGCAAGGCCTGTATACAAAAAACATGTAAAGAATTATCAGTATATTGACAATAGAATAAAATAAAAGAAGGGAAATTTTCAGATAAGGACCGCTGTAGCAATTTAATTCTATTAGTCCTAAATAAATATGAAATTACATTGCAGTCCAGTGGGAGTGAAGTGAAATTAATTTGTGAAGTAAAAAGACAAAAACAATCCTTTCAAATACAAAGGAGAAGCAACCTAATTTGCTAAAGGCGAACACATCACAAACAAGTGGAGTAATCCTATGAAAAAGTGAAATTTGACTTGATCATGCTCCAATGTGTTCTTGCTAAGAAATGAATTTCATTTATTCTTAGGACTATTCCAATTGCTCATGATGTTTACGCCACTTGCAAATCAGGTTGATTATCCTTTGTTTCTAAAAGGGTTATTTTAGTTTTGTTTACTTCACAAATTGATTTCACTTTAACCCCATCGGACTACAGTGAAATTTCAATTTCTTTGGGGGCTAATAGGAATTAATTTCCTATAGTGGTCCTTATTTGCAATTTTCCAATAAAAGAAAGCCTTCAAAGTTAAAATGGAAGATATATTAATATCTCATAATTCTGTTACCTGGGGACACAAATCCATTTGGAAGGAGAACAAGAAGTAAAGCTCCTGTGAATAGTGTCAAATTCTGAAGGACTTCAATCCTTAAAATTAACCATTCTGTGGCCACATTAGAATGAAAGAATAGTTTTGCATCTGTGTCCACAAGCTTGAGGTAATTTTGGTAAAATCTGTCTGCCATGTTAAAAGCTCTCACAGTCACGACTCCTAGTGATGTCTCGGTGGCGAAATTCATAACTGGAGCTTTTGTTGTTCCATTGATTCTCATTAGTTCCCTTGAAGAGGCTTGATAATAGCCCTTTCAGCCAAAAGACATGTGGTAATCAGCTTCATTTTAACAGAGGCAAAATAAGAAATCAACAAAAAGAAAATGAGGAAATGGATAAACCTGAATGTATTTAGAAGCTATTAAGGCTGGAACTGCAACAATAAGTACTTGCCACGTGACTGAAGCCATTATCCCAATTGTTGCCAGAAGATCTATTGCACCAGCTGCTACAAAAGTGAGTGCATGAGGTATATCAAAGTCTAATGTACTCAAATCAGATGAAGCCTGCAAGAGAGAAAGATTTCACATTCATTTCTACAATGTTTAGCTACATTTAGTGTTCAGTCATGAATAAAGGGAAATCATATAAATTAACCAATGAAGTCATCTCACGCGGGTCAAAATTCTCCCTACTGGGGTTGAATCAAAGAAGAGCATAGGAGCTTTGAAGATGGCATTATTGAAACCAAAGAAGAAAGATGTTGAAGCTTTTAATCCAAGATGTGCACCCATGATTGATCTTAGCCACACAAAGCCAGCACTTGAAAGTGAAACTACTGTATAAACCCCAATCAAGATGCCATTTGTTACTTTTGGTACTTCAATTGCTAGAGCAAGCCAAAAAGTTGATGCTGCTTGCATACCAGTAAAAGCCAAATGTGCTAAAAGGATCAAACACAGAAGTAATGATCCTTTGGAGAGATAAATATAATCCCAGAATGGCTTCCACCCAACATTCCCAATCTCCATTTCTTCTTCTTGTGTAAGTTGTGACACCTGACCTTTGGGAGAAATCTGCTCAGTCGTTTGTTCCTTAGATAGATGAAATCCATGAGACTCCAATGGCTGAAGAACGTTTATCACATCTTCAAACTCTCCCGGGACCTCATTGTTTTGATCTGCCCCTGATATTGCTTCTCTATGGGCATTTACAAGTTGTTCAAAGGCTGTCCCTTCTGTCAAAAGATCTTCATAACATCCTGATTGAGTAACTACTCCACCTTCCATGACAAGGATTCTATCAACATGTGAGAGAAACTCCACTTGATGAGTCACTAAAAGGACAGTTTTCTTCCTTAAAGCAGTCATGACACAATCCTGTTTATTACATGAAAGAAACTAAGATTAATCCACTGAATTGAGGCTGAGAGTTTATCATAATGGTAATAATCTAAAAGAGTTTTCTTGTTACATAGAATAGAACAGTAGCAGTATGTGCATCCACTGCACTGAATGGGTCATCTAAGAGATAAAGATCAGCATCACTATATACTGCACGAGCCAGTTGAATCCTTTGCTTTTGTCCTCCACTCAAGTTGATCCCTCGCTGACCTATTTCTGTGAGATCACCATGGCTAAAAACATTTATATCCTTATCCAAGGCACATGCTTTTATTGCATTCTTGTATCTTGTATTTTCCATTGGTTTTCCAAAGAGTATATTATCGCGAATTGTCCCACTTTGGATCCAAGATGTTTGAGAAACATATGCAATTGTTCCACCCACCTTAACCTGTTTTCAATCATCATGTAAAAAGAAGAAAAAACTGTTAAACAATTTTTATTTAATCATGAATGTTATAAGGACTATGGGAGAGCCATACTCCTAAAAGCTAGTGTATGAGTTATTTGATACAATTGTCTTTTAATTGATAGCTTCTTAGGCTGGAGAGTCCAATAATCATATAGGCCACATAATAAACTCAATCAAAAACCAAAGTCCAAAGATAGGACCTGAATTTGAAAACATACGAGTTTTGAATTAGAATTACATACTCTAATGTGGAACTCTTATCCTGTAATTTAGTCATAAAAAAAAATTTAAACTAAACAATTCTCCATTATCAACTCACAGTTCCTGAAATTTTGGGTATATCGCCAAGCATTGCACATATCAAGGATGATTTTCCACCACCCACTGGTCCACAAACTGCAACTTTCTGCCCCCACTTGATTTCTACATTCAAATCTCTCAAAGTTGGAGACATCGATTCAGGATCCCAACTGAAGTTACCTGCTTGAATTTCCACACTATTAACTAAATTTTGAATTAGGTTTCTTCCAGTGACATCATCACTTAGCTCATCATCAAGCAAAAAGGTGTTGAGACGATCAAAGGAGACCTTAACTTGGATTACAACAGAAAGAGCCTCTGGAATAACTCTAACAGGTTCACTGATGGTCCTCAAAGTAGCAAGGATAGTGAATATGGTTCCAGCATTTAAAGGGGCACTTCTCAAAAGAGCACATCCTAGGAAGACTACTGAGGAAACAATAGTTGGAGACATCCAATACATAAATGAACCATGAGCTTTTATGAACTGTGCCTTAGCGAGCCACTTGAACTCTTTGGCACGAAGCGTTTCTACCAACGTCTTGAACTTTTCTTCCCAAGATTGCAACTTTATGATTTTCATACTGTTTAGGATCTCTGAAGTTGACCTTAGACGTTCATCCTGTGCTACCATAAATTCTGACTGACATTTCTGAATGATCTTTGCAAAGGGTATATTAAGAAAGCCACATGTGAGAAGAGGGACTAAACCGGGAAGAGCACCAAGACCAACAACACCAAATAGAACCCCAATAGATAGAAAAAGTTGTACAACTGAAGTCCATGTGGAGTGAAACCACCATGGAAATTCTCCCATTCTATATGCATCAACTGCTATGTAATTCACTATCTCCCCAGTTGAATGTGTTCTTCTGGCTGCACTTGAAAGTTTCAATTGCTTTTTATATATTGCCACCATTAGAGCTGATCTCATTCTCATTCCTGACCTTCTTGATTCAACAAACCAGTGCCTTTGAGACACAGATTCAATTATCTTGCAAATGATCAGACAACCTACTATGATAAGTCCCTCCCTTAGATTCTCCTCCTTAGTTTTTAAAGAGTTCACAAAAGCATAGAGCAACAAAGGAGAAACTACTACAGAAATTGTCCTGAGCAATGCCAGGATTGCTATGAGAAGGTTCTCTTGCAAGTAAGCTCTTGATATGGACCACATGACCAAGTTTTTGGCACTATTGCTTTTGCTCCTATCCCTTAGAAAGGAATCCCATGCATGACAAAACTTTTGGTAGGCCGAAGCAGCTTCATCTTCAGAAACAAGAGATGGGATGTCTTCAAGAGCTAATGGCTTTGAATAGCCCAATTTCAATAAGGAATTAATCCAAGAGAAAGTCAACTTGCTGAGAAAATTGGCACGTGCAAGTTTTGATTGTTTATTCTCATCCTTTAGAACTAAAAGAGGCTCTAACACAGTGGTATTTTGAGTGCTTTGAGGTGCAAAATAAAGGATTTGGAAGGCACAGAAAGCAAGTGAAAAATGCACAGACCATTGAACCAGATCAAGTATTTGAATGTTGTGCTCTCTGAACAGAATCTCAATATTGAGAGCTGAAACCAGTGTGCATAAAGAGACCCACCAAACAAGGTTTAGAACATGTACCCATTTAGATCTCTGGACTAGCACAGAAACTGCTAGAGAAATCCATACTAATCCTCTGAAAAAATAAACCAACCACCTCAGCTTCCTGAAGTCTTCAGATTTGGAAATAAGACACCACAGACCATTACTGAAATATTAAATGCTTATAGAAGCACAACAGACTGAGACAACTGTACAAACCCATCCTTTTCTGTGGCTGTCACTTCCATTGTTTTTTCTGATCAAATTGCAAAGCAAGGATATGTAAAAAGCACAGAGAAAGAGAATATTCACTGTGTCTATGATGCTCCTTTGAGTGCAAAAGGAAGTGAAATCAAAATCTCGGAGACAAATCCATGAGAAATCCCCCGTATCTACAAATAAAAAGTGCGTTTTATCATTTTTGTACAACATGAGAAGGCAACTACCTATTTATGCATGATTTAAAGGAAACACCTAACAAACATAAGAGAATCTTCATAAACTTGATGGAGAAAAATGAAGTGAAGATTCATCAAACAGTTGTGGAACAAGAAAATGGTATCAACTGAAGTCTGAAATTCTGATGAGATCAAACAAACAAAAGAAGAGACAATTCATCAAACAATTATAGAACATGCCAATAGCATATAATAAAGTCTGAAGTTTATGTATGGACAAAAAGAATCAGCGAAGTGGAGTGTACCTATTGGAGTCCCATCGTTGGCCATTTTTGGAGCTTCAATCGGTTGATGTTCTTGCTGGCTGCTGCTTTCAAGTCAAGTTTTGAAGTTTTATAAAAAGGACGGAAGAGATACTCCCTTTTCTTTATAAATGAGGGTATTTTTGGAAAACAGAATTTATTTTTTATGTCTCCATTTTATCTAACTATTTTTTTTGGTAGGTTTAGGGTATCCATCACCAATAATAGTGACTAATCCCCCACATCATAGATTTCCTAAAAGGGTTTTAATACTTAGATTAAATCTATGATTAGATGCTTAAACAACCCAACTAAATACCAATTATACTATGTCTAATAGTTTGCTTTGTACTTAATTAATTTTAACTAACTTTTCGAATAACACAATTGGGTTAACTTTAGGGAAAATCCGTACTAGGGCCCTTTTAAACTTAATTATCCCACTGCAGGCCCTAAGAATCTGATATTTCCAGCAGAGGCCCTAGGGCCCTGATTGGGTTTAAGTTCAACCAGCAAATTACCATCTGACCCCCTTTATTTAACTCATAAAATCACATTATTAAAAAAAGCAAAAGCAGAAGTTTTCCAAAACACACGATCAGAGATTTCGTTTTGGCGCAACACGAAGAAGAAGAAGAGAGGAAACGCACGGACGACTAGAACGCAGGGAGAGAACGCAAGTCACAATCCTGAACCTTTATATTTGCTCAACTCAGCGAGGGATAGGACGTGTATATTTGGAATCATCCACTGCTTGCTGAACTCAGGGAATATAAATTTGCATTTCAAGGGTTTTTTTCGTTAGAAGGTTGGGTGGGTGAAAGCTTTGAGCTTGGGCAAATTTATGTTATTATGAGATAGGAAATAGGCAAGAAATACTAAGATTTTGCTCAAGATATCATTATCACCATTCTAGTAGGTCTTTAATCATTGGTGGGTGGGGTGGAAAAATATGTTGCTCTGTTTTTTGGCATGAAAACAGAGGGAAAGGTGTAATGAGTTAATGGGATGAAGCTACATTTGGTTAAAAAACGCTGAAATGGGATAGTTGTTAATTCACACTGTTTTAGTTGTTAATATGACTGATGTAGTTGTTAAAATGACTGATACAATTGTTAATACGAGCTGAAGGTTAAAACGTTGTAGGTTGCTCTTTTTTCGGGCATGGAAACAAAGGGAGGTCTGTTTGTTAGGGGGAATGAATGAATTTGAAAACGTTGAAATGATATTGTTGTTAATAGTTGAAATGATATTGTTGTTAATACCTACAGTTTTAGTTGTTATTATGGCTGATCAAGTTGTTAATACGAACTTTATGTTGCAGATCATAATTAAAGATGGCTAGTACTTCCGGGAAGAACCTATTATGTTTCATCCATGTGGGAGGTAACATTGTACATGGGGGAGGGCAAGAAAGTGAGTATATTGGTGGAATGGTAAGAACAAGAAACATCAAGGAAGGAACAACATACAAGGAGTTGCTAACTTACATAGCGTCAGAATCGGGAAGAAAATACCGAAATTTGCGTGAAGTGCAAACTTAGCTTGGATACTTCTACATTTGTTGATCTTGTAGACGATGAAGGGGTTGACCATTTAATAAGGTATAATGAAACATATTGTCATGTGTACGTTGAAGAAAATGGGGTTAATGACAATAGACCGCAACGAAGGAATGTTCAAATGGAAGAGCAAGAAGTGTAAGTCTTGTTGTAGATGCCGTGAGGCGGGACACTCAATCAGGACTTGCAAGAATCCAAATCCAAGTTGATCATTCATGGTGTCTTGGCAGCTTCTTTTTTGTGCATTGCCTCTCACACTCTTTTGTTGTATATGTTTTTAATGAGAAATCCACACCCATATTATTTTGGAGATGGTGTGTGATGTTGTTAGTATGAATTTGTAGATGCATTTGGTGTTGTAAATGAACGTTGGATATTGTTGTCACAATTATATCCAAGTGTCATTTATGTACACATTTTCATATTGTAAGACAATTGTAAATGACGTTGAAAATTATATGTTAAGGGTGTATGATTTGGTTGTTAAAGGGTGATCATGTTGTCGGTGGGTGCCGATCATGTTGTCGGTGAGAGATGATCATGTTGTTAGTGGGTGCGATGATGTTGTCGGTGGGTGCCGATCATGTTGTCGGTGAGAGATGATCATGTTGTTAGTGGTGCTGATGATGTTGTCAGTGGGTGCTGATGATGTTGTCAGTGGGGTCTGATGTGGTTATCATTTTTTTTTGATATGGTTGTTTATTGGGGTTGATATAGTTGTGCATTTTTTCTGATATGGTTGTTCTTTTATTTCTGATGTTGATATTAAAGGGTGCTGATGATGTTGTCAGTGGGTGCTGATGGTGTTGTTAGTTTGGGCTGATAATATTGTCAGTGGGTCCTGATCATGTTGTCAGTGGGGGCTGATCATGTTGTCAGTGGGTGCTGATGGTGTTGTTAGTTTGGGCTGATAATGTTGTCAGTGGGTCCTGATCATGTTGTCAGTGGGGGCTGATCATGTTGTCAGTGGGTGCTGATGATGTTGTCAAGGGGGTCTGATGTGGTTACCATTTTTTTCTGATATAGTTGTGCATTTTTTCTGATATGGTTGTTATTTTGTTTCTGATGTTGATATTAAAGGGTCTGATGATGTTGTTAGTTTGGGCTGATGATGTTGTTAGTTTGGGCTGATGATGTTGTCAGTGGGGGCTGATGATGTTGTCAGTGGGTGCTGATGATGTTGTCAAGGGGGTCTGATGTGGTTACCAGTTTTTTCTGATATGGTTGTTTATTGGGGTTGATATAGTTGTGCATTTTTTCTGATATGGTTGTTCTTTTGTTTCTGATGTTTATGTTAAAGGGGTCTGATTTGGTTGTCAAAGGGGCTGATGATGTTGTTAACGGGGGTTGATCATGTTGTTAATAGGGGCTGATGATGTTGTTAAAGGGGGCTGATCATGTTGTTAGTTTTTCCTGATCATATTGGTAAATGGGTACCTTATTATATCCCATTTTGTAGCATCTGCACGCACAAACTAACAATGACAGAGATGAAGGAAACAATTGTGTTTGTCATTCATATTGAAATGTCATGTCACATACATCATAAAAGTTACTACACTTTGTTATGAATATCAACTCAAGTGTTCTCCACAATTGCTGTAATAAAATCTGTCATACAACCGATGAGATGTATACAAACTTAAAACCAAGTCAGCCTAACTAAATTAAACGATTGCTTCCTAACTTCTCATCTTCCGCTTGTGGGAGTCCTCGATCATTGACAACACTTTGTCTCGATGCCGGTTGTTTCGATGACTGACCAACCACCACAACATGCCAATCTTCAGTTCCCGGATGTCATCCATGGAGTAGGAAGGCATCGTGTATCCATCCTCTTGCTCAGTGGCATCCCACATTTGCAACCACGAAACGACATGAACACCACATGAGTCCCTGATCAATCACCTTGCAGGACTCCAATGTCAGAGATCTCATTGGAAACGTTCAAGGAGATCAGCTTTGGGAGCCCTGAAATATAATAGAGATGATTGTTATAACCAGCTTTAAGGTTTGAAACCTCTGACTAAGGCATTAATTAGAATGCAAACCAAGTCATTTTCATTTTCATTAAACACCAAATAAAGGTGAATATGGGGGTAAAATATATCATTGTTTAGGTTCCTATTTCATTGGTTCCTAACAGAATATAAAATAGCATAAAGCTACAACACTGGCATGAGAAAGTAGAAAATCATGGGGCTGTGAGCCGCATACCATACAGAATATCAATGAAGATATATAGTGATCTATATATTTGTGAGCATAAAGAACTTAAGACAAATAACAAGAAAACTATTTTTTACTAAGCAAGCAACATCAAGTAAAGAGACAAAAGTAAAAGGCAAATGAAGTTCTTAAAAATTATCCCCGAAATAAAGTACATTGCATCCTACTCTTCGCATTAACTAACTAATCCAATGAGTGTTGTCAAAACAATAACAAGAGGGTTGGCCCGATCATAATTTCATACACTAAGTATCACATAGCTAATCATATCAACCACTAATTATAACAAGAACATAAATTTTCTCACCATAATTGTTTGAGGACCGCTCAAGCATGAATCTGCAGTTGACTAAAACAACATAGATAACAATCCATTCCAGCAGCCTTGAGGGAGCATCTTTTCTATTGGACCCCGGAGAGGAGATATGCAAGGCTCTATGGAGTTCCATAGCATGTCCAACCCAAGAACCCAAAGATGATGATGTGGAATCCATAACAATGACTTCAATAATCTCAGCAGCAGAGTAAAATATTGTAAGATTCACTGGCGATGATCCTGTATGCAACAGGATAAGCATATGAATTTCAAACTACCTCTAAACAAGAAATTTTCTCATTACTGCAAAGAGAGATAATAGAATAACTTGAATACCACTATTTTTCCAACAAATTCAGATTCCTTGATGAACTTAATGTTTCAATGATGATAGAAACAATGGCAAGAAAAGAATCATATTACAAAATTAAAATCTTACATCACAAATAAATATCAACTCTAGTCATGTAATAACAAAACTACCATTCACGGTATTGGGAGCTATATTCTCTCATGGGGGCAATGCTATTATCATCCGTAAATCAAAACTAAAACGCTGTTTGTTTTGATAGAAAATAGGCTCCAGAAAGTTCTCTCATTTTCAAATATTGAAAATGGAAAACAATAAAGATGGCTTATTTGAATAAGTTGAAAACGGAAGAGTTTTACGGCCAATTTGAAAAGAGCTATTTTCAGACGCTGAAATTTTAGCTTCTCTGAAAGGTTTTTCCCAGAAAATATGTATTTTCACATATAAAAGCTTTATCCAATCAAACAAATATTGCCATTATTTTGGAAAGCACAGGTCACTTTCCATTTGAGCAATCTTTGAGCGTTCACAGCAATACCACACAATTACATATTGAAATAACAATGACCCATACTTCTAACTCAAATATACTCCCTTTTCCTTGAGAAAGTGAAGGATTAAATCAATATTGCAACCCAGAGAATAGCAAGAATTTATAGCCAAAGAAAAAACCGCCGATATCGGGAGATCAGTAAGGATTTAACAAAAACGTAAAAAAGATTAGGTTTAATCAACACATACTCTTTCTCTCTAAAACAACTGTAGATCGACGAACACGGAGGCGCTGAGGCGAAGATCGACGGGCACGGAGGCGCAGAGGTGGAGATCAACGAGGACGGATGCGACGGGAGACTGACGACGGAGATCCAAATCGGGGACCAGAGACAGAGAGCCAAGGAGCGTAGGAATATCGAGAGAGAGAGAGAGAGAGATATGTACAGAGTGTGGGTTTTTTGGTCATTTCATTTAATATTCAAATGTCAAAAAGGGCCCTAGGGCCTCTGCTGGAAATGTCAGATTCTTAGGGCCTGCAGTGGGATAATTAAGTTTAAAAGGGCCCTAGTATGGATTTTCCCTTAACTTTATTTCTTAAGGAGGAAATGACGGAGTACTTTTCTTTTAAAACTTATGAACAAGGCTATTTTATAAGGAGTAAATGATGGAGTACTTTTCTTTTAAAACTTATGAACAAGGTTCAATCATTAGTGACTTAGCAAGTTTAAAATGAAGCTCTCCAATTTAAAATAGCAAAGCATGTTTAAATTTTAATCATTTAATATATATAATATAGTTGTATTTTAAAATTAAAATAAACCAGTTGAAGATTTAAAAAAAATTAAAATTATTTTTAGCCGTTAAATGATTAAAATTTAATCATAATTTGTCACCAATTAATTACAAGTTGTCATCTTAAATTCACCAAGTCATCATTTTCTGTTAATGGAATTAACAGTACTTAGAATAATGATTGAAAATACACTATCAAACTTAAAGATCAAAATAATTTTTTTCTGTCGGAATAAATATCGAAATTAATGTAAATTTAGAGGAATAAATGTGTACTTTAACTTAAAATCACTACTAGTATTCAATTTGAGTTTCTTAGCCTATTGCCACATCATTGATCCTTTAAAATTTGATCTTTGGTCTTTTCATAAGACCCTGACACTGACAGGATAAAAACATGGGAAAATCTATACAGGGACCCAATTAAGACCTAAAATTTTAAAAAAGACCCCAACAACTTTCACATACCAAAAAGGGTCATAGGGACATTTCTGGGATTTTTCATTAAAACGTTAGTTGTTAATCTGACCGATTTAGTTGTTAATCGGGGCTGATATTGTTGTTAATGTGACTGATTTAGTTGTTAAAATATTGTTGTTAATGCGACTGATTTAGTTGTTAACGGGTATTGATTTTGTTGTTAATGTGACTGTTTTAGTTGTTAACGTTTATACCAGAAAAGGCCCTAGGGCCCTTTTTGGTATGTGAAAGTTGTTGGAGCCTTTTTTGAAATTCTGGGCCTTAATTGGGCCCCTGTATGGATTTTCCCTAAAAACGTCATTTGATCATTGATCCTTTAAAATTTGATACTCACGTTTGTCCATAATATCATAATATAAGGTGCTTCTAAAATAATAATTTGGTCTAAAATATAAAGCACTTGTAAATAATTAATGCTTATTTTTCACTTTTTTCCTTTTAATTAATGATCATTTCCAATTTTACCCACTCTTCAAATTTTCAAACACAATTTTCATTAAGGGTAAAAATAAAATAAAATAAATTTAGAACATATTTAATGAGTTAACTATCACTTCTTCTTTTCTATGAATTAATTAAAGTACCCTGTAATTAAAGTGAGTATATTTAAACTACATAAGTTATTTTTCATTAGAAATAATTAGTGTAAGACATACTTTTTTTTCTTTCCCTTTCTTATCATTACCTAATATCAATCTTTGCACTCCTTCTTATTGATAATCCAAAATCCATAATGTTAGTCATTTGAAAAACAGAGCATCCAAATCCCATATACTACCTCTGGTTCTTCAGGGTGTGTTTGGTTCAACGAAAGAGAATATAGGTGGGATGTGAGAGGAGATTATGAACTTTATTTAGTTCAAAAAGAGGGAAAGGGATGGTTTTTTTTTTCTCTCTCTCTCTCCAACCCTCACCTATCCTCACCTCACCTCAAAAAACCTCCAACCAAACAAGGCCTAATAAACCAGAGGTAGTAATAATTTAGCTAAATTATATACATAAGTTTCCAAAATTTTAGGTGTGAAAATAACTTTAATAACTTCTAAAACTTTATAATAAACTTTTATATTTCTAAAAATAGTGTTCTTACCATTACTTTATCTATTATTTCACTGAAATAATACGATATGACAAAGCTTAAAATAATTTATCTATTCCCTCTAATTCTTATTATAAGGCATCAACTAACAAGTGTTCTTGATTCTATTTATAAGGTACTTGCTTATTTTCAAAGAGCATTCAATTTTTTTTTATGTCTATATTTAATAAGGGTAGTGGGATAAAGTAGTAATTAATATGATATTTGAGTTTAATGTAATTAGTATGAGTGATATTGAAAATCACTAAAACTTTAATTAGGATAGATTAAATAACTTTAAATTTTTTTATTAATTTATGAGAATTGTTAATTAGTGTCTTAACTGTTTAGGATTTAGTATGCAAAAAGTTATTTAGTCAATGATATATGATTGAAAAAATCTCAATTAAATTCAAGTGAAATATTCTGAGCAAAAAAATTCAAGTGAAATACAAAAATTCAAATTCGGTCATGTACCTTTATCGAAATCCTCAAATTAAGAGGCCTAATTAAGAATTTCTTAATGTTGTTAAAAGACTAAACTGCCCCTCTGTTGTTAAAAAGAAAATTGAATGTAAGCTTGGTCTTAAAAGACTACAATGACATTCGATTTTCCTTTTTAACTAAGAAAGAACGCTTTAGCTTTTTAATTACATTCAGAAATTTATAATTAGGCCTATAGGACGATCATGAATTTGTTAAAAATTAAGCCCGGATTTGACTTGTATTATTTCATAATTAAATTTGATTACGATCTTCCCAATATTATACTCCATTTATAGAAAATAGAATAATGGATCACAAGAGCTTATCTACATATGGTTGATAGTTAATGGTCGGGATTCTTTATTGAAGTTGAATTTTTGCAAACTTATTATTAAATTATATATATAGTTAATGATTCATTTTCATGACTAGATATGGGATCAAGTCTAAAGTATAATATTACCTCCGGTCCTAATTATAAAAACATTTTTTTAGTACAAATTACACTACAAAAGTGTTCTTATAATTAGAATCGGAGGGAATAACTAATAAGACGAAGAGAAGCAAACAAAATGGTCAGATGGGTTTTGAATTGAGATTAGTTTTTGTCATTTTCATGGAGAAGTGGACAATCATGCGTTCTTGCCATAATAATGAACATTATTGTCCCACACAAGATGGTTTTGAGTATCCTTGGAATCTCTTACCTTTCTCTTTTGTCCTAAAAATATTTTCTATTGAGTAAAGAATGTTAATCAATGAGTAATAGTTCAAGTTGTCGTTGATAATAATTGGTAAAGACTTTCATTCTTAAACACGTGATTAATATATAATTCAATTTCTAATTCATACATGCATGTAGAGGAGAATTAATTTAAAGAAGCTTATTTTTATGTCATTTCAATCCTAAAAGAGATTAGTTTCTGTTCTCACATCGACTATGACTTGTATTAATCAATCATCCGCTATAGTGACCTCTCCCTATTACAAAATATTGTATTAATGGCATGTTAGGGCAGGTAATACGGGCACAACCCACGGGCCTGTGGGTTTAAGTGAGGTTAGGGTTGAGATTTTTTCAGCACGTAAAAGTATGGGCCTCAGTGTGGCCCACAAGTTGGCTTGCACATTTTTTGTTCTGTTTTGCATATACTAATTTTACAAAACGTATAAGTCCCATACTCCATCTTGATTCCTCTCAATCTCAAAGAGAAAATTTTTTAGTCTCCTCCCTTCTTCTTTAAACCATTTATTATATATTGATTTCTTGAGGATGATTTGATATTTTTTGTTTGTAAACTTTGAAAAATTTGATAACTTTATCTCTTAAATTGTGGATCATGTTTTTGAATTTTTATAAGTAAAATGATTGATGCTAAGAAGGTAAATTTGATAGCTCATATATATGTGTGTCTCGGACTTTTGGCCATCTTAGAAAATAAGAATTTCTTATAATAAAAAATGTGGGCTCGTGAGCTGGCTCGCCACTACGGGTTAAAGTTGGCATTTTGCCAGCCCTCAAAAAGAACGGGCCACACATACCCGCATCGCTTGGCCTGTGGGTTTATGGGTCTTAACTCTGGACCTACGTTTAGTCCCCAGACACTCTGGGATTTTCACTATCACTCAGAATCAATTACACACTCTGTACTCGAAGTTATCCTCTCACTAAGATATACTCTCCCTTACAAGTTGTAAACCAATATACTCAATCTCCAAGTCCCCTTGACTTGAGATACTTACAATAAATGATTTCAATAAATGAAACTCTCTCAAAGAGCAGATAATAATGAAAACTAAAGTGCAAGAGTATCAACAAATACTTTACAAGTAAGAAAACATTAAGAGTAGTTGAAACTTTGAATGCTTTTCGTTTTCTACAGATTAGTTGTTGAGAAGACTTGAATGCAACTCCTTATATATAAAGAGAGCATTAAATGACCGTTGGATTCATTAATGTGACCGTTGCCAACATTAATGAGTTGATTAGGTTGAAGCTTGATCAAGTCTCTCTCTTGATTAATGTTAATCCAAGTACACAAAAGTTTATGGTTGACCTCCTTTGAATTAAATCCGTTGGAAGAGAAGCTTCTTGATAGGGACAAAAACATTAAACCCTTAGCAACGTGCAGAGAATGATTATCCAAAAGCATGCAACATTTTTTGGACTTGCAATAAATGTTGCTGACGTCACTTTTTGCTTTATGGTTAATCTTCATTCTAACACTCTCTAAATTATCTGAAACTCACTAACAACCTGATTAAACATAGTTAAGAATAGTAATGAGTGATGATAAGAAGTATCTAGATCAAACATGAAGGTTTCACAAATCCCTGTAATTTTATTTTCAAACATAGCGACACAAACTCAAGTTTGTTTAAGCAAACTGAAGTTTGCAACTCTTCTTCAGGAACCAAACTCAAGTTTCCTCCATCCAGAGAGGAATATCGCAAATTGAGCATTGAAAAGCATTTTGAGCAAATATGCAAACTCGAGTTAATAAGTGACAAACTCGAGTTTGGTTCCTGAAGAAGAGTTGCAAACTTCAGCTTGCTTAAACAAACTTGTCATCTTCTATTCTTCTCCAGTTTTCTCTCCCCCTTTGTCATCTTCAAACAGGGGGAGAATGTTAGTTCTCTATGTGTTTTGATGATAATTGACAATTGTAAATTTCATTGATTGCATTAGGTACCTTTGAGTTTTCTTCCTCAGGGAGGGTTGAGAACCAGCAGAAGTAGCCTTTGAGGAACCTTGTCCCTTCTCAGTAGCAGTCCTCTTCCTCTTAGGTGGCTTAGCAGCCTCAGCCTTCTTTTGTTTCCCCTTTCCCAAGGCAGCCTCTGGTTCGACATTCTTCTCCTTTTGAACCCTAGAGGGTTCTTGGATAGTGACCCTCTTTGGTCTGGGAGAAGGAGCAGGCTCATTTGCAGTAACTCCAGGTATGGATTTGTCGACACCATAGCGAAATCTCCTGGGAGTGTGCTTCACTCGCATAGGCCTCTTGAGAGGAGGAGGCGAAGGAGAACCAGTGTCTTCATGGTTATATGTAAACTCGAGTTTGTGTTACACAGAGAGTTTGCCAAGGTTTTGTGAACTTAACTAAACTCAAGTTTGTGCTTGGCCGAGATTCCTAATGCTTTCTCAACATAAGCAAACTCGAGTTTGCCTTACCTTGAAAAACTTTGAGTGCTCTTTATATGATAAAAACTCGAGTTTGCCTAAGTTCACAAAAACTAGAGCAACTCTCTGTCTTGACCAAACTTGAGTTTGCAACTACAAACTCAAGTTTTCTTTTGACAATAAGTTTTTCAACTTCAAAGACAAACTTTCATTTATGTTTACAATTGTCAGTTATTATCAAAACATATAGAGAACTAATAGGCTTTAGATGTAATTTTCCCTTGGCCAAATTTTTCAAACCTCCCGTGACTCAAGGCGGCTGAGAAAGTTGAAAAATAATTGCGTCGATCCCATATCTTTATATATAATATAATATATGTAAGATTAAGAGCCAATAAATATCCACATAATTAATATATTATAAAAAAAAAGTTCTGCACGAAAAAACAAAAGTTCAAAAGAAGGTGGGGTTAACTTTATAAAAGACTTGGCTTCTCTCATTTTCTTTTCTGGTCCGCTCCCATCCTTTACTCTCTTTATGACCATTGGATCAAGATCTAATGATCCACATTTAATTTCATTCCCATCATTCTCTCTATTTCCTTCTCATCCTTCTCTCTCTTCCTTTTATAAGAGGAAAAAAAATATTAATAGCATTAAATGTAGATTATTAGATCTTGATCTAATGATCATAAAGGAGGTAAATGATGGGAGCAGACCAGAAAAGAAAATGAGAGAAGCTAAATCCCTTTATAAAAGGGAAAAAAATACGAAGAAGATACTGAAAACCTTTAAATAATTTGAAGGACATAAATGATAGTGTCACTTGTAAAAGTCAATGTGACAGCAAAGTACAAAGTTCACACACCCCCTCCAATTATTAATTTAACCTAAGCTGAAGGGGAAAAAACATGGGAAAATTGAGAAAAAGATCCCAATTAAAGTTTTAATTGATGAGAAGGATTTGTTACATTTGTTTACACGTAAGGTACTTGCATTCCGTGAAATTTGTAAATAGAATATTAGTATTCGATTTTTCTCACTAATAAATTTCTAACCGAGACTTTTCCCTAGTTTTTCCAAGAAAAACAAGGGGTGCGTGAGGAAAAGAAAAATAAAATATTTTTAATTATACAATTAATTACTGTTTATTTAACTTATTTTGTGCATAAAATTAGATTCCCTTAATCAATTAAAGAGATAAAGTGAAAAAAATAACAAATAAAAAAAATAGTGAGATTATTAACATACATGTACATATATATATGTGACTTAAAAAATTTTGTTGGAAGGTTCTTATTGCGGATGGACCAAATACTCAAACAAATTTAGAGAAACAAGAGTTTGTCTCCATAAGCTTTGAAGGTTCATCGATCATAATAGTACATCATAAATCTGCAATAGTAAAGTATGTAGCATGATTTCAGAGAGTTTAGGATATTAGAATTAATTTCCCTTACCACACTTACCCGACTAAAATCAAACAAATTGAGCAATATATTTATGGAGAATCCCAAAAAAATACCTCTTGAAATTCAATGTTCTTTACTTCTTACAGAACTAGTATGTCATTATAATATACCCATGTTAAACAACTACACGACAATTGTCTACAAAGAAACCCATTTTGCATAAATAATAATGATAGAAGGAGATATGGAGAATATGGTTCAAAGGAAGGTGGGGTCAACAACTTAAAGATAAAAGGGGAAAAAGCAAGATCGTGATCGCCTTTAAATAATTTGAAGGATCGTGATCCCCTTTTACCTTTAAGTTGTTGACCCCACCTTCTTTTGAACTATCATTATCTATTATTGACTTCTTATTATAAAGCACTAACTAATAAGTTTATTTGATCTTTTTTATAAATCACTTTTTTTATCCATGTCTGCCCCTAATTAATAAAGGTAATGGGGGTAAGAGTAATAATTAATATAATATTAGAGTTTAGTGCAATTAGTGGGGGTAATATTGGAAATTACTTAGATTCTAGAACAACTTTATTGACTTTAACTACTTTTATTGATTTGTGAGAAAATTTAGTAGGTACCTTATAGTAAGGACTAAAGGAAGTATACAAAATGGGTTTCTTTTTAGACAATTGTCACGATCCTATATTTAAAATCTCAATATTAACTTCTTCTTTTTTAATGACGTTGGGGTTAAAGTAATAAAAATATATGTTAATGGATCAAAATAAAATCTTTCATAAAGTTAAAGGATTAAATGTATATTTTTGAAATGTTCTATTTTTTTTTTTTTGTGGTATCACACCTAATTCATCGAAACTTTTGGTTCCGACTAATCCAGATTTCGCCCCACTTTGAGCCCACGATCGTGGGGGAAGAGCTCCCAACACCAATTTCTCCATTTCTACACCTCGAACCGAGGACGTGGAGGTGAGAAAACTAATCTCTTACCACTTGCTCCTAATTAGGGATGTCCATGGACCAGACTGGACCGGGTTGGGGGTCAACCCGAGGTCTGGTCCAGGAGGGACCTCGGGCTGGACAAGCCAACCCGAGGTCTGGTCCGGTCTGGCACCAGCTCGAGCTCGGGACCGACCAGACCGGTCCAGTGGATTGCCTAGGCTGGTCCAGCAGTCAGACCTATTTCATTTTTTTTAGTTTTTTTCCCACTTATTTGGACCAATAATTAAATATACAAACATCTTAAATCCAATCATACAAATTACACATATAAGAATCTCCAACAACATTGAACAAAAATACAAAATAACAACATTCTATTGGACCAGACCGAAGAAGAAGAGAAGAAGAAGAAGACTGAAAAGGGAAAAAGACTCCAGATATTTTTTTGACCGAAGAAGAAGACTCACTAATGAGTGATGAAGAATCGTAAAGAAGACAATATATAAAGAAGGACAAAGTGTTAGATTAAGTTGTGATTTTTTTTTAAATATATATAATATATATATTGGGCCGGACCGGACCAGGGGGTCTTAGACCCTGGACCAAAGTCCGGTCTAACCCGAGCAGACCAGTCCGGTCCGGTCCACCTCATATGGTCCCAGACCAATTTTTTTTCCAGAGACCGGGTCGGGTCGGACTGGGTCAGACCGGACCACCTGGACTACCGGGTTTTTTGGACATCCCTACTCCTAATAGTTGTTGGTTTTTGAAATGTTCTAATCATGAACCATATATATGTAAATACATATATACATGTGTGTGTACACATATATATACCACTCTAGTCTTATTTATAACTCCACTTTTACTCTCTGTGAAAATAGACTTATAAATAGAACCAATAATACATGTACACACACACATATGCACACACATAAATTTAGCCCATCATTATGTGTTTGGTATGAGGGGAGAGAATGGAGACTAATGTTTTGGGTTAATATTAGCCCAAAACATTAGTCTCCACTCCCTCCCTTCATACCAAACATACCCTTAAGTTTCACTTTTTTTTGTAATTGATATTGTGTTTGACCAAAAAGGTTATAAGAAAAATAATAAAATATGAAATGAAAATCAATAATATTAACTATGTTAAGTGGAAGAAACTTAATTCCTTTAAAATTTACATAAGATGAAGGGTTAATTAAATTACATGCAATACTCTAAATTATTTTTTCAGTAGCACTTAACGTAATTTTTTATGCATTTAGTACTCTAAAATATTTTAAAAAAATATTATACAAGAAATTATTTTATGATATTGATTGCTATTAGAGGTAACTCTCTGATCTGAAATACTCAAACTCAAGATCTCATCAGAAAAAACCCGTCCCACTGGGACCAACATCTTTTTGGTATGAAAATAATGCCATGTTAATACACACCCGACTTAAAAATTTAATTTTGAGGAAGGTTCTTGTTGCGGCTGGACCAATACTCAGAAACAAGTTTAGAGAAACTAGAGTTTGTCTCCATAAGCTTTGAAGGCTCATCATATTCCACCACTCTTCCTATAGGCACACAAATAACAAATTCCAAAAATGAAAGAAAGTTAGTAAAAAATATGAGGAAATTAATTTCTGATGAAAATAATTAGGAGTGATAGAATAAGATTTTTTTTTAACAGATCAAGAAATTAAATAAAAATAACAGTTAGTCTGAAAGAGATAATTAATCCCCTTTTTTTAATTCACTCACTTAACTTGACTTCAATTTAATTAGTATATTTTTTGCCATTAAAAATTCCTTTTTTTCCACCATATATAATTCTCTGTTATTGTAGCAATTTTTATATTATCATCTGGCATTCGGTTCAAGATTCGAGACTGTCCCTCCCAACACAAATGTCTTCTCTAAGACTCAAACATGAGATTCAAAAAGATTTAACGGTGCCTTATATTGTTAAACCAACTGCTATTATTGTAGCATTTAGAACTAATAACAAACTTTAGTTTTTTTTTTTAATCATTGGAAAGCCTAATAACAAACAATTAAAAAAACTTATTGAAGTTTATTGTGATATAGTATATTCTAAGGAGTTTTTTTTTCCAGGGTGAAGAAAAGATTAACATACCATAAGAGAGGACCATGACCATATCACTGTCTAAAACAGTAGGAACTCGATGGGCTATAGTTATAACTGTGCACCCTGCAAATTCTTGTCTGATAACTCTTTGTAGAATGGAATCTGTGGTAGAATCAATGGAAGCAGTAGCTTCATCAAGAACAAGAATCTTATTTCTCTTCAGAATTACTCTTCCCAGGCATAACAGCTGACGTTGTCCCACACTCCAATTCTCACCTTCATCGTTCACTGTTAAAAAGAAAAAAAATTCAGATTACACTAGTTTATTAGTCATTGCATCTCAAATCTTAGTTCTAGTTTTGACAAGCACAATATATACATATATAACTTCGACCACTTGCATCTTCTAGAGACTTAGAGTTATCACTTTTGAACTAAAGCTCCTGAGATAAAAGATCATGAGTTCAAACTACTTCTGCATATATAAAGACAATAGCAGGTGATGAAATATAAGAATAAAATATTTTATTCTAGAAAGAAATTAATTTTTCTTTTTGTTATTTCTTTTATTTTTAATTATATACTACTATATATTAGCAAGTTGTAAGTTTCCTACTTGATTAAAGAAACCTCTAAGATGTTTGTCTCTTGGAATGTTTATTTCAATAGGGCTCATGCACTTAGCCAGATTGTAGGCATTGGCCTGACTGCAGATTCCCAATTTTGCATAAAAGAAGGGTGAAGATGACATTTGCTCCGTTGCTTGAGAAGGTGAGGGCGAAATTAGCTAGTGGGAAAGGGAAGTACCTGAGCATGTCAGAGAGGACAGTACTTATCAAATCAGTGTTGTCAGTGATTCCCCAATATCGGATGCATCATTGTTGATCCCAAAAGGGGTACTTTTGATGATTGAAAAACTAAGCAGGGACTTTTTCCGGAACCAAAATGAAGAATCCAAAAAGATTCACCTCATAGCCTGGGATGTACTGAAAAAAAAAAAAATGGGAAGGTGGTTTGGGCATTAGAGATCTCTATTTTCAGAACAAAGCTTTCTTAATGAAGTTATGCTAGGGTCTCATCACCAAGCCAGGAGCTTTGTGGGTCCAATGTGTGTGGGCTAACTAAGTATGGTCGTGGGGTTAACAGGATACCACAAGCAAGCAAGAAAAGGAACAAATCAGCAGTGTAGAGTGGTATAAGATCAGTGTGGGAGGAGTTCAAAAAGGGGATTTGGCATGAAATTAAGAAGTGGTCAAACCACTATAGCAGGGCATGATTGTTGGGCTTCGCTAGACAGACCACTGAAACATTATATGGAAAGAAATCTCCATTGCTTGTGTTGGAAAATGGGCTTGATTCACCTTGGTGGATTAGGCCCAAACCCATTGGCCTTGGGGTCAAAACACAATATCCATATTTAAAGGGCATTTTATTTGAAATATTCCCCGCTTATTTCAAACACCTTGGTGGGAACAGTTTTTGCCGTGTGTCTTGGAGGGAACGGTTTTACACATATCGTGGATTTATGGGGGAGTATGAAAAACTGATAGTATACAAGAGAATGAGAGATACATCAATTTTCAATAAGGGAGTACACTATTAACCTCCAAAACACACCCAAAAAAAAAAACTCTATCAAGCTTATTTCTCTCCCTCTGGTGCATTTATTGTGTAATATAGCCAGAGTCTGCCGACGTGACTTGGTTGGTGTGGACATAGTAGTCAAAAACGCGCTTTATAGCGTAAAAACGCCGATTTTACGATTTAATATAAGCAAAACGCGTTTCGTTGTGGAAAAAACGCAGCCTGAGTGAAATCGGTAAAAACGGAGCGTTTTTACCCAAAAACGCAAAAACGTAGCGTTTTGGAATAAAACGCCGCTTTAGAATCGATTACCCAGATCTGCTTTTCCCCCTAAATCGTAAAGTCCCTATATTCTCCATTCTGATTTATCTCTCTCACTTCTCAGAATCTCAGTCATTCGCGTGCTGGTCCTGCTCCTCAAATCAAACCCAAATCCCTAATCGAGCCTCACCTCCTCCTCCTCCGGCGGCTGCTCATCACCGTAGAAGCCAAGATCTTCAGAGTTCCGACGCCTCCGACGGACCCCTTCAACTGCGCATCACCTAGATCAGGAAGGAGAGAGGAGACGCCAGAGGACGAGCTAGGAGAGCGAGACACTGTTGTTTGTTAGTAGAGGGAGAGAAGAGAACGTGATAGTAGAGGCGGCTTCTCTCAGTTCGCCGCTCCACCTCCAACCGAGCTCACGCCACTCACCACTTCCGTCTTTCCTATAGAGCATCTAAATCGGAGAAGGTACCAATTCTTGCTCAACGAAAACGAGAACTATTGAGACTATAGGCGACAAAAATGGACCAAGCGCCGAGCGCTGCGCTTCGCAAAGCGAGATGAGGGTTTCAGAATTTGATTCTGAGGCTGAGGATCTTGGAGGAAATGGCCGAGCTTTCTCAATTCCGAGTCATCTTTAAACATTTACCATGTACTATGAAATCCAGATGATAGATTCCTTTTGAACGATTCAGTTGTGTTTCTGTCTTCTTTTGATTCTTTCCTCCATCGAAAAAGAATGAAGAGAAACTTGGGGGAACGGGAGTTTGATTTTAAAGCTATAATATAGGCCCTGATACTTGCTTTTCTTCTCACACTGTGATCCATAGGTAGAACATATTGTTGCCTACAGTATACAGCCCTTGCAAAGCATGGGCATATTAGTATGTTTAAGCAATTTTTCTCCCGACACAAGAAGACATGCTATTAGAGATGAATTTTTCCTAGTTCGCATCTCTGCTGTATTTATTTTCCTGACTTGATATCAGTATGGCAATAGTATTTTAGGCTGTTCATTGTTTTATGCCTTTGTCTGTGTCTTGTGTTGCTGTTCATTACAAAGCAAGGGCTTCAGCATCCATCCGTTCACTTTTCCTTTGGCTTCGTGCAATTTTGCTTCTAGTAGGGTGCAAGTTAGTCAAGGTAGCACCTGGCATACTCTTTCATTTCTTCTTCATCATTATCTTCTTTGGTTTCACATACTTTTCTAATATATACAATGCCATGGATTCATTGAGGCTGTTTTGCTGGAAGCAGGGCTTACAAGATCAGTATCAGCAAAACTCCATGCTTCATCCATCAAACTGAATCTGGTGGAAAGTACTGAAGAAAAAAGAAAAATTGATGATCAAATGGTATTTTGAACTGTATTAAGGTTGTTTGCCTTTGTTTAAATGGTATTTGATGACAATGTTGGATATTTTGATTGATATTGTATGGATGAATATATGTATTGATGATGGCAGATGCCTTGCTTTTCTTGAATTTCTTTATATATATATATGCAGGTAAAAACTACGTTTTGTATTACAATTTTACGTTTTACGATTTTTCATTCCCCTTCCGTTTTCAGGTGAAAACTACGTTTTCACTACCATGTGTGGCTATCTCAAGGGAAGAAGATACTCTCATCATCCCTCATTGTCGCCATCTGGACCGTCTAATTTTTGATCCAACAATCCAGATGAATTTCTAAAAAACCGCGCGCGGTTTTGAGATTTTTGAAAAACTATGCGCGGTTTTTCGGAAATTCTCTCTGGATTGTTGGATCAAAAATTGGACGGTACAGATGGCGAAAATGAGAGGAACCGGACTCCTATCTCAAGAGTACGAACCTTCACACCAAGTACGCTCGAAACTCTACTTTGGTATCAGGGCGTTTGAATCTATCCTGAGGCTGAAAGTTGCTTCTGCTGAATATGTTCACATGAATAAATCTACCTCTATTTTTTGTTCACCATGAAATTTCTTGAATATATGATATCATATTATTCTGTTGAACCAATTACAGCCTCTAGAATATACTGAACGCCACTTTACCCTTTTTGTGTGAAATCAGAATATAACATGTTGTATCACCTGCTGGAGCATACGCTTGAGCCCTACTGGCGGAGTTTATGGCACTCGAGGCATTGTTATGAAAAACTAGTGTGAAAACTTAAGTTTCTAGTTTTTACACTTTTACTGGAGTGATACGTGTTAAAATGTAAGTAAATACGGTCCTCAATAAAAACGGGTAAAACACCAAGTTTACCGTTTTTACTTAAAAGAAAAAATCAAAAAAATAATTACACTATTTTCATTTCCCCCAAATCAAAAGACTATGAATGATGTTGTTTTTGTGATGGACAATTTAAGATTGGGCAAGAAAAAGAAAGCTCAAAACTTCTATGCATATAATTTTGATGACTTTTCATCCGATGATAATTGGATAATGGAAAATGAAGAAGATTGGGAAAATTTAGACAACTTAGATGTTGATGCCCATGATGAGGAAAGATTAATTGAAGTTGAAGTGAGGGAACCTACGGATGGTCATAATTTGGACATTCCAAGTTCTGCAAATGAACTTGTTATAAGAGCAAAAGAAGAGGACATGCAACTGATGCAAGATGATGTATTTGATTTGAATCAATTGATATAATTTAGGAATGGGTAAAGGTGCAAAAATACACATATGTTTTACCCTGAGAAGCATCCAACACCAAATGCTTTTTTTGGGTGCAAAACTACACATGAACTTTCAAAATTGGGGCAAAAATACCATCGCCGTCAAATTGGCTTAACAGACATTACTTTTGCAGTGGGCCCCACATTATTAAAAGAAATAAAAATGTCTAACTTTTTAATTGTATTTTACTTCCCTCCCTTCCCTCTATCAGTCGCTCATTACCATCCTTCAAGCTGCATCGATCCTCCTTCTCTGGTTACTGCTAGTGTCGTCGTATGTGCAGGATTTCTCTCTCCCTCAGACCCCAACACCAACTCAACAAACACAAATTCGAAAAACTCCGCAGGACACTCAATCTTAATAAAAACTCGGTTTCATCTCTCTCCCTCAGATCCCAACGCATGATTCAAGCTTCTCTGGTTTAATGGTTGACAGATCATCAGGTGTGGCTCTTCGGCAACACAATCTCCTTTGGTTCGTGAAAAATTTGATTTTTAACGACTAATTTTTCAAAACCATTCGTTGTAACTCAAAATAAAAAATAAAATAAAATGACATGACATGAGGGAGGCAAATTTGAATTTAACGATTGGTTTTGCAAAACCAGTCGTTATAACTCAAAATAAAAAATACAATAAAATGACATGAGGTGGTATATTTTCTCCTTCCTTTTAACGTCTGTCTTTAAAGAACAGATGTTAAAAGTGAATATTTAACGTTCGTTTTATAAAATGGACATTAAATGTTGTGATACAGTGACTGTTTTAATAAAAACAGTCGTTGTATCTTAGAATTTTATTTTTATTTTTTTAGACACCATTTATTTTTATTTTGCGAAAAATTAGTGCTACTTACAGTTAGAATAAAAGCTTCAAGATTATATGACGATTGTGATTTTATCCCATATTTATAACTATTTCCTAGTATGTAGCCTAGAATTTCAATAGTTAAGAGAAGAAATATAATCCTATTTTCATTTAGTTAGTTCCTAATTAAATTTAATAAATTAAAAAATATATATCTTATATATGTGTGTGTGTGATTTTATCCCATATTTATAGCTATTTCCTAGTATGTAGCCTAGAATTTCAATAGTTAAGAGAAAAAATCTAATCCTATTTTCATTTAGTTAGTTCCTAATTAAATTTAATAAATTAAAGAATATATCTCTTTTATACACACACCGTATTTTCATTTTGTTAATTTCTAATTAAATTTAATAAATTAAAAAATATATCTCTTTTATATATATCTGAAAAAAATATATCAATATCATTTAGTTCAAGCCTCCCTCATGTCATTTTATTGTATTTTTTATTTTGAGTTACAACGACTGGTTTTGCAAAAGCAATGTTAAACTCAAATTTGCCTCCCTCATGTCATTTTATTTTATTTTTTATTTTGAGTTACAACGACTGGTTTTGAAAAACCAGTCGTTGAAACTCAAATTTTTCACAAACCAGAGGAGATTGCGTCATCGATGAGCCACACCTAACGATTTGTCAACCATTAAACCAGAGAAGCTTGAATCGTGCGTTGGGATTCGAGGAAGAGAGATGAAACCCAGTTTTCCTTAAGATTGTGCGTCCTGCGGTGTTTTTTGGATTTGAGTCTGTTGAGTTAGTGTTGGGACGTGAGGGAGAGAGAAAACCTGCACACACGACGACACTAGCTGTAACCGGAGAAGGAGGATCAATGCAGCTTGAAGGATGGTGATGAGCGACGGATAGAGGGAAGGGAGAGTAGTAAAGTAAAGGGAAGGGAGAGTAGTAAAGTAAATTAAAAAAGTTAGGCATTTTATTTCTTTTAATAATGAGGAGCCCACTGCAAAAGTAACGTTTATTAAGTCAATCTGACTGTGATTGTATTTTTGCCCCAATTTTGAAAGTTCATGTATAGTTTTGCACCGAAAAAAAGCATTTGGTGTTGGATGCTCTTCAGGGTAAAACACATGTGTATTTTTGCACCTTTACCCTTTAGGAATTGTTAAACTTTATTCTTTTGATGTTTTGGAAATTAGTTGTAGGAGTTGTTAAACTCCTTTTGTGTTTTTGGACTTATGTTTTATATAGTTATGTGACTTATATCTTTTAAATATGAAGTTGTTCGTTGAATTTTGAGTAGTAATTTATGTTTTTACACACACACACACATATAATTTTGTATCATGACCTTAAGTAGTAGAAACTTTACGTTTCGTGTCGTTTCTATGATTTTTGTTTCTACCAACTCTTCCATTTCTATGTAGAAACTCAATTTTGACAACATTGGCAGGGGGATTTTGGAAAGAGTGAAATTATTCATGTGGCAAGTGTTCCATGAAAGAATTCCAACGAATGCACTCAGAGCCAAACACAATGTGAATGTGCGAAACACATATCCTTTTGAGTGTCATAGTAAGGAGAGCATACTTCATATATTGAGAGACTGTGAGTAAGCAAAAAGAATGTGATTTTTTTATATTACTAAAACATTATATTATCCTCTATTCTTTATTGGCAATTTGTAGGAATGACTCCCATGGGATTCCATGGCAACGGATGTTTAGTACTATATTAAACATTCTCCAAGGAATAGATGGCATCCAGATGGCCATGGCAACGGATGTTTAGTACTATATGTTATCTCTTATGGAAGAATATCAGTGCAAGAAGGTTTTTTAGGGAACCTGTGATCATCCCAAGTTGATTGTGTACTGTTGTATTAATCACCTTGTGGAAGAGGTGGAGAATCGGCAGTTGCAGCACCAGATATTCTAGATACATGATAGAGCACAAGTTCTCTTACGACATCTGGACCCTAACTTTGTGCATGTTGATGTTGATAGATCTTGCGCTAGCAGCGGACAAGAGGCATGTGGAGGTGTCATTACTCATTAGAGATCATCAAGGCAACTAGATACAAGAATTTCAATAGAATTTAGGGTATGTGACCTCAACTACTGCGGAAATCCATGCAGTCCACAATGGCCTAAAACTCTGTAAGCAGTTGGGTTTTGACAAAATTAAACTCTTTACTGATTAGTTAGAGGCTTTACAAATTTTTATGATGGACTGTGCCTTGGATCACCCACTATATGAAGACATATTAAACTTAAGGGCAATTATCTTCTTATATGGGGATCTTGAAATTTCTCACTCATACAGGGAAGGACTTTATTGTGTGGATTACTTTGCCATAATGGCTCAAGGAAATACCCATGATTTTGCTCTGCTAGAATCATCCCCTGTTGATTATCTAGGTCTCTTTGCATTAGAATGTGGCTATATGCCACAAGGCACAGTTAGTGTGGTCTACATCTTATACTCTTGTAAAGTACAAGCTTTTGCTTGCCATTGTAATACCCAAAAAAAAAAAAAAAAGACCTCTAGAGTAGTTGAGAGTATGTTTACTTGTGCAAGTAGTTTTTGGTTAAGAAAACCTCTTCTATAAATTGCCTAGGGCTGTCTCTTATAGAGAGACATACATATTTTGGATGAGTGAATATTTTGAAGCCTTGCAGTCCCCCCCCCCCCCTTAAATTTATGTTCTCCCAATTGCTTCTTCATCTCTTTCTCCTAAACCTCCCATGGTTGCATTAGAACAAGTGTGTGTGGGTGTGTATTGCATCAATAGGTTTGTTCATAGTTCATATTTTAAGGTGAAAAAAACTTGTGAGATTAGTTAAAACATATTAATAAAATCAACCGTTTTCACATAACACATCAAGTTGAGCTAAAACAATAATCCGCTACATTATGGTATATAGTAAACATATTAGAGTTGCCTATATGTATATGTGTGTGTGTGTCAGATTGCAAGCATCAAATTCCTAGATCAAACTGACCAGAAGAGTCCAATAGATTTGGTAGCCTCCTAATTGTTGACTTGAGCTGGCATTTCTCTAAAGCCTATAAACAAATATAGAATACATCAAACTCATACTTACTATAAAGGTCATGTAGATTTTAATCAGCAGAGGTAATTCATTAAAACATTTACCTCCCAGATTTCATTATCAGAGTAGAGGCCTATAGGATCCAAGTTGCTTCTAATGCTTCCTCTGAAGAGAGTTGGTTCTTGAGGAATAATGCCCAGCTTCATTCTCAAATCCTTCAAACCCATTGGTAATATGCTAATTCCATCTATAATAATATCTCCTCTTGCAGGATCAACCAAGCGAAATAGAGCACTTACAAGTGTACTTTTTCCACTTCCAGTCCTCCCAACAATTCCCACTCTACTCCCTTCTTTAAATGTACATGTGATTCCCTTAAGGACTAATGGAGCATTTGGACGATACCTTATCTGAAATCAATAATGTCATAACATACTTTAACTCATCATTATTTACATTACAAAAAGATATGGTCTTTAAAATATACTCCCTCCGCTTCTTTTTATAAGAAACTTTCTTTCTCTCGAGACTGGTTCTTAATATAAGCAACTTTTTTTTAGTGTATTAAAATATAAACTGTTTTTTTTTTCTTTTCTACCCCTATTAAATACCTGTCTTTATATTAATTATCCCACACTCACCACTAATTCTTTTTCCTTTAATCATTATTACTCATTCTCTCCTACACTCTTTTCATAAATAGGGACATATTTGGAAAAGACATCTCATTTTTAACATATTTATTATTTTTAACTAATCTTAACCGCCATTTTTTTGCGCAATCAAGGAGAAAATTGCTTATATAAAGGACCGGAGGAAGTATATGTAATTTGTTATGTTACCTCAAGATTTTGAAGCTCAATCCTACCCTTGGAAGGCCATGAAAGTGGAGGTTGTCTATTCTCCACAATTGGAGGAGGCTCTTCTGGTAAGTGAATGAACTGATTAATTCTTTCAACCGAAATAATATAATTTGATAAGTTGCAAAGCCAACGAGTCGTAAAAATTTGGGTTCCTGTCAAAGTCAAAGCATATGATAGAGAAAGTCCTGCAAGGCCTGCAAGCAAAATATGAGCCAAGAATTTCTCAGCCTTTTTGTAACAGTTTAAAAGCAAGACTTTAGAATGAACTGTAAACTAATTTCTTATATTGGGAAATCTAGCTACCAGGAGACAAATATCCCTTTGGAAGAAGAACAAGCAGTAAAGCTGCAGTGAAAAGTGTCAAATTTTGAAGTGCTTCAATCCTCAAAATCAACCACTCTAGGGATCCAGCAGAATGAAAGAATAGTTTTGCATCTGTGTCCACAAGCTTGAGGTAATTTTGGTAAAATCTGTCTACCATGTTGAAAGCTCTCATAGTGACAAGTCCAAGTGATGTTTCAGCTGAGAAATTCATAATTGGAGCTTTTGTAGTTCCATTTATCCTCATTAGTTCCCTTGAAGAGGCTTGATAATAGCCCTTTAAAGCCAAAAGAGTTGAAGTTATCAGCTTTATTTGGATAAACTCAGAATAAGAAATCAAACAAAAAGAAAATGAGGGAATGAATAAACCTGAATGTATTTAGAAGCTATTAAGGCTGGAACTGCAACAATAAGTACTTGCCATGTTACCAAAGCCATTATCCCAATGGTTGCTAGGAGTTCAATTCCACCAGCTGTCGCAACGTCCATGGCATGAGGTATATCAAAGTCTAAAGTACTCAAATCCGATGAAACCTGCAAGAGACACAAATTTGACTTTCTTTTTTTGCTAAGCAATTAGCAAAATTTAATAATCATCCTCAAATGGGGGTAAAGTAAATAAATTAGGTACTCCCTTTGGTCTTTAATATAAAAGATAGATAACTAATTTGCAAAGATTAAAGAAATTAGTTAAGTTAGTTATTTATAACAAATATGTTTGTTTGCCTAGAATATGTTTTCTAATTATGTGCATTTTAACTACCCTGATGGAAACTCTCTTCCTATGTGTGACCAACAAGGATACTTTAGAAAGAAAATTGTATATTTGAGTAACAAACTGGATTGAGATCCTATATTTAGAACCAACATAAATCCTTGTCTAGCTCATATATTTAGGACCAGAAGTAGCATTAAATATTTTTGAAAGTGAAGAAATCTCACTCGGGTAATAATCCTCCCTACTGGGGTTGAGTCAAAGAAAAGCATAGGAGCCTTGAAGATAGCATTATTGAAACAAGAGAAGAAAGATGTAGAAGCTTTTAATCCAAGATGAGCACTGATGATAGACCTTAAGCAAGCAAAGACAACACCTAGTAGTGAAACTACTGTGTAAACTCCAATCAACATGGCATTTGTCACATTTGGGAATTCAATGGCCAAAGCAAGCCAAAAGATTGATAATGACTGCAGAGCAATAAAAGTCAACTCTGCTAAAATGCTCAAACCCATGAGCATTAATGATCCTTTAGTGATATGAAGATAATCCCAGAATGGCTTCAAGCCAACATCACCAATCTCCTTTTCTTCTTCTTGTGTAAGTTGTTGTACCCCAATTTGAACTTCTGTATAAATATCCTCCTCACAAATCTGATCCATAGTGACATTAAAGTCATGAGACTCCAATGGCTGATGAACACTGACTTCATCTTCAGATTCTTTTGGATTTTCATTGTTTTGATCAGACCCTGATGATATTCCTTCCCTATGGGCATCTACAAGTTGTTTAAATGTTTTACCTTCTATAATAAGATCTTCATAACATCCTGATTCTGTAACTATTCCACCCTCCATTACAAAGATTTTATCAACTTGTCCAAGAAACTCCAGCTGATGAGTCACTAGAATGACAACTTTCTCCCTTAGAGCAGTCATAACACAATCCTATAATTACATGTTCAGAATTAAGATTAGCTCAGTGAAATAAGGCTCATAGTTTAATAATAGTGCGTGATACTAAGAATATAAAACAATTTCTCATTACATTAAACAGAATAGCAGCAGTGTGTGCATCTACTGCACTGAAAGGATCATCTAAGAGATAAATATCAGCATCATTATAAACTGCTCGAGCCAGTTGAATCCTTTGCTTTTGTCCTCCACTCAAGTTGATCCCTCGTTGACCTATTTCTGTGACATCACCATGGCTAAAAGCGTTGATATCTTTATCCAAGGCACAAACTTTAATGGCATTCTCATATCTTGTTTTTTCCATTGGCTTGCTGAAGAGTATGTTATCACGTATCGTTCCACTTTGAATCCAAGATGTTTGAGAAACATAGGCTATGTTTCCACTCACGTTAACCTGTTTTGAATTACCAAGAAAAGACAAAGTAAATTATTTCAAGTATTTGAAATTAAAATGGAATGAAATTTATTTAAAGTTTATGGCATTTTCCCCAAAAGCTAGCTCATGAGGAGTTTAATACAATTGATATGAACTTTAAAAGAGTTACACTTCAAAAGTAAGCTCGTTAGATTAAAAGGTTCTAATACTGTGAATATCAACTGAGTTATACCTTGTACATCCCAAAATTAAAGAGCGTATAAGTTCCAAAGTAGAATAAAATACTCCAATGTGAAACTCATCTAGGGAAAGGGTCATAACAAAATTAAACTAAGAATTTACTACTTTAAACTCACAGTCCCTGAAATTTTGGGCATCTCTCCAAGTATTGCATGTATGAGGGATGATTTTCCAGCTCCAACTTGTCCACAAACTGCAATTTTCTGCCCCCATTTGGTTTCTACATTCAAATCTCTCAAAGTTGGAGACATTGATTCCAGATCCCAACTGAAGTTTCCACCTTGAATTTCCACACAATTAACTGAACTTTCCCTTGAATTTCTTCCAATATCTTCATCATTTAGCTCATCATCAAGTAAAAAGGTGTTGAGACGATCAAGAGAGACCTTAACTTGGATCAGCACAGAAATAGCCTCTGGGATCATTCTAATAGGTTCACCCATGCTCCTTAAGGTTGCAAGAACTGTGAATATAGTTCCAGCATTCAAAGGGGCACTTTGGAAAAGAGAACACCCTATGAAGATTACAGATGAAACAATGGTAGGAGAAATCCAATAGCTTGATGACGCGTAAGCTTTCAAAAATTGTGCCTTGGACAGAAATTTGAACTCTTTGGCACGAAGGGTTTCTACCAAAGTCCTGAACTTTTCCTCCCAAGATTGCAACTTTATGATTTTCATATTATTTAGTATCTCTGAAGTTGACCTTAGACGTTCATCTTGGGCAACCATAAATTCTGAGTAGCACTTTTGAAGAATACTTGCAAAGGGTATATCAAGAAAGCCACATATGAGAAGAGGGACTAAACCAGGAAAAACACCAAGACCAACAACACCAAATAGAACCCCAATAGATAGAAAAAGTTGTAATGAATAAGACCATGTGGTATGAAACCACCATGGAAATTCTCCCATTCTATAAGCATCAATTGCAATGTAATTTACTATTTCCCCAGTTGAGTGTCTTCTTCTTGCTGCACTTAAAAGCTTCAACTGCTTGTCATATATTGCCACCATTAGAGCTGATCTCATTCTCATTCCCAACCTTCTTGAGTAAAAATGCCAGTGTCTTTGAGACAGAGACTCAATGACCTTACAAATAAACAAGCAACCCAATATGGCAAGACCCTCTTGTAGATCTTCCTCTTTACTATTTGTATAGTTCACAAAAGCATAGAGCAACAAAGGAGAAACTACGACAGCAATTGTCCTGGGTAATGCCCAGATTGCTATAAGAAAGTTCTCTTTCAAGTAAACTCTTGATATAGACCAAATAATCAAGTTTTTGGTATTATTTTTTTTGCTTCTATCTCCTAAAGAGGAATTCCATGCATGAGAAAATTTTTGATAGGCTACAGCAGCTTCATCTTCAGAAACAAGAGATGGGATATCATCAAGAGCTAGTGGCTTAGAGTAGCCCAAACTCAACAAGGAATTAATCCAAGAGAAAGTCAATTTGCTGAGAAGATTGGCATGAGAAAGTTTTGTTTGTTTGTTTTCTGCCTTTTGATTTTGACTCAAAAGAGGCTCTGAAATATTTGGATTTTGATTGCTTTGAGGAAAAGAATATAGGCTTTGGAAGGCACAGAAAATGAGTACAAAATGTACTGGCCATTTAACCATATCAAATATTTGAATCTTATGCTCTTTGAACAGAATCTCAATATTGAGAGCTGAAACAAGTATGCATGAAGAAGCCCACCAAACAGAGTTTAGAATATTAATACATTTAGATCTCCGAACAAGCAAGGAGATTGTTATAGAAATCCAAACGAATCCTCGGAAAAAATAAACTAACCACCCCAACTTCCTTAAATCTTCAGATTTTGCTGTAAGATTCCACACACAGTTACTGAAATATGTAATGCTTATAAGGGCACAATAAGCTGAGACAGCTAAACAAATCCATCCCTTTCTGTCGAAGACATTTCCATACTTTTTTCTGATCAAACTGCTGATAAAAAATAAGTAAAAAGCACAGACAGAGAGTATATTCACAGCGTCAATGATGCTCCTTTGAGTGCAGAAGGAAGTGAAATCAAAATCTTTAAGGCAAATCCATGAGAAATTCCCTGCACATTCAATCAAAAATTGTGTTATCATATTTTACAACGTGAGAAGGCAATCTATCCTTTTATGACATTCATCAAACACTTTACAAACTTGAGTCTCTTCAAGAATATCATCATGGTGATAAAAGAAAGTGACAACCCATCAAACATTTACAGAAGCAGTTAGAATCTGCTAAAGTTATAAAAATCTAACCTTTTGGACTCGCTACGTTGGCCATGTTTGGAGCTTCAATGGTCTTATCTTTTTGCATATCTCTCGGGTTTCAATGCCTTAAAATGATACCTTTTAATCAGAGCACAAAGTGTCAAAATGTCTAGCATATAAACAAGATGGTTCTTATAGTTGCTGCAAGAGCTAGGACTTTGCTGTTATATTATTCCCATGTGAAAGTACAGAAGACAATCAATTGTAAATGCTTCGAGGAATTTTTCTGGGCATTAAATTATCCATCTTGTATTTGTCTGGTGCATGCCTTCTTGTCCCTCGTCCTAAGCAAACGGAAAATGACAAGCAAGTTTATATATCATCCAATATTAGTGAATCATTGAACGCCGCTTAAGGTCACTCAAAGGTCGTAAAAGCGTGTCTAGTTGTGATGATGACATGGAAATCCTACGCATGGGACAATAAAATGACAGAACACATCATAATGGAAACGACATATATATATATAAATAAAAAGAATTTAAAATAAAAAAAAAAAAAAATTTGTATAGACCTAGACACCTAATAAACAGAAGAATACGTTATTAGAAATTCCTAGACCTGGAAAACTACTGACACTCTAGCCTTCATTTTTTTTTTCTCGAAATCTAGCCTAACTCAAATGTTTAAGATGTCATCTTATTCAAGGCCGTACGTTTAGCTAAAGTTTGTATTTAAGCTGCATTTCTTTTTCCTTTTTTCTTTTTTCCTTCAAAGGTTTAATGGGGATATAATTCTCTAAGTGTGTGCTTTTAGCTAATGTGGTTCTCATAGATGAATTAAGAGAAAATATGAACTCTAAGACTTGAGTTATGGAGAATGAACTTAAGAGTAAAATCACATGTGAACCCAAAAAAAAATGTAGTACTACCTCTAATCCTAAATATAAGACTTAGTTCACTTTTTTTGAGAAGTTAAATAAGTTACTTAATCATATTATATATTTTGTATGATTAGTTTATAAATAATACATATTAGCTTGAAGAAAAAACGATGAATATAAATATTTTAAGGTAATTTAATCAGTTTTTTTAATTTTTTAAAAAAATTAACTGAATATTATATTTAGAATATGACGTAATAATTACAGGGTGAGCGATGATTGTAAGTTCTTGAGGAGGTTATTATTATTACTACTATTATTTTCTTAGTACATTATTACTACTAATATTTTGTGTGACGGAAATTTTTCTCACTACAATAAGAGCCCATCAGATTTTGAAACAGTACATAATAGTGTAATGATTTCAATTCATTTAAGAAATCAAGAAAGATCTGATCCCAAAAATATAGAGAGAGAGAGAAACTCGATTAATTAATTAATTGGGACTTGGGAGTAGGGTTCGCTAAAGTCTTTTTTTGAATCCATGCATGTAATCATTATATTATTCTTTCAAGGGTTAAGGAGTAATAATACATTAGCTTTATCTCAGGGAGCGCCCAGCACCACGTGGTTTTTTTGGGATCAAAAGTACACATGTGGTTAACTTATAGGAGCAAAAGTCCCACTAGCTGTTAAATACAAACGGTTGACCGTTAGTTTGACCAAAATGGCTGAGGTGGACGCTGACGTCAGCACTATGGCCTGAGCAAATCTGAATAAGAAAGGATAAAAATACAAAAATGCCCTCCATAAGAAATGATAAAAATACCAAAATGCCCTCCCAAACAACCATCGTCGACCCCCAGCCACCTTCAGCCCCACCATCGTCGACCCCCACCATTGTCAGAAACATAACCACCAGAACCACCATCGCCGACCCCCAGCCACCAGAACCATCGTCGACCAAAATTCCCTCCCAAAGAAAAACTTTCCACCTTCAGCCCCACCATCGTCGACCCCCACCAATCGCCGACCCCCACCATTGCCAGAAACAGAACCACCATCGCCGACCCCTAGCCACCAGAACCATCGTCGACCAAAATGCCCTCCCAAAGAAAAACTTTCCACCTTCAGCCCCACCATCGTCGACCCCCACCAATCGCCGACCCCCTCCATTGCCAGAAACAGAAAAATAAGAAGAAAGAAGAAGAACCAGAAAAATAAGAAGAACCAGAACTAGAAATAAGCCACCAGAACCAGAAAAATAAGAAGAAAGAAGAAGAACCATAAACCACCATTTGCAGATTAACTCAAAACTATGGCCAAAATAGAACAAAGATTCAGAAATCGCACCAATCGCACCATACCCATGTTGCAAAACCAGAACTTGAGAGAGAAATGGAAAAATAAATGTCTCTTGAAAAGAAATTATGAAAAGTATAGGAAGTGCAAATGGTCAAAATCATACCAATGTTATTGATATTTCCACCTAAAAACACAGTATGAGATCCCCAGAACTTCATCCCTGTCACTCACCGAACAAGAACCAACAAACCAGCAAACCAGCAAATCTGCCGCGAACAAGAACCTGGACGCTTGGACCTTCGACGATCATCTTCACCTTCCTCTTCCTTTCGCGCCGGCGGCGCTCATCTTCCTTAGCTTGCCGCCGGAGACCTCCTCACCCACCATCACCGTGAGCTAAGGGAACGAGAGAGCACAGCGCCGACTCCCCTGCTTCCTTTGTTTCTTTTTCCCAGATTCCAATTTCAACGCCAGATGCCACGTTTTTTTTTTTTTTTGCTCGAACCCTTTGCCACATGTAAAGCATATGTGGAGACCATTTAACCCTAACTAATAGACGTTTCCTTCCGTTACCGTTATGTGTGACTTTTGCTCCCAATAGGTAACCTCATGTGTACTTTTGCTCCCAAAAAAAGCTTGTGGTGTTGGGCGCTCCCTATGACAAAGCCTATGTGTATTATTGCTCCTTAACCCTTCTTTCAAAATACTTACTATAGATTGATAATCATTACTCAGGCTTAGCGTCCACTACCTCCTTTATTAATAAACGGCACCGTTTTGGCCCAAAATATTGAGATGGTGCCCTTTTTCTCTTTGAAAAAATATTTTAGGGCACTAACTGATACTAAAAAGATACTTTAGGATACTAATGACTGGTACTGAAAAAATATTTTAGGGTACTAACTGGTACTAAAAAGATACTATACGGTATTGAAAAAACATCTCATAATCTTGAAAAAATATCTTGAAGTATATTTTTAGTATCAGTCAATACCTAAAATATTTTTTCAATATCATGAAATATGTTTTCAATACCAGTCAGTATCTTGAAATATCTTTTTTGTACCATTCAGTACCCTAAAATATTTTTTCAAGATCCTAAAGTAATTTTTCTATACCATGAAGTATTTTTTTCAATACCAATTAATGCCCTAAAATTTTTTTCAAAAAAAAAAAAGACATCAACTCAGTGTACGTTTTGCGCTAAAACGGCACAATTTTAAGCAAATGAGGGCAACCGACACTAAGCAACAAAGGAGAGAAGCGGTGTCCTAAAATTATGGGGTATTTTCTTTCTAATGTTTAAAAATATAAGAAAATTTTTTATATATAAAAAAATACCTAAACGAGTATTAAAAATTAATAACCAATCATTCTCATAATTTTCATGTGATAGAGCATCATCAATGAGGATAAATATGAAAAAATACTTTATTTTTTAATAATATTAAATAATGTATCAGTATGTAAATTATCTCTAATGACTGGAGAAATACTTTTACTATTATGGGTAAAGGATTTCTTCAGTCACTGGAGATAAGTTATCTCCAGTGACCCCTAAAACTACGTCGTTTTAAATTAATGAAGGGTGTTTCTGTAATTTTGCACCCTTCATTAATTCACCTAAATTTACAAACACATCCTTCATTAATTCAAAACGACGTAGTTTTAGGAGTCACTGGAGATAACTTATCTCCAGTGACTAGAGAAATACTTTTCCCATTATTTAAATGTCTTATATTTTTAAGTGGAGAAAGTACTATTCTTTTTGAATCAACACTCATTCCATTGGACAATGTTAACATTTTGATCTAGGAAGATAGAAGTAATTGAAAGGAAAAAAAAAATAACTTTTGAGTTTTGACCCCTATGTCAAGTGATAGGGCAAAACTTTAAAGCCTTATAAACTCCGCAAGTATACGGGCCGTATCAAGTAATAAAGTAGTGAGAGAAGATCGTCCCACGAGGACTAGTATTCCAGCCACTAATTCGTTATCTTAGCTTTAGTTGGACAAATGAGTAAAAGAGGGTGAGTTGTAACCGAACAGAATTTTTAAGAAATTTGATTGAAAACACGCATTCAAGATTAAAAATCCCAAAGACGATAGTTTAGAAAAGATATCAGTGGAGAAAAACGCAGCTAGGGCATAGAAATCCCCCTATGTTCCTTCGAGTATTTGAAATAAATCCTTAATTGACTATTATTCCCATGATTGACGATCAATTTTCTAAAATTAGACTAAGTCCCAATGTCTTGACGCTACCTTAGTCCGTTATCTTTAAAAACAACCTAATGTCTTAGTATTGTTTGGAAAGATCAATTATTTAAACCAGAATTATAAGATCGCATAAACTCGTAAGCCTATGTCTAGGTCATGCAACTCTATGACGAATTAACTGCCCAGTTAAATGCACCAACACCTCTATTGTCATACACCAACCTATGAACAATCTAAAAGGTGATCATTCTTTAAGAAAGCTTTAAGCAAAGATAATTCATTCAATCATGGTAAATAACATTCAATCAAGAATTCAAACAAATACTCAAATTCACATAGGGTTCATCCTCGCCTAACTACTAAAGAAAATTAGCCGAGCATGGCTAGATTAACAAAATAGAAGAAAAGAGATGAAAATTGGAATTGTTCTTGCATCCTCTTTCTTCCTTCACTGCCTCCTTCTTTTCTTCGTCCTTTCTCTCTAAACCTTTGGTAAATACCGAGATTTAGAGAGCATAAGGATGTTTCTTCTTTCTTTTGTGCTTTTGTTATTTCTGCTTGTCTCTCCTGCTCTTCCTTGTGTGTATCTCCCTCCTTCTTTATATAGAAATTTCCTTAAGCTCTCCTGGGTTGTGATGCGATTATTTCCTTAAATAAAAGATGTGCAACATCTTTTTGAGATCTCCAATCAGCCCAACTATTTTGTAATCCACTCTCTCATATCAATCAATTAATTCAAATTGATTTCCTTTTTCTGCTCTTTTCCCAATCAGCTAATAACTCCTGCAAGATATATAAATAGTAATAAATTTAATCCAATATATCTCAGAATTGATACTCATTTAATCATAAAATATACACTTATCAAACTCTCCCACACTTAGATCTTTGCTTGTCCTCAAGCAAAAGAAAGAGAATTCATTATCTAAATGAGCATGACATTGTCTTTGACTTTCCTAAACAGTGAGTAGTTACCACCACACTCAGATCATGTTATCAAAATTTATTCAATTAATGTCTTACAAGACTAGGTCACTAAGCCAATAGCCTTAAACAATAGCCAGTAGTAAGCACCACAATAAGTTCAATAGAATATTTTTCTACTTAATTCCTCCAGAAAAATTCAAATGCCCCCAATAAACCAAGCTTTGCAGTTAATTTCATAGGGATCCTCATGTAAGAAATAACTTCTTCTTCTTTTTTTTTTTTTTTTTTTTTTTAGCCGCTGGAGGTCCCTTGACGCGACATCGCACATGGGTGATGCAAGACCGGCTACTCGAGTACTCCATCGGACTTTAATCTTGAGCCGTTGTAGGTCCCCTTGACGCGACACCGCACATGGGTGATGCAAGACCTGCTACTCGGCTACTCCAACAGCACCTCAAGAGGTTTTTGCCCAACTCATAACCCTCTTTGACCTTACCGTTTGACGCGACCCCGCACATGGGTGATGCAAGACCAAGCACTAAGTAGGTCTAGAGAAGTCATTGGAGTTGTGTTTTTTTTTTTTTTTTTTTTTACTTACTTGAGTCCTTTCCCTAAACAAAAGTTTTACTAGGTCAGCAAAGGGCATAATCTCATTTCCTAGAGGAATCAGGTATCAAAATATTCAAAACATCTCCAGATTGTTTATAAAAATTCAATGCTCGGGGCTTAGTTGACACATCCTTGTCCTTTTTATTGTTTTACTTGATAACACTTTCTAAGATGGGGATGCTTCAAAGTTAAGGTCAATCTAAACAAAATCTCAAGAAATTATTTTTTTTTTTTTTTTCAAGGGAATTCTTTTCAATTGAATAAGAACAAGCAACACGATAAAGAATCATATCCCTACCCCACACATAAATCGACGTTGTCCTCAATGTCAGAACAAGAAATAAAAGGAAAGGAACTAGAACTCCCCTGGTATAAGTTGCTAACTCAGATGTAGAGTGTTTCTCTCAAAAGTCATCGGATTGGTCATTGGCGTCCTCTTGTGTGACCGCATCGTCGGAAGCGTCGTCGTCCTCAGCCGGTTGACAACTAGATGGGTCAATATTCTGTTTGATGCAAAGGGCCTCGACCATCCGGGTCAGATAACGCACTTGGCATTGTAGCAGCCTAAGTGTGGTGGGATCAGCTGAGCTCTCCTCGGTGGCACCAGCAGGTGCCTGAGTAGTGGATGGGCCAGGATGGGTGGAGGGCTGTGTCTGTATCGGAGTCCGCATCCTGGCATGCCGGGAGGCATCTGAGGTCCAGCTGTCGATCGTGGACCACTGAATCGGGGAAGCCAATTGAACATCCATAGCTTCATCAGCTGGAATTGGGACACCTGCCCGTAGACAAAGTTGCATGATAAGTGAGCAATGTCCCAATTTGCTCTCCTTCCTTCCCGAGGTGATTGTTTGGGCAATTCGATCAGAAAGGATCGAAGATATATCGAGATTTCGTTCGCCCAGGATTTCATAAATCAGCACAAACCGCTCCAAGTTGACATCACCATGATTAGTAGATGGAAGGATGTTGCTATTGATGAAATAAAACCAGGGACGGCCTCTCAGTGAAGATCGACTCGACCAATTTTTCAGGGATGCCAGGTAATTTGTGCCTATCACACCAGACGGAAAAGGGATGGGCAATGCGCACTCGCAGAGAATCAGCGGAATCAGCAATGTCAGGTCTAAAATGTCGGGGGCGGACGGGGGCAAATAATTTCATATGCTCTTTGAAAGCACAAGGGCTGCCTGGATCATAACTAGTTCCCAGAAAACTCTCAATAGTGGCAGCATCAAAAGGAACAGATATACCCCTAACCCAAGATATCCGAGTATTCCCTATCTGTGCAACATCAGCATATGCAAAAAATTCACGACAGAGTTTACTAGAGCTATCAGTAGGGAAAGTTACCAATGTCTTCCATTGGCGGCGCCGGATGATTTCCTCTATTGGTGGTACACTCGGCAGGAATGTATCAATCACCCTCTCAGGGACAAAGCTCTTGGGAAGAAACCAGGACTGGTACCGCTCCCTACTTTCTGGGGATAGAAACTTGAAACCTCTAGGTGTGGTGTGAGAGGATGAAGAAGCTCGAGCTCTTTTGGAACCGGAAACTGGAGGGGCATATGGTTGAATAGCCTTGTCTTTGTCTCTCCTCTTGCTCATTGTGCTTTATGACCTTAAAAACCACCACAGGTATACTTAGTCGAGGGAGGAGGGCGGACGGAGGAAGAGGAGGAAGGGAGGGAGAGAGGGGGGGTGGCGGCACCGGATTGGAAGAGGAAAACCAGAGGGGGGGCGGCGGTAGGTGGACGACTGGGGAAGGGGGAGGAGGACGGTGGTCGACGGGGAGGGCGACGGAGGGGCGGGGGAACGGTGGAAGAAGGGAAGAGGGCGGACGGAGGTGGGAAGGGAGGAAGAAGAGGAATGGGGGGGGGGCGGCAGGTTTGGGAAAAGAAAAAGAAAGAAGAAGAAGGGATTTTAAAATTTTGAATTTTTTTTTTTTTTTTTTATGTCGACGCCCTCCGGACCGCAGAGTTGGCGCCTTGGGCGCCAACATTCCGTCAACCCCCAAATTTTTTTTTTCGCCTCTTGCACAGAGAGTTGGCGCCGGGGCGCCAACTCTCGACTCCGAGGTCGGGCCGAGTTGGCGCCGTGGGCGCACCCTGGCGCCCGGCGCCAACTCGCATTTTTTTTTTTTTCAATCATTTTTTTTTTTCGCCCTTCCTGAATCCTATGAAGAACTACTAAAACCAAATAAAAAAATAAATAAAGAAGAAGAAGAAAACTCATTGGGTTGCCTCCCAATCAGCGCTTGTTTAACGTCCTGAGCCTGACGGATATCTCCTTAATTCTCAGCTTCCAGTGCCACGGAGGTTCTTCCTCTGTCAATGTCTCCACCATGGTAAGGCTTCAACCTCTCGCCCATTTACTTTAAAAACATCATCTGAACCTATTGGTGCAATGGCAATCGCACCAAAAGGTGTAACCTCCTTGACGATGAACGGTCCTGACCATCTAGACTTCAATTTCCCCGGGAAAAGTTTTAAACGAGAGTTATAAAGTAATACTTGCTGTCCCGGATGAAACTCTTTTGGAAGAATCCGCTTGTCATGCCATCTCTTGGTTCTCTCCTTGTAGAGGCTAGCACTATCATATGCAAAAATTCTGAATTCCTCAAGCTCATTCAATCAAGTAGTCTTTTTCATCGCAGATTTAGCATCAAAATTCAGCAGCTTAGTTGCCCAAAGTGCCTTATGCTCAAGCTCCACCGAAGGTGGCAAGATTTACCATATAGTAGCTGAAACGGTGACATGCCGATAGGAGTCTTGAATGCCGTTCGGTATGCCCACAAGGCATCATCAAGCTTCTGGGACCAATCCTTTCTTGTCTTCCCAACAGTCTTCTCCATAATTTGCTTCAATTCCCTGTTAGATATCTCCACTTGCCCACTAGTTTGTGGGTGATATGGAGTAGTGACACGATGAGTGACACCATATTTGCTAAGCAATGATTGAAACTGTCGGTTACAAAAAAATGAGTGCCTTCGTCACTGATAATGGCCCTCGCACCGAACCCGCTGAATATATTCTTTCGAGAAAGGCTACCACCACCTTAGCTTCATTAGTGGGAAGAGCAATGGCCTCCACCCACTTCGAGACGTAGTCCACAGCCTACAAGAATGTACTTGTTGTTAAAAGAACTTGGGAAAGGCCCCATAAAATCAATTCCCCACACATCAAATATCTCAATAACAAGAATGTTGTTGAGTGGCATCTCGTGTCTCCTTGAGATATTCCCTGTTCTTTGGCAACGATCACATTGCTCCACAAACTTCCTAGCGTCCTTGTTCAATGTAGGCCAATAAAAACCGCTTTGTAGTATCTTAGCAAAGAGTGCGTTCTCCAATGAAATGTCCACCATAATCCGAACCGTGACAATGCCAGAGGATTTTATGAGTTTCCTCCTCTGGGATACAGCGACGGAGCATTCCATCGGTACATCTGAAAAATAAGAAAGGTTCATCCCAGATATACCGCTGAACATCATGCATGAACTTCTTCTTCTCGCTGCCATGTTAGTCCCCTCTGGTATCATTCCAATGGCCTTATAATTGGCAATATCAGCAAACCAAGGAACACTGGTAATTGCCAAGATATACTCATCCGGGAATTCATCATGAATCTCTATTTCGAATCGTCTTGCAACTCTTTAACCCGAATCCTAGATAAATGATCAGCCACCACATTTTCTACCCCTTTCTTGTCTCTGATTTCAATCTTAAACTCTTGGAGCAAAAGATCCAACGGAGAAGCCTAGGCTTAGCGCCTAGCTTAGTCAAGAGATATTTTAGAGCAGCATGATCTCGTAAAAATAATAACTTTGGAACCAATCAAATACCTGTCTAAACTTATCCACCGCATAAATAATCGCAAGCATCTCCTTTTCGGTTGTTGCATAGTTTAATTGTGCCTCATTCGAACTTTACTTGCATAATATATAACATGTAACAGCTTATTCTTTCTTTGCCCCAAAACAGCTCCTATGGCGTAATCACCGGCATCACACATCACCAAACGGTAGGTCCCAATCAAAGTCGCCGGAATAGGTGCAGCTTGTCAATCTTTCTTTCAACAAGTTGAATGCCATCGACACTCTTTGTTGAAGTTAAAGTCTTCATCTTTGACCAACAACTGACTAAGTGGCTTGGCTATCTTGGAGAAATCCTTGATAAACCTCCGGTAAAAACCCGCATGACCAAGAAAACTGCGAACACCACGTACATTGGTGGGAGGGGGCAAGTCTTTGATGATCATAATCTTGGCTCTATCCACCTCTATCCCTTGTTCAGATATTCTATGACCCAAGACTATTCCATCTTTTACCATAAAATGACATTTCTCCCAATTGAGTACCAAGTTACTATCTTCACATCTTTGTAGCACACAGACAAATTAGCCAAGCAAGTATCATAGGAAGTGCAAAAACAGAGAAATCATCCATGAATACCTCAATAAATCTCTCAGTCATGTCAGAGAATATAGACAACATGCACCTCTGAAAAGTGGCTGGAGCGTTGCAAAGACCGAAAGGCATCCGTCTATAAGCAAAAATACCAAAGGGGCAAGTGAAAGCTGTCTTCTCTTGATCCTCTGGATCCACTGCTATTTGATTGTAACCAGAATAGCCATCTAAGAAGCAGTATAGAGTGACTGCAAGCCTTTCAAGCATCTGGTCCATAAATGGTAAGGGAAAGAAGTCCTTACGAGTGGCATCGTTCAATCTCCTATAATCCACACACATTCTCCAGCCCGTGACAGTTCTAGTGGGAATCAATTCATTATTCTCATTTTGCACCACAGTGATTCCACCTTTTTTCGGTACTACTTGCACTGGACTAACCCACTTTGAATCGGAGATAGGATAAATCATACCTGCATCTAATAATTTCATCACCTCCTTTCTTACCACTTCCTTCATAGTTGGGTTGAGTCTCCTTTGGGGCTGCCTTACCGGTTTCACATCGTTCTCCATGAGAATTTTATGAGTGCAGAATGAAGGACTAATTCCCTTTAAATCAGATATAGACCACCCTATTGCAGTCTCGTGGGTAGTCAAAATTTTCAGCAACTTCTCTTCATCAGTAGGTGACAACTCAGCGCTAACTATAACAGGATAAGTGTCATCCTTCCCTAGAAAAGCATACTTCAGAGTAGAAGGGAGTTCCTTTAGTTCTACCTTAGGAGCAAAGGTGGTGGCTACATCAATTATTGCTCTAGCAGTAGCCAAGAAAGGCCTTCCCAAAAGCAAAGGAATTTCAGCATCTTCCTCCATGTTAAGAACCACAAAATCCACCGGGAAGATGAATTTGTCCACTTTCACAAGCACATCCTCAATGACACCTTCTGGTTTCTTGATGGATCTATCCGCCAACCGTAATGCCATCATAGTAGGCTTCATCTCTTTAATGCCGAGAGCTTTTGCAATGTATAAGGGCATTAAATTAATACTAGCTCCCGGATCACAAAGAGCTCGCCCATATTGACATTCCCTATTGCACAAGGAATGCTAAACTGCCCGGATCTTTGAGCTTTGGTGGCAACTTAGTTTGAATGATGGCACTACACTGCTGAGTCAAAGCCACTGTTTTTGCCTCTTGCAACTTATGCTTCTTGGAAAGCAAATCTTTCATGAACTTTGCATAATTAGGCATATTTTCAAGAGCTTCTGCAAAGGAATGTTAATCTGCAATTTCTTAAAAATATCCAGAACTTGGCATACTGTTGCTTCTGAATCTGCTGCTTCAACCTTTGGGGGTATGGAGGTTTTGCATAAGAAGGAGTGGGAGGCTTCTTTGTAGCTATCCCCTTTGGAACTGCTGCCGCACATCACATTGCTCAACCTCTTCTTCCCCTTTCTCGGACTTGTCCTTCATTGGAACAGATTTCTCAACCTACTGGACCACTATACCACTCCTTGTAGTTATGGACTTACAATGCTCCTTTGGATTGACCACAGATCACCAGGAAGAACCCTTGGTTTCTCTCTGCTATTTGCTTTGACAACTGACCAATTTGATTCTCCAAATTCGGATTGAAGCCTCCCGATTTTTTGAGTAGACCTTGTTTCTGTATGAATTCGTAGTGGAAAGAGTCAAGCGTGCCAAAGCCTTTTCCATATCAGTAGTGGTGTTTTGGTGGAGCCGCCGAGGTCTTGCTTGGGGTTTATAGGAGAAGTTTGGGTGAGATTTCCACCAGATTGTATGTGTTGCTATAAGGATTAAACTGATTTCTAGGAGGATTACCCATGTATTTTACCTCACTGTTTCTTCAAGAATGAATGCTGCACATTCCCCATTAGCGTGTTCCCTTGGCAAAAATCACAAAGCAAAGGAGGCCGAGAAGTGATAGATGATACTTGAGAAGAGGCAAGCTGTTTAGTGATGGAAGCTAACTGTTGTTGGATCACCTTGTTTTGTTGGGCAAGGTTCTCATTGTGGGCCAATAGTGTATTGTAAGAGTCTAGCTGAAGAACTCCCTTCTTCGGTTGTGGAGTAACAGGTTCATTCTCAAAGGACCCCATATCTTCAAACAACTCCAATGCCTCTTCGGGAGTTTTATTTTTAGCTTACCACCATTGCGCAGATTAATCATCATTCTAGAGGATGGAAGCATCCCTTTAAAGAATATTCTCACTTGATCATAGTCTTGCAGCTCATGTTGTGGGCACCTCCTAAGCAATTCCTTGAATCTTTCCCACGCTTCACAATATGATTCCCCATTGCCTTGGGTAAAGCAATTGATGTCTGAAAGCAGCTTTGTATACTTAGAAGAAGGGAAAAATTCTCAAGAAACTTTGTGGTAATGATATCCCAAGTGGAGAGACTTCCATTAGGACAAGAACGAAGCCAAGCTGCTGCTTTCCCGTCGAGAGAAAGGAAACAATCGCACACGAATAGCATCTCCGTAAACTCCATTCATCTTGATGGTATCACAAATTGATTAGGATCCTCTAAATCACTCCCACTAAAAGAGCTTTGTTGAACCAAGCTTATGAGAGATGGCTTGATTTCAAAATTATTTGCATTCACAACCGGATTGACAATGCTAGTTGCAGCCCTAGCAGGATTAAGCGTCATGTAGTCACCCATGATCTTTTTTGGAGGAGGATGAGGAGGGTCTGCACCAATTTCTGCCATTAAAGCCGGTTTCGCCTCAGTACTCGAACTATTAGCCTCTCATTTTCTCTGTTTAGCAAGTTTCCGGTTTCTCTTTGCTGTCTTTTCAATTTCAGGATCAAACTGCAGAGAATTTCTGTCAATGGTACCTCACATAAACAGAGTATGATAACAAAAGAAAAAGAAAAATCCAATCTAGAGTTTCAATAACTACTCTTAGTGTTGAAATAAATAGTCCCCTAACAACGGCGCCAAAAACTTGATAGGGCAAAACTTTAAAGCCTTATAAACTCCGCAAGTATACGGGCCGTATCAAGTAATAAAGTAGTGAGAGAAGATCGTCCCACGAGGACTAGTATTCCAGCACTAATTCGTTATCTTAGCTTTAGTTGGACAAATGAGTAAAAGAGGGTGAGTTGTAACCGAACAGAATTTTTAAGAAATTTGATTGAAAACACGCATTCAAGATTAAAAATCCCAAAGACGATAGTTTAGAAAAGATATCGGTGGAGAAAACGCAGCTAGGGCATAGAAATCCCCCTATGTTCCTTCGAGTATTTGAAATAAATCCTTAATTGACTATTATTCCCATGATTGACGATCAATTCTCTAAAATTAGACTAAGTCCCAATGTCTTGACGCTACCTTAGTCCGTTATCTTTAAAAACAACCTAATGTCTTAGTATTGTTTGGAAAGATCAATTATTTAAACCAGAATTATAAGATCGCATAAACTCGTAAGCCTATGTCTAGGTCATGCAACTCTATGACGAATTAACGGTTCCAGTTAAATGCACCAACACCTCTATTGTCATACACCAACCTATGAACAATCTAAAAGGTGATCATTCTTTAAGAAAGCTTTAAGCAAAGATAATTCATTCAATCATGGTAAATAACATTCAATCAAGAATTCAAACAAATACTCAAATTCACATAGGGTTCATCCTCGCCCTAACTACTAAAGAAAATTAGCCGAGCATGGCTAGATTAACAAAATAGAAGAAAAGAGATGAAAATTGGAATTGTTCTTGCATCCTCTTTCTTCCTTCAGCCAACTCCTTCTTTTCTTCGTCCTTTCTCTCTAAACCTTTGGTAAATACCGAGATTTAGAGAGCATAAGGATGTTTCTTCTTTCTTTTGTGCTTTTGTTATTTCTGCTTGTCTCTCCGGTCCTTCCTTGTGTGTATCTCCCTCCTTCTTTATATAGAAATTTCCTTAAGCTCTCCTGGGTTGTGATGCGATTATTTCCTTAAATAAAAGATGTGCAACATCTTTTTGAGATCTCCAATCAGTTCCAACTATTTTGTAATCCACTCTCTCTCATATCAATCAATTAATTCAAATTGATTTCCTTTTTTCTGCTCTTTTCCCAATCAGCTAATAACTCCTGCAAGATATATAAATAGTAATAAATTTAATCCAATATATCTCAGAATTGATACTCATTTAATCATAAAATATGCACTTATCATCAAGCCATCTCCTTTTCTTATTTCTTTTTAAATTGATTGATCAAATTTATTTTAATTGTACTCAACTGATTCTTATGACTAACGTGGAATCACATCAATACCCAATTTAATACTCTCTTTTTTTGGTCCATTGTGACTCAATTCATTCAACCATGTCAAATATAATATAATCTCACTTATATTATTTATGTATACATAATACATCATGTGCTTGTAGACATGAGTAAGATAACTATAATTTACAGAAGTTAAAGAAATTAGTTAAGTTAATTACTAATAAAAAATGTGTTTTGATTTTTATAAATTAGCATCTTCAATCATAATTTGCAAATGTATTAAAACTACTCTTGATAGAAATAATTTTTCCATGTGCATGTACTCATCAGGGAATGTTTAAGAAAAACGTTATAAATTTACAAGATGAAGTAGATTAATATTTTTTACAAAATAATTTACGAATATTTAGCGTGGAATGATGAATGTCTAGAGGTTAAAAGTGTTAAAAAAAAATATTTAGGTAAAGTCAAATGTATATTAATAAAAAGATTACATTAGGCAATAGCATGTCAAACATTTACATGTCAACCTTAAAAGTTTAGCAATTTCTGAAGAAGCTAAAATTCATGCCACAAAGATTACAAAAAAAAGCTAACTTGCTAAAAAAATAAAATTATAGAGGAGCTCCTCGATATCCTAATGAACCACATTAAATAACACTCTGTTAAATCCATTGAGAGAGAGGAAAGCAGCTAGATTCAGACAGATGATCTGTAAGAGTTGCTTCTTATATTCTTGAAAAATCAATGAATTTTTTATCTAAAGAAGGCAAGCTCTGAAAGATAAAGGAGTAAATAATGTTAATCACGAAACCTTCTTCCATTTAAATGAAAGTAGAGGCTGGCCTTGGAATCCAATCCAAGCCTGACAAAATTTTCTTAATGTGATGCTTATATTTCTTCATAACAATAATCCATCCAATTGGCAAAATGTTGTCCACATTCTGATGAACAATGATGGAAGAAGAAGACACAAAGACAAAAGAATTTGACTCAAATGCAAGACTTGCAAAGGCCATTGCATGCTTGATCTCTTTAATATATGTAAGGGATCATCAGAATATGAATTGTGAACATTGAGATTCATTTTTATCCATATAACAACACTTTTGAATACCTCAATTACCAATTGAGAGTGTCCATCATTCTGTAACATCAAAATAAGTACCTTTTCACCCAAGAGGTGAATTCATTGATTGTATTAAAAGGGAACCTAATTGATAAACTTTCAAACCAAATTGCAGCAGCAAAAGGACAAGTAACAAATAAGTGATCCAAAGTTTATGCAGCATCATAGCCAAAGGGTCATTAGTACCTGCCCCTCTTATTAAAAAATAAAATAAAATAAAGCCTTAAAAGTTAAAATGGAAGATGAATTAATATCTCATAATACTGTTACCTGTGGATGCAAGTCCATTTGGAAAGAGAACAAGCAGTAAAGCTCCTAGTGAATAGTGTCAAATTCTGAAGGACTTCAATCCTTAACATTAACCATTCCATGGCCAATTAGAGTGAAAGAATTTTTGCATCTGTGTCCACAAGCTTGAGGTGCCCTTGGTAAAATCTATCTGCCATGTTGAAAGCTCTCACAGTCACCACTCCTAGTGATGTCTCTGAGGCAAAATTCATAATAACTGGAGCTTTCGTGGTTCCATTGATTCTCATTAGTTCCCTTGAAGAGGCTTGAAAATAGAGGCAGAAAAAGAAATCAACAAAAAGAGAATGAGGGAATGGATAAACCTGAATGTAGAAGTTATTAAGGTGGGAACTGCAACAATAAGTACTTAATTGCCACGTGACTGAAGACATTATTTCAATTATTGTCAGAAGATCTATTGCACCTACTGCTGCAAATGTGAGTGCACAAGGTATATCAAAGTCTAATGTACTCAAATCTGATGAAGCCTGCATGAGAGAAAGATTTGATATTCATTTCCACAATGTTTAGTTACATTTAATGTTCATTCATGAATAGAGGGAAATTATATAAATTAACCAATATAGTTGGAAATGAAGTCATCTCACCCGGGTCAAAATTCTCCCTGTTGGGGTTGAGTCAAAGAAGAGCATAAGAGCCTTGAAGATGGAATTATCGAAACCAGAGAAGAAAGAAGGAGAAGTTTTAATCCAAGATGTGCACTCATGATAGATCTTAGCCACACTAAGGCTGCACTTAAAACTAAAAATCCTGCGTAAACCCCAGTCAAGATGCCATTTGTTACTTTTGGTACTTCAATTGCTAGAGCAAGCCAAAATGTTGATGTTGTTTGCAAACTAGTAAAAGCCACCTGTGCTAAAGGGGTCAGACACACACATAAAAAAAAGAAGATCTTTGGAGACATAAATATATTCCCAGAAAGGCTTCCAGCCAACATCTCCGATCTCCTTTTCTTCTTCCTTTGTTAGTTGTAACTCACGTTGTCCTTTCATTGAAACCTACTCAGTCTTATTATGATCCTCAGAGGGATGAATTCCATGAGACTCCAAAGGCTGAAAAACATTTATCACATCCTCAAACTCTCCTAGGATCTCATTGTTTTGACCTGTCCCTAATATTGCTTCTCTATGGGCATTTACTAGTTGTTCAAAGGCTGTCCCTTCTGTCAAAAGGTCTTCATAACATCCTGATTGAGTAACCACTCCACCCTCCATGACAAGGATTCTATCAACATATGAAAGAAACTCCACTTGATGAGTCACTAGAAGGACAGTTTTCTTCCTTAGAGCAGTCATAACGCAATCCTGTTATTACATGATAGAAATGAAGGTTAATCCACTGAATTGAGGCCGAAAGTTTTTTTCGTAATACTAAGAATCTGAAAGAAATTTTACATTGATGTGCATCCACCGCACTGAAAGGGTCATCTAAGAGATAAACATCAACATCATTATAGACTGCACGAGCCAATTGAATCCTTTGCTTTTGTCCTCCACTCAAGTTGACCCCTCGCTGACCTATTTCTATGAGATCACCATGGCTAAAAGCATTTATATCCTTATCCAAGGCACATGCTTTTATTGCTTCTCGTATCTGGTCTTGTCCATTGGTTTTCCGAATAGTATATTATCGCGAATTGTCCCACTTTGATCCAAGATATTTGAGAAACATAGGCAACTGTTCCACCCAACTTAACCTGTGATTGGTCAGCTAGTGTATGAATTATCTAATACTATTGTCTACTAATTAATAGCTTTTTAGGCATGAGAGTCTGATGATCATTTAGGCCACATAATAAACTTAGACATAAACCAAAGTCAAAAGATAGGACACAAATTAGAAAGCATACAAGTTTCTAATTAGAATTACTTACTCCAATGCCGAACTCTTACCCTGTAATTGGGTCATAAAAAATTAGGTATAATGTTTCTGTTTTTGCTGTAAAAACATTTTTTCTGTCACGCTCACATAAAAGTGAGTGGTTCCTATTATAAAGAGAAGAGAGAGAAAATATTAGTTGGACTCACTCACTTTTATGTGAGTGTGGCAGAAAAAATGTTTCTGCACCAAAAACAGAAATGTTAAACCCTAAAAAATTAAACTGAACAATTCTCCATTATCAACTCACAAATCCTGAAATTTTGGGTATCTGGCCGGGAATTGCATATGTCAAGGATGACTTTCCACTTCCAACTGGTCCACAAACTGCAATTTTCTTCTTCCATTTAATTTCTACTTTCAAATCTCTCAAAGTTGGAGACATTGATTTCCAGATCCTAACTGAAGTTACCTGCTCGAGTTTTCACGCTATAGATTAAATTTTGCATCAAGTTTCCTTCAGTGACATCATCACTTAGATCATCATCAAGCAAAAAGGTGTCGAGACGATCAAAGGAGACCTTAACTTGGATTATAACAGAAAGAGCCTCTGAAATAACTCTTAATTGGTTCACTCATGGTCCTCAAAGTAGCAAGAATAGTGAATATGGTTCCAGCAGTTAAAGGGGCACTTTTCAAAAGAGCACATCCTAGGAAGACTACTGAGGAAACAATAGTTGGAGACATCCAATACATATATGAACCATGAGCTTTTATGAACTGTGCCTTAGCGAGCCACTTGAACTCTTTGGCACTAGAGATGGAAATAGGCCAGGCCAGACTAGGCTTTGGCTAAATAGGCATGAGCCTGTAATGGTGGTAGAAGGCCTGAGCCTGAACACATGCCTTTTTTTAGGCTCAGGCCTGAGCATTCATAAGGCCTGATCGAGCCTGAAGCCTTTTTAAAGACCTACTTACAATGTAGGCCTTTAAAAAGGTCTCATATTGTAGGCCTTGGAGGCCATAAATAGGCATTTGTACACTTTGAGCCTATCAAAACTATATAAATATAAGCTTTTAGTAGAATATAAGAATGAAAAATAATAAATATTATATTATTTATATAATATAATTATAATTATAGGTCAGGCCTGAAGGCTTACATGCCAAGCCTTAATAAAATAAGCCTGGTCTATTTATACATTTAGGCATTTAAATAGGCCTTGGCCTGGCCTTTTTAACAAATAGGTCAGGCCTGACCAGGCCCTAAACATGTCAGGTTGTAGGCCGCCTGATAGGGGTCTGACCTATTTCCACCCCTATTTGGCACGAAGGCTTTCTACCAACATCCTGAACTTTTCCTCCCAAGATTGCAACTTTATGATTTTCATACTGTTTAGGATCTCTAAAGTTGACCTTAGACGTTCATCCTGTGCTCCAATAAATTTTGACTGACATTTCAGAATGATCTTTGCAAAGGGTATATTAAGAAAGCCACATGTGAGAAGAGGGACTAAACCAAGAAGAGCACCAAAAACAACAACGCCAAATAGAACCCCAATAAATAGAAAAAGTTGTACCAATTAATGAAGTTCATGTGGTGTGAAACCACTAGAGCTGGGAATCAGGGCCAGCCCGGCCCGATAGGGCCTGGCCCTACAGGGTCAGTGCCTAACAGGGCTGGCCCTACAGGGCCTGAAGTAAGGAAAACATCTGTTTTTCAAAGCCCGGCCCGATAGTACCAGGGCTAGGGACGGCCCTACAGGACCTGAAAAATTACTATTCCAAATTTTAACTATTTTTTCAAAGAAATAGAATTAGTAAATTGCAACCATTAAAGTTCTAATCTATCAAATAAATGTTATCAACATTAATATCTAAACAATATAAATCATTTAACAAATAAACGCATTCATTTATTCGTAATAAAAAACAAATAAACACAAAGAATATGTTTTTTCCTTTTTTTTCAAAAAATATTAAACAAAGGAATTGCTTTATGTATGCCCACGACAAAATGGCTTTCCTTCTCGCAATTTTGTGTGTGTCTGCAGATTCTTTCGGTTCATGCATGATTTTACTGACAGGTAAAAATAATTATACTTATTTTACACAAAATATATTTATAATTTATTACTTATATAATATTGTAACACCAAAGTATGTGTTTATTTAATACGAAAACATCCCTTCCTTAAAATTTATAATACCTAATTATATGTTTTAATAGAGAATAATAATAAACATAAAAGAGGGGTTATAGTTTAAACTAAAAAAAATCTAAGTAATTACAAATAAACACATTCATTAAGTGGAAGTCTATGTAATTATTATTTTCTTTTTTAAAAGCTACAGTTAAACGGGCCGGCCCGAGGCCCTACAGGGCCGGCCCGATTAAGTCCGAGGCCCTACAGGGCCAATTTCAAATTTCTGGCCTATTTTTCAAGCCCGAACCCTCCCGGGCCAGGGCTTAAACGGACCGGCCCGATGGGCTTGGCCCGATTTCCCGGCTCTAGAAACCACCATGGAAATGCTCCCATTCTATATGCATAAACTGCTATGTAATTCACTATCTCCCTAGTTGAGTGTCTTCTTCTGGCCGCACTTGAAAGCTTCAACTGCTTGTTATATATTGCCACCATTAGAGCTGATCTCATTCTCATTCCTGACCTTCTTGATTCAACAAACCAGTGCCTCTGAGACACAAATTCAATTATATTGCAAATGATCAAACAACCTCCTATAATAAGACCCTACTTTAGATTCTCCTCTTTAGTTTTTGAATAGTTCACAAAAGCATAGAGCAACAAAGGAGAAACTGCTACAGAAATTGTCCTGAGCAATGCCAAGATTGCTATGAGAAGGCCCTCTTGCGAGTAAATTCTTGACATGGACCACATATATCTATCATTTTTCTTCAAACAAAATTGTCTAACTTATTAGCTAATATATAATTTAATGTCACTGTTAAATATTTTAGAAAGATCATGCTACATATATCATAATTAAGTAATTTATTTAACTTCTGTAATCTTACAATAAGTACTAGACTAGTACTCCATCTGATTTTAATTATAAGACAACATTTGGGGATTTGTTTTAATCCTAATTATAGGATAAAGTTCCAATTTTTATCAATTTCTTCTGAAAATATCTCCATTAATACTTTCTCAATAATAATTAAACACAACAATACTTTAATAATGCGCTTATATATTCTATAAAGTAAGTAATGTTTACAACTTATTAATGCATCATACATCTCAATTCTACTATTTTTTTTAATAAAATTAAAATATGATTGGAATGAGAAAAAAGTAATTTTAGAAATGATTTTTTATCTATTAAACCCAAAAGAATTATGGTGAAATGATGATGATCAAAGCCAATCTCCTAGACTTGACCAACGTGCATTGCCCAAGGGTTGTAGATTTGCTAGGAAGCTTTCTCCTTTATTTCCTCAACTTTTACAACCATAAAGCTTAGTTAAACAAGGACATTTTAGAAAAATAAATATAATTAACTAATTTAACTACTAGTCTAAATCTCTTCAAAATCTGGTAAATATATTCTATAATTAGGACCGAAGGGAGCATTAAATTATAGTTAATGATTTATTTTCTTAAATAGATGGGATCAAGTCTAAAGTAAACAAACATTAATTAAAGACATTTACGGGAGATTGTATAGTAGTTCTCCCACTAATTTAAGACATTATGCTCCGTCATATAAATATGACAAAAGATTTTACTTTAATATTCCTCTAATCATATTTATAAGATATATATTTTCAATATGTTTTATCGGAACAAAAATAATATATCTCATTAACTCTATTTTAAAATTTAATAACATGTTCCTTTATTTAATATGCATAATTTATTAAAAAGTCTAAGAAAATAATCATCTACAAAACAAAAACTATTAGTGAAATTGTATATTTATATAATAAATTGAATGAAGTACTTATATTAAAAACAAAAAATCCCTCCTCTCTTCACTATTACTAGAGGAGGGGATGTGCATGGGATATAACCAGTAGGATCTGACTTCAGTCCTCTTCTCTTCCCATCTTCTTCCATCATCTTCTTCATCTGAGCCGTCAGATGAAGATCTGGACGGTGTAAAAAAAATTAATAAATTACTGCATGCGGTAAATTATTAGGCATTTTTTAGTAGTGAACGGTCCACTGCAGAGGATTGAAGCCGGATCCTAACCAGTAATCACCTCAATGGACATGACAATGGGCAGGCTAAAATGAAAGCCATTTTGTAGGGAATTCAAATGAAGGTGGGGTCTACTTGATAAAAGGGGGAAAACAAAAGATAGTGACCCCCTTTAAATAATTTGAAGGACATAAATGACACCCCCTGTAAAACTGAACATGACGTTTGATTATTAGTTACTGTTTATTTAATTATACAATCAATTCATTCTTATTTAACTATTTTGCTTAAACTTAGCTTCCCTTGATTAATAAAAAAACAAGGCTCTATCCGATAAGACCTACTTTGGAATCTAATTTTGATCCTAATGTAAAACCTTCTTTTCTTTCATTTTATCTCTTATATTTATTAGTTTTCTCTAAACTAATTTGTTTAACTTATAAATTTATATATAATATAATGTTATACATAAGTATTTTAGATAAATCATGTCACATATGCATTATTTAAATAATATATTTAGTTTCTTAATCTCTTTAAATTAGATAAATAGGTCTTGTACAGGAGTGTAATAAATAAAATTCTTATTGTCAGTGGCGGACCCAGGAATTTTAATGACGGAGGCGAAAATAAAAAATATTATATCATAAATAAAAGTATTTGAAATACAATACAGACCTAATATATAAAAAATTGAAAGAAATCTATTATTAAAATTAAGATCACTATTCTTACTCTACTTGTTTTCATATTGTTAAACGCCATGTATAATTGAATTCGTGCTAAAACTTAAAATAATTTCTTTTTCAATATATATAATCAAAGAATCATAACGAAGTTGGTCTTTCATTCAATTTTGAAGCCTGATCTTGATTATCTTCATAGCAGAGAAAAATCTTTCAGTAATTGCTGGAGAAACTGGAAGAATGAGTACAAGTCTAATCACTCTATCAATAAGAGGGTAAATGATGGATTTTCTAGTTCTTGCTAAATCTTGACATAATTCATATGTAGTCGATAAATTAATCAAATTTGGATGTTCAGAAATGTCAAGCTCAAAATGTTGTAATTTCATCCTTAAATGCAATTTATTATATTTTGCAAAATTGCTAGAATAAAATTTATCAACAAGTTTGCAAATATCATCACATTAAGATTGATTTTGCTCCATTCATAGGGTGCAATGAGGACTCTTCTGAAAACAACCAACTATATCAAGTTTACTTGTGTGTTGACACTTCTGCCTCCAACTTCATTGACTGCCCTGTCTTCCCTTCCTCCAAGTGTCTCGTTCAGATTCTGCTTCCTTCTTTCTAATTTTTTCCTCATATTTTAGGGGGCGGGGGCCACCCTTAGCCCCTCTAATTCTGTCCCTGCTTATTACAGCTAGACCAATACTCAGACACTAGTTTGGAGAATGAAGAGTTTGTCTCCATAAGCTTTGAAGGTTCATCATATTCCACCAATTTCCCTACAGTGACACAAATAACAAATATTTTTAAAAAAATAAAAGAAAGTTAGTCAAAAAATATGAGAAAAATAAAATTTAGATGAAAATGGATAATGACAGAATAATTAAGAAATTTTTCAATATATGGAAGAGATCATTAATTAATCCCTTCTTTTTAATTCACTTATAAAACTTGAAGGCTTCAATTTATTTTTTTACCCTAATTCTAATATTTTATTGCAAGAAAATATATTAATATTAGAAGAGAAGGCCTGCCTACCCCATTTGTCCTTTTCTGTTCTTACTTCTTACAGAAATATGTTATTATAATATTCAAATGTTTCAAAACTCTACCACAAGACAATCGTATAAAAAAACCCATTTTACATAAATAAATAAGGAAAAATGACAAAAAAAATACTGTCAAAATATGTAAAAGATGAATAAGGATGGTAAATTTCAATAATTCCAAATTGATTAATTTGCAATTTTGAAATGTTGACAAATGTGTGGAATTACACAAGTGCTCTTTTTTTTAAAAAGAAAAAATCTCTTGTCATCGGCGGCCTGTCACCGTAGCTCTAGTGTCCTTACCTGACCTATATAGCATGGTAAGCATATTTTGAATCACCTATATAACATGAATGGGTCTTTCTTTTTAAAAAAATCATCCAAACTTTTTTATTTTATTGGAGAGCCTAATAACAAATAAATAAAGAAACCCATTTAAGTTTTATTAATAATATAGGCAAAAGTACACATTTAGATCTTTGATGTTATACCAAGTTTCAATTTGATTCCTTAATTTTAATAAGCATATTTTAAGTCATTTTAACCTAACATCGTAAGTCTCAAATGATATTTTAAAAATTAAATTTAATACGCCAGTATTTAAAAAAGTTTTTCAACATTTAAAATCTCAATATCAGTTTTTTTTTTTAATGCAGTAGTGTTAAAAAACTTAAAGGATTAAATGTATACTTTTGCTGGTAATATAAATCCAAAAGACTTTCTTCCTCAAGGGGAGAAAAGATTCAACGTACCATAAGAGAGGACCATAACCATATCACTGTCGATAACAGTTGGAACTCGGTGAGCTATAGTTATAACTGTGCACCCTGCAAATTCTAGTCTGATAGCTCTTTGTAGAATGGAATCTGTAGTAGAATCAATGGAAGCGGTAGCTTCATCAAGAACAAGAATCTTATTTCTCTTTAGAATTACTCTTCCCAGGCATAACAGTTGACGTTGTCCCACACTCCAATTCTCACCTTCATCATTCACTGTTAAAAAAATATTCAAATTACACTAGTTTATTGTCATTGCATCTCAAATCTTAATTCCAGTTTTGACAAGCACAATATAAATATATATATATAACTTTGACCACTTGCATGTGTTAGAGTTATCAGTTTTGAACTACTAAGGCTCCTAATCTAAAAGATGTGAGTTAGGGTCATTTGGATTTAGTTTTTAGAGAATAGTTTTTGGGATTTACAAAGTAAAAATGACTTTTGAAGAATAACTTTTGTATAAAAATTATAGTGTTTAGATTTTGTTATCAGAATAGCTTTTTCAGGGTCAAATTTACCAAAAAGGACATTAATTTTTGGTATAATTGCATATAAAGGATAATGTTGTATTTTGAATATTATAAACATTATATTTCATAATAAATACCAAAAATTACATAAATTTGTGTACAAAATTAAAATACTTAAGGGTATTGACTGGCACTAAAAAATACCTCGTGATCTTAAAAATTTATTTTAGGATATTAAAAAAATATTTTAGGGTAATGATTGATCTTGAAAAAATATTTCAGAGTACTGACGGGTACTAAAAAGATACTTAAGGATACTAAAAAAAATACTTCATGATCTTGAAAATTTATTTTACGATATTGAAAAAATATTTTAGGGTAATGACTGATCTTGAAAAAATCTTTCAGGTTACAAACGGGTACTAAAAAGATACTGAAAAAATACTTCTCATGGTTTTAAAAATTTATTTTAGCATCTTTAAAAAAAATCAAGGTATTGACTAATCTTTAAAAAAAAAATCAGGATACTAATGGATGCTAAAAAGATACTTAAAGATACTGGAAAAAAAATACTTCATGATCTTGAAAAAAAATATTTCATGGTAATGACTAATCTTGAAAAAAAAAATTAAGTTACTGAAGGGTACTGAAAAAATACTTAAAGATACTGATTGGTACTGAAAAAAATACTAATGATGGCAGAGGAGAGAGAAAATCTGAAAAAAAAAAGAGTAAATACCCATTTTGGTCCCTGAAAAAACACGCGCTACCCATTTTGGTCCCTGAGTAAAAAAAATGACATTTTTGATCCTTTTTAGGGACTAAAAAGGACTTTTTGGGAATTTGTGAGGGATTAAAATGCCCACAAAAAATGACTAAAAGGACTAAAAGGGACCTCTTTTTTACTGTTTAAAGACTAAAAATGACATTTTTTTTACTCAGAGGCCAAAATGGGTAACGCGTGTTTTTTCAGGGATCAAAACGGGTATTTACTCAAAAAATAACTTTTTCCAAAACCTAGGTTTTGATTCAGAATAGCCTCTAGCAAAAATAGGGGTGTTTTGCAAACTTATGACAAAACCTAGGTTAGGTGTTTGACAAACTTATGACAAAACCTAGATTTTGTTTCCAAAACTTAGGTTTTGAGTTCCCTCAAACAAGCCCTTAAAACTACTTCCACATATAAAGACAGTAGTAGGTGAAGAAATATAAAATCAAATATTTTGAGGAAACCTAACACAAACGATTTTATTCTAGAAAGAAATGAATTTACTTTTTGTTATTTTTTTAGTTTTAACTATATACTACTCCTTCGATCTTTAACATTAGACATATTTACTTAATTTGATCAGATTAAGGAAGTTGGTTAAGTTAGTTAATATGACATGTATTTTTTAAAACATCATAGTCACATTCCTTAATTCCTTCATTCCCTCTCCTCCTTTATTATTGTTGAGGGAGTATCAATAGGAGTAAATTAGAAAAAGATTCATAAATTTGAAAATTATGTCTTATATTTAGGACTAAGATCAACTCCTTAAATATGTCTTATGTTAAAGACAAGAGAGAGTACTACATATTAGAAAGTTGCAAGTGTCCTACTTGATTAAAGAAACCTCTAGAATAGTTGATACTATGTTTGCTTGTGCAAGCAATTTTACTTCCACAGGTAGGCTTACTTCTTGGTTAAGAAAACTCTTCTATAAATAGCCTAGTGTAGTCTCTTACAAAGAGACGTACTGGTACATATTTTACATGAGTGAATATTTTGAAACCTTGCAATTCCCCTCTCCCCTTCCCTTTTGGTTTCTCATAGTGACCCTCGTTATCATTTAATTTACTCAAGGAAAGGAAAACATGCCAGAGAAGAATAAAACTTAATTATTATTATTATTATTTTCTCAAAAAGTTGAGAAATAAGTCCACTAGTAAGGGTCAGTAGTCAGGTGCTAAAATCATGGGTTATTGGTCATTTGAATATGAATTTCGTAGTTGCATAATTCTCTCTGTAATCTGCTATTATAAATTGGATTATTGTCTCATTAATAAAATATCAAATATTTCAGAAAGTAAATTGGTATAGGAAATTCTCCTGGGCTGTTTTAGAGAGAATATAAGATTCTTGCATACTTTTTATCATAGATTATAGATTATGTTATAGCTTTCTTACTTTATTAATCCAATCGGCACTTTATCATTTGGCATCAGAGCCACATCGATTCAACATAGTAATGACACGCTCTTCGCATGCGACTCAAGTTCTTGAAGAAAATCCCTTCACCAATAATGTCGATCCGTTAGCAGCCATCACAGCACGCCTTGCAACTTTGGACGCCATCAATGAAAAAGTAGTAGTCTTGGAGACTCGATCCTACCGGGACGACAAGGTTAAGAAGCGTTTTCATTGGGACACAAATAGTGACAGTGAGTCGAATTCATCTTTGTGGAGCCACATACCATTCACCAAACTGGAATTTCCAAAATTCAGCGGTGGGGATCCAAGAGGGGGGATTCTCCAAGCAAAGAAATATTTTCATTATTACGAAACGCCAGAGGATTTGAAAGTGGAGGTAGCCTCCATATATCTCAAAGGTGACGCCTTGGATCTTTTTTTTATGTGTGAACGATGGTCGAACCATGCTATACTAGGAAGAATTGGTGAAGGAATTATAAGAACACTACGGAACTCTAGAATATCAAAACCCAGATGAATGCCTCTACAGCATCCACTAAGTTGGGTCAGTTCTGAAGTATAGATTGGAGTTTACACGGTGTTCATCATGAGTCAAGAACTAGGATGAGCATTGCTTGCTCGATATTTTTTTTTTTGGTTCGTAAAAGTTTTGGAGGGGTTCGACATCAGTCCCCCACCAAGGCCAGGGCACGGCCCCGGGCTCTATGAGCACTTACTGGGGACTTACGAGATCGCCTACCAAAGGAGTCCCAACGACGGCAGAGGGGATCGAACCCACGACCCAAGGGCCTAATCCTGGATCCCTTACCATCTATGCCAACTCACATTGGCTGCTTGCTCGATATGTTCATGAATGCATTGCAAGAAAACCTAAGGGCCGACATCATATTTCATATGCCAAGAACAGTTTATCGGGTAACCAGCTTGACTTTTTTTTTTTTTTTTGCTAAAAAAATTTTAGGAAAGGGGTTGGGCTCACCCACAATCCAAGGGCAGGGCGCTTGGAGTCCAGTTCACAGGGCATGCTGGACAGAGAGTACACATGCTTCCACCTCTACCAGCGTTTCCACTGCTTCCTAGACCCCTAGGATGCCTCCCCTAGCGCCTTGACCAACGCAGGGATCGAACCCCCTCCCTTGAGGTGAGGAAGTCCGACCCCTTCGCCAGTTGAACCCAAGGACGAGGGGTAGCTTGACTTTTTTTTCCATATGAGGTAGCTTGACTTTTAAGAAGATGCCACCTGAGAAGAATATGACCTTGTTGCTGAACAATTTCCTCAATTTTGACTTGAGGACAAGTCATTTTTCCAGGGGGAGAAATGATAGCGATCCTCGCTATGGTTTAATTTACTCAAGGAAAGGAAAATGTGCCAAAGAAGAATAAATCTTAATTATTATTATCTATTTTTATTGTTAATTTCTTAGGAAGTTGAGAAATAAATGGATTGTTCCACTAGTAAGGGTAATACTCAATTGTTAATATCATGGGTTGTTAGTCATTTGAATTTCGTAGTTGCGTCATTCTCTTTGTAATCTACTTTTATAAAATGGCTTATTACCTCATCAATAAAGCATCAAATATTTCAGAGAGTAAATTGATTTAGAATATTTTCCTAGGTTGTTTTAGAGAGAATGTGAGATTCTTGCTGTAACATCCCAACGCCTCGCTCTCGATATTGTCCGTTTTGGGGGTCCATCACCCCCTCACGGCTTTAAAATGCATCCAGAGGGAGAGGTATCTAGATCTTATAAAGGATCTTTTGTTCCCCTCCCTAGCCGATGTGGGACATAACACTACTAAAGCGGACAATATCAAGAGTGAGGCCTTGGGATGTTACAATTGATATCAAAGCCAAGCTCGGGTCGATGTGGGTTGATGTGCCAGCGAGGACGCTAGGCCCAAAGGTGAGTAAAGTGTTATGTCCCACATCAGCTAGGGAGGGGAATGAAAGATCCTTTATAAGGGTCTGGATACCTCTCCCTCTCAATACGTTTTAAAGCCGTGAGGGGGTGATGGGCACCCAAAGCAGACAATATCGAGAGCGAGGCGTTAGGATGTTACACTTGCCTACTCTTTATCATAGATTATTTTATAGCTTTCTTACTTTATTAATCCAATTGATAATTTATCAGGTTCTCTTTCATTTCCCCCTCAAATTTATGTTCTCCCAAAAAAAATGCTTATACATCTATTTCTCCTAAACCTCCTCTGTTTGCACTAGAACTACTGTGTATGGGTTGTATTGCATCAATAGGTTTATTCTTTTTTAAATTAAAGGGGCAGGCTCTAACAAAGTCATATTACAAGCAGAATCAAACCCGTGACCTCCCACTTATAGGGAAAGCTTACATGTCACTACGTTATAAGGTCATTGGCTCAATAGATATGTTCTTAGTTCACATCTTAAGGTGAAAAAAAACTTGTGTGAGATGGGTTAAAAAAATAATAATAAATTCAATCAACTGTTTCTCACATAACACATCAAGTTTTGAGTTGAAACAATGATCCACTACATTATGGTACATAGTAAACAAATCAAAGTTGCCTCTATGTATGTGTGTGTGATTGCAAGCATCAAGTTCCTGGATCAAACTCACCAGAAGAGTCCAATAGATTTGGCAGCCTCCTGATTGTTGACTTGAGCTGGCATTTCTCTAAAGCCTATAAACAAATATAGCAGACATCAAACCCATACTTACTATAAAGCTCATGTAGATCATAATCAGTAGAGGTAATTCATTAAATCATTCACCTCCCAGATTTCATTATCAGAGTAGAGGCCTATGGGATCCAAGTTGGTTCTAATGCTTCCTCTGAAGAGAGTTGGTTCTTGAGGAATAATGCTCAGCTTCATTCTCAAATCTTTCAAACCCATTGGTAATATGCTGATCTCATCTATAATAATATCTCCTCTTGCAGGATCAACCAAGCGAAACAAAGCACTTACAAGTGTACTTTTTCCACTTCCAGTCCTCCCTACAATTCCCACTCTACTCCCTTCTTTAAATATACTAGTGATTCCCTTAATGACTAATGGAGCATTTGGACGATACCTTATCTGAAATCAATAATGTCATAACATACTTGAACCCGTAATTTATCTATGTAACAAAAAGATGTGGTCTTTAAAATATACTCCCTCCGCTCCTTTTTATACGCCACTTTCTTTCTTTAGGGACTAGTTTTTAGTATAAGTAACTTTTTTTTGGTCTTATAATATAAACTACTTTTTTCCTTTTCTACCCTTATTAAAAGCATATCTTTGTATTAATTATCCCACACTCATCACTAATTCTTTTTCATTTAATAATTATTACTCATTCTCTCTCATATACTCTTTTCATAAATAGGGGCATATTCGGAAAAGACATGTCATTTTTGACATATTTATTGTTTTTAACTAATCTTAACCACCAGTTTTTTCTACAATCAAGAAGAAAGTTTCTTATTAAAAGGACTAGAGGGAATATATGTTATTTGTTATGTTACCTCAAGATTTTGAAGCTCAGTCCTACCCTTGGAAGGCCATGAAAGTGGAGGTTGTCTATTCTCCACAATGGCAGGAGGTTCTTCTGGTAAGTGAATGAACTGATTGATTCTTTCAACAGAAATAATATAATTTGATAAGTTGCAAAGCCAACGAGTCATAAACATTTGGGTTCCTGTCAAAGTCAAAGCATATGATAGAGAAAGTCCTGCAAGGCCTGCAAGCAAAATATAAGCCAAGAATTTCTTAGCATTTGAATAACAATTTAAAAGCAAGACTTTAGAATGAATTGTAAACTAATTTCGTATATTAGGAAATCCAGCTACCAGGAGACAAATATCCCTTTGGAAGAAGAACAAGCAGTAAAGATGCAGTGAAAAGTGTCAAATTTTGAAGTGCTTCAATCCTCAAAATTAACCACTCTAGGGATGCAGCAGAATGAAAGAATAGTTTTGCATCTGTGTCCACAAGCTTGAGGTAATTTTGGTAAAATCTGTCTACCATGTTGAAGGCTCTCATAGTGACAAGTCCAAGTGATGTTTCAGCTGAGAAATTCATAATTGGAGCTTTTGTGGTTCCATTAATCCTCATGAGTTCCCTTGAAGAGGCTTGATAATAGCCCTTTAAAGCCAAAAGAGTTGAAGTTATCAGCTTTATTTAGAAAGACTCAGAATAAGAAATCAAACAAAAAGAAAATGGGGGAATAAATAAACCTGAATGTATATGGAAGCTATCAAGGTTGGAACTGCAACAATAAGTACTTGCCACGTTACCGAAGCCACTATCCCAATGGTTGCTAGGAGTTCAGTTCCAACAGCTGTCACAATGTCCATAGCATGAGGTATATCAAAGTCTAAAATACTCAAATCCGATGAAACCTGCAAGAGACACAAATTTGACATTCTTTTTTTGTCAAGCAATTAACAAAATTTAATAATCTTCCCCAAATAGGGGTAAACTAAACTAATTAGGTGCTCCCTCTAGTCTTTAATATAAAAGATAGATAACTAATTTACAAAGGTTAAGGAAATTAGTTAAGTTGGTTATTTATAACAAAAGTGTTTGTTTTCCTATAATATGTTTTCTAATCATGTGCTTTGTAACTATCCTGATGGAAACTCTCTTCCTATGTGTAATCCACAAGGATACTTTGAAAAGAAAATTGTATATTTGAGTAACAAAATGGATTGAGGTCCTATAATTAGGACCAACGTAAACCCTTGTCTAGCTCATATATTTAGGACCAGAGGTAGCATTGAATATAGTTGAAAGTGAAGAAATCTCACTCGGGTCATAATCCTCCCTACTGGGGTTGAGTCAAAGAAAAGCATAGGAGCCTTGAAGATAGCATTATTGAAACAAGAGAAGAAAGATGTAGAAGATTTTAATCCAATATGAGCATTAATGATAGACCTTAAGCAAGCAAAGACAACACCTAGTAGTGAAACTATTGTGTAAACTCCAATCAAGATGGCATTTGTCACATTTGGGGATTCAGTGGCCAAAGCAAGCCAAAAGATTGATGCTGACTGCAGGGCAATAAAAGTCAACTCTGCTAAAATGCTCAAACCCATAAGCATTAAAGATCCTTTAGAGAGATAAAGATAATCCCAGAATGGCTTCAAGCCAACATCACCAATCTCCTTTTCTTCTTCTTGTGTAAGTTGTTGTACCCCAATTTGAACTTCTGTATAAATCTCCTCCTCAAAAATCTGATCCATAGTGACATTAAAGTCATGACACTCCAATGGCTGATGAACACTCACTTCATCTTTAGATTCTTTTGGAATTTCATTGTTTTTATCAGACCCTGATGATATTCCTTCTCTATGGGCATCTACAAGCTGTTTAAATGTTTTCCCTTCTATCATAAGATCTTCATAACATCCTGATTCTGTAACTATTCCACCCTCCATTACGAATATTTTATCAACTTGTGCAAGAAACTCCAGCTGATGAGTCACTAGAATGACAGTTTTCTCCCTTAGAGCAGTCATAACACAATCCTGCAATTACATGTTCAGAATTAAGATTAGCTCAGTGAAATAAGGCTCATAGTTTAATAACAGTGCGTGATACTAAGAATATAAAACAATTTCTCATTACATTAAAGAGAATAGCAGCAGTGTGTGCATCAACTGCACTAAAAGGATCGTCTAAGAGATAAATATCAGCATCATTATAAACTGCTCGAGCCAGTTGAATCCTTTGTTTTTGTCCTCCACTCAAGTTGATCCCTCGCTGACCTATTTCTGTGAGATCACCGTGGCTAAAAGCGTTGATATCTTTATCTAAGGCACAAACTTTAATGGCATTCTCATATCTGGTTTTTTCCATTGGCTTGCTGAAGAGTATGTTATCACGTATTGTTCCACTTTGAATCCAAGATGTTTGAGAAACATAGGCTATGTTTCCACCCACTTTAACCTGTTTTTAATCACCAAGAAAAGATAAAGTAAACTATTTCAAGTATTTGAAATTAAAATGGCATGGATTTTATTTAAAGTTTGAGACAACTATTCCCCAAAAGCTAGCTCATGAGTAGTTTAATACAATTGATATGAACTTTAAAAGAGTTCCACCACACAAGTAAACTCATGAGATTAAAGGGTTCTGATACTATGAATATCAACCTAGCTACAACTTGCACATCCCAAAATTAGAGAGCGTATAAGTTCCAAAGTAGAATAAAATACTCCAATATGAAGTAGAATAAAATACTCCAATGTGAAACTCATCTAGGGAAAGGGTCATAACAAATTTAACTAAAAATTTGCTACTATAAACTCACAGTTCCTGAAATTTTGGGCATCTCTCCAAGTATTGCATGTATGAGGGATGATTTTCCAGCTCCAACTTTTCCACAAACTGCAATTTTCTGCCCCCATTTGGTTTCTACATTCAAATCTCTCAAAGTTGGAGACATTGATTCCAGATCCCAACTGAAGTTTCCACCTTGAATTTCCACACAATTAACTGAACTTTCCGTTGAATTTCTTCTAATATCTTCATCATTTAGCTCATCATCAAGCAAAAAGGTGTTGAGACGATCAAGAGAGACCTTAACTTGGATCAGCACAGAAAAGGCCTGTGGGATCATTTTAATAGGTTCACCCATGCTCCTCAAGGTTGTAATAACTGTGAATATAGTTCCAGCATTCAGAGGGGCACTTTGGAAAAGAGAACACCCTATGAAAATTACAGATGAAACAATGGTAGGAGAAATCCAATAGGTTGATGACACGCAAGCTCTCAAAAATTGTGTCTTGGACAGAAATTTGAACTCTTTGGCACGAAGGGTTTCTACCAAAGTCCTGAACTTTTCCTCCCAAGATTGCAACTTAATGATTTTCATATTATTTAGTATCTCTGAAGTTGACCTTAGACGTTCATCTTGGGCAACCATAAATTCTGAGTGGCACTTTTGAAGAATACTTGCAAAGGGTATATCAAGAAAGCCACATATGAGAAGAGGGACTAAACCAGGAAAAGCACCAAGGCCAACAACACGAAATAGAACCCCAATAGATAGAAAAAGTTGTAATGAATAAATCCATGTGGTATGAAACCACCATGGAAAGTCTCCCATTCTATAAGCATCAACTGCAATGTAATTTACAATTTCCCCAGTTGAGTGTCTTCTTCTAGCTGCACTTGAAAGCTTCAACTGCTTGTCATATATTGCCACTATTAAAGCTGATCTCATTCTCATTCCCAACCTTCTTGAGTGAAAATGCCAGTGTCTTTGAGGCAAAGACTGAATGATCTTACAGATAAACAGGCAACCCAATATGGCAAGACCCTTTTTTAGATCTTCCTCTTTACTATTTGAATAGTTCACAAAAGCATAGAGCAACAAAGGAGATACCACTACAGAAATTGTCTTGGGTAATGCCCAGATTGCTATAACGAAGTTTTCTTTCAAGTACACTCTTGATATAGACCAAATAATCAAGTTTTTGTTATTATTGTTTTTGCTTCTATCTCCTAGAGAGGAATTCCATTCATGAGAAAATTTTTGATAGGCTACAGCAGCTTCATCTTCAGAAACAAGAGATGGGATATCTTCAAGAGCTAGTGGCTTCGAGTAGCCCAAACTCAATAAGGAATTAATCCAAGAGAAAGTCAGTTTGCTGAAAAAATTGACATGAGAAAGTTTTGTTTGTTTGTTTTCAGCCTTTTGATTTTGACTTAAAAGAGGCTCTGAAATATTGGGATTTTGAATGCTTTGAGGAATAGAATAAAGGCTTTGGAAGGCACAGAAAATGAGTACAAAATGTACTGGCCATTTAACCATATCAAATATTTGAATCTTATGCTCTTTGAACAGAATCTCAATATTGAGAGCTGAAACAAGTATGCATGAAGAAGCCCACCAAACAGAGTTTAGAATATTAATACATTTAGATCTCCGAACAAGCAAGGAGATTGTTATAGAAATCCAAACTAATCCTCGGAAAAAATAAACTAACCACCCCAACTTCCTTAAATCTTCAGATTTTGCTGTAAGAATCCACACACATTTACTGAAATATGCAATGCTTATAAGGGCACAATAAGCTGAGACAGCTAAACAAATCCATCCCTTTCTGCGGAAGCCATTTTCATACTTTTTTCTGATCAAACTGCTGATAAAAAATAAGTAAAAAGCACAGACAGAGAGTATATTCACAGCGTCAATGATGCTCCTTTGAGTGCAGAAGGAAGTGAAATCAAAATCTTTAAGGCAGATCCATGAGAAATCACCTGCACATTCAATCAAAAATTGTGTTATCATATTTTACAACGTGATAAGGCAATCTATCCTTTTATGACATTCATCAAACACTTTACAAACATGACTCTCTTCAAGAATATCATCATGGTGATAAAAGAAAGTGACAACCCATCAAACATTTACAGAAGCAGTTATAATCTGCTAAAGTTATAAAAATCTAACCTTTTGGACCCGCTACGTTGGCCATGTTTGGAGCTTCAATGGTCTTATCCTTTTCCATATCTCTCGGGTTTCAATGGCTTAAAATGACACCTTTTAATCAGAGCACAAAGTGTCAAAATGTCTAGTATATAAACAAGATGGTTCTTATAGTTGCTGCAAGAGCTAGGACCTTGCTTTTATATTATTCCCATGTGAAAGTACAGAAGACAATCAATTGTAAATGCTTCGAGGAATTTTTCTGGGCATTAAATTATCCATCTTGTATTTGTCTGGTGCATGCCTTCTTGTCCCTCGTCCTAAGCTAACGGAAAATTACAAGCAAGTTTATATATCATCCAATATTAGTGAGTCATTGAACGCCGCTTAAGGTCACTCAAAGGTCGTAAAAGCTTGTCTAGTTGTGATGACGACATGGAAATCCTATGCATGGGACAATAAAATGACAGAACACATCATAATGGAAACGACATATATATATATATAAATGTTTAAAGCCAAAAAGGATTAAAAATAAAAAAATGTATAGACCTAGTAAACAGAAGAATACGTGATTAGAAATTCCTAGACCTGGAAACCTACTGATACTCTAGCCTTCATACTGAAGAATTCTATCTTACCTAACTCAAATGTTTAAGATGACATCTTATTCAAGGCCGTACGTTTAGCTAAAGTTTGTATTTAAGCTGCATTTCTTTTTCCTTTTTCCTTTTTTACTTCATAGGTTTAATGGGGATATAATTCTCTAAGTGTACCTTTTAGCTAATGGTATGGTTCTTATAGATGAATAAAGAGAAAATATTAACTCCAAGAGTACAACAGAATATAAATATAAGCATTACAATTTTAGAAGGAAGCGAGTTAAAAGTGATTTGAAGGTTTAAATAGTTTAAATTTCAAATCATTTCACAAGTGATAAAGTTTAGATATTTGGGGCCAATTATAGATAAGATTGTAAAATTGATGGAGACATTTCACATAGAATACAAGCTTTGTGTTCAAAGGCTACTACGTTATGTCATAAGAAAGTAACTGATAAAAAAAAACCATACGTAGGTTGCTCTATTTGAACTTATTGCATAGTTCAAAAGAATCTCTTTTGTAGTTTATTACTATAAATTTTCACCTTTAAAGAAAATATTTACATTATAATTTAAATTTTTATGACAAGCCGCTAAAAAATTTGCATGTTTTTTTTTTTATACAAAAAAGTTTTGGAGGGGTTCGACATCAGTCCCCCACCAAGGCCAGGGTACGGCCCCGGGCTCTATGAGCACTTATTAGGGACTTACAAGATCGCCTACCAAAGGAGTCCCAGCGACGGCAGAGGGGATCGAACCCACAACCCAAGGGCCTAGTCCTGGATCCCTTACCATCTATGCCAACTCACATTGGTAAAAAAAAAAAAAATGTTTGATGAACTCCATATGGAGAGCTAAAGCCGAAATATGTGGGCTTATGAAATAAATGTTTTTGGAGCCCAATTGAGGCCCAAATATGAAATTAACCACGACACATAACATATAAATTGTCCAAATACAAAGAGCTAGGCTTTTTTCTTTTTACTTTTTCGGCTTTCATTTTTCAGAATATTTGATTGAATTACAATAATCAATCATGAAAACCCAAAAAAATGTAGTGCTATTTTCTCAATTTGTCCCTTATTAAATAACTATTTACCAAAATGCCCCTATCAGAAAACTATTTCCCAATTTGCCCCTGTCAGAAAACTATTTCTCAATCTGTCACTGTTTAGTCGATTAAAATCATGGTTTAGTCGACTAAATCGCGGGAAATTTTTTTTTAAAGACTCCTGCGATTTAGTCGACTAAAACACCCATTTAGTCAACTAAATCATTAAAAAAAAAAGTTAAAACTTCGGAAGGCCATAACTTCTAACTCGGGAGTCCGAATCAAGTGATTTTTTTTTTTTGATTCCACATAAGTTTTTGAGATCTATGCACTGACATAAAAATTAACTTCCAAATTTAATGAGAGAAAGGAGGAAAAATAAGCGATTCTTTATTTTGCAGGAGATACTAACAATTAATTAAATATAATCAAGTGATTCTTTAATATATATATATATATATAAGGGCATTTTGGTAAATTGGGAAATAGTTTTCTGACAATGGCATTTTGGTAAATAGTTATTTAATAAGGGGCAAATTGGGAAAATAACCAAAAATGTAGTACTATCTTTGGTCCTAGTTCACTTTTTTTTTCTTTTTTTGAGATATTAAGAAAACTAATTAAGTTACTTAATCATATCATATATGATTAGTTTATAAGTAATACATATAAGCTTAAAGAAAAAACAATGATATCAATATTTTAAAGTAATTTAATTTGCTTCTTTAATCTTCATTAAAAAATAATTGAGTCTTATATATATTTAGGACAGTTCCTAATACAGGTGATGTTGTGAGGCTTTGATGGGAGACTTTTGAGGAGGTTATTATTATTACTATTATTATTTTATTTGTACATTATTACTATTATTACCACTCTAATCCTAGTTATAAGTTCCTTTTAATTAAATCACATGAGAGGTAGTTAGCTCAATTACTATATGGTAAATTTTCAATTTTACCCTCATTTATGAATGTGTATCTTTCAATTCTTTATTCTCTCTATTTTCATTTGTACAATTGATATTGGTAAATTTGTCGCAATCTCATTTATTATCTTGAAATATGATTTATAAATAGAACCAAAATTTTTTATCAACATAACTTATAAATAGAACTAGAGTGGTATTTTGTAATAGAGCAATTTTGCAAACTACAACAAGAGCCCATCAGATTTTTGAAACAGTACATAATAGTGCAATGATTTCAATTCATTTAAGAAATCAAGAAAGATCTGATCCCAAAAAAAAAAAAAAAAAAAATGAGAGAGAAACTCGATTAATTAATTAATTGGGACTTGGGAATAGGGTTCTCTAAAGTGTTTTTGTGAAATCCATGCATGTAATCATTATATTATTCTTTCAAAATTCTTTACTATTGGTTGATAATCATTTCTCCCTTCGGCTTAAAATTATGGCGTATTTTCTTTCTTATGTTTAAAAATATAAGACTTTTTTGTTTGTTTCTTAAGAGGTTAATTAATAATATTTTTTTAAAAAATACCTAAAGCAGTATTAAAAATTAAGAACCAATCATTCTCATAATTTTCATGTGATAGAGGATAAATATGAAAAAATACTATTTTTTAATAATATTAATTAATGTATCAGTATGTAAATTATTTAAGTGTCTTATATTTTTAAGTGAAGAGAGTACTTTTCTTTTTTAATCAACACTCATTCCATTGGACAATAACACTTTGATTTAGGAAGATAGAAGTAATTGAAAGGGGAAAAAAAATAAGTTTTGAGTTTTGAACCCTATGTCAAGCCATCTCCCTTTCTTATTTCTTTTTAAATTGATTGATCAATTTTGTTTTAATTCTACTCAACCGATTCTTATGACTATCGTGGAATCACATCAATACCCAAATTAATACCTTTTTTTTTTTGTCCATTGTGATGACTCAATTCATTCAACCATGTCAAGTAGAATCTCACTTATATTATTTATATATACAGAATACCACTTGTGATTTTTGATGACATGAGTAAGATAACTATAATTTACAGAAGTTAAATAAATTAGTTAAGTTAGTTATTTATAAAAAAAAAAAAAAATGTGATTTGATTTTTATAAACTAGCATCTTCAATCGTAATTTACAAATGTATTGAAATTACTCTTGATTGAAATAATTTTTCCATATGTACTCATTAGGGAATGTTTAAGAGAGAAGTTATAAATTTGCAAGATAAAATACATTAATGTCTTGTATTTAGGTTTAAAATAAACCCCTAACTAGCTAATTCTAGAATTAGGATAAGAGGCAATAAAATACAAGTACAAAATAATTTTCGAATATTTAGCATGGAATGATGAATGTCTATAGGGTCTTATAAAAAGTGCTAAAAATATTTCTTAGAAGTAAAGTCAAATGTATATAAATAAAAAGATTACATCAGGCAATAACATGTCAAACATTTACATATGTCAGCCTCAAAAGTGTAGCAGTTCCTAAAGAAGTTAAAATTCATGCCACAAAGATTACAAGGAAAGCTAACATGCTAAAAAATAAAATTACAAAGGAGCTCCTCAATATCCTAATAAACCACATTAGATTACACTCTATTAAATCCACTTAGAGGAAGGAAAGCTCGATTCAGATTATTGATCTACAAGAGTTGCTTCTAAGATTCTTGAAAAAACAATGAACTTGTGTTCTAAAAAAGGCATGCTCTGAGACACAAAGGAGCAAATAATAGTAATCGTAAAACCTTCTTCCATTTGAATGAAATTAGAGGCTGACCTTGGAATCCAATCCAAGCTTGACATATTTTCCTTGTGTGATGCTTATATTTCTTCATAACAATAATCCATCCGATTAGCAAAATGTTATCCACATCTGATGAGCAATGATGGAAGAAGAAGACACAGAGGCCAAAGAATTTGACTCAAATGCAAGACAATTGCAAAGGTCATTGCGTGCTTAATATCTTTAATGGATGATAAGTGATCAGTAGAAGATGAATTGTGAATAATGAGATTCCTTTTTATCCATAGAACAACAACAGTTTTGAATACCTAATTACCAAATGAGAGTGCCCAGCATTGTGTAACATCAACAGCTACCTTTTTCACCCAAGAGGTGAATTCATTGAATGTATTAAAAGGGAACCTAATTGATAAATCTCCAAATCAAATTGCAGCAGCAAAATGACAAGTAACAAATAAGTGATTCAAAGTTTCTGCAGCATCACAGCCAAATGGACATGAGCCTGAGATATCCAAATGATGAGACTTTAGCACATCTGTAGAAAGAATAGCATCTTGAGCAAAAAGTAGAAAGAATAGCATGATTAAATAATTTCTAAAAGAAGATCAGATCTTTCAATAGCAACGAAATAGACCAGCGAAATTTCTAGAATGAGTGTGAAAAGTTTTAGAGAGAAGTTGATTTCAACAAGGGGAAACCAATTTTTGAAGAGTACAACAACTTTGATGCATTACAATAAATATAAATGTATCACTTTGGTCCTATTTATAAGTCTAGTTTGACCAAAAAATTTGGTCCTATTTATAAATTCATTTTGACCAAATAAATGAGATTGTGACAATTTTGCCCATATTAATGATGATGAGAGAGATTGGCTAACTATGTTGGAGAGAGAAAAAGATGAGAGAAATTTGACAATAAATTTTAAAAGGTACTCATTCATAAATGAGGGTAAAGTTGGAAATTTGCTCTATAATCATTGAGATACCTAACTTTCCTTGATATGTGAGATTTGGTCAAACTAAACTTATAAATAGGACCAGAGTGGTATGTCAAGATGAAACTTTTTTTTGTGTATTTATTTAATATACCGTAAAATTATTTCTAAAAATCCAATTCAAATGAGAGTGGAGAAGGGGGAGTGTGAAGTGGGAGAAAAAAAACTTGGGTCAAGAGATTGAGATGGGCCCCACCCATGAGAGCTTCAATTATTGAGATTAGTGGCATGCATGCACTTCATCTCACTTTGGCCTTGACTCTCTGATTCTTCCTTTATTTTATTTTGTTTTTCAACATTTTTTAGAAAGAAACATGGGATTGAAAGATAGTAGGGAGTAGGGTCATAAATGCCATGTTTAAAGGTAGTCAGACTGAGACGGTCAGATAAGGACTCCTCCTCACCTTGGGTCACTCCATGTTTGCACTCTTTTTTCAGATATAAAACTTTTTTGCCAGCTCTTTTAAAAGAGAGTTTTAGCCCCTAGACATATAGGATTAAGGTGTTTTTGTGATTTTTTTTTTTAAAAATAAAAGAATTAATTCTTAAAATATACTCCATCTGGTCCTTATTATAAGACACCAACTAACTTTTCTCACAAACCAATAAAAGTAGTTAAAGTCAATAAAGTTGTCTTAGAATCTAAGTAATTTCCAATATTACCCCTACTAATTACACTAAATTCTAATATTATACTCCCTCTGGTCCTTATTATAAGGCACCAACCATCAACATTTTTTGGTCCTTATTATAAGGCATCAATTTACTTTAACTAACTCATTTAAACCTACATCATTAAAGTAGGGGTAAAGTTGAAAATATTTATTACTTTTAAACCTCATTAATAACTTAACCTCCATTCCTTGGTCTACGAAAAAATGGTAGTTGGTGCCTTATAATAAGGACCAGAGGGAGTATTAATTATTACTCTCACCCATTACCTTTATTAATTAGGGGCAGATATGGAAAAAAATTAATCAATGCTCATTGGGAACAAGCAAGTGCCTTATAAAAAAGACCAAATAAACTTGCTAGTTGATGCCTTATAATAAGGACTAGAGGGAGTACCTAATTATTGCAGTGAAATGTTGCTGATTGATTTGACATCATCTTTAAGTCAAATCACAAATTTTACCAAGAATTAAAATACAGTATAAATAATTTGAAATCGTTGTTTTATTAAGGAGCTTTTATTTTGAAATCCCTATATTAAACTGTGTGCTAAAAATAGGGTTTAAAAATGAATTTTGAAATTGGTTTTCTCTAAATTAAAATTCATGAAAATAAAGTTATCTCTAATCCTTTTGGAAAACAATGCATAAATGTTTTTTTCTTAAAAATGATTATATGATAAAATAAGTCTTGGTAGCAAAGATGGTAGTTTTACTACCTTCTCAAAAAATGATTTGAGAGTTAAATTTTCATCAAATCAAATTGGAAAACCTCAAGCAATCGCATTGAGTCCAAAATTATATAATTAATGACTAATCCTACAATCACATTCATAGTTATTTCTCAGATGAATCATTAAAAATCACTTGATGTGTGTTTGAAAATCATTTTAATGCACTTACTTCCTCTTAAATGAGAGTACTATCGCAACACACTTGATAGTCCCACTAACATTTTCTCTTTCTTCTCTTTACAATGAGACCTGCTCACTTTTATGTGAGTGTGACAAAAAAAAATTACAGCAAAAGCAGAAACATTAAACTCATATACTCCTTCTGGTCCTTATTATAAATCACCAACTAACAATTCACATTAACCAATAAAAACAGTTAAAATCAATAAAGTTGTCCTAAAATTTAAATAATTTCCAATATTACCCCTACTAGTTGCACTAAACTCTAATATTATATTATTGTTACTCTCACCCACTACCCCTATTAATGATGGGCATACATGAAAAAAAAAACAATTAATGCTCTTTAGAAACAAGCAAATGCCTTATAAAAAGAACCAAATGTACTTTCTAATTGGTGCTTTATAATAAAGACCAGAGGGAGTAGTATCTCTATATATAATATATAAAATTACTAATGAATTGTCATGAATATTAGAACTCATCTCAAATTTTTTCCCCCAAAACATAGGTACAAAAATCTAATACTTAACACATGATTTCTCAAGAGAATTCGTGACCCAAGGCAATAGACTCTTTTTACTACTATCATCCTTTCTTTCGAGTTCAAAAATAAACTACATAACTATCCTTAAGCAAGAAGTCGTTTGCGGATCTGATGTATAAACAGGTTAACAGGTCATTCATCTCTCCAACAACCATTTGAATAAATCACATTAATATAGTAATACAAGATATTCGAAGGCAAATTAGGAATTTTCTGTCTTATTATTGGAAAAATTATAATAAAGGACCTAAAAAAATAATATTTATTAAGAAGGACCATAAAAATGGTAATTATTTTGAAGGACCAAAAATTAAAACATTAAAATAGAAAGACTAAATTACCCTTGGTCAGATTTCCTATATTATCTCTAATTAAAACGGAATCTAAAGTGATTAATTGAAAATGATAAATAGAGATCAAATCAGAATCTGGAATATGTAAGTTAGAGTATTTACTGGTAATTTTTTATCTCTCTGTGGAGGAACCGTAGGCTCTTCTGTTGACAAATATCTCCCAAGCCTCCTCCCCCTGTGTTCAATGATATTCAAGCCCCTCTCCTTGATAATTTTTTGTCTCTCCGTTTTCTTTTGATTAATCTTTGCCCCTTTAGTATTGTATCTTTTTCAAACTTCTATTTTGAATTATCGAAGACAAATTCGCAATGTCCTTCCTTTTTCTTTCTTTTTATAGAATGAAAGGTTCCTAGATATTATTGTTCAAAAAAAAAAGTACCCGGGTATTGACCTCTAACTTTTTTTTTTTTTTGTTATTTAGATATTTCATTTGATACTTTTTTATTTTGAAACTTATTTAATATTATTCAGGAAATTGGTTCAACAATAATAGAGCCTAGAAAATAATTTTGGATTTGGAAACTTATTTAATATCATTCAGGAAATTGGTTCAACAATAATAGGCAATATGGATGGTAAGCACAAAGACTTGGAGCTATATAAGTAAAATGTTTTTTTTTTTTAATTTCTTTACCTTTACACAAAAATTGTAGAACCAATGGCAATTTAGTCTTTTTATTTGAATGTTTTAATTTTTGGTCCTTCAAAATAATTACCATTTTTATGGTCCTTCTTAATAAATATTATTTTTCTTAGGTCCTCTATTATAATTTTCCCTTTATTATTTTCTCCATTCTTTTATTTTTTTGTAGAAAGACTCAATTTGTTGCATTCCAGTTGTATTTCTTTTAGGAAAAATTCCTTTCAATTTTTAAGAAACCAAGAAAATGTTAAAAAAGTCTTCAAAAAAAAATCAGATATAAAAAAGTCTCATTAATAACTCCATTTATGAAATTAACAATTCTTATTTATGAGATTAACAACTCTTTAGAACTTTTTTGAAATTTTCTTAATCCCTTAAGATCTGAAAGAAATTTCCCCTTTCTTTTATGACTCTATAAGACTTTATAATATAGCTTGTATCATTTTGTCCTTAAAAAAAACACCAGAGAATTCAGTGACCTAAAAATTGTAAGAAATTCACCAGAAACGCGGAAGCGAATCGTACCGACACGATGGAGGAAAAGTTTAACCCTCATCGTTTTGATTACCAGGAAAGATGCAGTGATCTGAAAGCCTCTCCACGAACAGTCCAAGCTCGCTCGAACAGTCCAAGCTCGCTCTGTGATCGATCTTCTAGACTATCTCTCGAGGGGGATAGGATGGTTGTGTGGGCAATCGTTCAGATGATGAACGTCTGCCTCTAGGGTTTGTTTCTGATGAAAGCCTCCTGTTTTTGTCTGCCCTTCACAAGGAGGAGAAAGTAGGTTTATATACTACTACATCCAAGACCTAACCCTAATCCACATGGGCCATAGGGTTCTTGGACTTGTAGTCTCACTAAAGCCTTATTGGACTTAAGTGACTAAAGAGCACATTAACCCAACAATCTCTCACTTGCTCTTTAAGGTACAAGCTTGGGATTGGGCTTAAGTGACTAAAGAGCACATTAGCCCAACAATCTCCCACTTGCTCTTTAAGGTACAAACTTAAGTTCGTAAACCCAAGACCATGTAGCCCATAAGCCATCATCATCTGATAATATACCCCATCCCTTATATCGAGCTAGCCTGGGGATCTACCATTTGTCATTTATCAAGGCTCATGATAATCTACAGAAGATCATCTAGTTCGGTGCTACTCCACTAAAAGCCCAAATGTGAACTCCAAGAATAATGACACTTATAACACGAATATGCATCACCCCTTTATAGAATGTCTATAATTTGATTGACCAGTTTTCTGTAACCCAATCAATTATTTATTTATTCCCTTGACTGTGATAGTTTCTCTAATGGATTACATGCAGCGGCAGTGTCTTCAATATCCAAGTACCGAAACATATCAAGGGGACATTTCCTATAAATTCCATGTTGTTTATCTCATAAACACCGATAACCAGATAGACTCAATCCCAAAATACCGAGTTATTGGCCGTCATATAGATCAAACCTCACCCTTTGGTAAATCAAAGAATGAAAACTATTCGACTACCTATTTAAAATAAACTCAGGATTAAGAGCAACTACATGACTATAGTTAGTGGAGATTTGATTCCTTATGACGAAAGAACAACCTTAATCAAATCTCTCCTTGATCCATTCAATGTAAGTATTAACTTACACCAATATTTTACAATGATTCGGACAAAACCATTTCATAAAATATTGCGGTCTAAATAAAGTGCCCAACTTAATTTAATAGTTGTGAACCTATTCATCAATTGTGAGAACCTATGACCATGTCCTCTATGAACGTATCCATATGATCATATACTCCACAATTGATCCGGACCTTAGAGTTTGTAAATAGTGTGCGAAATAAATGAAAACAGACCTCATTTATTAACATTCAGAAAAAAATGCAATGTCATAATGTCTTGCTCAAAAAGCACAAAATAACAAAGTGAATAACAACTTCCTAAAGCTATAGCAAATCTGGAATCCTCCTAAGACCCATAGATGAAACATGCCTCTCGAACACACGTTCAGGCAAACTCTTAGTAAAAGGGTCAGCAAGGTTCTCGTCTGATGCTATCTTTGCTACCACTGTGTCTCCTCTTTTAATTATGTCTCGGATCAAGTGGTACTTTCTCTGTATGTGTTTTGTCTCTTGTGATACCTTGGTTCCTTGGTGTACTCTTGCCCACTGTTGTCACAGTAAAGTGTGATAGGATAATAAACACCTGGTATCACCTGAAGGTCCATTAGGAACTTCTTTAACCATACAGCTTCCTTTGCCGCCTCGAAGCGACTACATACTCAGCCTTTGTGGCAAAGTCAACCACACATGATTGTTTTACACTTCTCCAACAAATGGCACCGCCATTAAGGGTGTACACGTATCCCGAGGTGGACTTACTTGAGTCAATATCTCCTTGGAAATCGATTAGTATAACCAATGGTTTCAAGACTCCCACTTGAATAGACCAACATATAATCTATTGTTCTCGTAGGTACTTGAGTATATGTTTAACCGCTACCAGTGTTCCTCTCCGAGGATCAGTTGGTACCGGCTTACTACTCCCATTGCATAGTATATATACAGTGCAGTACAAAGCATAGCATACATGAGACTACCTCTGCTGAAGCATAAGGTATCATACTCATGCGTTCTCTTTTCTCGGGAGTTTTAGGAGATTGCTCCTTAGAGATGAATCCCATGCACGAAGAGTATAATTCCCCTCTTGGAATTCTCCATGCTAAACTGGCAAGTATTTTGTCGATGTATTTAGCTTTGGGATAATGCCAAAACCCTATTCTTAGGTCTCGCAAGAGTTTAATACCAAGAATATAATTGGCTTCCCAGGGTCCTTCATATCAAAATACTTGCTCGGCCAGTTTTATGCCCAACAATACCTCTGTATCATTTAGATAAGGAGTATATCATCCACATAAAGTACGAGAAAAGATACGCATTACCTTGAATCCTTTTATACACACACGGCTCATCAGGACTTTTCTCAAAACCATAAGACTCAATGGCTTGATCAAATCTGATGTTCCATGATCTGGATGCTTGCTTAAGTCCATAAATGGACCTTTGCAACTTGCATACCATTTCTTCTTGACCTTTGGCTATAAACCCTTTTGGTTGCTGCATATAGATTTCCTCTTCCAAATTTCCATTTAGAAAAGCAGTTTTGACATCCATTTGCCAAATCTCATAATCAAGATTTCTTTGCATGACTAAGAGAATCCGGATGGACTTGAGCATGGCAACCGGCGAAAAGGTTTCGTCATAATCCACACCTTCTTTTTGGGAGTACCCTTTCGCCACCAATCTAGCTTTGAAGGTTTCAACCTTCCGTCCAATCCTCTCTTTCTCTTGTAAATCCACTGAGTTGGAATTCATAGAATCCATTTCACGATTCATAGCCCTCAAGCCATTCCTGAGCATCAACATCTCCTAGTGCTTCGTCATAACTTGTGGGATCATCATCTTCATCAATGATGACATCCTGATTTGACTCACCCAATAAGAGATATCTTGCAGGTTTGCGAATCAATCTCCCACTACGACTTTGTCGCACTTGATGTTGTGCATCTACGGGGGTCCATATTATGTGGGTTAACAATTTCTAGATGAGGACCCTCATTAAGTGGATTAACTAATTCATGATTTTGTTCTTCCATAAGTTCATCATTATGTTGAACTTGACATGAACTTCATCATCATCTTGAACTTACAGTACTGAACTTACGGTACTAACTCAGTTCTGTGTATGTTCGGGTATATTTTCCCCTCTTTGAACAACCACGGGAATAAAAGGCTGGAACCGCCTGAGGTTGCGGTGAAACTTGATCTGAGACTAGCTCATCAAGAATAACCTTACTCCTTGGCTTATAATTTGCCATATAGTCCTCCTCCAAGAAGGTCGCGTGAGTGCTCACTATGACTTTCTTTTCTTTTGGACTATAAAACAACCAACCTTTGGTTCCTTTAGGATAGCCTATAAACATGCATACTTGATGACGCGAGTCCATCTTATCTGGTTTTACATTGCAAGACATGTGCGAGCACCCCAAATCCGAATATGATTCATGGTGGGCTTACACCCTTTCCACAATTCTATTGGTGTCTTTGAAACCGACTTGGACGGAGCTAAGTTCAATAGATACATAGCAGTTTCTAAGGCATTTCCCGAATGAATTAGAAAGAGATGAATAAGCGAGCATAGATCTTGTCATTTCTAAAGGGTTCTATTTCTCCTTTCGGCAACTCCATTCTTTGGGGTGTCCTTGGAGAAGATAATTGTGAAACTATCCCTCTTTGGTCAGGTAAGACCTGAACTCTCCAGATAGGTATTCACCCCCTCGATTAGATCGAAGAGTCTTAATTTGAACACCAAGATGCTTTTTTGCCTCAGCCTTGAACTTTTAGAATTTTCCAAAAGCTTCAGACTTGTGACGCATCAAGTACACATGTCCAAATCTAGAGTAATCATCAGTAAATGTGATGAAATACTGATACCCGCCTCTGCTTGGACATTTATTGGTCCACATACATCGGTATGTACCAATTCCAGTGAAGTGTGGCACGTTTTCCCTTGGCCTTGAAAGATCTCTTGGTCATTTTACCCTCTAAACAAGATTCACATACGGTATCGGTTCAAAGTTCGGGGATTTTAAAATCCACTTTTGACCAAAACTTGTATCCTGTTGGAGTTAATATGACCCAATCTCAAATGCCAAAGATAAGTTTCATTGGAAACTTTTCTTTTCTTTGATGAATTAATATGCTCAACATCTCTTAATTCAACATGATTAACTTCACGGGGAACAGGATTAAGGAAATAAAGACCATTAGACTTTACACCAGAACAAATAAAAGAAGATGAACTTCTTATTGAGCGAGGAATCAAAGCGAGCTGTCAAACCATGTTTATACAAACAACTAACGAAATTAAATTCCTCTTAAAATCTGGAATAAATAAACAGTCTTCTAAAACCAAAGTTCTGCAATTATCAAAAGACAAAACAACTTGTCCCACTGTTGTTGCAGATACAAGCTCCCCAGTTCCAAGCTTCAAATCTCTTTGTCCTTTACTTACAGGCAAGCTATGTTTGAACCACTGGTTTATTCAAACGTGGGCAATTTTTCCTCCAATGCCCCTTCTGTCCGCACTTGAAGCACTTGCCTTTCGGCTGCTTCATTGCAAGCTATTTTGGCCTTTGGAATACACGATTTCTTCTTTTTCTTGTTCTTGTTCTTTCCCTTGGGTTTCCCCTTGGGTTTCTGAGAACTTTCACCACAAATAATGCACTTCCTGCTTGACTAGAGGCATTCGGCACTCTCAAGCTCATGCATCAGTTGAGTGAGTTCAAGATGCATCTTATTCATATTATAATTTATCTTGAATTGATTGAAGTATTCAGACAGTGATTGTAAGAGAAGGTCAACTTTTACTTCTTGGTCAAATTTGACCCCATGGTCATCATACACTTCCTCCGGACATCACTTGTCTTGGTGGTGAATTCAGCGCATTTTTCCTAGCGGAGCGCTAGACGTAGTAAACATGCCATCAAGAGTCACGGAGCATTGTTGCTCCACTCTCAATCATGCTTACTTGCTCTGAAGGTGGCGGCGAGGCGGCCAAAATATAGCGAACGCCACATTTGCCTTCTCCCATCTTTCCTTCTCCTGCTGAAATTGAGTCCGATTTGCATCAGACGCATCTTCAGCAGGCTGCGCTGGCATAGGGGTAGTCAGAACAAAATTGAGTTTTTCATATTGAAGAACAATATCCAAATTAGTTTTCCATTGTTTGTAGTTTGTATCATCCATAGGTTTTTGGCTCAATATTGTAGCTAAAGGATTGAATGAAGACATTTTTCGAAAATAAGGAAATAAACACTATTTACAAACTATAATTAACAACAAATAGATATAGCGCTAGTAGATTCTAATAACTACTATTCGTTTATTGTTTAACAATCCATTAGTTATATTTACAAGACTTAAGATGGGCAAGATTCTTGTAAAACTAATATTGTTAATTTGGGCCTTCAGTTCCATTGCCAGAGCCTCGATGGGAGGGTTAACAATTTTACCAAAGTTGAATGTAATTAACCATTGTTTACTTTCAAAATTATCTTTAGTGTCTAAGTGTTACCGACGATGGGCCGTGCAAAACTTTACTAAAATTGTGAAAGTATTGGGGTTTAATCTAGCGAAATCCGATCATCCTTATCCGATGGGGCTTCAGCGATAACCATTTCACTAATAAACCCACAATTGGGGCCCGTAGGTTTTAAAATTAAATGATTAATTTAAAACCTTCACCCATTCAATATTTTAAAATTTAGAATTTTCAATTTCCAAGAATTTGTTCAATTTTGAGTAATAACTATAATTGATTGTGTTCAACCCATAAATTATTAGGTATCTAAAATCTAGTCATGATTGGCAGAGTGTGCTTCTCATGACCATTTTAAATAACTCATAAATTACTCTAAAAAATACAATTCTCTTAGGAAATTTCCTAGATTATTTGTCTAGTATTTTAATTCCACAATTAATTAATCCAATTATTATTCTAGATTTTAATTTAAAATCATAATAATTGATAATCAGTTTAGTGGATAACCTAAATAATCTCGCATAATAACCATCATCCTAGTCTATTCAAGACATAATAGGTACTATGTTGTTATGGCATGTGATTATGCAACAATATGACATCTTCCTATTCTATATGGCATGTTATTTCAAACATCATATTAATCGCTCATATAATTCATACAATTCAATAAAGAAAATCATTAATAATTAAAAGAATAAATAAATAAATAAATTTAATCCATGGCTTTCTTATTTAAAATAAAAATAAAAATTACAACTTTAGAATTCCTCTTTAGTAACTGTCTCAAGCCTCTTTAAGGTATTCATGGGCCCAAAAGCCCAAAGACCTACTCCTTGGCTAGAAACTCTAGAACACAAAAGAGGAACCCTAGCCTTCACTTCTGCCACGCCGTCAGCCGAAGTCATCTCAGCACGAAACTCCAGGGGAACGACCGCCACTGAGAGACGACCACACGGACGCCGGAACCACCCAGAAAGCGTGTCCCACGCGCTCTCACGCGCGGCTTCTTTGCAGGCGCGTGAATCCCACTCTCAGCCGCTTGTGGCGGCGCGTGGAGGCTCTTCTGGAGTCGGTCCACCTACCATTTTGTTCGTCTTTCCGTCCTCTTTCCAATGACATATGGTTCGTCCAAATCGGAGGTCAAGAGGTCCACGAAAAGTGTCCGACAGTGTTGAATGCTCATCTTCTTGCAGTTTCTTGATCTCCAAATTTTACAGAAATTCGAAAAATACATAGAAATTCCAAAAGAAAATAAAAAAAAAACAGTAAGGAGGAAACCTAATCATATGGGATTAGCCTCCTTGTTACAAATCAAGAAATACACGAGAGAAAGTCTAACCATGGATTAAAGCGATTAACTGATTATTAGCTAATATCAAAATGTGAATTATAAACGAATAGTTTCCATGAGATAAATAACAAATATAGAAAGAGATGCCATATTTTTTCAAAAAAAAAAATTGAAAAATTAATCACATGAAAAGAAAATCAAAACTGGTTCTTTTCCTCATTGCGACGCGGCTCTGATGCCACTTGTAGGAAATTCACCAGAAACGCGGAAGCGAATCGTACCGACACGATGTAGGAAAAGTTTAACCCTCATCGTTTTGATTACTTGGAAAGATGCAGCGATCTGTCCAGACTATCTCTCGAGGGGGATAGGATGATTGTGTGGACAACCGTTCAGATGATGAACGTCTGCCTCTAGGGTTTGTTTCTGATGAAAGCCTCCTGTTTTTGTCTGCCCTTCACAAGGAGGAGAAAGTAGGTTTATATACTACTACATCCAAGACCTAACCCTAATCCACATGGGCCATATGGTTCTTGGGCTTGTAGTCTTACTAAAGCCTTATTGGGCTTAAGTGACTAAAGAGCACATTAACCCAACAAAAATTTATGTCAGCTTGGTTCCAAAAAGAACAAACAAACACAGCTTAGTGAGATTGTGATTATCCCTTTGTCGAAATACTTTTTTCCTTGAAAAAACAAAATAATAGTAATAATAAAAAAGAGAGTATAGAAAGAAGGAAAATGGTATTCATTTTCACTTTAAGCGTAATAATAGCATACACATTTTTAATTAGTATTAAATATTATTATTCGTTTGAAAATGAAATGCATGGGTGGCACATTGGATTAATTTAAGGGATAATTTCATGTAGCCCTAAGATACGGCTTAATTTAAATTAACCCCAAAAAATTCCGAAACTTCACTGCACCATCTTAAGTTAAAATGAAGTTAAGTTTTGTGAGTGAAAAATAATGATACCCTTCTTTTATTTTTTTAGAAGTACATTTACAAGACAAATAATAATATTTACAAGATAAAAAAAAAAGGCATGCATTCAAAAGAACTAAAGAATAAAAAAAAAAAAATTTGGTCATTTATAAGGCAAATATATAAATTCGCAAGACAAATATAGGCATTTACAAGAAAAATAAAGGGTTTTGAAATAACTTGGGGAATTAAAAAAAAATTGTCACTTACAAGACAAATATAAAAATTCATAAGATAAATATTGACTATTACAATATAAATAAGACAAATCACAAGACAAAGACAAATAAAGTAAGAATATTAGTATCTTTTTAGCAACAAAACTTAACTTAATCATCCATGGCTCAAATTTTAGAATTTTTTAAGAGTTGGCTGAAATTAAGTCACATCCTAATAATTGAGATTCTCCCTTAATTTAATCCTCTAGCACACTGAGTCATCATTAGAACCAGGAATATTAACATCTTTTTATTTTTTTATTTGGACAAAGGATACTTATATTAAAACTTCAAACTATTACAAACCAACATAAAAGCATGGAAACAACAAGAAAGATAAACAACATCAAAAGAACAACCAAGTCTAAGAATTACAAACAGAAACGAATACACACAAATAAACCAAACTACAAATAATCGCCACTTAATGAGTGAGTGGAGGAAGGGCTAGAGCCGGGAAATCGAGCCGGCCCGTTTAAGCCCTGGCCCTGGAGGGCTCGGGCTTGAAAAATAGGGTAGAAATTTGAAATTGGCCCTGCAGGGCCGGCCCTGTAGGGCCTCGGGCTTAATCGGGCCAGCCTGCAGGGCCTCGGGCCGGCCCTGCAGGCCCGTTTAACTGTAGCTTTAAAAAAAATTACTTAGACTTCCACTTAATAAATGTGTTTATTTGTAATTACTTAAATTTTTTTAGTTTAAACTATAACCCTTTTTTTATGTTTATTATTATTCTGTATTAAAACACATAATTAGTTATTATAAATTTTAAGGAAGGGATGTTTTTATATTAAATAAACACATACTTTGGTATTACAATATTATAGAAGTAATAAATTATAAATATATTTTGTGTAAAATAAGTATAATTATTTTTATCTGTCAGTAAAATCATGCATGAACCGAAGGAATTTGCAGACACACACAAAATTACGAGAGGGAAAGGCATTTTGTCATGGACATACATAAAGTAATATCTTTGTTTAATATTTTTTGAAAAAAAAGGAAAAAACATATTCTTTGTGTTTATTTTTTTTTTTACTACAAATTAATGAATGTGTTTATTTGTTAAATGATTTTAATTGTTTAGATATTAATGTTGATGACATTTATTTGATAGATTAGAACTTTAATGGTTGCAATTTACTTATTATATTTCTTTGAAAAAAATTGAAGGAAAGATAGTTAAAATTTGGAATAGTAATTTTCAGGCCCTGTAGGGCCGGCCCTGGCCCTGGTACTATCGGGCCGGGCTTTGAAAAACAGATTTTTCCTTACTCCAGGCCCTGTAGGGCCGGCCCTGTTAGGCCCTGACCCTGTCGGGCCGGGCCGGCCCTGATTCCCAGCTCTAGGAAGGGCCATCAAGAGGAACAGAATTCGCCCTCTGGGAGTCCAAGGCTAGAAGAGACAGCAAAGAAGGTGTTGGTTGAAAAACTCACCCGATCGGGCACACCCCTTTATAAGCATCTGCTGCAATAAGGTCAGCGGCACGGTTACCCCCCCCCCCTTGGAGTAAAGGATAGAGAGAACCCAACCTTGGTCACCAAAAGACGAATAATATCAAAAATAATGCTCATACTCCTCCACTCAGTCATATCCGGAAATTTAGCATTAACACATTTAAGAAGAGAGAGACAGTCGGTTTCAAAAACAACATTATCATGTCCAAGATCAACAGCGAGCATCAGAGCCCTCTTCAGAGCTAAGGCTTCAGTCATAAAAGTAGAGATGGATTTCACTTTATTCACAAAACCCCATTTGAAATCACCAAAATGATCCCTACAGATAACCCCGATAGCAGCTCCAGTCTTATTAGCCGAAAAGGCCCCATCACAATTATATTTAAGCTTGCCAACAGAAGGACGGGACCAGACAACTAGCCGAGGAGGACCAACACTTTTACCCTCCGGAATTCTGTGCCTTTTATCGCAGGTCACCCAGAAGTTAAAATTGTTTTTCCTCGCACATTCAATGACATCAACCGGGTCAAGAACATAATGATTAAACACCATATTATTTCGTTGTTTCCAAATAAACCATAAAATCCAACAAATTAGTGAAAAGTTTTGTTTACTCAAGGAAGTCATACATGTGAGATGAATCCACCAAGCATTGAAGTTCAATACGCTAGCAACGTCAACCTTTGCTCCAAGAGAACACCTAAACCAGACACACCTAGTCCACGGGCAATGAAAAAACAAATGCTCCACCGTCTCAACAGCATCAGAACACACTGGGTAGAGGTCACTTTGAGAACTCCTTCTACGATATAGGGCAGCATTGGTAGCAATAGCATTATTTAAGATCCTCCAGACAAATTGTTGGACTCTCGGGATAACCTGGATCTTCCAAAGGGACTTCCAACAGGCTGAGGTGAGAACAACAGAAGACCCAGCCTTGTTGACCACAGAAAGCATGTTCCCTTTACTATGATGATACCCCCCTTCACAGAATACACTCCATTCTTAGCACTAGTCTACACCAGCTTATCAGCCAACCCATTAGATGGGATATCAATGTCAAGTATAGCACTCTTGATTTCCAGTGAGATATACTGATCGATGGGGGTAAGGTCTCATTGTCCATTGACAATAAGGTCACAAACTTTGCCCTCTGCAATAATAGGATCATTTTGGTTAGTGGGTTTCTTCGGGAAAACGACATGAGGAACCCATTTATCATCCCAGATACTAATGTCAGCACCATCTCCAACATCCCAACACAGGTCCTGTGCCAGAAAATCCCTACCTTCCAAAATGCTAGACCAGCACCACGAAGCTTTATATCCTTTGCCTGCCTTCATATATGAAACCATCATTGGGAAAATACACACTCTTCAGGACCCTAGCCCACAGATCATTGGGACTCGTCAGCAATCTCCATGCAGTTTTAGCCAGAAGAACATCATTCATGATAGATAATTCTCGAAAACTCATCCCCCAGAACTCTTGGTATTTGTCAAGGACCCCAGGCTTTCCAACGTTTTGAACTAATCTTTAATATAGTCATTCACATCTTTTTATGAACATTACTCTCTCCAGTTCTTTTTATAAGATTTTTTTTGAACTAGTCTTTAATGTAGGCAAAAAAAAATTGTCTTAAAATTTAAATTACTTTTTCCTTTTTTTATCCTTATTAAATATATATATATTCATATTAATTATTTCCCACCCACCACTAATTTTCTTTCATTTAATCATTTGTTACTCATTCTCTCTCCTATTCTCTTTTCATAAATTGAGGGCATATATAAAAGAAATATGACATTTTAGACACATTTATTTTATTAATTAATCTTAACCATTAGTTCGTTTTATATAATAAAAAAATTACTTATAAAAAAGAGTGGAGGGGGCAATTGTTTTTTGGAGGCTGGGGGCAGACATTGTTGAAAATTAAATAAGGAGGTTTTTGTCTTTTTCTAAGTGATTAAGTTTGTTTAATACCATAAAAATTAATTACTAATACAGGATTAATTAGGAAAACTGAACTTTGGACATGCATGCATCACAGTGTTGGAGTTAGTAGTATAGAAACTCCTCTTCTTGAGATACGTGCAAACTGCTTCATACTCCTCTGATCTCTGTTATATCTATTTATTTGTTTTTTATGCATATTCCAGGCCAGCCTAGAATAAAACGTGTGCGCAATATGTAAGAAATCTTCTCTTCTATTATTATTATTATTTTGCCAGGCTTATATTGGAGTAATTTATAAACAATGTTCTGCACAATTATATATTATTTTATTATCAGCATAAATGCTTCTTGGGGAAAAAGTTACTCGTATATGTTTTCTTCTCTATTTTCTTGTTGAGTATGTCATCTCATCTCCGTACGTATTTTGAGGGACAATAATATAACACACTCCGAATTAAGAAAACAGGACTTTTAACCTAAAATGCAAGTATAAGTTTAAAAAACACTTAGAGATGCTTAACATGCAAGCGATCTCTTGACTAATCACATGTACTTGTTTGAATTAGCGGTGGAATTAAAACTACTTTTATAATGTGATTTACGATGTACGAAGTAAGTATGTGAGAAAGGTTTTGTCTCAAATTGCTTTTCTAATTTAATTGCTTATTATTCTTGTCAATTAAAACCTATACATCATCATGTAATAATCTCTCTGGTCTTAATTATTAGACCAAGTTGACTTTTTTGGAGAAATTAATAAAGCTGATTAAATTACTTTAGAGTATTTTTATTTTTTCTTCAAACTAATTAGTTTGATTAATAAACTAATATATAATCTAATGATATATAATATATGATATAATTAAATAATTTATTTAATTTCTTTGATCTCTTAAAAATTAAAAGTCAACTCGAACTTATAATTGGAGCCACGTAGTTCAACTTCCAATAAATGCTTCTCTTGAGACTTTTTGAAGAGTGAAATTGTGAATTTAAACCTTCTTTAGGGATTATAATAGGTGCGGATAAGTTAGGGAACATTACACTTTTTTCAACGTATATTAGAATTTAGAATAAAAAAATTAACACTTTAATTTGAAATAGTATGTTCCTTTTATTTCTTAATATAAAAAAACAAACGATGCATTTTAGCATTTCCGAATTAATTAATTAATTCATGGGATGTGTTCATTTAATTTTGAATGCTCCAAAGTCACATCTAATAAAGACATGTAACGGTATGATCCCCCTTTGCTTTCAAAGTAAATAAAGAGTATAAATTATCTTTCTTTTTTTAAAGAAAAGAAAAAGATGGAATAAACAATGAAAGTGAAACGATCCATATAACTTTTATTGTCAGTAATCTTTTTGAGCATTTTATGAAATCATTTTTCAAACATTAGCTTATAAACCTATTCACAACATCAAATTGAGACAATTCTTTTTAATTTTTAAATAAAAAAATTATTACAAGCTCAAAATATAAGTCCATAGGAAAAAATTGAGACAAGATCCCATTCAATTTATTGAAGTGCCTTATAGTATGATAAATTAGTTAACTACCATTTTTTTATTACGTACGATGAATTATCTGAAGTGAAGTGTGTTATATTACTAATTGGAGGGAGTATACATTTTTTGGGGTGTACGTATTAATCAAGACACTCTTAAAAATGAAAACTTTTGTTTATTTGATTAACCTCCTCATTTTATTTAAAGAGATCGAGGTTGTGAAAGATAACATCTTAGACATGTTGTAATATATTTCTTGAGATAATGGTTTCCGGTATTTATTCTATAAAAACGAAGTTTTGAAATTTTAACTAGTGTTTTTCATTTTTTAACCACATTAGTTACAAGTCAGGTTTCTTTAATAATATATTTTCTTATAATCTCTAAATCATGTTGATTTAATCAATCTAAAATGTCACATCATCAAGTTATACTCTTTAATTTTTTCTTTCATCTTTCTAATCAACGGCCTAGATGAATGCATAAGAAAATAGAGAATGAGAGGATCTCTTCATTATTAGTTATGTATTACCATGGTTTGTGAACTCGGACCAGACCGTTTGGACCAAAAACCGGTCAGAAAGCCGTCCGGTTTATGGGACAAACGGGTTGACTCGATGACTCCGAGTCAACTTAGTCAACTCGGCCGGTTGGGTCGTGAGTTGGGGGTCTCAAGAATCAGGGAAAGTTTGGTCGGAGGAATGAAGGGATCAATAGAAGAAGAAGGAGGATGAATGACAGAAATTGGGAGAAGAAGAAGGATGAACGACGGAAAGCGACGGGAATCTTGAGAGCACCGGTGAGTCACACGAAAGGGCAAGGACCCATGGAGGCAAGGAAACACAATGAAGAAGGAAGGTCAGGGAAGATGGAGATAAGGGATCCAGTGGAGCAGAAGTTCACAGGCAAAGAAGGAAGGTGAAAGAGGGAGAATAGCTTCATTGAATATTGAAATTTGAGAGAGTGAGGATTCATAAAACGAGGTAGGGACATTGGAGAGGGATAGAGCTAAAGCCTATGGTTTGAAAAAGCATCCACCTAAACCTATGATAATATAGTCTAATAGATTAATGATGTCATATTAGTAGGTTAGTACAAGTGCTACAGAAGGAGTTGGCAAAGGACTCAATTCTTCTAAAAGTCGGACGATGAGAAATGTCATTTATTTTTATAAATAATTTATTTATAAAATAATTTATTTATTAAACAAGTACCCATATAATCACATCACATCACATTCTCTCACATTTTAATTATAAAATATTTTTTTATCATTAAAATATGAATAATATTTTATCTGTTTTAATTAAATAATTTTTTAAGAGTAGATACCCTTTCTGGTCCCTGACAAAAAACACGGACCCCATTTTGGTCCCTGACAAAAAAATCAACCTTTATTTGTCCTTTTTATGGGACTAAAAAGAACCTTTTGGAAATTTGTGAGGGATCAAAATGTTTACCAATCAACATTTATTCGTCTTTTTTATGGATTAAAAAAGATTTTTTTTTGTCAGAGACCAAAATGGGGTCCATGTTTTTTGTTAGGGACTAGAAAGAATATTTACTCTTTTCTAATTATTACCGGTCTGACTCCAGTTTGATTTCGGTCTGACCCACTGACCCTTAACCTAATATTCCCAATTCAGTGACCGATCCGAATTTCAGAACCTTACGTATCATACTATATTACTGCTTCTTTTCTTTATTCATTCTCTCTCATTCACTTTTTCTCTCCATAAATAAAAAAATACACATTTATTACATTTAATCAAATTTTAACCAATTTTTTAATTTACACTAGTTATCTGTATATTTTACTTATAAACCACGTCTCCATATCTATTTTCATTCCTATCAAAATTAATCCTAGGTACCAAATGGGGCTTTAATGGTAATATGGAGAATGGCATTATGGAGATAATATGAAGAGAGCGGGGTATTTAGACAAGGAGGAGTGTAGAGAGAGGACGATGAGTAAGAGTGACAGAGTAGTACCTTGGCCCTGACTCTGACTGGGCAGAGAGTCTTCCTTTCAGTGTACTCCAAATCTTCTCTTACCTGCCTTCCTAATTTATTTATGTATTTATTTTTATCATATGCAATTTACCACAACAGCTACTACTTACTAGTACTCTAATATTGAAAATTACCATGGAGGTACTCCAATTTTGCATGCTTCGTACAATACCTTTTCTCGAAAATTGAACTTCAATCAAACTAGTAAGATCTGAATTTCATATCCTCAACCTTAATTGGTAAGGATTTTTTTTTTCCTCTCATCATCCTTTTTCTCATTTTTGTTTTATCAGTCCATCTAGATCGTTCATTGAGAAGGAGAAAAAGATGTTAAAGCAATATTGTGATTGATTGAATAGATATGATTTAAAGATTATGAGAGATAACGATAAAAAGATTAGGAAAAAACTCAACCCTTTCCCCTAAGGATACGTCCACTTACAAACTATAAAGAAAAAAAAAAACTAAATGTACAATTTTCTTTAAAAATACGAGAAAATTACTACTCCTATAAGGTCCCACACAAGAGTTAAACACCAACAAGTTTAGAAATAACTTAGGAGTATGCATTGACACGTGGAGTGTACCACTCTAATCCTATTTATAAATCCAGTTTGACTAAATCTCACATACTAAGGAAAGTTAGGTATTTCAATAGGACCAAATTTTTTGGTCAAACTGGACTTATAAATAGGATCAGAGTGGTAGTAAATATAACATGTTTATACTCTTTATTTATTATTGTGACTTTTTACTTCTTAAATAATTTTTTTTTAGACCTCATAAAAATTCTTTCTAAAATAATTGTCACATTTTTTAAAATATGACTACATGATAAGGTTAGATTTCAGTATTGTCTACTATCTCTCAAGAAGACATTTTCTAAATTTATACATGCCCAAAAATCATGTTAAGCGGCAAATTTTCTTTTTAAAAAACATATTTGTATTAGGTGAAGAGATACCCATTTGGATAGCGGTGACATAAGTGACTTATTTACAATCAAATTTTTAACGGAAGATAGGATAAAATTATGATTGTAAATGTGATTTGAGTTCGAAATAACGGTGAAAGAAGTAACTTTTTTTTTTTCAAATGGGTTTTGTTTGGATGATTATTTGAAAAGTCAATTGAGTTTGACATGAATTTTATTAAATACTACATACATATCACACACACACACACACATATATATATGAAGGGTGTTTTAGTATTTTTGTTTTTGTATTTATTATATGAATTTTACCAAAACATCCATCATTAATTCCTCTAACTCTTAAAACGACATAGTTTTGGAATGACTTGACCAAACCTTATTAAGTGACATGACAAACGATAAACATATATATATATATATATTAGTTGTATATATTATGATAATTGAACTTAAGAAATTAAATTTAAATTTGATAAAATAAAATAAATTATTATTAAAAAATTTAAAAACTCTAAAGTACTTAATTAAATATAACCTAATGGATAAATTAAAATGCGTACAAATGTATATTTAATAATATATTGCTTATTTGATCATCTATTCCTAACATTTTTATCCAGAAGCTCAAAAGAGTTACGCCATAAGATGAAAAAAATGACTTCTATCAAAAATCACTTTTTTATATAAGTCCATATGAGACCACTGCTATTCTAAACGGTTCATTTTTCTCCATTGGCCTTAAATCATCGTGCGTTAGCCTTTTTTCCTCTCGTGATCAAAATGACTTTTCATGTTGTTAAAATGATTTTTTCCTGTTGTTAAAATTTCTTTATGAAAATATTATTATCAAAATGACTTTTTATGTTGCTAAAAAATTTTCAGGTGTCTAAAATTCTACGCGTCGGAGAAAAAACTCGAAAAAAAAATTACAATAGAAAAAACCATTTTAACTACGGGACTTTTTTTAAGTGGAATTCCGTAATTAATATCAAAAAAAAAAAGTTTAAAGAATTTTTTGATAGAGAATTTGAGGTTAATATTTTTTCTCTTTCTTAAGTTTCACTTATATTTTCCCAAAATTTAATGTACAGTATAGTTCACTGTGGCTCAAACCTGTTGTGTACCTTTCATTGAAGCGTGTGCTTCACTTGTATGTTCAGCACTTAATTTGCGTCAATTTGGTGGTCCTTGTGCTTGTTGTGTTTTGGAATCTACAGTCCCATCTGCTTTATTACTTCTTTCATTCTGTGCCATGGTGGTTTCCAGATGATACAGAAAACTTCACAATACGGATTGCAGGAAAAAAATAATGGTGACAAGATGTTTTTCACTCTTTATCTCTTCCATTTCAGCAATTTCTTCCTTCAAATCTTTTATCGTAGGTCTTCGTTTTCTTGCGTTTTTTGGCTCATCAATGATTGACTCTGAAACATATCAATTATTCATTTCCAGTTCGGTTCTCTGTTATTCAATTTGTGGTTGGCATTTCCCGGTTCTTCGCTGGAAAATGCTAACGTGCTGATCATAATAGATTAATTATTATAGCCGGGAAAAAGTAGTATATTATTATATATATTCTCTCTTTTTCTTTGATTTGTATTCAACTGTCTCTGATGAATGGCAGACAAGAAAGAAAAAGAAAGGTTTGGATCTTACTCCGTCGCCTTTTCTTTTCTTGTTTTCTAGTCGCCAATGATGTTCTTGATCTTCCAAAGCAGCGAAATGGCGGCTGCAAGTGAATTTAATTATATGTTTGTTTATATATATTTGTCACATTTTTGTGGCGCATTTTTCTTCAGAGACACTACGCGTCATTTTGCTTTCTCTCTTCTTCTTTTTTTTAATCATATGATTTTGGACTGTGCAGGGATTAAACCTAATGGTTTAACGTTCATTGACCCGGAAAGCTAAAGCGACCTCTTCCTCTTGTCATATCGCTGATGATTTGATTGATTTCTGATGAATGTAGAAGATGTGTTGCGTTTTCGGTATCGGAATCTTCGGTAGAGATTTCCTTCAGTGTTATCGAATGTAGAGCCAAACTAGTTGGATCCAAATCACTCGCTGCTTTAACTTTTTGAAGCTCGTCCTTTTTCACACTAATTTGACTTGAGAATTTTGAAGGCACAAAAGCATTGCTAGTGGCGTAGACTGGGGAGTCATTCCTTTTGGTTTTGTACCGTTAAACAGTGCTTTGAATCTTCTTGAATTTCAGAGTTTTTGAAAAAATATATTGCAATATATAAGCTGAGCACTGTAGCGTCTTGCTTTCTGAGCCAAAAGGTTATCTTATTCTCCACGGATTTGAATCATTCGTCACTATTTGGACATGTACTGAGGGATCCCTGAGAGTAAAAGCAAGCTTCTAAGAAAATTGGGAGAGGTACTTGCCATTGAGGGGGAAAAGGTCCGAAATTAGTTAAAAGGGTGGTATCAATGGTTGTTCTGTTCCTTATTCCTGAATGTGAATGTTAGCGAGTTGGTGGTGGTAATATAAAACGTGTTCTTCAGTTTCTTCGTATTGTTTGACTTTTGAGCATATATATAAGAACGAGCATACGGGTTTTGATGGTTACTGGGACTTGAGATTTACTCTCGTGGAGTTGGGCGGTTGTTTTGGAATCAGCAATGCCGATGAGTCGTGAACAAGAGAAGCGAGCGAAGCAGGAAAAAGGCTCTGAAGCTGCTGAGAAGGTTATTGTTGCCGTTAAGGCTTCAAAGGAAATTCCGAAGACTGCTCTGGTTTGGTCTTTGACTCATGTTGTTCAACCTGGGGATTGCATTACACTACTAGTAGTCGTTCCTTCACAAAGTTCAGGTAATCTCTCTTTGGCCTTCTTCTTTTTTCTTTTCATTCATTCATTTATTTTTTTGTATAATTCAGAAATGATTTGTTTCTCCTCCTCCTCCTCTTTTATCTTTGTTGGTTCTTTCAGATTAAGCATTGTAACGCTTATTGAAGGTATTTAAACCCATATGTTCTCTAGTCTGCAGAATATGTAACTGACAATTACTCCACAACTATTCAGGTAGAAGATTATGGGGTTTTCCGTTATTTGCTGGTGACTGTGCCAGTGGCCACAAGAAGTCTGCTTCAGGAACAACCTCAGAGCAGAAGTGTGATATTATCACCGATTCTTGTTCCCAGATGATCCTTCAGCTGCATGACGTCTATGACCCAAATAAGGTTAGTACTCGTGTATAGCCTTAATATTAGAAGGGCTAACGCATAATTACACATTGATTATTGATGTTGTATCCTTGTTCCAATCGTTTTCGACAGATAAACGTCAAGATTAAAATTGTTTCTGGATCACCTTGTGGAACAGTGTCTGCAGAGGCCAAGAAAGCCCATGCCAGTTGGGTCGTATTAGACAAGTAATAGTCTATCTTATATTTTTAACACAGAAAGGCATGTTAGTTTAACTATGAAACTTCGATGATGAAATCTTAGTTTCTGGTTTCCTAATTTGTTGATCTGTGATTATAATTGCTTTTGTATTGTTGTTATTTTGGTGTTGCTTCCCTTCCAGGCATCTCAAAAATGAAGAAAAACGGTGCATGGAAGAGCTACAATGCAACATTGTAGTTATGAAGCATTCCCAACCAAAAGTACTCCGCTTGAATTTGGTTGGCTCGCGCAAAAAGGATTCTGAAGAAGCAGGCCAAGTACCTTCTGGGAAAGATGAGATGCATGGAAAGCAAACCAAAAAGAAGAATGATTGCTTGAATTCCATTAAAGGACCAGTAGTCACTCCAATTAGCAGCCCAGAGTTGGGGACACCGTTCACAGCAACTGAAGCAGGTACTTCATCAGTTTCAAGCTCTGATTTAGGAACATCACCATATTTCATCCCAGAGACAAATGGTGAGTTGAAGAAAGAGGAAACAATCAAGGAAAATCAAAAACTTTATAATACTAATTCAGACACAGAGAGTGAAAATCTGTCCACATCCTCAGTAAGTCTGAGATTCCAGCCATGGATCACAGAATTACTTCGACATCAACAATCATCACAGCCCACAGAAGAAGAACCAGAGAGAACATATGTTAAGCCTCATACATCTACAACCAGAGCTTTACTAGAAAAGTTCTCAAAGCTTGACAGAGAAGCTGGAATTGATATGTCAACCAGATGGAACGAGTTGGATTTCAGTGGAAATATGAGAGAGACAATATCATTATCCAGAAATGCCCCTCCTGGACCCCCTCCATTATGCTCAATTTGTCAACACAAGGCACCTGTTTTTGGAAAACCTCCAAAGTGGTTCAGCTATGCTGAGTTGGAGCTTGCAACTGGCGGATTTTCTCAAGCCAATTTCTTGGCAGAAGGAGGATTTGGATCTGTACATAGAGGGGTTCTTCCTGATGGACAAGTCATTGCCGTCAAGCAACATAAATTGGCCAGTTCTCAGGGTGATCTTGAATTTTGCTCAGAGGTTGAAGTCCTAAGCTGTGCTCAGCATCGAAATGTTGTGATGCTAATTGGGTTCTGTATAGAAGATAAGAGAAGGCTTCTGGTTTATGAGTATATATGCAATGGATCACTAGATTCTCATTTATATGGTAAGTTCTTATGCTTATGCACTAAATGCTGTCTTGACTGAATTATACTCTTGGCAATTGACGTGCAATGTTAATATAGTCCATGAAATGCTTAATTTTTGTATATTTGTCCAATTTCAATGCATGATTGTAACTTGAAAATTGTGCTTTTTTTGTTCTTGAAATTATTCAATCCATAAGCCTTGTTATGCCTTGGATGAAGTAGGAATAGGATTTTTCTTGTTCTTAAAATATACAATAATGCTGAATACGTAAATATGATGATCTTTTTAGGCTGAACGCAAAAGTCATAAAATCCTCGTCTTGTTATTTCAGGGCGACAGCAAAAGCCATTAGAATGGTCAGCAAGGCAGAAAATTGCAGCTGGAGCTGCCCGAGGGTTGCGATACCTCCATGAAGAGTGCAGAGTTGGTTGCATCATCCACCGTGATATGCGGCCAAACAACATCCTCATCACCCATGATTTTGAACCACTGGTAGAGTATATATTACCTCCATGTACATGTTAGTCTTGTATTTTACAAAAGGATGTCATCATAACCAGTCTTTTCATCCCTACCTAAAGTTCTTTTTCTTGCAAATCTTCATTATTAGATAGTTTTAGAATCTTAAATACGTTAAGTCACTGTAGAACAAATAGCATGGGATTTCAGTGTTTCTTATACATTGTGTGCCTTGATATATAAATCCAAACATGATTGTTTTGTGATGAATTCTAATAGGTTGGTGATTTTGGACTGGCGAGGTGGCAGCCTGATGGAGATACAGGTGTTGAAACTAGAGTGATTGGAACATTTGGGTAAGTGTTTCTTTAATATGCTTAATTAATTTGACGTTCTTGTCTCTGCGATATAAGCATTCAAGCTTTATTTTGTCGATGTAGGTATTTGGCTCCAGAATATGCTCAAAGTGGACAAATTACTGAAAAAGCTGATGTTTATTCCTTTGGAGTGGTATTAGTGGAACTTGTTACAGGACGAAAAGCTGTGGATCTAACTCGACCCAGGGGACAGCAGTGTCTCACAGAGTGGGTAGGTTAAAGGATATTAAGAGATATCGTAATATTATAACCTCTTAAATGTTTTATATGGACATCAAGCAAGACCAAGTAATTCTGAACAATCGGATGTTAAACAGGCACGGCCACTGTTGGAAGAATGTGCCATAGAGGAACTGATTGATCCAAGGCTGGAAAATTGCTATTCAAGACAGGAGGTCAATTGCATGCTGCATGCCGCATCATTATGCATTCGCCGAGATCCTCATTCCAGACCGCGCATGTCACAGGTGGAGATTTTTTTTTTTTACTAGATCTATTGTCGGACTAGGATTAAAAAAGTTACGTTTACATATCATTTAGAAGAATATAATCCAACAGTTGGAGGATCATTATTTAGAGTCAACAGGACAAGAATGAAAATAACCTATCCAAAAAGGTTGGTAAATAACACCTTGTATATGCAGTCCAACGTCTCTCAACTGATATAATCATTATCCCAAAATCAGGAAACACTCGTGTGGTGGTGATATTTTGATATCTTGAAAGCCTAAAATGTTTTGTTGTTTTGGACATGTTGCTCTACTATGATATGTCTTGCACCATCTTCATTTTCTTGTCCTAACCACACTAACATACCTTTGCTTCGTTGCTTTAGGTTCTCCGAATACTGGAAGGAGACATGATGATGGAAACAAATTATATTTCACATTCCGGCTACGATGTGGGAAATCGGAGCGGCCGAATCTGGGCAGGGCAGCACCATTACAGTGGTCCCTTGTTAGAAGAAGACTCGTCGGAATCGTTCAGTGGGAAGTTGTCCCTTGAGAAATACAGGACCTCCTCCCATTGGAAAAGGGACAAGTTTACAAGGACTACACGTGAAGATATGTGAAGTGGTTCCCCTTCTTCTCACATTGAGGGTGGTCTATCTATCTCAATAGGCCCTTCTCTTTTGTAGCTATCTTAATGTTTCTATGGATTGCCATCTATTTTTTGCATCCGTATAGTAGAGAAAATTAAAGTAATATAGATATATAAAGCTTTTTTGCCTTTTTCGTAATTCTTTCATGAAATTTAATTTGCGCCTAAATGGCCTTGATCAGACCGGCAGACTCTTGAAAGCTACTCATGGTCTTGAAATGTCCAAATAGCTTCCTGTAATGAGCTTCATCTCTGCGTGTGTGTGTGTCTGTGGAGTCAATGTATGTGGATGCAGGTACTGAGAAGAAAACCAAACTGGAGCTGGGACATATCATCTGAATTAGCAGACAAAGAGACAATGATAGTATGGAAATCACAGCTATCCGTGAGCTTCATAATGGAAGAGGGTAAAAATCCAGAGATGTCACTTTTGGAGGTTCCTCTTTTGAAACATGTAATAAAACAAAACAATCTTAGTTGGCTGATGATGACTAGCCTGAGAGGGTTTCAAAGTTAGTGGGGAGGGATTAAGAGCCATGTCAATTCTGTTTTGTTTCTGTGCCTTAAACCAGTGCATGCTCTAAGGAACCGACCCTACATGTACAGGGCATCTTGCAGTACTTGTATTTATTGTTTAGTTTTACTACTTATAACAGATGAACATCGACAAAAACTTTGCGAAAATGGATATATCTGAACCTCCAACTCTCCAATATTATCTCTTGATCTTTTTGGGGTTAAAAATTCAAAATAAAAATTTTCTATCCTTCTAAGTAAATTTTGTCTCTCAACATCCAAGGCTTGCCTTGAACGGCCAATTGTCTTATGCTGGATTTTGAATTTATGCTCTTAGTAAGAATCATTTGGAATATAGTATAAAATAATAAAACAAAGGGAAAATAGCTAAGAAAATCCCCCATCAAAATATTTATTGTCCAAAGGTACCTGAATTTGTTTAACGTCCATGGCTGTTAAGCGAATGGAAATCTCTTTTTAATTATGTGCAACATATCTTCATCTATATGCAAATATCTTCTGTTTTACTTATATAATAGGATATGCACCACATATCTTTAGTTTTGTACGACCAATATTCGATTATATGCAAAAATCTTATATTTTGTCTTTTAAATTGAAGACATTTGCACACAACTAAAGAAAGGTTGTATTTGCTGAAGATGAGTTGCACCTGCTCAAAGACCTTGAACAAATTTCAATTACCTTAGAGCAATAAATATTTCAATGGGGATTATCAACAAGTTTCCCAAAAACAAAATAATATTTGATCGTGTCCTTAAATTACAAATACAAACTTATTATTTAAACTACAATTTAATTAATATTGTATAATTTTTATAAAAATGGTATGGTTCTCGAAAGTTATCAATGGAATTAATTATGACATTTTTTTTTCAAATGATAAAATTAATTCAATTATTAAAGATTTATTCTAAAATCAGCTTCTCCTCTTGTTGGGATAAGGCTCCTGGCTCCCTACATCTATCGCTCTTTGAAACCCACCTCCATCAGTGTACATCTAACTATTTATGTGATTTTTGAGATGTGAGACTTACTATAGCCTTACAACTTTTTATTACCCAAAAAGAATGTCATCATTGATTTTACAGAATGTCAATGATTTGGATTCTTACTAACTTATTGCCACAAATATATTTCGTAAAATATAAAACTCAAAAGAATAGATTTACAACGGTACTTTTAAAAAATTCAATTAAAATTTATACCAAAAAATGTGCCCACAACTATATTTGAAAATTGTATTACGAAAACATCTATAGCAATACATTTTAAAGTCTTTGAACTCATTCTTGAGAACCAACCCATCAAGGAACACACTATGGATGCCCAATGGATAAGATGTTTCTTCATTAATCAATTGATCACAAATCTTTCTTCAGTAACATCCACCCCAAAAATATTTCAGACATGTACAATTTCTTCAAACTTTACACATCTCCGCTAAGAATCTCAATTATAAGAAACAAGATAGTGGACTCAATGATGAACTCTTCAACAAGCCATAATATTTTTTTAAAAAGATGAAAAAAGGATTGCTCCCTGTTCGCCTAACGCTTCCTCATTTTGGATCTAGCATATCTAGAAAGCAACAAACAGAGGAAGAAGAAATGAGGGAAGAGTCAAAAAGATATCAAATCTCAATAAAGCAAAATAAAAATTAATTGGAAATATTGGATTAGAAGATGATACTCTATGTGCATGCCGCCCCGGTCTGATGATGACAATGAACTTCCCTGAAGCTCCTGCATGGCCTTAGTAGCTTGCTCAGTTTCCTGGTCAAGGAAGGTAAGGTTCAGAAGATGATAATCTATAACACTACTAGTATTAGGGAAGAAATCATAGTCAATGGCAAAGGTTATAATTTATATTCCTTCATTTCATAAAGGTCAGCTTCTATTGTAAATCTAAGCTGGCCTTTATGAAAAAAATTCAGAGACAAACCAAACAAACACAAGTTATTATATAGTGAACATTTTAAAGATGGAGGGCAATATTTTCACATAGCTAAGTACCACAAGTCTGCAAGTGCTTTGTGGTACTTAGCTATGTGAACATAAAGCATAGATTACCTATTTTGTATGAGAGACCATATTCTTGAATCCTAATTAATAGTAATCAGTTATTTAGGTCAGTTGAGAAAATACAAGAAGAAATTAAGTATCCAGATTCCAGACCTATTTTTTCTGTCAAACTGAAACTGGCAAAATAATTAGATTTACTTTTCCATAAATATATTCTAAACTGATGTCATGACTCAACTTCAGAGAACATTGTCATTATTAATGTTATGTTATACCATCAGCTCCAACTTAAAGTAGAGAATCACGCAGGTCATCTCCGTCCCAAATGAAAATGTTTATGTTACTTACTGCCTCTCCTTCATAAGAACATATAATATTACAAAATAGCCTACTAAATAAAAATTCCAATATTTTCCTGAAAGTACTAATAGTTACCGCGAAATCAGCAAAAGCAACTGGCATTCCTCCTCTAGAACGCATTTTGACCATGCTGAATCCAGGATACCTGGAACATTGGATGGATAGCATTGAGTTTTTTAATAACAAATCAAGTAGATAAATGATGAACATTGCAGCAGGATCCAATAGATCCATTTTAATAACAAATACAAAGAAGTCTCCCCCTATTTAACAAACAAATAAGAGAGAAGCAGCATCTCACACAGAAAAAGCTTGCTTCAATTCAATTTCAGTGCAGTTTGGACCTAGATTTGCAATAAAAAGAGTGGAACAAACTCCTCCATGGGCACCCTTTTCTTGCTGCTCCTGTGGATCCGAAGTAAAAAAGATTTAGAAAGTCCTCCTCTAAGGAGAAACATCTTTTGCTAAACACAAATTTTCATCCGGTATATATTTATGTCTAGGCACAGAAAGTATGAATTCTCTCTGCTCATTTTACAGGTGCAGAGACATGGGATGTGTCCCACAAATCTATATTCGGTAAGCAAGTGAGATCCATTGTATCGCTGGTTTTCACTTACATTAACATTTGCAGCATCATCAGAATTAACTGCAGCCTCACCACTGCACACAAGTAGAGAAGATAAAAGATTTAGTGATCCGCTGCAAAATACTATATAGCCATCTTATCTATATGCTAATAAGCTGAGAAACAAAAAATTGGATTTTCTATGGTGAAAAATTCATCATTGATTGCACTCTCAACCTTTTCATTAATGTAACATCACCAAGTGGTTCTTCAGATTCACCATCACCTGCATAAGCAAGATTTGCAAAAATGTGAAGTTAGATGCAAGACCATCACCTACCCTAAATTTTAATTGAGAAAAATCATAAAGGAACATATTGAAGCTCTAGGTGGATTGCAAAACAGTCGTTCCATCAACTAGGAGCAAGCTAGATGATAGCCATTCAGAATGTAAGATATCTACTTTGCCATGAATTTATATATAATGCAGTTTTACCATCATCACTTGATGACGCCTGAACATCATCCTCCCCTTTAGATCTTTTGTCAATGACAGCATAGGGTCCAAGACCTGTGCAATGTACAAGTTGGATAACCATTGGGAAAAAGTAGTTAAAGAAGCTGACTTTCTCCATAATTCATAAATAAATAAATGTTCATAAAACAAGAGAAGTGGCAAAATTTTGAAACGAGCATGTATCTAGATGTGCATATTAGTTTGTTAAAACTGATTATTTCGGTCCTCTTCCAAAAACATATACCTGGTTTACGCTTTCTCCTTGAGTTTGACCTGGCAAGCTCGATATGAAGAACAGACCCAGCTTGAGGGTCAAATTTGATACCCTAATGATCATCAACAAACTAGGAAATTAGATGTCAGGACAAATTCCAAAAATTCTAAATTCATATCAATAAAAGTTAATCAGTTTTTCCAAGATCCTTTGCCACAGCACCAAATAAGTGAAATGAATTATAAACCCAAGGAGGCAATTAAACCTGCAGCAAAAGTGTGACCTTGACTGTGATTATTTTACCAGTCAAATTAGAGGCATTGGTAACAAGATAATTGCCCAAATATTATTGTATTCCAAGAAAGAATAGTACATGGCACTTTGAAGGAAGATAAGCAGCGCTTATATAAAATAAGTACTAACAAAAATTCGCTTTCTTTTGCACAATAAGTATATCAATAACTATCAGAGCTGCCTTTTTAGCATGGTAGTCACTTATCGGGCCGCTGCATTGACATGTGTCCCATCAATTCACGGTTTATGTATTTTGGTTAATCCAGACAAAATGGGCTAAAATTCCAATATGTTCAATCTAAAGACATGAACTGTAAAAGAAATACATAAATTCATAGAAATCAGCTTTTATTACCATTTGTAGTTGAGCTTTACATCCTAATGTCATGGTTTTTCAGGAAACCTTTGAAAAAAAAAAAAGAGGAAAAAGGTTTACAATAGATGCTTACATTTAATGCATGCAATGCCGCCATTGCTGATTGATGATTGAAAAAGGTAGCAAATGCAACAACCTGCGAATATTAATGAGCATCAAACAAAATATCCTCCAAAGAACAAAATTGTCACAAACAAAGGGCCATGTATAAGAAAACGACTGACACAGTTAGTAAGATGAACATGTCCATTTCATGTTTGATCATTAATACTTTACACACTCATAAATAGACTTCACTATAATGAAAAAACATGTACTTTGTTGAATCTTCTTGTGAAAATTCACTGTTTTGCTTCATCATGAGAGTTTTTTTGGCTTGTGTGCATACATGTGTATATGTATAGTCACTGTTAAGTTATATTCAGTTATCACAAGGAAAAAAATTACTAAAAAGTGAAGATGGAGAATTTGACAGATGTATATAAAATCAGCCACTTTTTAATGAAACTTAAATCAAGAAAACAATAGAACAAAACGTTAAAACTGAGCACTTGATCATAAGCCAAGCTCATAAATTAATTTCTCTATTCCACTCACACACGGCAAAACAATAAGAATAGTGAATTGAAGCATCAGTCCGTCATGTTTTTGGTAGAACAGAATGAGCAACAGTCCTATTTTCCTTCATCTTCTAGGTAAATGGAATCTCTATGAAGCATGGGCACTTTTAAGAGGACAAAAGGCTCACCAAGATATAAGTTTTTTATCTACTGGACAGAGAAGAAGCAATGTCAGCTCTACTTAGGCTAAACTGTGTCAATTTCAGGCAACTCAAAAGCTTGACGCAGAATTTTAGTTTCATTAACTCTTACTAAGGCGGCCTATGATCTCCAAAAATATCAAAATGAAGAAAGAAAACAAGAATTTTAGGTATATTGAACTTGCACGACAAAATACGAGCTTCCAAAATGTTCAGCTAAACGAAACAGGCCCTGCAAGCATCTAAGGAGAAAAAAAAAGACAGAGAACGAACCTGGTTGCCACGGCCAGTGTACTTGAGCTGACAAGAGTCGAAGCCGGGACGACGACGAAAGAGGTTATGAATCTCACGCGCCTTTACGTCCTCAGGGAGGCCTGATACGAACAGTGTGTTGATATGGCTCCGGTCACCTGGTTGGTGGAGATAATAGGAATCGAAATCTAACGGCTGCTGAGCCATTCACGAACTACACTGTTAGGGCTTTTGCCGAATTGAAAGGATCAAAATGAATGATATCGAGAATGGTCCGCGGCCGACAGCGGTGTCGATGTCAATCGCCGATGAAGCACGTTAATGCATAATTCGAGTGTCGACGAAGAAGTGACATCAGATGTCCCCAGAAGACTATCTCAGTGAAGAGAGCCAGAGAGGGCTCGACAAGGGGAAATACAGTTTGGTTAAATTACACATTTAACCACATGCTTTAATTGAATTTTAGTTAAGTCCCTCTATACCTCCCTCTCATCATCTCCTTCTTCGTTATAACCCCAGAATTTTAACACCAAGATCAAATCCTCAGGGCTCACGCTGGCAACAAAAAAACATTTCTCCAGGGCAATTAGGATGCCACCGTCAAGCTTGTATTTTAGTGAAGATTAATGCAGGTTTTACACTTTGTCCAAAAAAATAATAGATGTTACAAAATACAATTTTAAATTGGTCCATTATGTTTAAAAATAAGTATTAAGAGGCAATTTTTAATATGGTAAAATATTTTTTCAAGATCAGGAAGTATTTTTCCAATATCGGTTAGTATCCTAAAATATCTTTTTAGTACGAATCAGTATCTGAAATATTTATTTTAAAAAAAAGAGCCAAAGCTGCACAATATTTCAATCAAAATGACAAAGTTCTGTTCGCAGCAGCGAACCATAGCTTGCAGCGGATGCAAGCTAGATCTATTATTTTTTAGATTTCCTTTATTATTGATGTAAAATATGGATATTGATTGGATTTAGAAATAGTGATGACATCATTATCCTATATTATAATTTGTAGACCATTATTTCTGAATATTTTCTTATTTCCTTTATTTATATTTTTTTTTTCATATTAGATGTATTGAACAATTATATTAGTTCATGCCCCTTCTTCGTATTGATAATCTGCTTAATTATATAAGAACTTCATGCCCCCTCTCTTTACTGTTTTTTCTCATGAAGTGCTAACTATAGCATTTTGATTGGGGTTAACTTTCATTTTTTACATTACATTTTTTTTTGTTGATTTTGGTGATTCTTCCTTTTTATTTAAAGCATCTGATTTTTCATTTCTCAAGTCAAGAATAGAGCACATATGCATCTTCGAATTTGACCCAAATCAATTTTCATTAAAGATTCACATAATTGCATTTTAATTAACATATTGTATACACTTAGAATTTTTAATCAATATAACTTCAACCAAAAAAAGTGAAAAAAAATTGTAAAATCAAACTTAAGTAGGCATGTTCAAAAGGTAGATATCACACTATAGGAGTATAAAGTAATATACCATGAAAACACATAACACAATTAAAAGTAAAGCTATTTTAAAACCTAGACTGCTAAAATGATGCATTCAAAATCTCAAAGCAACACATGAGAACTCATTTTTCAATTTTTCAATTTTTATATTCTTGATGATTGTTTTGTTAGCCTTAAAGGTAGGGGTAGACATATCAGACAATCTTGCATCCCCACTATTAGCCAATGAAATGTCATCTCTATTCTTTCTCTTTGAAGGATTTGTTAAAGATCTTGACAACTGAATTATTATAAGGTTATCGTCATTTTGAATTTTTTCTATTGACATCAATGTGGTCAAGGAGCTTGAGGCATGTGCTTCTACTTCGGAGGGTTGGAAAAAAAGACCCAATGAATGAATGGAACGACAAATAGATGAATTAATAATTAAGCACTCAATCATAATATGTGTTACTATCAAATAAATCATTTTCTTACAATTAATTCTGAGTATATAAACCATTATAGAATGTCTCCCTCCTCAAAAAATTGCAAAACACCCAAACCAGTGGCGGACCTATAGTGGGGTCAATGTGGGCAAGTGCAGACACAAAATATATATAATTTGAAAGAAATTTTGTAACAATATGAATAGGTGGCACAGTTGGTAAATCCTATCACCCCCCATGCACAGGTCGATGGTTCGAGCCCACCCTTTCACTCTTTTTTTTTACCCCATTTCCAATACCCTCTCTCGTCATTTTCCCCTAAAATTTTCCCCCCAAATTTCCATCCTAAACCCGACGCTCTCCCTCGTCTTCTTGCATTCCCCCCCCCCCCCAAATGTCCATCCTAAACCCGACGCTCTCCCTCGTCTGCCATTCTTGCCCGCCAGTGCTTTCTTTTCTGATGCATTTTCTGAACTCTTGTAGCGAAGGATGTAGAACCAGCAAAATCTACAGTTGTTGGCCGGCCAATTTTACTTGCTTTGGAGGATGATGATGGAGCTCCATCGTTTTTGGAGAAAGCACTGAGGTTCGTGGAAGATCATGGTGAGTTTTATGTTTTTGTTTCTTTGAAGAATTCCTTTGTTACTGCAATATGATGACACATCATAAATGGCATTTGATGCTGAGTGCGCGGCTGTTCCTCCTCTAACGGATGTAAATATTTTTTTGGCAAGTGTTAACAGTGAGGATTGAGTCTTAGATTTTTCCTTTTGCAGAATACCTCCACTAGATGACACTTGAGAGTAGCCTGCTGATTAATGTGTTAATGCTTACTTTGGTAATTTGTTGCAAGGAATAGCTTCAACCTATTTGGCATATTTAATTCCCAATGTTACTTGTTAACAAAGAAAAGTGCAGTTAGAAGCACCTCATCAGTAAAAAGTGGTAGAAGCAACTACTAGCCCATATGGTGCCTTCATATGTCAGACACTTTAAATTTCAGCTGTGTCTATTAGTTTCTCTTTTTATGCTTGTGAGCCTTAAATGGGTTAGCAACACTTCATGCTTGTGACTTTTATCAGTAGATTGTGATGGGAAAACAAGATTTTCAACTGAATATCTTCTTGTTCTTGCTATGAAACTTTAGTATCAGTGTTGTTTTATTATTAGGGGTGAGGTGAGGGTAGGGGATTTTGCAGTAGATTTATGTCAGTTATTTGTACTGAGTTTTTAGGTCCCTTTTAACATTGTTTGCACATGACATAGGTTGTTTTTCATATGTATCTTCTGAAGATATAATGCAATACTTTTAAGGTGTGAAGAATCGAAGAATGCTTTTGTAATTGTTCTGATATAAAGGTTAGTTGACTCTTGATTATTATATTTCTATGTTAAGTTAAAGTTTTTTTTTTATTGTTTATATTCTTTTGTTTTTTAATGCGTTTAAAACTTTCCTTAAAAAAAATTTCCCCGAATCTCACCACTAATTATGTACCCACAAACCTAAAATCCTAGGTCCGCCACTGGCCCAAACTACTGGATATGTATTTGATGTTGTTCCACTTGACTCTAAGCTTAACAATAATTTCTCTTTCAACACAACGCTCTAATTGTTTTGGAAAATATTCCAAGCTCTCCTTTCTACATTTAAAGATAAATCTTAAGATAGTCAAGTATGGAGAAATATAGAAAAAATAAATTTAAATTTAAAAATTAAATACTACACAACAAATCAAAACAAAAAAGGAGGAAAAGAAAAGATTGAGGTAAGTGAAGCTGCTAACTTTTCATCAAAAGGTGACATCCTTTTAGTCATCATCCACTTCCTGAAAACCCAAGCAATGATAGCCGGAATATTCTTGCGGTCATAAATACCCCTAATGAGTTCACAAGGCCTACTTGCTAGAGCTGGGAATTAGGGCCAGCTCGTGAAGGGCCAGGGCCTAACAGAGCCGGCCCTCCAGGGCCCGAGGTAAGAAAAATATATGTTTTTCAAAGCCCGACCTGAGAGCACCAGGGCTAGGGCCGGCCCTCCAGGGCCCGGAAATTACTATTCCAAATTTTAATTAATTTTCCTATGTTTTTTTTTAAGAAATATAATTAGTAAATTACATCACAAATCATCCAACAAATAAGCACAGTCACTAATTCATAATCAAAAACAAACTATGTTCACAAATAACTCATATAAAACATAAGAAACATACCACTAAGCGACATTAGTACGATGACTATTATTGTAACAAATAATTTAATCTGTTAAACATAAGAGTAATTTTATTTGCAACAAATAATAAACCAAATCATAAAATTAGAGTATAGTTATTATGTATTTGTAGTTAAATAGATAAAGGGCCAATTTCAAATATCTCGTCTATTTTTCAAGCCTGGCCCTTAACGGGCCAGGGCCTAAACGGGCTGGCCCGATGGGCTCGGCCCGATTTCCCGGCTCTACTACTTGCCATGATATTGGGATGAAGAATTGAGGTTACTAACAATAAAAAACGAAAAACACAAAAGAAAATATATTGATGATGTTAATATATATGAGCATTACTAATTATGATTAAGCTTCTCGCAAATTTAGTTTGAATTATGATTAAGATAACTCATTGATTTATGGGCTAAATTATTATTATGATAACTCCTTGAATCATGGTGTCAACTAATAATTTATGAATATAAAATATTAATATTGAATTATAAAAGAGAGCAGTACATAATTACGATATGATAGCCAAAAGAGAGTGATAAATATAGATATTGATATTTATTAGTGTCAAACTAAATGGCATACACTAACGACGTTAAAATAAACTCAACTATTTTCTCAAAATACAGGTACTTAGTAGTAGTTTTCAACAGTACTACTACGAGTATTATATAAGAAATATATTTATTTATTTATTTTTGACAACACTTACAAAAATAACAGCAGCACTCCTTATCTCAATTATCAACAATTAGCAATCATAGATGGACCCCTCAAAAAGATTATAATTGATGGTGATCCATGATTATTCAAAGCATTGCAACTTTTTCTTCACTTTGTTAACCCAAATAATGCACAGAGAGTTCCTGTTGGTTTGATTATAACTTAGAAGAAATCATTCTAATTTTAGCAAACTACTTTTTATTTTATTTTAAAATAATTCTCTCTCTCTCTCTCTAAATATATTAGATTTATGTGAAGGAGTATGTAACAGATGAGACTTGAGATTACATTAACCATAAAAATAAAAAAATAAAAAATAAAAAAATCCGCCTGCCCTTTTCTTAATAAACCTTATTTTCAAGGTTTGGAGTCTAGACACTGATAGATAATGAAACATACTCTTGATTGGCTTGATTATTGATTTTAGATTACTCGTATTGAATATAGATTATCAATAGAAGGATGATCTTAAGCCAACTGTTAACTACATTATCCTCTTGTAATATATCAGAAAGATCTCAAAACCTTATTAGCTTCTCCACTTGTCAATAACTGTTTTTTTAACTTGTTAGTGATAAATTATGAGACTTTTTTGATATTGTTTCATTTAATTAAAACTTTTGGTATCATTTTCCCATTATAATTAGGGGTTTAAACTTCTCATGTTACATGATAAGAATAAGATTCCTACACACACATGAAATGGTGTGACCCACATATAGATACAATGTTAATTATATATATATATATATATATATATATATATCTGTGTGTGCGGGTCCCACCATTTCATGTACGTGTGACATGAAAAAACACTTCTCCTACAACATGAGAAGTGTTTTTCCCTTATAATTATCTATATTTTACATAAATAAATAAAAAAACTAGTTAAAATTAGTTTTTTATTTATTAATAAAATTTCAAAATTTCTCCCAATAAAAATTATTAGTCAGAAGAGAAATTTTATAATTAGTTAGAAATATTAAATTTTCAGACAAAAATGCATATCCTATGTCAGAAGGCTGTCTGTATGATTATAATTTGAGAAATTAATATATTAGGTATTTTCAAATTCTGAGAGGCCATTGACAGTGAACCAGGCCCAGCGAACATTTATTACATTCAATCACTTCGAGCAACAACAAAAAAAAAAAAAAATACATTCAATCATGAATCAGAAAATTTCAGACCAACTTTTTCATAAATCATAGTAGTACGAAAAATGTAGATATTTCGTTATCTTGGTGGACAATGGATCCTCCCACTAGGATTCTAAAAAATTTCTTTATTGTAACCTAACAAGATCTCTATACCATAGGGCAAAAGCTAAAAACTTAGCTCAAAATTGAAAGAAGAAGAAGCTCCAAACACCACACACCATTGGGAGTTAATATAAATGGTAAGTGACTTGTGTCGCTTAAGAAATGTTTTGAATTTGAAACTTGTGAATACAGAAAAACCCCGTTGGAAGACCCTCCCACCATAGTCAGGTACGCGAATCGGATTCAAATTAGTTATGAGGAAATTCTGGACCACAGATGAAGAAAAAACAAGAAAGAAGAAGCTTCAAACAAGAAAAGCAAAGGGTAGTACTTTTCCCGACAATCAACGATTCAAAGGCAATAATCATAACATACTTGATATCCCAGCTTCATTTTAATCACAATGCAATAGCTGTATATCATCTCTTGAACTACTTGGATATTTTGCATTTAAGAAAATAATTTCATACAATATATTAGGAGAAATTTTTTAAAAAAATATCCTGAAATGCACTTTTATTTCTTTAAGCATAGGATCCAATTTCATCTTAGGCCCCACATTATCATCTGTCAAGTAAAAAATAAATGAAGAAAAAAAAATAAAAATTACGCACTAAGAACATTATTCAGTCAAACCGAACCCCATTACAATTTCTACACAAAACCCCCCATCCCAAAAAAAGATATCAGAAATTCGCAAGGAAAGAAATCAAATTCTCTAGTTTCAGACTTAAAATTACCAGATAACAAAAGAAGAGACGAGAACTTAACAGAAGAATCAAGAAGAAGAAGCACCAGTAGCAGCTACATTAGGCATCAATCCAGAAGTTTCTTCTTCATCGAGGAACAAATCGTCGGTCCTCCTAAACGCCGCGTGCAACACCACGAACACCGCTCCGATCGCAAGCGCCACCACTATGTTGATAGTCGCGTTGGTCAAGAGCAGCAGAACGATGGTCAACACCGACATCACGATCAGGATTACACGGTCATCGATCGTACGGCCGGCAATGACCAGCGGCTCATCGCGGAGGAAATAGAGGAACAGCCAAAGAGCCATGAGTACGACAAAGACGATGAGGGAGATCGGGTGCCAGAGGAGGCTGAGGAAGAGAATAAGGAGCACGACCATGGCGTAGTTCATACGGAAGTAGCCGGTGTTGACTCGAACGCGGGAAATCGCGTCCGGGAGTCCGCCGGGGAGGCCGAACGATCGGAAATTGAACATGAGCTTCCATGGGCGGCGAGTTCCGAGACCGGCTTTGATTCTCTGCTTGGCGCGTGAGATGAACTCGAGGTTTGTGGAAGGGGAAGAGGAAGTAGGGATGGTGCCATAGGTGGTCATGATTCTTCTGATTTCGCAGTACTAGCTTCTGAGAGACGAATCTGAGAGGAAGAAGAGGAAGAAGAAGGCGTTGAATAGAGGAATTCGATAAACTATTGCGTTGAAAGGGGAAATAAACGTAAAGGATGCCCTATGGGATATTTTTTTTTTTTTTTGGAATTTTAAATTTAAATTTATGGGGTGGGTTATAATCTCTATGATTGATAAGGCAATGGGTCTGAGCAAAAAAAAAAGGCAATGGGCATACCTCAATTGTTGATTAATTTATCAAAGGCTATGAAAAGCTACATGTGTCATGGAACCAGTTTTCTTACTTATCTAAATGATGAGTAGAGAGAGCTTGACCCATCTGACTATCTAAGCCATTTAGATGAGATTTGGACTATTCTGATTTAATTTTTTGGGTTAAGGAACAATTTGGCCAACGAATTTTTATCTCGGGAGCGCCCAGTAAAAATGTGCAGTCAGCACAACGCCAGCCGTTAGAAAAAGATAATGTCTATTATCTAAGGTTTAGATTGACTAACAAACTTTTACTACAAGAGAGCCCAGCACAAAAAAAGTTTATTCCAGGAGTGCCTAGCACAAAAAAGTCCATGTGCAATCCACCAAAAATCCGACGATTGCAAATCCTTGCCCGGACCCCAACCCTATACATTGGGTTAGAAAGAATGAATACTAAAAAAAAATCACAAATTATATTAATTATCTTTTATTAATTATTATTATTATTATTAGTTATCTTATGCACTTATTGACTACAATATTGTATTATTCACTCTTTAAATTAAATTTTTGTTGTTGTAATTCTATTCAATCTTTTAAAAATATCACATATTTACATGTGTATAATATGCGTAAAAATTGATATTTACATGCATAAAAATATCATATAATTTATAGGTCACCTTTATTTATTTGGATATGTCCTTCTCTCTTGCTTCTGCTGATAAAGGGATCGAATTCATTTATATTTATGTGTATAAATATAATATTTTTGCCTATAAAAATTAATATATGGCTAATGAGATTAACATACTATGGATTCAAATCTTATTGTCGGTTAAATAGGTATTCTAAGAGTATTACTTTTAAAAATGGGATGAAGGCTTCTGAATTTTTTTGGGTAACCGAAAGATCCCATCACATTAACTATTCTAAATTGATGATAAATAAAAATAAAAAATCACTCATATTATAGGCACGTATATCAATAACTAAAAAATCTCATCAGTCGCATATCAATTTTTACGCATATTATAGGCACGTAAATATATGATATTTTTAAAAGATTGAATAGAATTATAACAACAAAAATTTAATTTAAAGAGTAAATAATACAATATTATAGTTAATAATTGCATAAGATAACTAATAATAATAATTACTATAAGATAATTAATATAATTTGTCATTTTTTTTGTTGCATTCACTATTTCTAACGCTAATGCACATGGTTGGGGGGTTCGAGTAAGGATTTGCATCGGTAAGATTTTGGGTGGATTGCACATGGATTTTTTTGTACTGGGTGCTCATGGAGTAAAACCTTTTTGTGTTTGGCACTTCTGGAATAAAAATTCGTTGGCCAATCTGCATTTTAGATAATGAACGTTATCTTTTTCTAACAGTATTGTGCTGACTGCACATTTTTAAGAGTTTTTTTGTGTTGACAGCACATTTTAAAAAGTTTTTTGGTATTTTTAGTTCACATAAAAGTTACTCCCTCCGGTCCTAATTATAGGAGCAAATTTTGGAGTTGGTTTTGGTCCTAATTATAAGAGCAAGTTTTAACTTTTGTCAATTTTTTCCTATAATACCCCTATTTATACTTATTATTAGGAGCATTTATATATATGTGTACATATATATGTATATCTGTGTTTATGTGTGACAATATATATATGTGTAGATATATGTGTGTGTGTGTGTGTGTGTGTGTGTGTGTGTGCGATATCTCCTCTATAGATACCAGTGGACGCTATATCAGATCCAATATCAATCATACCTAGCCCCAGAGGCTAGACATTTGTGTTCTACTACAGAACATTGGCGCCGACCATGGGGAGATATATAGTTTTTGAATTTTAAGAGGTTTGAAGGAGCTCTTGAATTCGAATCGACAAAAGCAGTGACGGCCACGCGCGAGAAAGTGGGGGCCAAATCCCGAAAGTTGTAAAGATTTCCCTCTGAAGCGACGCAAGCATTAATTGTGCACGGATTCCAAGCGCCTGTTGGAGGGCGCTCAGGTTTAGAGGCGCAGCTACATGTTACAACGTGTCAGTCTAGCAAAAAGGAGTATGTCGTTTCACGTTCGACCAAGGTAACTCCTGACTCCTTAATGAAGATTTCCTTGGGATGGTATATCACAATATTTTATTACGATAAAATAGTCGATCTTGTACGTGGCGATCTCGGTCGAATTTTGCGGCGATGTTGTCTCGGTATGAGTCACAATGGTCATAGCCGAGATGATAGGACATTACGGGATCCAGTGATGGGTTAACATAGGTGGCGTAGGCATATGTAACGCCGGAATAAATGAAAATTTGGAGGACCAAACTGCCGAATTAGGTAGTAAACCAAACACGGAAAATGGGCATCCACGCAAGATAAAATGAACAAAAGGTACATGTGAGAACAGGGCAACTTTATATTGATAATCGATAAGGTTACACGGTTTTCTTACAAGGAAATAAGCTGGTTTACTCATTTACAAAGATGATTACAAGATCAAACTACAGCAAGCTGGGCGAAATTTGTAAACAACATTTATGAACCCACTAATTACAACAGTTGATGGTGGCTAGCTATCCGTCCCACCCTGATCGGATTAGCTAGCGCCGGAGACTGCGTTGTTATTCGGTCGGATTGTCAGGTGGCTGGAGTTTCTCGCCGAATATGCAGCAGACCCTGGAAATGCTTAGACATGTGTGTGTGTGTGTGTGTGTGTCTCATGGTGGAGGGGAAAGCTTAAGCTTGAGGCTAGATGATGCTCAAATGAAGCTTGAACCACTTCCAAGGACCCCATACGAAATTGAACCAGACGTGAAGACTGGGTAAATACATTTGGGATCCCAGGCGTCCACCGCGGAATGTGTTTGAAGACTGGCAAATACATCTGAAGACAAGGCAATAATCCTTAAAGGATGATTCTCCGTTCGAAATCGCGTTCTTCTTCCCCACATGACCGGAAGAATGAGGTTCGGAGCTCTCAATGTCAAACTCATTACTTTCAAGAATACTTATCAAGGGAGAAAAAGGAGAGCAGACCAGTGGTGCAAGAGGATGAGGAGTGATGTCAGAATTTATAGCACAGGGGAATTGCAAGGGGCAAGTAACGGTAGGTGAAACTTTAAGTGGAACTGACGTTTCAGTTTCCCAAGGAAGAAATCATAATCATTGCGAAAAGGCGTGAGCAAATAGCAAAGGCTGCACGGCATTGAATGAGGGTCGATTGAAAATTGGCGGTGTAGAGTTCCAAGAAAAGGAATGAAGGAATGATGGCGTGATGTCAGAAAAGAAACGGTACGCTCATCAAATCGCCACATTCCACGTGTCTCCATTTCACCAAACATTGGGGGGCGACATCTGGGTAGGAAATCCCCAAAACGACAAAACTCAATACGAAAAGACAATCTTAGGTATTCTAGAGACACTGGGCGATTATTTCTAACCCGGTTTCGATCAGTCGCAAAACGATGAGCGAATAAACCAATCAAGCCGTTCGTGAAAAGTAAAGTAGTGTTGGTACAAAGACGGCCATACATTGCGATAATGGAACCCGGTTAAAAGGCAAGCCAGAGCTAATTCTTGAGAACCCGTTAAAGAGGAAAGTCGGGAATTAACTCTTGGAGCGTAGCCAATACCGAGTCATACATGAAAGGAAGAGCCCGAGATAGAAAAATCTCGGCTCGAAACCCGAACTCCCGAGCTTGGGGGCAAACTGTTATGGATTCAACGGTATGTATGTATGTATGTGTGTCTCTATGTATGTAGATAGATCTATATGTACACACATATACACACACACATATATGTTTATATAGCAAGACCATTATTTCAATTAGAAAGCGTGTGAAAATGAAATTAGATCTATATGTATACACATGGCTATATAAAAAGCAACTAATATATATATATATATATATATACTAAACTAATATGTCATGGATGTCTAACGTAGGGCAAATTAGAAACACTTATAATTAGGGCAACTTGTGTCATTTTAAATTTATATAAGGACATTTTAGGAAAATAAGTAAAATTAACTAATTTAACTCATCCCTTAATTCTCCCAAAATCGGTTAAATAGCTCCTATAATTAGGACCGGAGGGAGTATTTGTGTTGGGCACTCCTGAGGTAAAAGTTTGTTGGTCAATTTGCTCCTTAACCCTAATTGTTTTCAATTGATGATTTTTAAATAAAAAAATCATTTTTTGAAAACAATTTTATTAAAATTTTAATTTTATTTTAGATTCTCTACCCATTAAAATATTTTTTTTAAAAAACAAAAAGTATAAAAAAAAAAAAAAACCGTCTAGATCTCATCTAGATGGCCCAAATGAGTGAAACTCTTCTTGCTCATCCTTTAAATGAGTAGAAAAACTGGTTCCTACGTAGTTATAGTTTCATAACAAGAGAACACATTCCTCTAAATGGATAAAAAGATTGCAGAAATCTTATTTTATTATTATAGAAAATAATGCTCAAGATGAAAACCAATAAATACGACATGTTAATTAATGATAAAAATGGAAATGCTAGATTTTCTTAAATCGCATTAAACATGAGGGCCTTTGTCAAAAAAGAACTTACTATTAAGACAAAATGAAATAAAATAATCATACTTGTTTTTTTGCCCGAAAAAACAACCATAGTTTACAAATTACATACAAATAAAAATGCTGGAATGTGACATTAGAAAATAATAAAATATAGGCATTGAAATAAATAACCCTAATACTAATACTAGAAAAATCAAAAAGTAAAACAAGATCTCCTACCAGGTAATATTAAAGTTTGATGAATGATCTAAAGAAAGCTTGAGAAAACAAACATTTAATTATCCACAAGTGAGTAATCAAAGATGAAGAACTAAGTTGAATAAGGCTTGTGTTACAAGTCCAGAAGAGTACGACATCATAGCATTTGAAAATAAAGGTGTTTCCTAATGTCCCCTGATTTAGCCATAGAATTTATTTTATGAGAGAAGCATTATGACACATAAGTCCATGACAAAAATGCTCTCCTGACTTCTACTTCTTGTATTTGTGAAGAATAACATCCTTCATTATCCAAAGACAAGGGCGGATCTAGGTATATGATTGCGGGGAAAGTGCCCACCCTTAAATTGGGAAATTGAAGTTTTTTTTAAAATAAAAAATATTATATGTTTGAATGATTATCCGCCCTTAAATTAAGTACACACCTTTAATATATCAAGACTACACTTCGTAATCGGATGGGGGATGAATGGTTGGATGATTGTTTAGTACCTTATATTGAAAAAGATGTATTTGATAGCATTGATAATAAGACAATTATGACGGAATTCCAAAAAATAAGGCTTAGAAGGATAACATTGTAATTATTTTTATTGTAATATACTTTTGTTTAATAATATATATATTTGAACTTATTAAGTGCCTATCTTCATTGTAATTTATGTAGCTACATTTCTAACAACACGTAGCCTTGCTTTTCTAAATGACAGGTTTTTAAAATAATTGCCTCTCTTATCACATTATCAATATTCACTTGATTTCATGAATACTTTTTTGATATTTTTTTCTTGTTTATATTCTTTTATTTTTTAATACATTTAAAACTTTCTTTTAAAAAAATTCTAGGGGCAGCGAATCCCCCTACCAATGATACCCCTTTAATAATTTTCTGGATTTGCCTCTATGCAAAGACATACACGAAGTAACAGAAAAATTTGTTCTAGTAACATTTCCATGACTTGAAGAACTAAACAAAGCCAAATCTTGAAATTGAGCATATTGCTTGATCTACCTAATTATTGTGAAGAGACTTTCTCTTTTAATCATAATGTATAGCTTGACTCTATTTCTTCCATGAAGTATGTAAAAGCTTTATCTAGTCTCACTAAAAAGAGCTTTTTATCTTGGTTTCTATTATAGAATGCCGATCTAATAGACATTTTTTGTTTTATCTTTATAAATTTATTTACTTTTTTTTTTTTATTACAAATCTTCCTCTCTTGTATCGCAAAAAGGCACATATTGCCGGTAAACACTAGCCTTATGTTTAGATGCATGGGAAAAAAATTAAAGAGGGAGGTATATTATGAGGGAAAACTGTTATATAGTGTAGATTTTTGTTTACTATTTTTAAAAGTTTTCCTTCATCATAATCTCACCCCTTATTTTCCTCTCACTTTTCTCTTCATCCAAATATAGAATAAAAACTTGTTTAGTACATAGAAAATTGTCCAATGAAAAAAGAAAAAGGGTTTAGGTGCTAATCTGCATCAGAAGTTTTCACTAAAGAGCAATATAATATCGTTCTAAAAGTTTTTTCAGATTCAATGTCACCCTAAAAATTTCAAAGTGTAGCAGCAATGTTATATTATTCCATTAACGTTAACCATTAACTTTTTGATGGAAATAGGTAATATTAATCCATTTTAACATTTTCGGGTAATATTAAACTTAGAAAAACTTATAGGGTAACATTGTTTCTCAGCGAAAAATTTCATGACAAATTTGCACCTTATTAACCCAAAGAAAAATTGCTTCTTTTCCATTCCAAACATGTTTAGTTGCACCAACTTTTCAGGAGAGTGAATTATAGCAGGGAGGAATTGTAATTCCTTTATACATGGGAAGCTTGCTTCCTCCCATTCTAGCTAGGCCGGAAGTAATTTTTCAGGATAGGAAATTCCCACCTAGCCTGTTCATATTCTTTTTCTGATGCCAAAGGTTGTTCAGCAACCACCTTCTTCGTTGCTCACTCATCCTCTCCTTCTCTGTCACACTCTGCCATGGCCGATGTTTCTATTGTTCTCTTCTTCTGTTGCCATGTCATCATTCTCTTCCTCTCCGATATCATGCATCTTTGTTTTTTAACTCATCATATCTAACACTCCCTCTGATCCTAATTATAAGAGTAATTTAACCGATTTTGGAGGGATTAATGAGGGGAGTTAAATTAGTTAATTTTACTCATTTTCCTAAAATGCCCTTATATAAATTTAAAATGACATAAGTAAAAGTGAATTATAACTCCATCACATACTCTCCAACCAATTTTCTTTTTCACACGTTTTCTAATTGAAATAATGGTCTTACTATATATACATATATGTGTGTATATATGTATACATACAGATTTATCTACACATACATATATATGCTAAGATATGTAGTAGCAGAGAAAAAAACATATTCTACACACACATATATACTTGTGTGTGTGTGTGGGTCCGTGTGTTTGTGTGTATGTACACACACACACATATATATACACACAAACACTGATATGTGTTTATATATATATGTACACACACATATATACATACACACACACATATATAAATGCTCATAGATAAGGGTATTATAGGAAAAAATTGACAAAAGTTAAAACTTGCTCTTATAATTAGGACAAAAACTAATTCCAAAATGTGCTCCTATAATTAGGACCGGATGGAATAATTGGTTTTGTTTTATTATACCACCATGTATGTTTACTTGATCTACCTTAAACTATTCATGAGATTGCTTAAGTTTGCTGAATTAGTGAAGTGTGGTTGTTGGTGCCATTGATAAACTATGAGAGAGGAAGGGCTTTTCTGTGATTGATTAAGGGTATTTTAGGTATCTTATTTTACTTTTTTAATTTCCTTTGTTTTTTTGTTTTTTTATTAAACATGCATGAGAATTACCCAGCTATCCCCCCCTTCTTTTAGGTCAATTTTTAGTCTCCTTGTTTTTTTCCCCTTTGTCATCCTTCATCCAATGTAAGAAATTCATGTATCCATCATATTTTTAGAGGTTTGAACACGTCTCCATGTCAATTTTTAGTATTCTAATGAAAACTGTGCGTGTAAATATATATATAGTTTTTTAGGTTCAATATTATCTCGAAAGTATTAAAATAGAGTAATATTGTCATTCTCCATTAAAGAAATTCACGGTCAATGTCAATTTTTTAACGGTCAATATCAGTTTTTCAATTGTATGAGGCAACATTACTACGTTTTGAAACTTTCAGGGTGACATTGAACATAAAAAAACTTTCAGGCAATATTGTTCCTTAGCAAAAATTTCCTAAGCAAATTTCCATTTTAACCCTATATATACATATTTAGAACAAATTACTCAGCTTTTGAAAATTAATTTATGTAGAATTGTGGATCATACATATTTAGACAATTTGAACAAATTATTCTTTTTTTAAAAAAAAATGAGAAGTAAAATTAAAAACGACTGCTATTTTTTTTCCTTCTTCTTGCATTCTTATTAAATTGCATAGGATTACGATAGTACTCAATTTTATGAGAATTTTTACATGAAAGAACCATTTTTAATTTAATTAAAAATAGACTAACATTCAACATGCATATATGTGTCAGTTTGAGCTGATTTTTTAACATAATTTACGGTATACAAAATGAAAGTGTGAGAGAAGTTTTATTTCAACTCTTCTAAACTTACTTTTCTAACATTAAATCAAAGCTTCAAATCAGCCGAGTAGAGATTGTGAACGTTGTGCTTGTTGCATCGAAAATGACACAGGAAAGAGGAGTCATATAAGAAAAGAAAGCTCGTCCATTTTCCAAGTGTTTGCTACTACGCTTGTAGAAGCAGAGCTCTATTGGCGTTGTGACACACAGAAAAATCGAAGATTTCAAGCGTCCAGCGTCGTTCGATCTATTTATTTTATCGGGATCGGGGCCCACAATTCCAACTACTCCCCAATGAGGAAGTATGTTGGACTATTATTCGGATAAGGCCCCACTTTAGGTGTGGACCCAGCAAATCACACAGCGATCCAATGGGCGCGACTAACGATTGGGGCCAGGCCAGCTCACCCACGTACCTCCTTTGGAAACTCTGAGAAAGTTTTCTTTATTTTTTTGGGTTAAGGTGTAAAAATACACATTATTTTGTGTCAAAGAGTGCCTAACATCAAGTACTTTTTTTTAGGTGCAAAATTGTATACATGGTAACAAATTAGGTGTAAAAATACTGTTAGATTATTAAGTTCGATTTGTTTTACTGACCAAACGATAACGTGACTTTCAAATGTGCAAAAATATAAATGTGGTTTAACAAAAAGAATGTCCAACACCATTTTTTTAATTTAAAAATTTATTTCAATTAAATAAAAATTATTATTTCTCTAGGTATAATTCTTGAAAGGCCAAATTTTTTATTTCCATGATTTTTTTTTTTTGATGTGTTAATGCTTCAAAGAATTATACTCCCTTTGGTCCTAATTATAGGAGCAAATTTTGGAGTTGGTTTTGGTCTTAATTATAAGAGTAAGTTTTAACTTTTGTCAATTTTTTCCTATAATAACCCTATTTATACTTATTATTCGGAACATTTATATATATGTGTGTGTACATATATATGTATATGAGTTTATCGTTTGTTATGTCACTTGACATAATCAAGTGAGCCCAAAACTACGTCGTTTTGGGAGTTAAGGAAATTAATGAAGGGTGTTTTTGTATTTTTGTTTTAGTATTTATTATATGAATTTTACTAAAAGATCCTTCATTAATTCCCCTGACCCAAAACTACGTCGTTTTGAGAGTTCATTAATTCCTTTAACCCCAAATCGACGTAGTTTTGGAGTGACTTGACATAACCTTATGTCAAGTGACATGACAAACGATAACCCCTATGTATATCTGTGTTTATGTGTGTCAATATATATATATGTGTAGATATATGTGTGTCACACACACATATATAAATATATATATGTGTGTGTGTGTCTATATATGTATGTATGTATGCCTGCGTGTGTGTCTATGTATATATGTATGTATGTATGTATGCAGTGGCGGAGCCACGTTATTTCCTGTGGGTGCAAGTGCACCTATAAAAATTGTGGCTGTTGAGTTTTTTTTTTTCTTTCTTTTTGACTGCTGAGTTACTACATATCTTAGTATAAACACTCATAATCCCCTCAAAACATGGGACATTATTATATAGTGCTATGAGGCCCATTGGTGGTGTAATACCCTAAAAATCTATATCATAAATTGGTAAAATTAAACCTATAGAAAGTAGGTGAATATGAGATATCAAATATTAAGTAATAATTAGCTTATTTTCTATAAAAAATCTCTTGGAAATTAGAGAGTTTAAGGGCCAAAGTGTCAAAATGACGGAAATGCCCCTAAGGGACATAAATGACTTAGGAAAATTATGAAAAATCCTAAAGGGCAGTAAAATGACCAAGTGAATTAGGAGAGTACATTATCTCTAATTAAGGTAATTTAATAAATTATGAACTTGGAGAAATTGTATAAGAATGTCCAAAAGGTAACAAAAGACCAAAATACCCTTACAAATTATAGAATAATGTAAGAGGCATAGAAATACTAATGTTAATACAACAATATGAAGGTAATGAGGTGTTCTAATTAAGAAAATTATCAACTTGTGATAATTAAGTAATAGTGGGCTAATTACTTAAGCATAAGCAAAGGAAATTCAAAGATAATTATGTAAAGCTCAAAAATTAGTTGAAAATGGTTGAAAATTAGTAAAAGTATATTTACTAATTAATTGGAAATTTTTGAAAAAAATAGTTGAGGTTAGGTATTTTTAAGCCTAAATGCAAGAATGGACCAATAGGAAAATTTTGTAAAAAAATTATTATATAATTATTTAATTAATTAAATAAAAATAAATAAATAAATAAAAACAAAAAAAAAGGGGCAGAAAAAAGGAAAATAAAATAAAAAAAAATGAAAAATGAAATGGGAAATAAATTATGCAACTTGCTATTATTTTATTAAAATAATTAATTAAAGCAAAAAAATGTGAATAGTAATTTAGAAATTAGGAAACGGATCCTATCTAGAGATCTAGGAATGGGATTTCCAAAGTCAAGGAAAAATATTGATCAGTGAGATATTATCTTCCGTTAGACTCTTCCTAAGAAAATTCTGAAGTCGTTTGTGCATTTCCTAATAAAACAAAATAGGGAAAAATGCATATATGTATATTTTTGGATATAAGGAAAATAAATTCTAACTCAACATCTAGGAATGAGTTTGAATTTATCTGGACATATTTGGAATCAGTGGACTGTTGGATCCCTATATGGAATCAAAATTTAGGTTAACTTGGACATTTCTAGTAAGTGAGAACATGTCTTCAAAGTTGTAAATCCAGAATTTTGAGATTTCTCCGAAATCACGCGAATCGGGTACCGATCGGGGAAATTCTATTAGACCGGGCTATAAAGCAACATAAGTCATTATTTTTGGACCACTCCAAGGCTGCCACATCAGCTCCCCAAGACGTCCAAGCATGCTTCCATGGACAAGAATTATACACCACTTTGCATTGGATTTTCCATGGTTGAAACAACTTACAAAATTCCAATTATATCCTTGGAAATTTCTATAAATAGACCCCATGAGCTCTTGAACTCTTCACACCATTTCACTCTTCCTTGGGCGAAATCTTAGAGGGAGAAAGTAGAGAGAGAAGCTCGGAGAAATTCTCGAAGTCTTCAACGGGTAAGTCTTTCGGTCTTTAGCTTTTTAGTTCGAAAGATAGTAGAATTGTTGGTTAGATTTAGGAAGTAGGGGATGAAATTCCTATGCTTGTTTTAGGCCTCATTGCATTGAAAAATATGCTCGAAGAGGTAAAAACATAGTAGGGATCGAGTCTCCGAAAAGTTGAAGCTTTTGTAGTACTTTCAAAAGTAGGGGTTGTAATGCTAGGATAGCCTTTAATTTTTCAAGTATGATTGGATATCATATGGGAGGGCTATTTTAGTCTTTATTTTCGAAAATCAAAATGGCGTCGAAGTTTTCGACGAGCATTGTTGGAGATTTCACGATTTTTCGTAAAAGTATAGTTTTCCGTAAAACGTGCTAGAAATACCGTAATCTGTCAACGAAGGTACGTTCGCGTACTGTAACACTAATCTGATGTTTATTGTATGCGTATATGTACTATGTGTAACGTATGCCTATTGTGGTAGTTGTTAGCTCTGTGATATCTTCATGTCTTGTTGTTATGCTTGCGGGGTATTGGGATACGATTGCTAGGTGTGAAATGCTAGGTGTGACACGACAATTGCTAGGTGTGACACAATAGCTAGGTGTGACACATTTGCTATAGCGTCAAGGTCGGGAGGACCGAGGACCGAGGAGAGAGACAAGCGACTGCGTAGAAGCTCCGTTCGAAGACTTCCTTTCGATGTACTGGCGGAAGCCTTCCTTTTGTTGTACATTTCTTTTGAACCACACGGCCACTGTCTCATTGTTGTATCCAAATGGACTTACGGCACTTTATAAATATATATCAGTTACTTTTCCGCTCAAATGCTCTACTCTGATGTTTTCAAATGATGTTTGTTTGAAAAAAAAATTATACTGCTTTTGAAAAGTCGGGTTGTTACAGGTGGTTTTATTTTTATGGGCCCCAAGCTTTACTACCCGCTGTCAAAGCTAACGTTTTACTTTTTTAGTATGACGTTTTTTTAATATGACAATCTGATTAAATTAAATATAAATATAAATATTATCAGACTTAATTAACATAGTTTTCTCAAAAAAAAAAAATTCTACAGTCACATGTACTTAGCTTGTAGAGTTCCGAGAGCAACTCTCCTGCATAAAATAGAAAGTGTTTGTAGGTGTTTGGTGTTGAACCTATTGAAAGTGTCGTGCTCTCTAGTGGACAGTCTGGTGAGTTATAGCATTTGTTATGCTCCTTTACTTCTTCGTTGATAGTTGACTTTTTAATATCCTATCACATATGACAAACCATAATAATTTTTCCTTGCATGTTGCTTTGGAATTTGATTGTGTAACATCTTGGTATTTGTATGCCATGAGATTAGAGTATATTGTTATGTTTAAATTGATTTCCTCAGAAATACTTTTCAATTGAACCCCATTTCTAGTCAACTTTATGAAGGAGTGGGTTGCCTTTTATCCTCCTTAAAAAAAATTTGGGGGCAGCCCTGCCCCCGAACCCCCAAATCCCATCATTAATTGTGCACCCACAAACTTAAATTCCTAGCTCCGCCATGTATGTATGTATGTATATGTATGTATGTATGTATGTATGTATGTATGTATGTACAAGACTATTATTTTAATTAGAAAGCGTGTGGAAAGGAAATTAGATCTATATGTATACACATGGCTATATAAAAAACAACTAATATACATATATACTAAACTAATATGTCATGGATGTCTAACGTAAGGCAAATTAGAAACACTTATAATTAGGGCAACTTGTGTCATTTTAAATTTATATAAGGACGTTTTAGGAAAATGAGTAAAATTAACTAATTTAACTCCTCTCCTTAATTCTCCTAAAATCGGTTAAATTGCTCCTATAATTAGGACCGGAGGGAGTACCAAATTAAAGAGGTGGAAATTTCATTTCTGTCCAGGAATAACATTTCATTTGTTCATATTGATGGGACTTTGAGTTAGCAGCAACGTGAAAAAGTACTTAAACAATTCTCAGAAGACAGCAACATCCTGGTTGTTGATTTGTTGTGTGTGTTTGTTGTGAACTGTGTGACCTTGAGATTTAAATGGAATGGCTGTTAATACCTAATGAAAATTGACTCCTTGTCAGGTGTTGTTGATGTCCCTCAAAGCTGGTGGAGTGCGCATAAATCTAACTGCAGCTTCAAATGCTTTTGTCATGGTATGTAACTAGGATGTTTATCTAGCTACAACCGTGTCACTCAAAGTTTGACAATAATAATAAACAAATTTTTGAGATTTGATTCTCAATCTTGTGATCTTATTATTCTTGTATTACTGGCATTGGGTGTAACAAGAACAATGACTGTTTTGGTAAAACTGACAAACTACTTTGCTGATATTTTACTGGTTTGTAACCTATCATCTATGCATTTATTGGCAGTTAATACTTATAATTAAAATGAATTTGAATTTTGCAACCTGAGGCTCGGTGGTTGGATAGGTGGGAGTTCAGATAAGGATTGTAGCTTTGAGTTGTGATATTAAAAATATTGAACTCTACACAGTAGAGAGCAAGTAATAGCACATATATAAGATCTAGAAGTTGAGACAGGAATGGCATATGAATGATTGTTTGAATTGATATTGACATATTATGTTATATTTAAAATTTGTGCGTTAATATGGATATTATGCCTAAGTGTTGGGGCAGATGTTTGAATGAGGTACATTTGCTTATTGGGTACCATTTCTTTATAAATAGTGACTTGGGCCTTTTGGATCAATACCTAGTGGCTGTATCTTTCACAATTTAGCCCTCATTTGCTAACAATATCATCATGAATATTGGCGGTGTCTTTGTTGCTTTGCATCTGAATGGCAATCTTGGGTGAATGATTAGGGTTGTTGTACTTGTGATTGTGGAGTGTTCTCTTTATTCTTATGATCAAGGGTAATTTTAATTGAACTTCATTTACAATTATTGTAGGTACACGAGTAAGAAACAATCAGTGTCTGTTTGTTTGCTAAGACATTAGAAGAATGTAAAGTACAAAACAATTAGTTGCCAACAAGACAAGTAAGTTTCTTAGTTGGTGTTTGTTTGCCAAGACATTAGAAGTTTAATGGCTGAATTGAATAGAACATTGGTATCTATTTTATTTCAGGGACTCTTGTAGGTTTCATGTGCTTTCCTGGTTACCGATGTGGGATGGACAAAATTCTACTCCATGGACGAAATTCGTGAAATCAAGATCGACTTCTTGTGGTGGCTGGTCACTCATCCTTACAACATCCATCGACAAAATGTGTTGTCTTTCATTGAGGAGTCCCACAAGCAGAAGATGAGACATTGGGCAGTATACTTGTTAGGATACATTGTAGTTGATCACTTGTTCTGTACACATACATTTATATTTATGAGAATGACCTTCAACATTTGTTCTTCTGTAAATTTTCTAATGATGCTAACTTGACAATTTTAATTCAATGAAAAGAGCAAATTTGTCCTTGTTTTGTGATCTTTGTTAATGGAATGAGAACAACAGAAGAATTGACAGGTCCTGCAATATTTAAATACTTACAAACATCAGTGGGTGTTATAAGGTCATTGACTTATAACAACTACATCAGTGACTTATAACAACTAAATCAGTCACTTGTAACAACTAAATCAGTCACTGGTAACAACATTAGTGTATGTTAACAACTTTATCAATACAATATTAACAACTATATCAGTGGGTGTTAACAACAATATGAGTGTGAATAAACAACAATATCAGTGTGCGTTAACAACAATATCAGTGTGCTTTAACAACTATATCAGTGGGTGTTAACAACTATATCAGGAAAAATTATCATCTAAAAAGCAGGAAAAATTCTAAGAAAAATTGTTCTTTTTCATTTGACTAAGGTAGACCAAAATTCAACTGAATTATAGTAATATTGTTATGGCTAATTAATTAGGTAATCATAACATTAGTCACTAGTTGATCACCTCTACAAAAATACAGGGTGCATACAGATCAAAATAAATGCACCTTCAGTTCTGAAATATGAAACACATGACCAAAAATGTGTTCAATACTGCAAAAGGAATATGAATAAGTACCCAAATGATACGTTCAGGGTGCATACAGATCAAAATAAATGCACCTTCTGTCCACAGCATTGTCGAAGCTTATGAAAGAAAGACATTACTCTCAGTGAAGAATAAGAGTTCTCTTTGGAAAAGGTTGTAAGAAGACCAAATAAAGGTGCTTCCTTCAAAAACAAATAGGTTCACCCACTCTAAGCAAATATCAGAAATTGAAAAAATAAGTCAGAAATGACATTGACTCACTTTTTAGGTGGGAGATGAGATGCATTAAACCAATACTATTAGATTGAGGTACTCTTTATGTCCATGCGCAGTATGAAATATAAGAGTACAAATAAATGGAAGTTACTTTAAAGATTAAACCACCCCGAAGAGCAACATGTAGGATCTGGGATCAAAGATCTAACCTTCGTTATCACACAAACATAAAAAATTCATGGGAATTGTCGAACTTCACCTATATGAGTCCGTTTCTTGATTTGTAGCTCATATGCAGCCCTCCCAACATCTCCAAATGTGCAGCCAGCTAAAAAAATCGAGGGTAAAGTTATAGCAACTCATCATTTTTGTTTTTGGGTGCATGATAACTACGCAGATTCCCCACCTCTTAACCACAAATAATGGCTTAAGTCAACAAATGATTGGAAAGATAACCTTAGATTAGTGAGAACTGAGTAAAATTGAAGGTAGATACAACCCCCCATAAAAAGCTTGTTCAGAATTCTTCTGCAAACAAACTTAGCATTCGTTGCATTGCTACAATGACAGTGTACTCAAGAGGGAAGAGATGATACTCAAATGAAAAGGAGGTTCAATGATGCATAAACAGAAGGGCATTTGGAAGTCTAACCTTAATAAAATCTTCTGCAATGCCATGAACTCTCTCAACTATAAAGTAAGGAAAAGATTGTTTTCTGGCTAAACTCCTTTTGAAGTAAGCAAACTTCAAAAACTAAAATCTGAAGAGAAATCTCAGACCAAAGCAAGGGGGAAAAAAAAAAAGCATTCATAAAAAAATCAAACTACAAAGCATAAACTTTGCAGGCAGCATCCAGAGCAGGAGAATTCATAATATCCTGGAATTTCAATTGTGCAGCATTTAATGCTTCAATGCTCTTGGTAGCTGCATCATACGCTTGCACTGCAGCTAAGCAAGTGTTCCCAAGCTTTTCCAGTGCTGGTTACACAATGCACAAAGAAAAATATATGAATGAACCTAAAATGAATCAAATATTAAATTATTTTTCTTCTTCCGAGGAGTATTATCCAGAAGTGTAGTATGTCACCACAAACATAAAAGACTCAAGACTTTCTTGTACACCCATAAATGAAGAAATCCTATGGCTAGCAATCAAAATTCCACCCGAGATAACCTGGATAATAGAATATCTTCATGACCACTAAATCATGGTCAAATTAAAATTAAACTACAGGTTCATCATTTCTGGCCTCAAGCGACTGAGTTTTCTGCAATCAATTGCAATATATCAATTGCTAAACCCTGCCTGTAAACATATATAAAACCAAATCACCTGGCTGGTTATACCTTTAACAGATCAATTGTTTGAGTGGCAGAGACCCTTTGAGAATCTGCAGTATAGAAAAGTAGGAAGAAAAAAAAAACTTTAGAGAGTACCGCTGCAGTGGTAGTTTGGTCTCCCTCTTCACTTGGACTCATTCAAGATAAAATATTAACTTAAGCCTGAGCTTAGTTCAAGAAATGTAAGGTGTATGAAATGGAGATTAAAATGATATTAGGAAGGTAGAAGTGTAAAGTTTTTTTTATAAGAGCAAAATGGCGATGGCCAAACTATGGATGGTTTTATTGATTTGGTCTTAAGGTATTTAAGCTGGATTAGAAAATGTTTAGTATTGCATTTAAAGTTGCTACAACAATAAGCTCTATTTCTAATCATATTTAATGTCATCAAGACTGATACATCACAGGCTCTGCAGATAGTTTACTTCTGAAAATGTATAGATATCTTAAATAATAATGTTTTGACAGATTTAATTCTGAAAATGTATAGATATCTTAATTCTACAACTTGTACTCCTTACTTTGTTTAATGTGGAATGATATCTTAGGATCTATAAAAGCTACTTCTGTCAAAAGAACAAATCTGGATTCCAGCAATTGTTCAAAGCAAGGTTTAAACCCAAAAAAACCCCATTAAAAACCTATACGAATCTGGCTATGCAAAAACAGGAGAAGAAATTAAAGACCAAAACCGGATGGGTACCTGGGCGAGTTCTTACAACCCAGTTTTGATTCCGATGACGTTTTTGGGGTGGGCTGTTTCTCTTCGGATTTGGCGGAACATTACCGATGTTGTAAGCTTCAAACAGCAAAAGCCATATGCCTAACTTTGAAGTAAGATGAATATGAAAGGATTAAAAGCAAAAAAAAAAAAAAAAATTGAAGCAAGCCTTACCTCTGAGATTCGAAAGAATGGAGGAAAGACTGAAGTGTTTTTAGGTGATTAATGGTTTCTGAAGAATGGATGCCCTTCTACATTAGCTACTCCCAGCAACAACAGAAACTTGAAATGGGGGAAGAAAAGTAAAGACGGGGTTATAAGTTGAATTTCCCTCAGATGGCCCGATCTTCGACCTCGCTCAGATGACCTCATCTATGGCTTCGCTCAAAGGAAGAAGGAAAGCAGAGAAGCCTCTGGATAATGTATGTCGGCTAAGCATTTTAGTTCGAATGGCAATATGTTTTGTCTGAGCTAGGGCTTATTTTCCCTCATCTTGCAGCACGTCCCCTCTAACCAGAATGATTCAAATAATAAATAAATAATTTTTTTCTGACCAAGAAAAAAAAAGCAAACAGCACGGAGCCCAATGAAGTGAAATGGCTTATGAAGTGAGCTGCTACTGTTTAATTGAATAGTAAACTGTGAGAGAAGCAACAGTGAATGACTCCTTTTGCTATTACTATTAAGGATATATTGATGATGATGATGATGATGATATATTGATGATGATGACTAGTTTCGCACCAATAACATGCACAAACATATCCTTATAAATTTAATAAAAATAGGAGTAATATACTCGATCAATCTTATGACGTGGAGAAATGAAACTACCCTTTAGATATCCTCCTCTCCTCTTATTATTATTTTTTTAATTTCGGCCAGGCATCTTTCTATTATGGACAATTTTATTTGACATATATGCTAATGTTTTGAATATAGATATTTATGTGAATTAAGGTTTTGAAACCCGGATTGATCACTAGATCGGTCAGGATATTGAGTTAAGGGTCAATATGTTAGATCGAAGTTAAATCAGGGCCAAGCTGGTGGAAAATAGGAAATTTTAGAGTTATTAATATGAAATTTAAAAAAAAAATTAAAAAAATTGATAATTTTTTTAAAAAAAGTGAACTGGTTTGACCCTTGGACTGGACTATTTATTGACCGATTTGCCGGTTTCTGGTCCGGGTCTGAGAATACTACTGTGAAGGAGAATTAAGAGACTAACACACTTCTTTAATATGTTTCACCTTCTTTTTATAAGAAATTACATATTAGTACTCCTTATCTTAAATATGAAGCTAATTAGTGCTTAATCCACTTTCTCTTTTGAATTATAATTTTTTTTTTCAAACTATTTCTATTAAATGCATATTTTAAAATCAAAAAATGGTTTTGACTTTTGATACATACTTTAAGAAAATTAGTACATCTTTTTACTAATGACCAACTTAATCAATTTTTTTAATATATACAAATTAGTCATTTAACTCTTATACTAAAGATCAAGATGAGTACTAATTAATACATTTATTTATTTTAGGGTGAAGAAGCAATAATACACATGAGCTTTGTCTCAGGGAGCGCCCAGCACCACGAGCTTTTTTCGGGAGCAAAAGTAGACATGTTGTTACGTTATAGGAGCAATAGTGACACAAACTCTTCAGCCAGCGAACGTTGACCGTTAAGTAGGAACGGTTGACCGTTAGTGCTGATGTGTATAATGAATTGGAGGGAGAAGAAGACAAATGAGGAAAAAAACTGCTGACTAGGATGGTGACGGTGCATAGTTTAAAAATTTAGGGGGGAAAATTATGGAAAATCCTAAAATGGAATGAAATGCAACGCTGGCTAAATCAAAATCCCACTTGCTGAAGATTTCCATCGACCGAAAGCAATTTCTCATCCAGACACGAAAGAAGACAGAAAGGAGAGTAACCCTAATCCCCAATCCAGTGTCGTCGGCTAGCAATTCGTCTGAAATCCACTCTCATCGACACACAGAAGAAGAAAGAAAGGAGGATTATTGTGACTGTAGTCGATAGCCAGGAAATCAAGAGTGAGTCGAGGGTATTCGAGTGGTAGCATCGAGCGACGATATCGACGGAGTAATCGAGAGTCACTCTCGGGAAGCAAATCAAGCGACGAAGAATATTGAGCTAGGGTTCTTAATCAACTCTCGGTTAGCTGGGATTAGCTGTGACATCGTTGTCCTCTTTCATCATCTGCGACACCGACGCGAGGTTCTTATGATTATTGTTTTTTGTGGTTATTTTCTGTTGGTATTTTTGGATTCATGACTCTGTGTTCGTTCTTAATCCATCCTTGGTATTTTTGGATTCATGGCTCTGTGTCATTTTACACATCTGCACAATGATACAGCTCTGTTTTGTTTTGTTTTGTTTTTTTGTTTTTGTTCCTTTTTTCTATTTTCAGTGGCTAAGTACATTTTTCAAGCCTTAAGAACTTTTACAAAATGTGAAGAAGTATGAATGGGAAGACTGATTTGGTATATAGAAAAGTGATATAATGGTAGTCAGTACATTTGATGGTTAATGCCATATCCACCTCCGTTGTTGGCATACTTAATAATTTTTTATTTGTCATAAGGATATTACATTTCATATTTCAAGGCTTTTAAAGGGTCTTAATTGAAATTTAGCATTATTGTTACTTGCATATTTTCTTGATTGGTTCATTTTTAGTTTGTTTTCTTATTTCCTGTTTTCAATGATTTCCTTCTTCAATTGGCTTCTAACAGTTACACTACAACTTATTCCTCTTGGCAGATTGGAAGAGCTTTTGGACATGAATACTTGCTGAAGTTGTATGTTGCTGGGGCACTAGGTGGTTCAGTTTTTTACTTGGCCCATCAAGCTTACAAGGCATTGACATCAGAGGTCTGATGATGATAGCAAGGATTAAAATATCCACTAATAATCTCTTGCCATAGATATAAAATTTTGACTTTGTCTGGGACTCTGGGTTAAAGAAAATAAACAAAATCTAGATATATATTTTTTTTTTATACTCATTCTTGTTTTTATACAAACAAATTATACTCATTCTTCATTGACACCTTTTCTAAATATCTGTTATGAATGTTTGGTGCAGTTTTGTTCAGAAATGACTTTTATAATGACATAAAAAAGAAAGATCAAAATAAAAGGAATCCTTTTAATAGTATGCATTTAGCAGTTTCGTATTAGTTTATTCTCATATTGGTTGGAAACTAAAATGTTTGGTTGAATATTTTATTTAGCAAGACTTGTGATAAGTTCTTAGTTTTTTGAGTGAGTTTTAACGCTTCTTTTTGTAATACAAGGTTGGAGGCGTGTGGAGGTTTGTAAACATCACGCATTGTAAGCGCAACTCACCTCCTCTTTATTCTTCAAGGAGTGTAGCATTTTGTCTCAATTCAATCATAACCAAAGAAAACTTTCTAGTTTCGAGAGCATGAAATATTTGTGTTGCTGTGACAAATAGGCTAAGGATGAAATATTTGCATACAACGATTTTTTCTACTTCTTTGGATATAATTTTTTCTGGAGCATGCTCCCTTTTCTCAAGCTGTAATCTGTATCTTGTAGATACTTCTCAAACTGTAATCCGTATATTGTAGATTTTACTAAAGAAAAGAAACATGTTAGTGGACATGCTTGAACGATGATACATTATCATGGCTCAATGACATAACTTGATGTAATGATAGGCAATACACATACCATAGTTCAGAATATCTGATTTTTTAAAGTATCAGACATGTTGTGTCTGCATTTAGCTCTTCATTGATCATGCTAATAAGTTTTTAGTTCTACTAATGCTCATTTTTCACTTTTCTTTATGTGTCTGCATTCAGATTTTTATTGATCATGCTAATAACTTTTTAGTTCTACTAATGCTCATTTTTCACTTTTCTTTATAACTTTCTTTTTTTGTTTGTAACATGTTTGGACAAAAAAATCTGTGTGATTTCTCTTCAATTGCTATACATTTTTATGCACTTGTGTCAATTCTCTTCATTAATCATCAAAAGAATATTGGTCATTAATCATCAAATTTTGTGGTTTTAACTCCACACAAATCCATGGAAGATTAACTGTTTTTTTTTTTGTACTAAATGAAACTACACCCCTTTAGAACAGGGTAAATTGGTATGAACAATTTTTCTTATTGGCACAGAGCTAAATGTATAATAAATTATGAACTGACCATTTATTCATTTTTGTCCTTTCCATAAGTGCAGTGGCAATGTCGTTGAAGGGCAAGGTGAAAGTGGTAAACCAAGAAGGAAGTGAAGATAGGCTGAAAGGGAAGGGGGAAAATGCAGGCCAGGAAACGGTCAATGAAGACCACATGGTAAGAGGAAATGTGGAAGGGTTCATTGAAGAAACGAGACCAAGTGATGACTATGATGAAATTGAATTCCTTGGTTATGAGTACAATGTTGCAGAGGATGAGGAGGAGAGTGATGTGAATGTGTGTGATAAACAGAGCAATAGGTCTTATGATGATGATAGTGATGATGGCTCTTATATGGGGCAAAGTAGTAGTTCATATATAGAAGAAAGCATGTATGTATGCTTCAATGCCTCGAAGGTATCACTACCGTTTAACCCTCTCCTTTTACTAGCACAATGTTAAAGAAATTTTTTTATTACCTTTGTTTAATTACTACAAATGAGGATTAATTACAAATTATTGTCATTATCTCTATACATCCCTGTGTTCTGTTTGTTTAACTTTTTTAGAACAAGTTGCTGGTTCATAGAAAACATGTGAACCTGCACTTTTTACAGAAATAGTTAATATACTGTTTGTGTTACTTTTTTTAATTGTTGTTACTGATATTGTTGGCTATACTTTTGCAATGGAAATGCCTGAAGAACAATAAGCTATACCTTATCGCAAATAGCATTAGTGATGGGATATTGCCTAAGGAACAATGAATTGTAATTAGCTTGGCAGCTGTGGTATTTAAGAGTTCAATATTTCTTATATGCTTTGTGTATATCCAGCGTCAAGAACTTTCATTCTTATGTGCTATGTGTATATAAGGAAAATCTGAAATGGCCTATAATTTGCTCTATTTTTTGGGGGGTAAATATGGCAAGATGACATGAACTCAAGACTTATTGAAAACTTGTGGCTATATTGTTTACCCTAGCTAGAAAATTCATGTGCTACTTAGCTGTAAGTCCTGGCATTTTTCTTTGCCATAACCAAGATCTTAAAGTTTTGTTTTTATATTACTAGTTGGGTGGACGGAAGGCTGCCGGCCATTGATTGGTGTGGATGGAACCTTCTTAAAAGGAAAAACCAGGGGAATATTGTTGACGCCGGTGGGGGTTGATGGGAATGACTCACTGTACCCGCTGACGTGAGGTTGTCTCGCGGTTGTAACTCCAGCACGCCAACAAGTTTAAGATCCATTCAGTTTCAACCTGAATCACTCACGGTTGCTCCACCTTCTGACCTTCCATTTCAGCCGCGTGGTCTACAATGGAGAGGAGAACCGTGTGTTACAACCTCACAACTCTTATCACGTCTTCAAACCAACAAGGATAAAGGAAAGGGGGCTGCTAATTAGGGCTATGTGTAAAATGTATAAGGGCTTGGGTTCTATAATTATTTTGCTTATTAAACTGTATAGGCCAAAGTCTTTTGCTTCAACCCTGCATTTGGAGGCTACTAACATTGTTGTACTGCATTGTCAATATTAACCATATCAATAGGCTTTTTTGCTGCATATTATTAGTGTTACTCATCCCCAAATTTTGTGGGCTTTTTTGGATGGTTTGTTGCCTTCTGTTTTTGTGGGCATTCTCATCCACAATAATTCTTGAAATGTTAATACATAATGATCATGAATGCAAATGTATTCATAAAACAGGTGATGTTTCATGAATTGTTTAGGTTTTCATGTTCATGTCGTGGCCTACGTAACAAAAGAAATACATGGTCAAGACACCACAATATAATACAACGTATGTGGAATAAAAAACAATATAGGGCAAGGGTCTAATAAGTGGAAGTAAAAGCCCTAACTTGTACACTATTGTCAAACTCGTACAAATATATTAACGTCAACAAATACATTAGATATCACTCATACTTAATCCATTGACATATACAAAGGTAATCATCAACCCTTACATACCATTCATACTTTGCCTAAACTATCATAAACATAACAAAAGTAAACATCAACCCTTACAAATACATTAACAATAACAACACCCAAGTCAGTAACAATGTTGCTAATGCAAGTTTGAACTTCTATTGCGCCTTCTTCAGTTCACTTTCTTTCACTAAATGTTTAGATTTCATCTTCATCACCTCACCTTCAAGTGCAACAAGCTCTTCGTACCACTTCGCACATGCATCCCCTCTTTGAAGATGTTTGTTTTCCTCATATAACTTGTCTATGTCATTGAGTAGCTCTTTGATAACTTCATTTTCCCTTTCCCCAAACCCACCATCATGCCATTCAAAATATCCACACCCACCATCCTACAAAATTTCATCACCAACCGTTACAAATGAACAACCCACAAAATTGAAAATCTCATCCCACATCTAACAAATCTTACCTGGTAGTAATTCCACACCCATAAAACCTCCTACCTGGGTTTCCTTCCGACCACGACGTCCACCTGGGAGCTAACAAATTGTGATGGCAATACCGCCTCGGACCTTCGTATTGTTCCCCGCGACTAGGTCTTCTCAGCAAAACCACTTTTTTTCTCGATTTCCCCGCCCTCCCTGTTGTTGATGTTGAAGACAAAGCCATCTAGCTCCCTCTCAATTTCAAATTCCTATATATCAATTAGGACAAAAATCAACTTCAAATAAATAACATCACCCATTTTAATTTTCAGAAAGCTAACGAACAAGTGAAATGGTAATTGCCAGGCATAGATTGAAGTTCCTATACATGATTTAGTGCATTGCACCTACCACCTCAATCACCGCCTTCCCTCCTTACCACCTTTCCCATATCATCCTTTTTTTAAAAAAATAAATTAATTAATTAATTAAATCCCCACAAAAATATCTTGCACTTCGATTTTGGTTGGCACCTACAACTTTTTCTCCCAATCCCATTACGATAATGACAATGATAATAGATCGGGATTACACAGAACAACTTGATACATTTTTTGGATTCACAGTTATGCTACACTCTCGACCAAGGCTATTGTTATAGCCCTGTACCACCTATGAAACGCAGATTAAAGGAACAAAAGAATGAACACAGAGCTACCCATCTGACCACACACCTCAGCGTCGCTGCTAATAAGAATGTACAACAATCTGGGAGCCTCCGTTATCGTCGCTTTTAGCCACCGCTATCGTCGCTGTGCAGAACCCTAGCTCACCATTTTCTACCGAATCGATCGAGCTTCACCCACCGCGTGAAGAACCCTAGCTCCCCATTTTCTTCTTCGCTCACTCAATTTTCTTCCTCACTCGATTTGCCTGATTTGCTGGCCAAGAGCGATAGTGGGGGTTCAGTTTTCTGGTTCTCCTTTTCAATCCCCACCGCAAGTTCTTTGCTTCTAGCTTTCAACATTTTAACGTGGCTTTTTTTATTTTTTAAATGTTTCCCTGTCAGCATTTGTTCAAACACAGGTGGCAAAAGTTAACACCAAGTTAACCAACATTTTTTCTCCAAACGTCCCATGTCACTTTTGCTCCTATAAGGTAACCATGTGTCTACTTTTGCTTCAGAAAAAAACTCGTAGTGCTGGACGTTCCCTGAGACAAAGCTCATGTGTATTATTGCTCATTCACCCTTTATTTTATGGTCTCATTTTCATACTCTACTAACTAGTATTTGTATGTCATTCTCATATGCTCCACGCATTGTTAGATGTTATGAGTAATTAATTTCTTATTTGGAACTTATTTTTAACTCTCCCTTCTTTTATTGTCTATAATAAGCAAAAGTTCAAACTGTTAGGTCCCCCCAAAAAAAAAAAAAATTCTCGCTACATCTTATCAAATGAACTGAAGGAGTACAAGTCTTTTCGTTTGTTTGACATATGTATCTTTCTATTAGAGACCATTTTATTTGTTGGACACTTCTTCCAACAAAGATTCGAATTTAATCTACCACGTTATGAGAAACTAACATCTTTTACTAGACCTACCCTCAATTAGTGTCTTTTTAGTTGTTGTACAAAGTTAGAGAGAGTAATAATAAGAGAAGTGACACCCAATATGCAGAGCAGCAAGAACTTCAATCCAATAACAAATTATGGACTCAAACTAAAACCAGCCTAATAGGGCAATAGCCCAAGAAATTGCTCCAATTTTTTAAAATTAAACAGACAAAAATGTCAAAATTATTGTTATTATTATTATTTTAGAAAAAACGTATGAAGTTACTCCTATAACAGTGTTCAAAAGAAATTGCTCCAATTTTTTAAAATTAAACAGACAAAAATGTCAAAATTATTGTTATTATTATTATTTTAGAAAAAACGTATGAAGTTACTCCTATAACAGTGTTCAACAAAACAACGGTCGCTGGGGGAAAATAGAGAAAAAGACAAAACAACGGTCGTTGTTTGTTTAATAAAATAATAAATGGACATGTGACGGGTTTGTACCGTTTGTTAGACTAATACAAAATCCAATTGATTATTAACCTTATATTAAGAATAAAAAGTAATATTTTTTTATCACCTAAACATAGGATAAGAATTGATACCACTTAACTGAAAAATGATTACCAAATAAGTTTTGTTTATTCCATTATTAAAAATTAAGAATTATTTCAGAAATAGGAAAACAAACACGTCCTTAGTTTTTTTGGAAAACTTAATTAAGGGGCCTATCCTTGCAATAACAGTCAGAAAAACAGCACACACTTTGGTTGTGTCTAATTCTATGGTGGAAATGAAAATGACACGAATAAACTAAATATAAAGTGAGTTTTTGGGTAATACCGAAACCACGGTTTCAAAAAGTCTTTTCTGTAAGTCGAGACAATTTCTCACATACTTATCTTGTAAATCGTAAAAACTAATCCGAACACACACCTTTGTTGTTTCTCTCTCTTCCCAATTCTAGTGAAGTAACTTTCTTCACAATTTTAGGCTTTGAAACAATCCCTGGGTAGGGATGTTTTTTAGCACGTTATGTTGAAACTTGAATGACTTATGTCACAAAGAATTGTGAAACTTGGGATTTGAATGACCAACATCACAAAGAATTGTGAAACACAATATGAAAGCCACCACCAAATGACATACAATTCTTCATCTCCAATGACTTATTACAATAAATCTTTGAAAATCTTATTAATTTTACTTCTCCCTTTTTAGTAAATTCATCATACATTACATTATGTCTTCTGATAAGCAAAGTATTCATGCATTTTCTATTCCTTTCGCTCAGTTCTCTTCTCTTCATTTAATTTGGTTTCTTTCTTCCTCCTTGTCTTTGTCTTTCTTAAATTTGACACCAATCTTCGTATTATTATAAGTTTCGGACATAATAGAAGGCTCAATCTACCATCATCCTTGATGCAAAAGGAAAGGATTGGGCAAAAACACACAACCATTTTTATTCTCTCTCGCTAATCAATTTAACAGTGATTTATTGGGAGAAAGTGATTCTCCTGAGTTTTTACTTCATTAGACTTTGAGAGTACCTGTTACGGATTCAAATATGAGCCCCATTTAAGGTGTGGCCCAACAAGGGACAATCAACATAACACAGGCATGACGGTACAACGTTTGGGCTTAGAGGCACAAGAGGCCTGCAGGTCCAAACTCTAACCCTAATGTAATCTCTATATATAGGAGGTTAACCTAAAAGGTACACACATTCTATGCTATCTTTAATTTACTATTCAGCCGTCACTATACATACACACCACCCCCTTTGGCGAAAGCCTTCATATTTGTGCACAGTGATCTTCTATTCTCATAGGTATCTTATCCATAGATACCTAGGAGAGAGTTATTCGATCCAATATCAATATACTAGCCCATTGAGGCTAGACATCTATTATTCTCATATAGAACAATACCCAACACAAGGGAAATCCCAACAACTTCCTATCTCTTTTAGGCCAAGTTTTAGTCTCCTTGTTTTTTTTTTTTCCCTTTGTCATCTTTCACCCAATGTAAGAAATTCATATATCCATCATATTTATATAGAGGTTGAACACGTCTCATGTCTTAGAGTAACTCAAGGAGGTGCTTGGACCAAACGGCCCCCAACAATCTTTAGTAGTCTAATGAAAACTACACACATATACATATGATTATGTATTATATGAGTTAAGGTGTAAATTTATCTTGTAAGTTTTCATAAAGGAATAATATTATTTTGGAAGTTTTTTTAGGTTTAATATTGTCTTAAAATTGTTAAAATAAAGCAATGTTACTATTTTCCCTTAAAAAAGTCACAGTAAACATTAATTTTTTAACGGTCAATGATAGTTTTTAAATGTATGGGCTAACATTGCTATGTTTTGAAATTTTCGGGGTGACATTGAATCTAAAATTTTTTTTAGGGTAACATTGCTCCATAGCGAAAACTTCCTGAGCAAAATTACACATTTACCCTATGTTACCCTATATATAGAACAAATTACTCAGCTTTTGAAAATATAATGGAGGGTTAAGTAGCAAATCAGCCTCGGAAGTATACGCCTAGGGCAATGTTGCCCTGAATTTTTTTTTAGATTTGATGTCACCCCGAAAGTTTTAAAACATAGCAACGTGGCTTAATACTGTTAAAAAACTAACAGTGACCATTAAAAAATTGACATTAACCGTTAACCTTTTAAAGGAAAAATGTAACATTACTACGTTTTAAAACTTTCAGAGTGACAATGAATCTAAAAATAACTTCCAGGGCAACATTGCTCATAGGCATATACTTCTGAAGCGGATTTACTCCTTAACCCTTTAATTTATGTAGAATTGTGGATCATACATATTTAGACAATTCGAACAAATTATTCTTTTTTCCAAAAAAAAGAGAGAAGTAAAATTAAAAAAGACTGCTATTTTTTTTCCCTTCTACTTGCATTCCTATAAAATTGCATAGGATTAGGATAGTACTCAATTTCATGAGAGTTTTTACATAAAAGAACTTTTTTTAATTTAATTAAAAATAGACCAACATCCAACATGCATATGTATATCAAGGTGGCCCTATCTAAATCAAAGCTTCAAATCAGCCAAGTAGAGATTCTGAATGTTGTGCTTGTCGCATCGAAAATGACACAGGAAAGAGGAGTAATATAAGAAAAGAAAGCTCGACCACAAACGAAGTATTTGCTACTACACTTATAGAAGGAGAGCACAATTGGAATTGAAATGAGATTTCCAGCCTATCCAAAGGATAGGTAGGAAGAGTCCATACTGTCTAGATTAGATCTGAACGGTCCAGATTTAATTTAATTTTTTTTACTTTCTAGTTTTTAAAAAAATTATTTTAATGAGTAGAGAATCTAAAATAAAGATAATTTTTTAACTAATATTTTTCAAAAAATAATTTTTTTATTCAAAAAGCAACTGTTAAAAAAAATAAAATTTGAACCGTTCAGATCAGATGAGTTATTGGTGTCTAAGGATAGGCACCAAAACGATTCCAAGCACTATTGGGGTTGTGACACAGTAAAATCGAAGATTTCCAGCGTACGGCGTCGTTTTGATTTATTTTTTACTCGGGATTGGGGCCACGATTCCCCAAGTACTCGCACCATAGGAAGTATGATAGACTATTATGCGGATAAGACCACACTAACAGTGTGGACCCAGCAAATCACACAGCGATCCAATGGGAACGAACGACTAACGATTGGGGCCACGTCAGCTCACCCACGTGTCTCATTTGGAAACTCCGAGAAAGTTTTCTTGATTTTTACCCGTCAGATAAAAGACCAGGCTTTTTGATTTTTTTTTTCTTTTAACTAGTTGCACACCAATAACGTGCTCAAATATATTCTTATGAATTTAATAAAAATAGGAGTAGTAATGTAGTATACTCAATCAATCTTATGACGTGAAGAAATGAAACTATCATATCCTCCTCTCCTCTCATTATTATTATTATTTTAAATTTCACACAGTTATCGAACAATTTTATTTGAGATATACTAATGTTTTGGATATAGATACTTCTATTAATAAGAATTGAGAGACCAATGCTTTCTATTATACTGATCATCTTCAATAGTAATGAAACTTCTTTAATACTCATTCCAGTCTTAATTATAGGACAACATTTGAGGGTTGATTTTGGTCATAATTATAGGATAACTTTTTAGTTTTTGTAAATTTCTTCCTAAATTTCTCCAAAATCGGTTAAATGTGTATTATAATTAGGACCAAAGGAAGTATGTTTCACTTTCTTTTTATAAAAAAGTTACATATTAATCTCTTTCACTAGACTTAACTTCTATTAGTGTGTGTGGGGTTTTTTTTTTTTTTTTTGTTGCCCACGGTATTCAGATCTAACCTGCTTAGTGTACTTGGCTATAGTGAAAAAGTCTCTCTTTTTTTTTTTTTTGATAGAAAAAAGTTTTGGAGGGGTTCGACATCAGTCCCCCACCAAGGCCAGGGCATAGACGGATGCAGGTATCACACTTGGGGGGGCAAATGCTCCCCCTTAAAACCATGTGTGTTTTTTTTTTTAAAAAAATAGGGTTAAATCCAAATACTAGAGAATTCTTTCACATCGCAGAATCAAATAGCCAACTTCTCTAAATCAAACTTTCGCCATTTGTTTAATGCTTTATATTAAAAAAGATGTATTTGATAACATTGATAATAAAACAATTACGATAAAATTCCAAAAAATAAGGTTTAGAAGGATGATATTGTAATTATTTTTATTGTAATATACTTTTGTTATTAAAATATATGTGCTTGAACTTATTTAGTACCCAGCCTTGCTATTTTTAACAGCACTTTTGCTATTTCTAATAGTACTTAGCCTTGTTTTTCCCTTTATATTCTTTTGTTTTTTTAATGTATTTAAAAAACCCCCGAGTCTCCCCACAAATTGTGCCACCCCTTCCGTAAATTTCTGGATCCGCCCCTGGGCCAGGGCACGGCCCCGGCTCTATCAGCACTTACTAGGGACTTACGAGATCGCCTACCAAAGGAGTCCCAACGACGATAGAGGGGATCGAACCCATGATCCAAATGCATAGTTTTGAAACTCTTACCATCTATGCCAACTCACATTGACAGTGATGCCAACTCACATTGGCAGTGAAAAAGTCTTCCTATGTGTGGGGGTCATATGCAAAGCAGCGAGAACTTCAATCTAATAACAACCTATGGACTCAAACTAAAACCAGCCTAATAGGGCAATGGCCCACGAAATTGCCCCAATTTTAAACAATTAAACAGACAAAAATCATCAAAATTATAAATAAATAAATAAATAACAATAACGTATTCAACAAAACAACGGTCGATGGGGAAAGAGAAAAGGACGAATCAACGGTGGAGCAGGGAAATCTATTGTTTTTTAGTCACATGGCCCTTAGTTTTTTGTTTAATAAATGGGCACGTGAAGTTGGTTAGACTAATAAAAAATCCAATTGATTATTAATCTTATATTAAAAACAAAAAGTAATATTTTTTTTCTTCTTAATATTTTTTCTCTCATCCAAATATAGGATAAGAGTTGGTACTTCTTAAGATTTAAGTGAATTTTTTTTAGAGATAGGATATTGTCACTATCAATTTTATGTCACTACTAAGTCACTACCACTTTTTCATCGTTTGATCAGAATCTCAATAGGAGAGAGAAATGAAAAAGGTAAATGACTTGGATCAGAATCTCATTTATCTTTATCATTTTTCTCTCCTATTGAGATTCTGATCCAACGGTAAAAAAGTGGTAGTAACTTAGTAGTGACATAAAATTAGTAGTAACAATATCTTATAAAAAAAAGGAATATATCTAAGAAGAAACAATCACGGAGACAAAATTAAAGCACGAGGCACACGAGGAGGCCGAAATTATAAGAGATTTATGATAAAAAAAATGGTAGTGACAATATCCTATTTTTTTTAACTTTATTTGAAGTTTTTTAATCACGGAGATTAAATTGGCAGTGACAATATCCTTTTTTTTTTTTTTTTACTTTATTTGAAGTTTTTTAATCAACCCTAAGATTAGGACCGCAAGTAATTGCTGCCACGTCGGCATGAATCATATAACATCATTGGAGTCAATCTCTATCTCGTGGACATAATCAATTCTTAGTTGCGACGTGGCAATGATTAGTTCCAATTAATTACTATTAATTAAAAAGTCCTTAATCCACTAATGGAAGGTAGCCCCATAGAGTTTATTAGATTACCAATATTGGTAATTATTATGTAACCATAAAGTCATAACCATAAGGTCGTGGCACAGTATCAGTTGTTTCCAAGTCACCATCATTCGCAGCTCATGTGGCCGCCAATGCATCTTCAATCCTCTATTATTGTTATTGCGGTGTTTTAGCTCTGAACGCCTCTCTCGTGGGAAAATCTCCGATGTAGCTCTGACATGGATTTTAGCTCGAGCTCTCTGGTATGTCTGCTCAAAGGGTTATTCTTCGTTTTGTTTAACATCATAGATCTACGATTGTTTTTGCTGATTGTTCAAATCATTTTCAACCGTTTTTTTTTAAAGGGAAATTCTTCTTACCGAATGCTTCTCTCTCGTTCTTTTTTGTTTTTTTTTTTATCTGTTGATTGGGGAAAGGATCCGAGGTCGAGCTTGTCAATCGGGGAGAAACTCTGTTTCGTGTTGATTCCGTTCATTGGATTATTTGAGGCTTTGGCTTATAGCTTGTCCGGATGCTTCAATATTCAACGTCCGAAGAAAAAGATCTATTCCACATTCGACGATATAGTCCTTCTTTCAAGAAATTCTCCATGTTCGTTGCTTTTCTCTGACCTCACTGATCGGTATAGAAATTCTGCTTCTTACAATTTTGTCCTGGTGTTCGTGCAGTTACTGTTAATGAAATTGAGGCTTTGCGTGAATTATACAAGAAGTTGAGTTGTTCAATAATTGACGATGGCCTCATACACAAGGTAACTGAAATTGTCAACTCTTTATCTTTGAATACGCTGGCTTATTCCATCTGCTTAGCTCTAAGGGGGTTTTCCTTTAAATTAGTTTAAAAAAATTTGAAGCCTGTAAATTTCATGGCGAATAATGCAGAACATTTAGGGAGACCTCTCCATCAGATAAATACAAAATGTGACAACCGTAAACAGATTATATTATATGCTCAAGTTTGAAGGGTCCAAAAATCCTGAACAAGAATGTGAAGTGTGAACTTCCAAGTAAAGATGTAACAGCAACATTTTAGATTGAAAGTTCTTGTAGTGCTAACTGCTAAGATTGTTCATTTTTATATTTAATTATGTTAGCTGCTAAATTTGTCAACATTGGTGTTGATATTATTTGTCAGAATGCCTTCTTTAACTCGTCCCTGTTTTCCATCTGAAGGAAGAGCTTAGATTGGCTCTATTGAGAACCACGTTTGGTGAGAACCTGTTCCTTGATAGGGTATGTACATTCTGACAATTTTTATCCTATTTCTTTTATTTTGGTTATTATCCTTGATGTATAGAGGAGGGAAATTTTGTGAACCTCATGTGGCGAGTCCATTTCTTGTTGATAACTCGTTTTCAGGTATTTGATCTCTTTGATGAGAAAAGAAATGGTGTTATAGAATTTGATGAGTTTATCCATGCTCTTAGTGTCTTTCATCCTGCTACTCCTCTGGAAAAGAAAATTGATTGTAAGACTTCAATATTCACATAGCAGTTGTTTCCTTCATATGATCCTATTTAATATTTTATATTAATCAATATCTATTGTCTCTTCTGGTTTACGTGCAGTTGCTTTTAAATTGTATGACTTGAGGCAAACAGGATATATTGAGCGGGAAGAAGTAAGTATCTTGAGATTTCCAGGTTTGGAAGATGTTATTAACTTTGAACCATTGTTATGGGTTAATTAATAATATGCATAATTAAACTTGAGCTGTTGGTTATACTGTTATAGCAATCTTTTTGCGCAGCATCAATTTGATTTGACAAATTTAGTGGAGAAAGGTGGTGTTTTCTTTGTTATATCAATAAAATATTTTGTCTAACGTAAAAGTCATGGTAAGATCATGGTCATCTGAAATATTATATATCTTGTGACCCTCGTCTTCCCTTTCCATTACATTAACTGCTTTGTGACCCTATCATTTTCCAGGTTAGGCAAATGATAATGGCCATAATGTCAGAATGTGGGACGCAACTAGAAGACCATATTCTGGAAGCTATTCTTGACAAGGCAAATTTTTTGTTTTTTTTCTTTGTTTTCCCCTACTTCGATTGGAGTTTTGATTCTTACGTTGCTGTTCTTTATCAGACTTTTAAGGATGCTGATGCTGACAAGGATGGCAAGATTAGTAAAGAAGATTGGAAGGAATATGTTGTTCGGAACCCAACACTATTGAATTACATGACTCTTCCCTGTCTGAAGTAATTTACTTTCATCCCTTGCCTCTCCTACATTTATTTCAGTTACCATCACAATTGTCATAATTGATTTTCCCTTTTTGTCATCGATGTTTTTTGATTAAAAAAAATTTGTTGGCAAATAGATGAGCAACATGGAGAGTTGCTTTCAGTGCTTCCTGATGAGTAATCAAGGCAGAAGTATGCATTTGGGTCCCAAAAAAAATGGTGGAAGTATACATGATAAACCAGCTGGCTAGCTGAGGACACAGGGCAGAAAACCAAACCAAAAAAACAAGCCCTTCCTTAAATCATCAGTTTAGTTGTTGGTCACTGTTGTATTTTGAAAGATACCTATAGAATACCTTAAATTATGGGGAGAAGAGAAAATGTCAGCCACTTGTCAACAAACTAACTTGGATGGCTGTGCACTCTAAACTCACAGCATATCGTTTGTCTTGCGGTTTTCGTTTATTACTCCTTTCACAATTTCTGTAAATAAAAGGGGTCGTCTCCCAACAGTAGTAGTTAGAGTCAATAGGGAACAAGCATAAGGACTTATGGGACAAAATAGTCGTGGTTTATAAGGAAGATCAATGTATGATATCTCATAATCATAAGGGAAGAGACTTGTTTTTCAAGAGAGGGAGGAACAAAGTAATTCTGGTACATATTAGGGAGAAGAGAGTATTTACCTGATATTTTATAATCGCTCGCTTGGTCAAGAACTGAATTAAATATCTTCCTTTTTGTATTGATGCTTGGCCAGGGATATCACCACGGTGTTTCCAAGCTTCATTTTCAACACCGAAGTTGAAGATATACTCTGGCAACTTCCAGGCAACCATAAACTATGAGGGGAAGCTTTTCCTGTTGCGCCGGGATTGTTAATTTAATTACAAGGTATATTCGTATGATTCTACAGCCCCTTGTCAGTGGCAACTTGTGGAAGCTAAAGGGAATGAAAGGGATCAAATGACTATCTCAGACGTCATTTCCGTCAGAAAACGGTTGAAAATGACCAGTCCACGCTTGTTTGAATTAGCTTATTTTAGGTGATTTTGTGCTATATGGGTTAAATATGTGAAAAGAGTTTTGACTCGTATAGCATAAAACGCTTTTTTAAGCTGTTCCAAACAGCTCTAGTAAAGCTATTTCGATGTTAATTTTGCCCCCATTTCCTGATGTCGTAAACTCAATGACTCTGCCAAAATGTTGATTTCAGAGTCCAGGGGTTATATTGCCATCCCGGCCCTGTATTTTTCTTGTTCATTTTATTGTTATGCAATTGTATAACACTTAGTATTGCTGTGAATATTGTCAAATTCAATTGGAAACAGTTTTCTCCAACATGATTTTTTTTTAAGTAATCCAAGTTCAAATTCTCGAGTCTTTGCATCTAGCATTGTGTAGACCTCATACAATAACTTTCAGAGTTCTACCCATGTCGTGGTTCTTATTTATCCTTTCGACCCCTTGATGCGGTCTGTCTTTGTATTTGTTTGGAATAGTAATTGGAGCTTTCAAAAATAATTTTGTAATTATGATTTATAGTATATAAGGTTAATATTGAAGATGAGTTTTGTCTCGATTTATATAAATAAGTACTTTTGGGGGTCTCAAACGTGATATCAAATAAGCACAAAATTGTCACATACCTTTCATGATTCCATTATTTGCTACATCTTTGGTCCTTTTCCCCCCTTTAAATCCTTTTTTCTTGTTTTGACGACATTGTCAATTTCCAGGGTTAGAAGTGAAAATTGTGTCTAACCATTTTATTTAAAATAAGAAAACATTTAAAAATTGTTCTTTTTTTTTTAAGAAAAAAACTTATTATTGTTCTTTTGTTTTACAAGACTTTTTGTATAAAAATAAGAAAAATACAATAGATTGAGAAATGAAGAAAATAAGAGAAAGTTGGGGGAGAAAATAAGGAAGAGTTCTCATTCACTTCATTATCCTAAATGGTATACATCATCCTCTATTTATAAGACTCCAATATTTAAGACTAACCCAAACACATAAAAAATGGAATCAAACAATGTAATTGTACAATTGAAAGATACTTTATCTGGTCCTTATTATAAGGTACCAACTATTCTCACAAACCAATAAAAACAGTTAAAGTCAATAAAGTTGTCCTAAAATTTAAGTAATTTCCAATATTACCCCTACTAATTGTACTAAACTCTAATATCATATTAATTATTACTCTCACCACTACCCCTATTAATTGTGGGCATACATGGAAAAAAGTAATTAATGCTTCTTAGGGACAAACAAGTGCCTTATAAAAAGGATTAAGTAAAGTTGTTAGTTGGTGCCTTATAATAAAGACCAGAAGAAGTATAAGGAATAGATACGAGACTCATAATGACATTAACCATATGAGATGTAATCTTAAGAAGTCATGGGACCATGAACATCTGCACATCATAAAATTTATTCCACTTAACTGAAAATTGATAACCAAATAAGTTTTGTATTTTTTGTATATTCTATTATTAAGAATTTAGAATTATTTCGGAAATAGGAAAACAAACATGTCCTTAGTTTTTTGGAAAACTCAAGGGAGGCATCCTTGCAAAAACAATTAGAAAAACAGCGCACACTTTGGTTGTGTCTAATTTTACTGGGGAAATGAAAATGACACGAAAAAAACTAAATATAAAGTGAGCTTTTGGTAACACCTAAACTACGGTTTCAAAAATCCTTTTATGTAAGTCGAGACAAAACTCTTTACTTGCTTACTTCATAAATCGTAAACACTAATCCGAACACACACCCCTCTTCTTTCTCTCTCTTTCCAATTCTAGTGAAGTAACTTTCTTCGCAATTTTAGGCTTTAAAACAATCCCTGGGTAGGGATGTTTTTTAGCACTTGAATGACTTATGTCACAAAGAATTGTGAAACTTGGAATTTGAATGACTAAAATAAAAAAGAATTGTGAAACACGATATGAAAGCCGCCACCAAATGACATACAAGTCTTCATCTCCAATGAGTAACCATCAGGTTATCCTTTTCCTCAAGTTACTTCTTAACTAGGATTCCTCACCATCCTCACCATTCCCCATCTGACAAAACATGCTTTGAATAACATAGTCAAACCCATTATTACCTCACCATTCCTATCGTCTTCTTCATATGTTATCTTTCACACAACCCCATTAGTACCTCCAAGGGTGGTTGACAAATCTTCATCCCAGAATCAGCATTTTCAGATTTTGCTCCCTGAAGAAAAGATCAAATGTCTTTTGGTCATCCCAAAAATCGATCTCCTACATTAGCGTCAAAAGACACAAGCTTTTTCCTGTGGATCACAAGTATTGACAAGATTCCAATGATCCAATCTGCAGCCATATTAAACAAATATTTGATAAACATATATGGCAGGTAATTGAATATGATATAGTCAAATATACATTTCTAAATCAAGCCCTCCCTAAGCACAACAATTCCCAAAACAGTTTAATATATATACATATATTGTTGATAAGTATATAAAAAGATAATTAGGGGTCCCTTTAGTCCAAGCTTTCAATAAAAGTCTATCCACAGGCTGGGAGAGAAAATGGAAGAACAATAAATGACTCCCAAAACCTCAGAATACTCCACGCAAGAAAGTATGAAAATGGGGCTTGAATATAACATAATATATCGACCTACTCACAATGTTAAACTTAAATCGCAAGAAACAGTTGCGTGGAGGTAATGAGTGATTGAATTTTATATTCATTCATACACACTTTGAAAAGACCCATGGAGTCAAAAGGAACGGGTCAGGGAAGAAATATTTAGATATACCCACACAGGACACAGCCACACCTAACTCGCTTGGGTCTTACTCCCTCTGGTCCTTCCTTATAAGGCACCAACTAATAAGTTTATTTGGTCATTTTTATAAGGTACTTGTATGTTCCCAATGAATATTGATTATTTCTTTCCATATCTGCCCCTAATTAATAAAGGTAATAGATGAGAGTAATAATTAATATAATATTAGAGTTTAGTGCAATTAGTAGGGGTAATATTGGAAATTACTTAGATTCTATGACAACTTTATTGACTTTAACTACTTTTATTGGTTTGTGAGAAAAGTTAGTTGGTGTCTTATAATAAGGACCAGAGGGAGTAACTTTTAATGAACTAAGGTGATACTACTATGATTTTATTTATAAGTTCATTTTGATCAAATCTCACATATTCTTTTTGGTCCTTATTATAAGACACCGACTAACTTTTCTCACAAACCAATAAAAACAGTTAAAACTAATAAAGTTGTCTTAGAATTTAAATAATTTCCAATATTACCCATACTAAATGCACAAACTTTAATATTATATTAATTAATACTCTCACCTACTACCCTTATTAATTATGAGCATACATGAAAAAAAATATTTAATACTCATTGGGAACAAGCAAGTGCCTTATAAAAAGGACCAAATAAACTTACTAGTTGATGCCTTATAATAAGGACCATAGGGAGTACCAAGGAGAGGTAGTTAACACAATGATTATGAGATAAATTTTCAAATTTGCCTTCATTTATGATTGAGTATTTTTTAACTGTTTCTTCTCTCTCTATCTTTATGAGTACAATTAATATGAGTAAAATTGTCACCTGGACTCAAACTAAAACCTGCTTAATAGGGAAATTGCCCCAATTTTAAACAATTAAACAGACAAAAAATCATCAAAATTATAAATAAATAAAAAACAATAACGTACTCCCTCTAATCCTTATTATAAGGCACCAACTACAAATTCTCACAAACCAATAAAAACAGTTAAAATCAATAAAGTTGTCCTACAATTTAAGTAACTTCCAATATTACCCGTACTAATTACACTAAACTCTAATATTTTATAATTATTATTCTCACCCACTACCCTTATTAATTAAGGGCATATATGAAAACAAATAATTAATGTTCATTGGGAACAAGCAAGTGTCTTATAAAAAAACAAAATATACTTATTAGTTAGTACCTTATAATGAGGACCAGAGGGAGTATTAAGTTACTCCTATAACATTGTGCAACAAAACAACTGTAGCTGGGGAAAAAATACTAAAAAGGAAAGAGAGAAAAAGACAAAACGATGGTGGAGTAGAGACATTTATGCCTGTTTAGAGGTTCCCAAAACTTAGGTTTTGGAAACAAAATTTAAGTTTTGTCACAAGTCTATCAAACACCCCCAAGTTTTTCCAGAAGCTATTCTGCATCAAACTTAGGTTTTGCAAAAGTTTGCCAAACACCCAATTTTATCTAAAAGCTATTTTACAAAAATCATTTTTACCTCGTAAATCCCAAAAGCTATTCTCCAAAAGTCATTTTTACCTCGTAAATTGTGAAAATAATTTTTTTAGTATCAGTCAGTACTTTGAAATATTTCATGGTCTTAAAAATTTATTTTAGGATATTAAAAAAGGGTTAAGGTGCATATTTGCCAACGAACTATTACCCGAGGAGCGTCTGGCACAAAAAACAATTGAGGGGACTAAATTGGCCAACGAACTATTAAAAAGTGAAAAAAGTACTTTTTTTTTTTGTTTTGGGTGGAGAATCCCCAATCTGCATCAGGCACAAATGTCGGCAACTTCACCGTCGCCTCCGCCTTCAAATCCTTCGCGTTCACAACTGAGCTCGACTTCCATGTCCTCTGGTCGTGCACGAATGCCACAATGTAACCCTCATCTTCTTCTTTGTCTTTGCCTTTCGTCGTGCATGAATATTACATTGTTCTGGCCAAAATCTATGAATTCATTCGTTCCCAAAGTACAGAAAGACATATAATAACAATAGAAACATTGACATGAAGGAAAGGAAAACCGAATCAGTTCAACAGAAAAAAAAAAAAACTTCCTATCTCTAAACATATCCTCACCCAGGATAGATTCAAGAGAGGGTGGAGGTTGAGTAACCCAATCTTATGAGTGCTTCCCCTTCGAAGCTGCATCCTGCATGTGCAAAAACCACAGCTGAAATAAGAGAACTTGGTATCAATTTTAACCATAACCTTCCCTGCATTCATCGAGACAGATAAACAACTCAATCTCAAGTGCTCCCCTTTGAAGACTACTTGCTGGTTCGGTATGACCACAAAATTCTCCGTGATTGCGAAGTCGTACATCATTGTCGGAGCCGGTAAGGGGATTTCGACGTCGGCTTGGAAGTAAATACTTTGGAAGCTTTGGTTTGGTTATTTCTTCGTTTGCCCGCAGATTGGGGATTCTCCACCCAAAAACAAAAAAGCCACCTGGCTTTTGACCAAAAAAGTCAAATGCCACATGGGATTGCCTTTAAACGGTGTTAGATGTTCATGGACGGAATTGTGCGTTTTCACCCATTTAATTGTTTGTTGGCCTTTTTGGTCCCTTTAAAGTTATTTGTGCCCATAGCTCCTGACCTAATAGTCGGTTGGCAAAATTGCTCCTTCACCCGATTGCCTTTAAACGGTGTTAGATGTTCATGGACGAAATTATGCGTTTTTCACCCATTTAATTGTTTGTTGGCCTTTTTGGTCCATTTAAAAGTTATTTGTACCCAGCGCTCCTGGCCTAATAGTCGGTTGGCAAAATTGCTCCTTCACCCATTAAAAAAAACAACTATAACAATTACGTTAAAATATGAGGCACTGCCGTAGGATGGTGGCGGAGACCCTGGAGAAAAGAGCGGTTAAGCCTTCTTGTTGGATAAGGCAAACACCAACAGAGATGAGACCCATGCGAGCAGGCGCTGTGGCAGCGGTGGTTGCTGCTTGTGGCATCGGAGGGATGCAACCAGGGTGCAAGGCGCGTGCTGGTCGAAAGTTGTGTATTGCTGGATGAGCTCAAAAGGGTGAGTGGAACACCCAGCAACAATGGAAGCTTTGGAGATGCCGACGTCGCCGACATCGTGACGACCAATGGAAGACGGAGACATCAAGACAGTGATGGGGTAATAGTTCGTTGGCGAATTTGCACCAAATTGTGTTTTTCTTCACTTTTTAATAGTTCGTTGGCCAATTTGGTTCCCTCAATTATTTTTTGTGCCACATGCTCCTCGGGTAATAATTTGTTTCCAAAAATAATTTTTGTCTCATACCTCATAAATCATTTGCAGAATACCTCATTTTTACCTCCTTGAGAGTGTCCTGGAACCACCGCTTGGCGCAATCGGCGACCATGCGGGCGAGCAGAATCCGATCCCGCACCCCTTCGGAGCTTTCCATCTTCAGCTGCGATGCCTAAGATTTGAGAGCAGCCGGGGCCACAACACGATTTGGTGATTTGGGGAGAGCTTTATTGGGCTTAGGGGTCTTGGCGGACGAGACAATCCTCGATAACTCCTAAACCTAGCCGCAGATTGCACCGATTTTCCCATCAAATCATAGAGAAAAAGAAGGCAGACAAATTGATTGGGACACCAATGTAATTTCGCCTCTCTCCTTAATAACCAGCAAGTCTTACATACCACTCTGATCCTATTTATATGTTTCTCACTAAAAATTTGGTCCCATTTATGTTCAGGCCATGTAATAAATGAGATTGTGATAATTTTGCTCATATTAATTGTACTCATAAAGATAGAGAAAGAAGAAACATTTGAAAAATATCCAATTATAAATTAGGACAAAGTTGAAAATGTACCCCATAATCATTGAGATAACTATTTTTCCTTGGTATACGAGATTTGGTCAAATTGGACTTATAATGAGATACTTTTTGAATTATTTTGGTACTTAGAACCTGAGGGGATTTTCCCTCATTGGATTCAATCTCGTGGACATAATCAATTCTTAGTTGCCACTTGGCAATGCTTTGTTCCGGCCACCAAATTTACTACTATTAAATACAAAGTCCTTAATCCACAAACAGTAATAATGGTAGCCCACGGAATTTATTACTTCCTCCTTCAGTCGTAGATATAAAATAAAGTTGAGTTTTTTTAAGAGACCAATAAAGCTAAATAAGTTATCTAATCATATCATATATCATATGTTGTATATCATTACATTTTATATATCAATTTATTAGTTAAATTAATTAGTTTAAAAAAATAAAAATAAAAATGCTATAAAAAATTTAATTAATTTTTTTAATCTCTTTAAAAAATCAATTCTGTCTTATTTTGAGTACCGATAAAGTATTACCAATAATTGCTAATTAATAAGTCCATAAAACCATAACCATAAGGTCAGTGGCCCCAGTAGCGGTTGATCATAAAACACAATCATTCGCAGCACAAGTGGCGGCCAGTGTATCATCTTCAATCTTCAATTATTATTATTATTATATCTCTATGGAACGAACATAACAGAGTCCAAAATTTTGCGGTGTTTTAGCTCTGAATGCCTCTGTCGTGGGAAAATCTCCGATGCATCTCTCTCTCTCTAGCTCAAGCTCTCTAGTATCTCCTCTCATTCAAATCTTCTTTTCCCTCTCTTTCTTTTTAGCATACACACTTTATGTTTGCTCAAAGGGTTATTCTTCGTTTTGTTTAACATCATAGATCTATGATTGTTTTTGCTAACTGTTTTTTAAGGGAAATTCTTCTTACTGAAGGCTTCTCTCTTGCTCTTTTTTGTTTTTTTGTTTTTATTTGTTGATTGGGGGAAGGATCCGAGGTCGAGCTTGTCAATCGGGGAGAAACTCTGTTTCGTGTTCATTCCGTTTATTGGATTATTTGAGGCTTTGACTTATAGCTTGTCCGGATGCTTCAATGTTCAACCTCCCAAGAAAAAGATCTATTCCACATTCGACGATATAGTCCTTCTTGCAAGAAATTCTCCATGTTCGTTGCTTTTCTCTGACCTAACTGATCGGTATAGAAATCTTGCTTCTTACAATTTTGTCCTGGTGTTCGTGCAGTTACTGTTAATGAAATTGAGGCTTTGCGTGAATTATACAAGAAGTTGAGTAGTTCAATAATTGACGATGGCCTCATACACAAGGTAACTGAAATTGTCAACACTTTCTTTGAATACGCTGGCTAATTCCATCTGCTTAGCTCTAAGGGAGTTTTCCTTTAAATTAGTTAAAAAAAGATTGAAGCCTGTAAATTTCATGGCGAATAATGCAGAACATTTAGGGAAACCTCTCCATCAGATAAATACAAAATGTGATAACCATAAACAGATTATGTTATATGCTCAAGTTTGAAGGGTCCAAAAGTCCTGAACACAAATGTGAACTTCCAAGTAAAGATGTAACAGCAACATTTTAGATTGGAAGTTCTTTTAGTGCTAACTGCTAAGAATGTGCATTGTTATATTTAATTATGTTAGCTGCTAAATTTGTCAACATTAGTGTTGACATTATTTGTCAGAATGCCTTTTTTAACTCGTTCCTGTTTTCCATCTGAAGGAAGAGCTTAGATTGGCGCTATTGAGAACCTCGTGTGGTGAGAACCTGTTCCTTGATAGGGTATGTTCATTCTGACAATTTTTATCCTATTTCTTTTATTTTGGTTATTATCCTTGATGTATCGAGGAGGGAAATTTTGAGAACCTCATGGTGAGTCCATTTCTTGTTGATAACTTGTTTTCAGGTATTTGATCTCTTTGATGAGAAAAGAAATGGTGCTATAGAATTTGATGAGTTTATCCATGCTCTTAGTGTCTTTCATCCTGCTACTCCTTTGGAAAAGAAAATTGATTGTAAGACTTCAATAATCACATAGCAGTTTTTTCCTTCATATGATCCAATTTAATACTTTATGTTAATCAATATCTATTGTCTCTTCTGGTTTGCTTGCAGTTTCTTTTAAATTGTATGACTTGAGGCAAACAGGATATATTGAGCGGGAAGAAGTAAGTATCTTGAGATTTCCAGGTTTGGCAGATGTTATTAAGTTTGTACAGTTATTATGGGTTAACTAATAATATGCATAATTAAACTTGTGCTATTGTTTATAGCAATCTTTTTGCACAGCATCAATTTGATTTGACAAATTTAGTGGAGAAAGGTGGTGGTTTCTTTGTTATATCAATAAAATATTCTGTCTAACGTAAAAGTCATCGTACCTTCCCATTACATTAACTGCTCTGCGACCCTAACATTTTCCAGGTTAGGCAAATGATGACGGCCATAATGTCTGAATGTGGGACGCAACTAGAAGACGATATTCTGGAAGCTATTCTTGACAAGGCAAAATTTTTGTTTTCTTTCTTTGTTTTCCCCTACTTTGATTGGAGTTTTGATTCTTACATTGCTGTTCGTTATCAGACTTTTAAAGATGCTGATGCTGACAAGGATGGTAAGATTAGTAAAGAAGAATGGAAGGAATCTGTTGTCCGGAACCCAACACTATTGAATTACATGACTCTTTCCTGTCTGAAGTAATTTGCTTTCATCGCTTGCCTCTCCTGCATTTATTTTAGTTACCATCACGATTGTCATAATTGATTTTCCTTTTTGTCGTCGATATTTTTTGATAAAAAAAAATTGTTGGCAAATTGATGAACAACATGGAGAACTGCTTTTAGTGCTTCCTGATGAGGATCTGGCTTTGGTGCTTTGCACCATTTGGTCCGCTGCGTCCGATGCAGCGCTTGCACACAATGATCTTTTTTTTTTTTAAAAAAAAAAAATTTCAGGCACTACGGATAATAAAAAGATAATTCAGGATACTAAGTGGTACTGAAAAAATCCTTCATGATCTTGAAAAATTATTTTAGGATCTTCAAAAAATATTTCAAGTACAGAGCAGTACTCAAAGGATATTTCAGAATACTGACTGGTACTTAAAAAAACTATTTTAGGATCTTCAAAAAATAATTCAGGTACTAACTGTTACTAAAAATATGCTTTAGGATATTTTTTCAGAGTCCTAAAATTATTTTAGATCATAAATTATGTTTTAATTACCAGCCAGTATCATAAAATATTCTTTAAGTACCTGTCTGTATCCTGAAATATTTTTTAAAGATCATAAAATAATTTTTCAAGATCATGAAAGATTTTTTCAGTACCACTTAGTATCATGAATTATCTTTTTATTATCCATAGTGTTTGAATTTTTTTTTTTTTTAAAAAAAAAAAAAGGATCAGTGTGTGCAAGCGCTGCAGCGGACGCAGCGGACCAAATGGTGCAAAGCACCAAAGCCAAATCCTCCTGATGAGTAATCAAGGCAGAAGTATACATTTGGGTCCCAAAAAAATGGCGAAAGTATACATGGTAAACCAGCTGAGGACGCAGGGCAGAAAACCAGACCAAAAAAAACAAGCCCTTCCTTAAATCATCAGTTTAGTTGTTGGTCACTGTTGTATTTTGAAAGATACCTATAGAATACCTTAAATTATGGGGAAAAGAGAACAAACTAACTTGGATGGCTGTGCACTCTAAATTATCAGCATATCGTTTGTCTTGCGGTTTTTGTTTATTACTCCTTTCACAATTTCTGTAAATATAAGGGGTCGTCTGCCAGCAGTATTTAGAGTCAATAAGGAATAAGCATAAGGACTTATTGGACAAAATAATTGTGGTTTATAAGGAAGATCAATGTAAGATATCTCATAATCATAAGGGAAGAGACTTGTTTTTCAATAGAGGGAGGAAGAAAGTAATTTTGGTACATATTAGGGAGAAGAGAGTATTTTTACCTGATATTCTATAATCGCTTGCTTGGTCAAGAACTGAATTAAATCTCTTCCTTTTTGTATTGATGCTTGGCCAGGGATATCACCACGGTGTTTCCTAGCTTCATTTTCAACACCGAAGTTGAAGATATACTCTGGCAACTTCCAGGCAACCATAAACTATGAGGGGAGGCATTTCCTGTTATGCCGGGATTGTTAATTAATTACAAGGTATATTAGTATGATTCTACAGCCCCTTGTCAGTGGCAACTTGTGGAAGTTAAAGGGAATGAAATGGATCAAATGACCATCTCAAAAGTCATTTCCTACAGAAAACGGTTAAAAATGACCTGTCCATGCTTGTTTGAATCAGCTTATTTGAAGTGATTTTGCGTTGTACAAGTTAAATATGTGATAAGAGTTTTGACTCGTAAAGCTTTTTTAAGCTGTTCCAAACAGCTCGAGTCAAGCTATTTTGATGTTAATTTTACCCCCATTGCCCTGATGTCATAAACTCAAATGACTCTGCCAAATTGTTGATTTCAGAGTCCAGGGCTTATATTGCCATCCGCGGCCCTGTATTTTTCTTGTTCATTTTATTTTTATGCAATTGTATAACACTTAGTATTGCTGTGTATATTGTCAAATTCAATTGGAAGTAGTTTCCCAACATGTTTTTTTTAATTAATCCAAGGTTCAAATTCTTGAGTCTTGACCATGCTGTGGTTCTTATTCATCATTTTGACCCCTTGATGCGGTATGTTTTATGCTTGTTTGAAATAGCAATTGGTGGATTTAAAAGCAGCTTTTTAATCGTGATTTTTAATGCATAGAAGATAAGCATGTGACAAAAGTTTTGCCTCAATTTATGTGAATAAACACTTTTTTGAGATCTCAAACGTGATCCTAAACAAGCAAAAAAATCACATACCTTCATGATTCCATTGTTTGCTACATCTTTGGTCTTTTTTTTTTTCTCTCCCTTAAATCCCTTATTCTTGTTTTGGCGACATTGTTAATTTCCAGAGTAAGAAGTGGAAATTGTGTCAAACCATTTTATTTAAAATCAGGCCTAAAAAAATACCCATTTGATTTGAAAATTAATTTTATTGATAAATCAAATATATACCAATATAAATTTAATGGTCTGAACCCTGAACACTCAATAAGAAACTCCATCGTAAACTGGGTTAAATTACATATTACTGCGTTATCCATTGTTGTAGATTCGTAGACTCAGTTTATAATATTGAATCCGATGCAAACATCCTAGCATCATGGTATAAACGAATCAAACGAGTTCTTAAAAAAATGAAGGGGAAAAACTTCAAATTATATTAATAGAGGATAAAAAGATGACCCTGAGAAAAACGATACATAGAAAATATAAAACTTGGGGGTCATTCGTTGCTGTTTTCAAATTTTTTCCTCAACATTTTTTTTAAACAAGTTTTGAGAAAAGGAAGAAAATACCTATTTAGATAATTGTTTTAAAAAAATTGAGAAAAAATATATACAAACTTGTTTGCAATAATTATTTTTAAACTCAACTTCGGCGAGTATTGAGCAACATGAAAAGTGGAAATTGTAAGTAAACCAAGATTAGATATTGGCAGAGTTCGAGTTTGAGAGGGTAGAGTTTAAATCGTCAAGTTCTGAAAGAAGAAAGTGCTCTCCACTTGTTGCTAGATTTTAGAAGGACAAAAAATAGAAAATAAGAAAACATTTAAAAGTTTTTTTTTATTTTTGTTCTTTTGTTTTACAAGACTTAATGTCATAAAAATAAGAAAAATAGAATAGATTAAGATGAGGGAGATGGAGAAAATGAGAGAAAGTGGGGGATAAGGAAGAGTTCTCATTCACTTCATTATCCCAAATGGTGTACACCATCCTCTATTTATAGGACCCTAATATTGAAAACTAACCCAAGCACATAAAAAATGGAATTATGCAATGTCATTGTACAATTGAAAGTTATAAGGAATAGATACGTCACTCATCAGGACATTAACCATATGAGATGGAATCTTAAGAGGTTATAGAACTATGAACATCTACACATCATAACATTTATAACACTTAACCGAAAATTGATTACCAAATGAGTTTTGTTTATTCTATTTTTAAAAATTAAGAATTATTTCGGAAATAGGAAAACAAACATGCCCTTGGTTTTTCTGGAAAACTCAAGGGAGGCATCCTTGCAAAAAAAGTCAGAAAAACAGCACACAATTTGGTTGTGTCTAATTCTATGGTGGAAATGAAAATGGCATGAAAAAACTAAATATAACCCTTGGTCACAAAATAAGAACTCACCTCCTTTTTTTTTTTTCCTTCCCAATTCTAGTGAAGTAACTTTATTTGCAATTTTAGGCTTTGAAACAATCCCTGGGTAGGGATGTTTTTTAGCACGTTATGTTGAAACTTGAATGACTTAAATCACAAAGAACGGTGAAACTTGGGATTTGAATGACTAAAATCATAAAGAATTGTGAAACACGATATGAAAGCCACCACCAAACGACATACAATTCTTCATCTCCAATGAGTAACCATCAGATTTCCCTTTTCCTCAAGTTACTTCTTAACTAGGATTCCTCACCATTCCCCATCCAACAAAACATGCTTTGAATAACATGGCTAAACCATCTTCATCCCCAAACAAGCATGATCAGATCCCGATCATTGAAAGGATAAATTCCTATCTTCTTCATATGTTATCTTTCACACAAGTCCATTACTACCTCAGTGGGTGGTTGGCAAATCTTCATCCCAGAATAAGCATCTTCAGATTTTGCTCCCTGAAGAAAAGATCAAGTCTTTTGGTCTTCCCAAAAATCGATCTCCTAGAATAGCGTCAAAAGACAAGCTTTTTTCTGCGGATCATCAGTATTGACTGGATTCCAATCATCCAATCTGCAGCCATATTAAACAAATATTAGATAAACATATATGGCAGGTAATTGATTATGATATAGTAGAGGTAGTTCTATGGAAAAATTCCATGAGTAGCCAAACTAGAAAAAGAATGGAAAGATGAATGATAACATGATGAATATATTAAATAGGAAATAACACCACAAATACTCATTTGCTCCTTTACACACTGTCATCCTGGCTTCGTTGTTTTTGTCAAGTAAGTCTCCAAATCTAGCTATATATAATTCATTGAGAGAATCTAGTGCAGTAAACTTCGATGCATCAAAGTTTACTAGGTGGTCACATGATCCATAAGCATGCAAGCTTTTAACATCTTATTGGAGAACATAGATTGTCATATATACACAAACAAATACTCCTCCAGTCCTTAATATATGACATATTTTGGGAGTTGATCTTAGTCCTATAAGACATAGTTTTCATATTTGTCAATATTTTCCTAATTAACCCCTATTGATGCTCCTTCAACAATAATTAAGGAGGAAAGGGGAGGAGGGGATAAAGGACGATAACAAAGGTGTTTTAGAAAATACACGTCATATTAACTAACTAAACTAACTTCCTTAATCTAATCAAATTAGATAAATATATCTTATAGTAAGGACTGGAGGAGTAAATAGTTAACTTCCTCCTGCCCATATCTACGAGACTAACAAGGGGAACAAAATTGTCTATGAAGTTTGACCATCCTACAATTTTCGAGCAAGCTCAAAGTAAACAGCAACAAAGCCTAGCAGCTGTTGTACAGCCTTTGCAGAAACTGATTTGATTTCCAACATACTCCACTTAATTCTCAACAAAAATATGAGGGTAAGATTGAAACAAGAAACAGAACCAAAGTGCAAACAACTGGCCTATTACCCTAATATCAGAATTCTCCATCAGTACCAAATAATTTGATGTTTGAACATACCTAAAGGATGAAAGATAAATCCTTTGTTCTGGTGCTACAAAAACAATCAAGAGTCCCAAAAACTTGAATAGGGTCTAAGTGTATAATGTGTTAAGAATCCAACAAGATCTCACAGTTATCCAAACAAGAAAAGAATAGGCTGCTATTCCTACAACCGGCTCTCTTGCACAATAATGAATAATGGCAATATCAAAGCCAACAATGGAAAAAATTCAGACACTTATAGGGGTCTCAATGCATAATGTGCTAAGAATCCAAGATCTCATGCTATCCTTACAAGATGGGTTGTTATTCCTAAAGTTGGCTTTCCTGCAAAATAATAAAGAATAGCACCCTCAGCTAGCATAGGAAAAAATTCATATACTTATAGGGGTCTAGATGCATAATGTGTTAGAAATCCAACAAGATCTCATGTCATCCTAACAAGCGAAGGATAGGTTGCTATTCCAAAAGTTGGCTTTACTATGCAATAATAAAGATTGGTGGCTAATGGGAAAAAAATCGGATTCTTAGGGGTTATGAAATCAAAGGTCTAAAGTAATTTTAGAGTACTATTCTTGTTAAATTATAATTACAGATTCCTTATAACTAGCAAATTCAAGGTTATATGAAAGCACTTGAAGCAAATGCGAAGATGATCAATCCCATAGCCCAATTCGGGTTGAGACTAAGCAACAAGCTAGTTGCTAAATCTTACATGAAGGCAATCAACAGGGTAGCACAGTAAAGTCTATTCGTTACATCATTCAGACTGCTAAATATAAGCAGAATACTTGCCTATGAGCTTCAAATCAGCTGCTGGCCTTGAGAGTATAGCTGGTCCAAGTCCTTTCTTCAGATATTCCAATGTTACTAGCAACATGTTGGGAACTTGCAAATCAACAGGGACTTCACCCATGAAACATCAGCAGCTCATACGATACAAAGAATGAGATGCTCCATGGCAGTATGAGAGATAAAAACTACAAAAGGGTGTTTTTCTCCTTCAAAATAGATGAGGCGATAAAACTAATAACATCCCACTTAATCTCTACAATCAGCCATAAGAATACCATTTTCATTGGTAAAACACGACATTTTCAAGAAACTAGCTTCTCAACCAAGACAATACTTCTTCACTTATATCAAACTCCATCCACTGTTTACCAATGTACATCCACCAAAATAAAATTCAACACCATCTGATGGAAAGACCAAACAGAAGCTCAAAAGAACTCAGTGACCGTAGCTTCTACATCCAAATTCTGGTTACCCTCAATTGATGGAGCAACATTACAGAATACTTCATTCCTCAATACCCACAGAAAAACACAGGGCAGTTGCACAGTTCAACTGAAAGTCACTAATAATACCACCCACAACTCCAATCCAAAAGCAACATCCATGCTCCATGCCAGCAAAAGGCTGTAGTTACCATTGGCAACTTAACAGGGAGCATAAAGAACAAAGAACAATGATGTATTTTGGAACCTAAACATAACATATGTTCACATTAACTCCAAAAATGACTGCTACCACCACAAATACAACTATCTGTCCCAGAACCAATCAATGTACCTTAAAACATAAATCTGCATTGAAAAGTCCACAACTTATTCTCCAAGAAATTTACATCTTATATATAGAGACCAAAAGGTATAAGCAACATGAAGTCATTGAAACTCCTGATCTCTCCATGTAACTTGCATGTTCAACGCCTCCCTTGCCAGTTGCAGGAGCATAAATGTAATTGTCAAATGATACTGACCAGCCATACAAAACTTAGCATTGGGGGTTGGTGATCATAAATCCACGTGATCCCAAAATGGTTAGATATGCATGTTAATCTATCATTCTAGCCTATTGTACAACACGCTCCACAATCTCTGTCAAAAAAGTTAACTACTCACTCAGTTAAAGCATAGCCTAAAATGATTTTTGCACCAATATCCTACAGACAGTGATCCTATCACTAAGAGATGTTCTTTCAACAATCAAACACTCCATTCAAAAGTATCAGTGCTAAGATCTCCCTTTTCATAATCTTTTCATGAACATAACTGCTCATTGAACTGCATTGGCAGGACCTTAACAAGAAGTATTGGCAACAAAAGTACAAACCAAAATATCTATATGAAGTCTTCTAAAACTGCTCCAAAAGCGTGACAAACTTGTCAAACATTGAGCTTTGGCCACATGATTCAGCACACAGGATTAATGGCACCTCCTTTCACTCATATTATTACCCAGTTCCAGGGGCCCATCAGGAAGTGAAGACTTAAAGCCAAATGAAAGAATTATAACTGAATATATTGAGAGAAAGTAAAAAGGTAAGACAATGATGCAACTAATAAAATGTAAACCAATAAAAAGACAGATAAGATTGAACAAATCCATCATAAATTCATAATACAGTATTATTTCAGATATAATGCAGCAAGATCACCATTATGGTAAAAGCAAAGCAACACTAAAACATATATATGACAGTTTAGAACTAACAATATATCCAGATAAATGACCAGTGATGTGAACATAGAAGGACAACGTGTTAAGTTGTTTCTGCTATTCCCTGACAGAAAGTCAAAGGGTAATGGAGGAAGCTGTTCTTCATCTCCAACAGCAATCCTAAGACCTCAACGACGATTCATGCGAGCCTTCTCATGATGTTCCCATGAAGAACCTCCCTATACAGCAGCAAATACATATCATGAAAACGACATGCCGATAAAGTGAGGAATCTAAATCACAATTTAGAACAGAACATACCATATGAACACCATATCCATCAGGATATGGAGCTGGAAAACGCCCCTCGGGGCTGCCAAATGTTGTCCCATAGGTCCCACCTTGAAAATAATGAAGCAAAATTTCTAAATAAAAAACATAATGGACAATAAAATTAAAAAATAATACATCTACACTATGTATTAGCATAAGTTGGGGATGTTTATTTATTTATGACTAATTATTTTAATTTTCAGGGTTATAATTTAAGGCTTCAACATAACTAGTGATGTGCATCTTTTTGGGTCTTCACAGTTCATACAGATGAGCATCCCATATATTCTGCACATTTTATTGCATAACCAAAATTTTTAATAGTTTTATTATACTACATGTCTAGCTCTTCTAGTTTCCCTTAACAATTTACTACTTGGGATGATATAATATCTTCTCAGTGCGAAGGAGAAAAAACAAAAGATATCCCATATTACCAAGGAATACACAGCAAGCATATATCTAGCAGAGGATCATCAAAGTGCTGCAAAAGAAAGAAGTTACGGAATGATAGTAGGGGCAAATCATACCAGCACCCCAATGTCTGCCATTGGAACTAGCTAACTCAGCACGTAGTTTCTCAACCTCCCGAGCCATGGAAACCAAACTTTTCTCCATTGCCTGTCTCTGTTCCACCATCTCTATGTTTCCTTTCTTTTCATAATCAATCATGGTTCTAGAAAATAAAAATTTCCTTGTTATAAGTCAATGAATTTTGAAGTAAAATATGCCATAAAAGAGCAAGTGGACAGAAAATAAAACCCCATCAGTAAGTGAGCCACACACCTAGCACGCATAAGCTCTTGATGTATTCCATCGATCTCACCCCTCAACATAGGAATTTGTTGATTATCAGCTTGTAACCTCATAAGATCTTGGGTAAGTGTCTGAACCTTTGCTTCAAGATCCTTGTTAACATTCTTAAGTTGCTGAACTTCAGCTCGCAATTGTATTGCCTCATTCTTCAAGGGCTTAGTTGCCCGAAGATCAGATTCCAACTTCTGTCTCTTCTCATTAAATTCCCTCGCAAGCCGGTCCCGTTCTGCATGAATTTCAGCAATGGCAAGATTCATCCTGTGAAGTTCCTCTTTTGTGGCTGCAAGTTCCCGCTGAAATGCCATTCCGTCCTCAATCAGCATTCTGTTATCTGCCACTAACCTCCGGATTTCCGCGTGCCGAATTTCAAGTTCCTCTTCCAAAAGAGCTGGATGAGGCGGAATAGGAGGGCGGGACAACGGAGGCCCAGGAATGTACAGCCCTTCAGGTGGGTAACCCCGCCGATCATTGATTGGTTCTCGGTGACCACGGTTCCTTCCGGACATTTGAGATTACCTAAAAGAGCAGACACATATATAATTACAGGCATATTAACTTGTGATCAAAACTTGACATTAGAGTCTGTCAGAGAATGACCGTTGAGCAAAGAAAGTCATGTAATCACACGCTCTTGAATTAAAACATTAGGCTTCATTAACCGGAGGACATATGAATTCGAAACAAATAAAAAACAAAGAGGCATAAAACCTGGCAAGAGGACATATGAATTAAAACAAAACAAAAAAATCCAAATGGCATATGCAAAGCGAATATTGAAATCTAAAGTGAGAGAGTGAAAGAGAGTTACAAACCTGAAGGTTAGGTTTGGCGTCTGAGAAGAGTTTCTCCGATTGTACAGAGAAGAAGAGGAAGATGAACAGATAAACGTAATCGCAGGCAAGGATAAATGGAATCAACAACTATGTGTAAGGGCTGGCAATTGGCTAGGTCGCCTCCCAAACTCACTGCTTCGGACCTCGGCTTATTCAACGGATTGCCAATACGGCTCGTTTCATTTCACAGAGCAAAGACGGGTCAATTGATCATTTGATGCTGGTTTGACCCAGGCAGGAACTCGACTCGGATTAGGGCTTAAAATTTTTCGTTTTATTTTGACTTTCGGAATAGTCCTTAAATTTCCATAAACAATCGTAACATTTTTTTTTTTCAAAATTTTCTTTTTCCATAACTCTTTCTTTTTCCCCATAACTCATCAATTCATTGGAGAATTCCCTAAAATTTATGTGCTAATATCAATTACAGATAGAGTATAAGGTTATGACATTATACCATTATTGAACCTTGCAAGAAAATATTGGACTAATTTATATATCCAGTTTATCCGTGTTAAGCTGCACAAAAACCGCACCAGGAGGTTTCGAACCCACAACGTATGGCTACGCTGCACTTTAAGAGGATGCAGTCTACCAATTGAGCTATGCAACTTTTCATTGAGGGTAGATGCAAAAATATATAAAAAGACACCTTTTATTTAGTTTACTTATCCATAATTTATTGATTACAAGTACAGTATTTTCATCCTTTGGATGTTAATTTAGTTGACTATTGATTATTATTTTTTTATGTTAAGTTGAATTTTTTGTTTTTCCTTTTATTGTTTATATTCTTTTGTTTTTTAATGCGTTTAAAACGTTCCTTAAAAAAAAAAAAAAATTCGGGGGCAGACCGAATCTCACCACTAATTATGCACCCATAAATCTAAAATCCTGGGTCCGCCACGAGAACTTGGATAAACTGAATATTATACAGTTAAATTCATGTTTCATGTTAAGTTTGGAATTTGGATAAACTGAGTATAATATAGTTTTCAGATAAAGTGAAGATATAACAGTGAGCCTTCGTCGTTGTGATGCATAAAAATTTTATTCTAGGGTAATGAGGTGAACTGTCATGTTGACACTGATCAAGTCGAAATGCTTCAAGCGTTGGTTAAAAACTGAGTTTTAACATGTGACGGATTGTCTTTACTCCAAATTGAATCCTGGTTGAGTACCGGAGTGTAATGTGAAGATCTAATTAAAAATCCTTACAAATATGATACTTGGTTTTAAATACCATATGAATATCTAAGCAGACTCTGCGTAATATATATTTTTACTTTGGCACAATCCTTGAATAGAACTTTGGAAATATGTCTGAGTTCATATAGTTAACCTATTGTTGTGTTGAAGATAAAACTCGACAACATATCCGGGTTGATGACGGAATAAACAAGTTCCCAATTTGATATTTGCGTTGTAAAAGTTCAATGAAGTTAACAGCAGAAAGAATAAGCCGGTTTAGTAATCCACAATATGTGAAACATTGTGTGCATTAAATGAACACAAATATCAAAGACGGCAAAAGGTGGCTAGTTTACGCTATAACAATGGCAAGTGTACAGCTGTAAAGATGACGTGCGCAATGGAGCCTGTTCTTCTTCATCATAATCCGGATTGGGGGAAAACTTGTTACTAAAGCAGATAAACCCGGAAACCTGGCCGGATGATTGATGAAGATCCCGACAATCATGAAAAGAAATAAAGTTGAATCAAACCGGATCATATCTCTGGGACGAATTCATAGTTAGAACGCGAGTGGAACCGGGGTTCATTGAACATGGGCAAAAACTGAACGAAAATCAATTTGAAGCAACTCGGGTATGATATCCGGGTTGAATAATAGATGCACCCCGGCAGCCCAGAGATCTGAACTATCGGGCTGGGGGCAACTGTTATGGACCACATTAGACCCATTTATGGTATGGCCCAACAAGGGGCAATCCACATCAGAATCCATCTATAATAAAGGAAAATCTTAATCAACCTATAATCAAGATTATAATTAAGGAAGATCCTAATCAAGGATTTTGACCTAGATATGACGGCACAATACTTGAGTTATAGGGCACACAGGGCCCATGAGTCCAAACCTTACACGTAAACTCTATAAATAGGAGGTAAACCCTAAAGGTAAGGACTCTCTTTCAATTGAATATTCTGTCGTCACTATGCACACACACCACCCCCTTTGGCGAAAGCCTTATTTGTACATAGTGATCTATCATTTTCCTGGATATCTACCTCATAGATATCTTGGAGAAGTTATTTAATCCAATATCAACACACTAGTCCAACAGAGCTAGACATCTCTGTCAACCCTAGACAGAACATGTTGTTATGAGTTCACATGCTCAAAACAATTACAATGGGATGAATGGGGGAAAACTAAAATTTGTCAATTTCTTAAATTTTAATGTTTAATTTAGTAAAATTAACTTATGTAAATAACAAGGTACTATCTCCAGTCCTAATTATAAGACCGAGTTGACTTTTTTTGGAGAGATTAAGAAAGCTAAATAAGTTACTTAATCATATTATATGTTGTGTATTATTAGATTATATATTAGTTTATTAGTCAAATTAATTTGTTCGAAGAAAAAAATAAAAATACTCCAAAATAATTTAATTACCTTTCTTAATTTCTCTAAAAAAAATCAACTCGGTCTTATAATTAAAACCTGATGAAGTAATAAATTGTCAAGCACCTTTGCCTCGGACGTTTTTACTCACAAGAGTTGGGTGTCTAGAAGTTTTTTTCGTTGGGTGGCCCTTATTAGCGAGAGGGGCAATGGGAGAAGGTGAAGACCGATGAGAGGGATGAGGAAGAGAAGGATCAGAGCAAAAGATGATGAGATGGTGTACTAAGCGACATGCAATAATACCATGTGGATTATTTTAGTCAAAACAATGGGTTAACGGTCAAAATTAATGTTTATTAATCTACAGAATTTGACAAATTTGTACGTTAACCCATAAATGATTTTTTATTTTTTTTTATACAAACTCAAATGAAAATGGGAGTGAGACTGAGCCAAAAAATTTGGGCCCATTGGATAGGCTTCCAATGATTTCATTCTCAATAGCTCATAGTTACCCCCAACAACACTTTGCCTTTGATTTCTTTCTTTTTCTCGATAATAATAGTCAAGTTAATTGTAATTGATCGTGAGGCTAATAGTCTAATAGGATAGTTGATGCATTAGTTAAGATAGGTATTTCTGCCTCTTTTATGTTATATGATTGTCCTTATTGTTTGGTCTTGAGTTAGCCACGAAAGTTTGAGATTTATTTCCCCCTTCTTGTTTGTACTTTAGGCTATTAGCCCTCTTCTTTATAGCAAAAAAAAAAAAAAAAAAAAGATAATAACTTGTAAGGAAAAAAAAGATTATGCTCAATTTTTCAAATATTATAAATTTTAAAAATAAATCTTATACAAAATTTCAAATGATAAAAAAAAAATATTAAAACAAAGAAATATAGACTACTTAATGAATTTGTAAGAAATTGAAATTAAATTCATCAACATTTATAATTTATCATATTTAACAAAGAAATTTCTATAAAATTTATATTTAAAGCTAACACAATTTTGTAAGCTAGAAACCTAAAAACGATAACATTGATGATATATTAACTCGTGAGTTTAACTAAGTTTACAATGATCACAAATTTGTTAGTAACTCGACTTGATTTTGTAAACTAAAAATGTAAAAACGCTAAACTCGGAGAGTTAATTCGCGGGTTTGACAACAATGTATACATTGCTAGACGCACACATGAAAAAAGTGCATAGGTATTTTTGCAACTTAAATTTTTTTTTTTTTACCGGATTAGTAAACTTAATTCATTATATAAATAACAAGTGAATAAATTGGCAAGCGCCAACAAGAGGATGAATAAATAAAATACGGGAGGCCCCCAAAGTTAATTAGAAGCTGAGTACGAAATCCGTAGGCCATAGTGCTTAATTACCCCTAACAATCTATTTGACTTTGATTTCTTTTTCTTTTTGGCCATAAATAGATCATACTCAATTAGTCAAATATTATAAATTTTGTACTAAAACAATAAATCTTAACACTAACTACTTGATGAAATACTTGTTGCTCTAGGATTATAAACTATATGGGATAGATCGGCCGGAAGAGAGAAGCTTGAAGCTCCCTCACAAAATAAATTTTGTCCATTGCATATTCTAAATCAGCCATTCTCACAGCTTCAGCACCATCATTCTTAGCCTTAAGAGAAGCAAGATTCACCAAGATTTCAAGTTCAGCATCAGAAAGCTGACGTGTTCCTCTGGCAATGACCATTAAATCAACATCGTCAGCCTTAAGAACCTTGGACATGTGGTAGTCAAGAATCTGATGTCTTCCTTCTGCTGTCATTGAATTGGGAAGGACAACAAGATGATCAAACCTCCCATGTTTCCAGAAAGCCTTCTCCAATGACCGAGGAAAACTAGTTGCTGCAATCACAACAACGCCTTTGTTTCGCTCCAGTCCATCTAGTTCAACAACCAACCGACCTAATTCTCTTCCTCCAATGGTATCAATTTCGTCGATGAAAATAATACCAGGCGAGCGCTCCTTCGCCGCAGCAAATATGTCTTTGAATTTACTTTCTTCAGTACAAGAGAAGACAGGAAGCCCAGCCTCTCCGGCAATAGCTCTTGCCAACTTTGTCCTTTCAGTATAAGGAGGGACAACAAGCAAAACACCTTTTGGAGTAAAAGTTTCAGCATCTTGGAGGCTGTGAAGGATTTTTTCCAGCTCTGCTTTTGCTGGTTCAAAACATATTACATCGCTCAATTTTGGTAACCATTTTTCGTTCATGCCAATTCTTTGACGAAAGAACGAAGATAGGGACCCAAACTTGTGCCAAAACCGTTCTTTTAAATTTCCACCTTCTTCATTAGTCGGCTTTCGTACGTGTTCTTTAAGATCTTCTGCAACATCACGTACTTGAGGAGCTAGATTGAGAACATGGTTGTGACTGTGAGGGCACAAAAACCTATTCCCTGATCGGCTTTCAAACTCGGTAAAAAGAGATGGAATGGGTGTAATGAATAACCCTTTTTTTATATGTCCGTATTGTGATTGATATCGACAAGCCTGTGAAACCAGATGCCTCCAAGCCATATCTCAGCGATCGAGAGAGAGATAAGAACAAGTTGGTTCAGGTTGCGCTGCCTTAGGGTTTGGGTATGACTGTCTATCGCCGAGTACGTATTTGCCTTTGATCATCAAGGGTATGATTCTCTATCTATATATAGTTGTGTATTTGACCGTAGACTACGCTGTTAATAAAATTAGGAAATTCGGATAATCCCATCTATCCAGATAAAAGATACACATTATCTCCTATGTCTATGTATTATCCATCTATTATCTATTATCTATAGAGGATGAGCAGATCATCCAGATTTTCTCACCATCCGTTTTCTCTCTTTTTTTTTTTTTTTCCTCCCTTCTCATTATCTTGTCTCCATCTTTAGACCTATATAAAATAAATAAATAGTTTAGATTTAATATCTCTTAAAAATATTATTATAATATTTTAGAAATTATTTTTTTTTTAAATTTTGTTTGTAGTGCAATTATAATTGTGTAGATCAAATTTTATCATTTTAAATTTATTTATTTATGTTTAAATTATAATTTTAGAAAATATTACATCTGACTTATCTATTTTATCAATCAGAGGGTACGATGAAATTATGAGAAGAAAAGGAAAAAAAAAAAATTATGAGAAAACCCAACATGGTAACACTTGATTCTCTTAATTAAATTAAAATATTCAGTCTGATTTTTTGGCAGAGAAATTTTAAAAAAAATTGGCAACTTTTTTTATGCTAAGCATATGAATCCTCTTATTGGAGGCAATCCTATTTGATCAAGAGTCAAGACACTATTAGGCACTTATTAGTTGTATGAGTTTAAGATCTTGCTTGTCTTCACCTAAATCTTTTTATGATATTAGATTTTGATGTCCTAATTTAATAAAGCATATCTTAGATTTTATCATCAATATATAATAAATATTTATCATACAATTAATATAAAATATTATAAAATATATTGTTTATAAATTTTAAATAATGCGAGCATCTCTTTAACAAAAATAATACGAGAATATTTTAAATTTTTGATCTTTTTGATACAATAAATTTTTGAATTTCATACACACACACATATATTTCTAAATATAGATATTCTCTTATTAGAGACAATTCTATTTGAGACACTATAGGGCACTAAATGTGGACTCTTCTAATAGTGGGGATCTGAACTTTAGTTCACCGCGTTATGATTATTCAAAGAATGAACGACCTTATTATCAAAAAAGAAAAAGAAAAAGAAAAGAATGAACGACCTAGAATCTCTTTTTTTTTTAATATAAAAATTTTAGGAAAGGGATTGGGCTCACCCACAATCCAAGGGCAGGGCGCTTGGAGCCCAGTCCACAGGGCATACTGGACAGAGAGTACACATGCCTCCACCTCTACCAGCGTTTCCACGGTTTCCTAGACCCCTAGGATGCCTCTCCCAGCACCTTGACCAAGGCAGGGATCGAACCCCCTCCCTTGAGGTGAGGAAGTCTGACCCTTTTACCAGTTGAATCCAAAGACGGGGGTAACGACCTAGAATCTCAAACCCATATAATAGCACTACTTTTTTTTTCCTTGGGCCGAATGGCATTGCTTCTTGATGAACCAAACTGATGGGCAGTGGGCCTCCTTCATTATTAACTTTGTGCTACTTCAGTAATCTCAAACTATAAAGTACAGAAAATAATGCAGAGCTTGATTTGAAAATTTATACCGTAACCTTTCATTGAGTAGCAATATTGTTATGAAAGTTTTTTAGGGTTCAACGTTATCCTGAAAGTTTCAAATGTAGCAATGTTACCTTATACCATTAGAAAACCAATGTTGATGGTTAGATTTTTACAGTTAAGGTGCAAGATTGTTTTATTATTATTATTATTTTTTTTTTTGCACTTCTGGAGTAACATTGAATCTAAAAAAGACTTCTAATATAACATTACTCATTAACGAAAATTTTCAGGATAAATTTACACCTAAACACTTAATTTGATATGAACTTCTTAGGAGAGGCCTAATATGATTGTCATTATATTATGGGACCCATAAACTATTATTGTCCGTACCCTCTCTTCTCGTCAAAAAAACAAAAACAGGGAGAATAAAAGGACAAAAGAGTGTGATGATAAATGAGGAAGAAAGAAACTTTGAATGGAAACAAGATGAGGGCGATTCCACTTACAGTCAGCCTTTTCTCATCATCACTATGCATATACTAGGAAGGTAAAATTGAAAAGAAGTTTGGGTTAAAAGTAAATCCCTAATTGGCGGGCCCGCCAAAAGATGAAAACTTTGCCCTTAATCTTTCATTAATTATTATTATTACCTATTGTTTAAATTGTCTTTTAGTGTCTTAGGGGACAAATTCATTAGGCTTATTAATGAATCTTCCCACACGTGTATTCTTTCACATAAGCTAACCCTTCCTTCCTTGTCCTCTTCTTCTTCTTCTTCTTCATATTACTGCTTCTTGTACTGTGCCAGTTTTGAATAAGTCACTTCATAATGATCTTGTTTGACCAAAATTACCTCAAGATTCCATTCTTTTTACCCAGATTGGCATTCTCCTCTTCATTCTTACTGTGGGAAAGTTCACAATTGTGTCTTCTTCTGCAAACCATCTGCATGTGAAACGTTCAACTTTTTCAGACTATCTAGAAGATCCAAACTATTCATACACAAATATTTTTATCTTTATGTTTTTAATGAGAAAATTAGTTAACAGTACCTGTTTGGAAATTTCATTGGCTAAAAGAAGCTAAATGTAAACAGGTGCAACATAATTTCAACTATCTGCAACATATCTTTAGCTACGTGCATACGACTTATGTTTTAAAGACTTTTGCTTGAAGATCGGTTGTACACATAGCACTCATTGAAGATGACTTGCAATGGATTCTAATGACTAATAAAATTTCTAAACAGGACTTCTAACCAAATTTTCCTTTTTTTTTTAATGTAAACAGGAACTATGTAATACTATCTCCGGGTCCTAAATATAGAACAAAGTTAGAGAATACTCAATATCAAAAGAATTACAAGCAGCAACAGTAGTCATTACCCAAAAAAAAACAAGAAAAAAAAAACAAAAAAGTGTTGCCCATTATTTCTAATTCCCTATACCTATCATCACTGCCCACCTCTCTCATAAAAAGGTCGGGCTTGATCATAGGTTTGACGAAAACAACCTGAATTCAAAGCCCATTTGGCCATGATGTCATAATCTCTGTTATAATCCGTATCCCTATACAAACAAATCTAATCCCAACATCCCAAATTATCTTTACTTTGAACAAGCTATTCAAGGCAAGGTACTGTATCAGGTCTGTTAAAGTGGAAAGAAGAAAATATAAGATAGGATATCATATGTGCGTGTGTAGACATAACAGACCCCTAGTTTTAGGCGGCTTGACTTATTTTCCAAGTGCTTTTTGTCGCTAATGAACATAGTTTTGACTAAGATCACTACCTCGGAGTATCTTTTTTACATGTGTAAGGCCAGATCTTAATGGAAGAATGTGCAATAAGATATGAAAAAACTTTCTTTACAACAGGCAAACCGGCTTTTAGGCGAGAAAAGGTAAGAAAGAACAGTTTCATTTAAAACACAGAGAGGTTTAATGGATTTAAATTTTTGAAACTAAAGTATAGTAATATTATGTGTCTCCTCAGCAGCTGTCTCTAATGGACTATAAACGTCGCTTCAGTTCTATATGCCACTACTTTTTTTCTTCTTCTTTAATGTTAGTGGCTGCTTGGAGATTGTGAACAACCCACTTGCATCTTGAGCAAGAAGACAAACACTGAGATTTGGGACACTTGACCAGTCAAATCTTTGGTTTTTTATGTGCCTTTTATAAGTAAGCAGTGATCAGTGACAACTTAATAGTTAGATTTTTTTTTCTCTTAATGAGATATAAATGTGCTTGAATATTTTTATATGATTAACTTAGTGGGTATTTATTTTTAGTTTGGTGAGTCAGAATTCACGTGGACCTACAGCTCAGTGAGATTCATCAGTTTCAGAAAGCATCATAGTTTTGACTCATCACAGTTTTAAGACAACCTGTCACTTTGATACAAATAATTCACCAGAAAAAAGATCAGAATCAGATGGGTTTTCTTTAATCTGATGGAAAGTGTAGATCTTTCTCTGGCCCTATTAACTTTTACTCTCTCCAATCAGCAAGTTTTATACTTTGTGATTTTGCTTTTGCTCACATGGAGCCAGATCAGACCCTTTATATTTATTTTTTTATTTATCTCTTTGTTTATGTATATCCATCCAAATACACTACGTGCATGTTTAGTTTTACATTGAAAACCACTAAAACCAAAGTATTAGTAGTTCCCAAGATAAAACCAAACACAGTTCTATATGCATGCAATTTTTAATGAAGGTAGAGAATTCAAGTTTAGAACAAGTAGAGAATAATAATGAGTGAGTATAATCACCAAATAAAAAGAGAAGAATGAACCAACATAGAGTTAGTCTAATAATGTAAGATTTCGCTAGATCCCCTGAGTTTCAAGTTCGAGTCCCAGAGGAGATACCCATGTTAGGAGGGGAAGCAAAGAACCCCGAACCGGATACCAGATAATACTATAAAAAAAAAGGAAGAATGAATGATTAATTACCTGAATTGAGTAACAAATTGGTGGAGGAAGATGGAAGCTTCAAGCCTGGCCAAGTCAAGACCAGGGCACAGCCTTTGTCCTCCTCCAAAAGCTGTGAAATTGCAACTGCTGATGTCTTTGTCCTGCCATTAATCCTCCATTTCATCAGTTAAAAGATTCAATTTGATCTCTATAATTTAAATGTTTGTGATTAATCAAACCAATGATTAATAACAATAAAGTTTTAAACTTTAGAAAGAAGAGGCCAATGGCCTTATAGCCTAGTGGCATGAGAGCTCCTCTATAAGTGGGAGGTCACAGGTTCAATCCCGCTTGTAACCTTAGGCCGTTAATGCCTGCCTCTTTAATTCAAAAAAAAAAAAAAAAAAAAAAAATATATATATATATATATATATATATATATAATAAAGAAATAAGAAGAAGAGGGTTTGTGTGTGCTTACTTGCCACCTCCAAGGATTGAATTGGTAAGGAGAGTCATAGTTTTGGTCATCTAAATGAACAGATCTAAAATATGCAAAAGCACACCACCCTTTTGGTATCAAATGTCCTTTGATCTCAACATCTTTCATGGCCTTTCTCATCACCCCAATTATAATGTTCCCTATCCTTAAAGTTTCTGTAATCACCTGTGTTAAAAGCAGAGAGACATGTTATGAATTTTTTTTTTTTTGGGGGGAGTCTTTGATGAGGAGCTATGTGTCTTACTGTTTGAGTAAATGGTAATGATGATAAGTAATCGTTCCAAGCTAAGGGTTCTCCAAGCTGGTCTTTGAGTTTCTTAAGCTTCATATTTTCTTCCTGTGGAATATTCAAATTAAATATCATATATAAAAAAGAAAAAAAAAATGAATGTTTTGTATGTGAAATGTCTCTCTTAGAAGATATTAGTAAAGGGGAATAAAGTAAAAAAACGATACTTCAATAAATATTTTCTTGCAATAATAATTTTTTTCTGAGAGCACAACTTATCATGGGAAGCCAAGTTGTTGTATTAGGTAAACAATGAAATGGATCAAAAGATGGTGACAAGTGACTTATCCTAATACCTAGAGAAGACAATTAAAAAGCAAATGATTAAGTGAAATAATGAAATGGATTTTCCAATAATGTGTATATATCAAGTTTGGATGAGTGTGATGTTGGTCCTATCATATAAGGAATAAGGATAAGCTCTTGCCTCTTATGGTGTATTTTGCCAAACTAAGTTAAGTGTGTGTTGCATAAATTTGAGATAAAATTTATTGCTCACGTGATTTAATTATAAATGTTATATTGTATATTGATAGTTTAAAAATAAATTAAAACCTATGGAAAAAGTAATTAAAAAACAAATAACCCATAAACCCAATATGAATAAAGGTAAATAAGATTACTTTATAAAATAACAAAATATATATATTATGTTTCTGACAAAACAGATCTGATAATTAATTAAATATATATGACTCCCTAACTGTTTATTATATATAGATAAGCTCTGTGATATTTAATATTTTACAATAAAATCTCTAAATTGTTAAATTTATGCAAATGAAGGCATTACTTACAGTTAATTGTTGCAAAGCAGGAGGGCACTCTGATAAATATTTGACAGCTAGAGTCATAAGAACTGGTACTGAGTCCTCTCCTGGGATCATCATATCAATCATATTATCTGCTATTAAATTATCTGTTAATTGCTCACTTGCATCATTTAGTAGGACATCCACTACATCTTTTGCAACTTTACTGATTTCACTCTTCCTTCTTGCTCTGATAATCCTCTGTATTAGTTTCACCATTTTCTTCTTTGCCTGCAAATAAAAAAATAAAAAAACAAAACCTTTTTGGTCAACCATGAAACACAGTAAAAGGGAAGTAATCTTTTAATTACTCTTAAATTATTTAATTACTTTTAAATAATTTACATCAAGGACAAAAGAATCCAAGGCGCCCAATAATAAAGTCTGGGAGGGAGTAATATCAACTTGCCTGTAAAGATTGATGAAGTTTTGTCCCTGGGAGATTTATGGGTAAAGACATGAGGCCTGAGATGAATTCTTGAAAATGTTTCATGAGAAGCTGCATTTCTTCACCTGGATCCAAGCTAATCAATGCCTTCACCAGTACTTGAAAGGCAATCTGTAGTAGACACAGAAAAGAGAAAGTACTTGTTGGGATCTTAAAATAAGAAAAAGTAGTAATGTGGCATCATGATTGAGAATCTCATTATAATTCATGGAAAAATGATTATAATCTTCATAAAGACCACTGTAATTTTCACTTTCTAGCTAGCTCTCTCTCTCTCTCTATATATATATTTATATATAATCATCTTGAAACTCAAATATGAGCCAGAGAGACATCTCAAACACCAATAATTACTTTCACACCAGTAACACAACTACTCATGCAAGAACACTATGACAGAAAGAGAATCAAAGATGATTATCACAGAATAGTAAAAAGGAGAGGCGGAGAGAGAATCTTTTGAATTTTTGTGTGTGTGTCTGTTGGAACTCTTCTCAAGAAGTCGCCGTAAGCTTGGAGGGTAAAGGCTAAAGTTTCAAACTTTGAAGATAGACTCTAACCCCAACAACACGTGGGGGGGGGAGGGAGGGAGGGAGGGAGAGAGAGCAGCAGACAGACATAGATCAGATACCCCAGAGAGAGAGAGAGAAGGGAAGTAGGGAACAAACGTTTTTGGTTTCATCTTGTATGTATACGAGGCTGTCTTCCCTCCAGTTTGCCATTGATTCTTGTACATACTCTTGCATATCTCTGGTGATCTGAGATTTAAGTTGGTGGGACTTGAAGAAAGCCCCAATGAGTCCATGTATTCTCCTCTGTAAGCTTCCATTGATGAGCAAAATAGAGGACTCTCCCATCAACAAAGTGAGAGATTTTGGATATGAAGGAACAAAAACCTTAGCATCACTTTGTAAAATAAACTTGTTAACCTCTGCATCTGTGGAAACAATCATGGGGCTCCCAAATATATGTGACTTAAACACTTTCCCATACCTACAAAACCAGAAAGATATGATCTTTATATCAAAACCTCATAGCACAAACTGAGAATTAACTACAAATTAAATATATGCTAGTGACAAGCTTACATGCGACGTCGTTTGTCCATGAAGCTCTCAGGGCGATCAGAGTAAGCACAAGAGACAAACTCAATGGTTTCGCCGATGAAAGGCAAACCAAGAGTGCCAGAAGGAAGCTGGTTTCTGTACTTTGATCTGAGTTTAGACCTGTTATGGTAGAGCATGACAGTGAACCAGAGGAAAAATACTGTCACAAACACAATCCAAATACAATCCATTATTGTTCTTTCCCCTGCAATACGCACGCTTATTTGTTCTGTGTCTCTATGGTACGACTAGATTTGGCTTAAATACGCGTAATCATATATGGTGGACACACAAATCACAAGGTTTTTTTAAATGCAAGAATGAGTGTGTGCATGTGTGTGTGCAGGCGTGCAAGTGAGAGAATGAGAGAGATAGATATGTAGGGGTTTAGCTTACCTGTAATGTTAGGCAGGATATTTATATGTAATAGTTAAATTCATTGAGAAAAGCATAATGAGCGAAGCAAATATGGATTATTGGCTTCGCTTCTTTTATTCTATGACCAAAGAGATTTGGTCATTCTTTTTGCTATGGACTTCACTGGGTCAATAGTATAGTTATAGTATAGCATCTTTTTATGTTTTTCCCTCTAAGAATCTGGTATAGAATGTCGGTTTTGAATAAAATCCCTTATTACCTGTCACAACTTCCTAGATGGTCAAGCCATGGACCCACTGAATGAGAGCTGAGGGAGACTATATTTGACAACATAGCTTGATTAGATAAATAATTCACCTCTGCTTTGGTTTAAGTATGGATTTTTTTTTTTTCTGAGGTAATATATCATATGTATCTAGTTCTGGAAATCAGACAAGAAGCCTAAGAGGCTATAAATAGTAAATGTTCCACCAAAGGTTTCATAGGATACTATGAAGTGGGAACATGCCTCTGTTTTTGCCCATGGTTTTGGCTAAATAACTTTAGATGCAGTCAGTGGGAGGACAAATTTCAGGTTTCACTGAGTAAAAGAATTACTCAAATAATCTGTAGTGACAGCATATTTCTGTTTGGGTGGTACTATGAGGGTTGGTTTATAGATTTAGACACGGTTATGTGGCCAAATAGTACTAAATTTAATCACATGGGTTCATATTTGTTTGGAGTTGTTTATCCTAATAAGCACGTTTTTTTTTGGTTGCCCACCCGGTTCACCGGGGCTTCGTCCCGACTAATCCGGATCCAACCCGCGTCGCACACCTGACTTTGGTGGGAGAGTCTCCCAGCGGGGGTTTTTTGCATTCACAAGGCTCGAACCCGAGACTTTACTTAAACGACACAAGTCGCTTACCACTTTATACAAACTAAACTAAGGATCGTGACTGCAAACAAGTAAGAAGGTTGTGAGTTTGATTCCATATGCTTGCAAACTGTTTCAACTTATTCTTTTGCATTTGAAAAAAAAACAGGATTTATAGTTTTAGATTATTTTGTTTTAATGGAGCTAAGCCTGTATCCAAGTCAAATAGTCTATAAAGTAGGCCTAGTTTTTGCATAGGAAACTCTTCAAAGTACCAATGTTTTCTGCGTTTATCATATATTTATGAGCAATAATATTTTCAAAAAGATATTTATTGACAATTTTCCCAACTAAAAAAGCAGAATAAAAAGACTCACCCGTTTTGATGTGCAAAGCATATAGAGAAGTGCCCACAAAGGGCATAGTTGGAAGTTGGGAGCCCTCGTGCCTTCATGTGAGGCTCAATAACTCTAACCACATTGCTCCATCATCATCATCATCTTCCTGATCTTCATCATCACCCCCCACAATTATGGAAAAATTACATCAAATAACCCATGTGTTAAAACTTAAAACAATTAGGTGAAGAGATTTTGAAATTCATACCTACTTTCAAAGAGTAAGAGATATTAATACTACCAAGTTCTAAGAATATTTATGATAAAAAAAGTACGTAAATGGAAAATTTTATCGTATTACTATTCGGCAAAAAATGTTTTATAGTAGTGAATGATGGGCTTTGAAGGGACTATATATGCACAAAGTAGGGATAGCCAAGATGATAATATTGAGATAGATGTATAGTCATATAAAGAAATATAAGATTCATAATGAACTTATACAAGCAAGAATTAGAGTAGCACCTATTGAAGAAAAAATTATAGAAAATCATTTGAGGTGAGGTGAACATGGACAAAGAAGGTCATTGGATGCTCTAGTTAGGATGGTAGACAGGGGCGGACCCAGAAAAATGGTGAAGGGGGGCACCATTGGTGTGGGGATACGGGGGTTCAAGGGCAGCGCCCCCGAAAATTTTTTTTAAAGGAAATTTTAAATGCATTAAAAAATAAAATAATATAAACAAGAAAAAAAATATCAAAAATATATTCGTGAAATCAAGTGAATATTGATGATGTAATAAGAGAGACAATTATTTTAAAACCCGTCATTTAGAAAAGTCAGGCTAAGTGCAGTTAGAAATGTAGCTATATATGGAGTTAGTCTAACAGTGTAAAGTCCTTCCAGATCTTTTCGGGTCTCGAGTTTGAGTCTCTGAGAAGACACCTGAGATGATGGGGGCACCCTCGAACCCCAAAGCTAGAGTAGTCAATTGCTAGAATACCTAGTAATAGGATTTCGAAAAAGCAGCGGACACCAATTGATAGAATAAAAAAAAGTAAGGACTCAAACTAGTTGTTACTCCTTCGTATGTATGATGGGGGTTGTGAACGAATGAGAGAGCAAAGCAGAAGGAAATAATATGGAGAGGCGTGTGGGAGTGAATAAGAATGAAAGGAGGAAGACAGATCAACTAGCCGCCACAAGTTATAATTCACCCAAATTTTTTTTTTTTTTTTAGTTTTCAAAATTTAAGGGGGACACTTGCCCCCCAAGTCTAGTACCTCCGTCCGCCCATGATGGTAGATCAAGTTGTTTGGAGCCTAACCAAAAGGAGTAAAGGAAGATCTAAGAGAACACTCAATGAGATTATTGAGTAATATATCTTAGTTAACAATTTATCCCGCGATTTAGTTTTTGATTGAACTCAATGATGTTGTTTGATCCATGTAGCTGAGCTTTGTTGTTGTTGTATTACTATCATATCTGTTGCTGCCATGCGACTTGCAGGTCATGGGTTTAAGTCTTGGAAACAATACTTCTATTTGTAAGAGTAAGGCTATGTATATCTATTCTTTCCTAACCCCCACCTTATGAAAACCTTGTGCACTTCACCACCATTTTTATTATTATCATATTTTAGGGGGGGAAAAACAACCCCCTCATTTTTGAAGTTAAAATAAAAATTAATAACTTTAATTCTTAAAAGCAACTAATGGATTTTAAAAGCCTTTAATCCAAACTTTACATGAACTGAAATCAATTTCTTTCAAAATATGTTTGAAAGTAATGTATGCTTCTTGTTTAGATTAAAAAATTATAATCATATTCCTTCATCTCAATCAATCAATCAATCTGATACTTCAAAATTTAACTTTTCAAAAATCAAACTTGATTGAGTCTAAGTTGATGGAATGAGATGTAATCATTTCCTTGACAACTGGATTAACTCTCGAGTTTTATTATATAATTAGCTCATGCCTGCATGTGCGTCTCCTTCTTTACAAATATTAATCTCTCATTATTTGAACGATTCTTAGTTAAAGCTACATAGTTTAGTGTTAATATATTCTTTTAATTGGTCCAACAACAAAAATAAGAGAGCCAAATGTGTGGGAAAGCAAGCACATTCATTAAAAACCAAACACTTTGTTTTCCAATGAGAGATTTCATATTGTGGGGTAAACCCCATGCAACTTTGATTAAGCTTTTTATAAATCATTAAATCTCTCTTTGACTATTGTCCCCACTGTTCTCTTTATTTTTTTTTTTTTTTTGTTGAAGATATTAATAATTCCCCAATGGCCCATTTCTTGATTATTACAAGTGTTTTCTATTGCTATATTCAATTCACGAGCTTACCTTTAATCCCCCGTACTAAGAAACTTAACCGATGTTTAAGCTTCTAAACTCGGTGTTTCATATAAGATCATCATGATGATTAATGGCAATGGAGACTATTCGGCGCGTTCTTGAACTGTTTTTGAGGATTATTATGTTTTATTAAATGAACATGCGACATGTATAGGAATACAGAAAAAGAACACAGATCGATTTGCATAATGCTCTGAAGTTTGAGAAACTTTGGACCATAATCTGCAGCTTCTAATATTTTAGGGTTAAGGAGTAATAATACACACGAAGTTTGCCTCAGGGAGCGCCCAGCACCACGATGTTTTTTCTGGACCAAAAGTACTCACGAAGTTACAAATTGGGAGCAAAAGTGACACCAGCCTCTTAGACCATGGACGTTGACCGTTAAGTGGCAGTTGTTGACCGTTAATGACTAGGTGGACGCTGACTTGGACTGTTTTGAAGCCAAATAGGATGAATACTGGCTGACTAGGATCTACTGTGCAAGTAAAGAAAAAAAAAACAAGCTTAAACGGAATTCCCCCAACTCCATCGGGCAAAAGGATAAACAGATTGGGGAAATAAAACCCTAAAAAAAAACGAAGGAGATCGAAATCACAAGCTAGGCAAAACTGAAACATTTCCATCTACCCACACCCACACCCTTCCAGATCGACCCTAATCCGAAAGAAGAAGAAGGAGGAAAAAAGGTGACGAACCCTAATCCGAATCCAGGGAAGAAGACTTGAAACAAATTCATCGACCCACACCCATTTGCTTCCAGATCGACCCACGAAAGAAGAAGGAGGAAAAAAGGCGACAAACCCTAATCCGAATCCAGGGAAGATATCTTGAAAGAAATTCATCGACCCACACCCATTTGCTTCCAGATCAGTGTTTGAGAAAATCAACCATCGAATCAAATAGCATTCAAGTCTAAAACATATTTTCAAAGATGGAAAACCATATGTACATGAGAGATGGAATAAAAATGGAAAAAGGGATTCCAATAATTACAGATGGTGAAGGTCCATCTTCAAGCTCCAAAAGCAAAGGTGAAATATATACAATAAGCAACAAGAAACATACAATAAGGACCGAACGATTCGAGTGAAAAAGGAAAACAATAAGCAACAAGAGAAAAATGGGATGGAATCAGGCATGAAACACCCAACTTGCAGAGCCAAGAAACACCCGATTTCGCATATCAATTTGTAATGAAAATACATGTTTGTGAAGAATCATTCGTCTGAGAAGCATAGGTTCTTAAATACAAGAAACATACCTGAAATTTCCGATGCCAACCCTCTATTCGTCGCAACTCCATCGGCGCAACCCTCTCGCTAGATCCCTCATCCCCGTCGATCGTCACTTGTGATTTCCTTACATTTCGATCGCCCGGATCGTCACTTCATTCTGATTCGTTCGATTTTGTTTTTCCTGTGTTCGCAGTGCCTTGACTTGTGATTTCCTTCTTCTTCTTTCGATTTCCGCAGTCGTGTTCTTGATATTTCGTTCTTCTTCTTCCGATTTGCCCAGCCGATTTTAGGTCTTTTGACCGATGGAGATGCCCGATGGAGATCGTTGGGGAAAAAAACATATAAGCTTTTTTTTTATTAATTTTTATTTTAATTGGTCAATGATATCCTAGTCAGCCAGTATTCATCCTATTTGGCTTCAAAACAGTCCAAGTCAGCGTCCACCTAGTCATTAACGGTCAACAACTGCCACTTAACGGTCAACGTCCATGGTCTAAGAGGCTGGTGTCACTTTTGCTCCCAATTTGTAACTTCGTGAGTACTTTTGATCCAGAAAAAACATCGTTGTGCTGGGCGCTCTCTGAGGCAAACTTCGTGTGTATTATTGCTCCTTAACCCAATATTTTAAGGAGGTACTTGGAGTTGACAAAAGAAATGTGACGTATTTGGTGGTTGGTTTGGTAATGGAAGTTTTGCATGTTGAGGGGAACCGTACTATGCTCAGCATTAAACAGAGCAATTGTCCACATCCATTTTGGAAATTGTGTATGTGTGTGCTTGTACTAACTACTAAGCACATGTGAGATCTCTAGTTTCAGTGCTCAAACCTAGAGAACATGCACCACATGGGAAATTGGAAATTAGAGAGAAATGTTCATGTATTCATCCTCACCTAATTAACCACAAAAAAAAAAAAAGTCTCAATAACTAACGAACAACATGGTTTTGTTCTCATTTTCTACACTGAAATTTGCTATTACATGCTGCTTACTTGTTGTGGGATTTTTAATGATTAAATTTTTTCTTGGAGACTTCATAGTGATTTCCCCATTTTTTAATGTAACTTCTATAAGATCTCATTTGTAATACAAATTACACCACATATAAGATCTTATATTAAGGTTAGGAGGTAGTATAAGACTATTTTGAACATGTTTAGGGTGACATTACATGCTCTATGTAAAAAGACCAGGATCTTAAGACCATGGATTACTGCTATCTATGGATGTGTGGATTGATGAAGATGATATTTTGCCAAGTACTGGTGCCAGGGGAATTTTCAGTAAAGTCATATTCAACTAAAGTTATTTTGAAAATTTAATCAGTACCTGATTTTAAATCTTGAGGTACATTAATGAAGTAGGTTCTCCCAGCTGTGTACTCATTGTCATTCATAGCTCTATTGAAAAAAAAAAAACAGATGAAAACTGCTTAAGGATACCTAGTTATGCAAAAAATGAAAATAATAGACCGATTTATCCAATACCCAGTTACTATTGAATCTACCTTGTAATTTTATCAGCAGAGCAAGCAAGCAACCTATTACACATCAAATTGCCACAAAATTCATTAAGAACCATCTAAACAGGAAGTCAATGGTCCAATTCGTGAGCAAATTACGTTATCAGACAAAGGAGGAATCTGTACATCGATCAACGTCAATATCCGCAAAAAGTTATCTGAATGGATAAAGTAAAACAGAAAAGGAAAGCGTTCAAAAATCAATTTGAGCCCATTTGAAATCAAATAACATGTTATTTAGGAGATGAACAGAACGCCTAGATGCTTGGAATAGACTTGGCCCGGATGAACTGCTTCAGAACAGCTTTCTCTTCATCAAGTTTTTGCTTCTCTTCAGGATCTTTTGGTTTGACCTTTCTCTTCTCTTCTAAAATCCACTTGAATAGTTCACGCTGCTGGTTCTCCGGAATCGGCTCTCGCCTGATCACTTGCTCTGTCGTTGGGAGTGAGGACACAGGTGTCTGCACCGCAGGGGCTGTGGTATCTTTAGTTGAAATGGGAGCGGCACGCTGTTCCTCCTCCACAGGTATATCTTTCTTCTTCGTCCTTACAAACAAGTAAGCTAGAGTTGAAACAACTGTCAGTCTAACATCAAGCAGCCAAATGAATACCAAAAAAACAGACTAACATAGGGATCAGAAAAACACGTCTCAAAGAGACTAATAAACTAGACCGCAACATGCTAGCTAGCAGATCAATCACTTCATCAAAAGCTACTTAATATCCTCTCATGTGAATGTATAAAAGAAAAACGGTGACAAGTAACTGCAGTCTAGCATATTCAATTTGGTGGAAACTTGTTATTTAGTTATAACTCTCAACATCATCAATATAAAATGTAAAATCTGTAGCAAGCCATACTATTTCTGAATCATGGACAGTATGGCCCACCTCAGATATCATGAAATGCAAGAAAAATACGTCTAGTTATAGAGGAAAGCGTTAAAAAGAATTGTCATATGCTTTGGCTAAATAAGTTAATGAGCTGTAATGTTAGGCATGATATTTGAGGCTAAATATTTAAACTTAACATAAAATCTATCAGACTATGTAGCCCCATAAAATATTGTTTAATGTAATAACCAAATTTGCAAAACTATAAGCTGTTATTGCAGTGCTGACTCATCAAATAGTAAAACATTGGGCAGCAGTAGTATACAAAATAATGCAACAAGCCCGTCTTGTATAAGCCTTTAATCTTGGAACTTTACTTCTGTAGCATTTATATACTCATATGTGAAGGCTAAATTGATCACCATTGTGGTTCTTTTGCTGAGTTTAGAAATGGATATGCCATTTACTCACTTCCATAAGATTTTTAGAAAGCACTGTGAAGTAACATTTGAAAGACAGATGTCCTGAGCCTGATGCATCAAAATTTATTTCATTAGTTGTTCACACTGGTATGTCCAATGCTTTTTTAACTAATGATCTCACTCCTCACCAGCTCACCCTCATCTCAGAAGTGAATGTTTCTTGAAAAGCAAAGGCATAGGAAGTCATGAATACATTAAAAGGGATAAAATATAAAGTCTCACAAGACAAAGCTAAATTGCACATGAGAAACAGAACATGTTTAGCCTAGGGTAGTGGATAGGGTGATAAGTTACTTCTTTTGGCACAAAGAAAGAAAGAAGGGACAAAATTGAAGATGGTGAAAGTTACTGGTATAATAAGGCAGTCTACAAGGACATGTTTGGACACATTCCATGCTTTGAACTTTTAATTATATGCAAGGTCAAAGTCCCCAAAGTAGAAAATCAGTATCTTTCCCCTCTGCCCAAAACAAGCACACACAAAACGAAATGAAGCTAACTAAAGATGTTAATATTTATACTTCCCATCTAAGTTATACTGATATTTTATATTTAAATTGCTAAGTCATACATCAATTACCGTCCCCAGAAAGTGATTTGTAACAATTTTAAGAACAAGCAAGAAATAAGGTCTATATTTGCTCGCATAAACTAATATCACAATGTTAATACTGGGGCTCTTTTGGCATGTATGAGGAGCAATACAAGTACTGATATATCCCAGATTACCAGGTCAATTAATGCAAGTCCTAGTTTTAAATTTACCCTTCTGATTAATTCAGAAAAGTCATACATTCCAAGGATTTCTGATAGAGAAGTTGTAGAAATTAGAGGATTTGAGAAGAGAAAGAGAAAGGGGAAGAGAGAATACACAGAATCACATCACTGTGCATCTTCATTCATCATGAATCATCATTCAACATAAAAACATAGGCATACAATGAAGAGTCATATGCCTTATATAGGCAACCCCTCAACCCATTAATCCAAAATGGTTACTAACAACTAACTAACTAACCCTCCTAACTAACTAACTAATACAACCAACTCCCTAACTAACTAACTAATATATTCTCTACACCTTACATATCAATACTCCCTCCCCAAAACATCCTTGCCCTCAAGGATGTGAAACAACAAAAACACAAACCTAAAGAACAAAAAATACAAAACTAAAAAATACAAATTTGAATCAATCAAAAACATCTCCTTTGAAAGCCCACTTTCCGACAACTTCACTCCACGATACTTTACGCGGTGCTTTACTCAACCTCTTGCCGGTTAGCCCCTCCGGTCAGAACCCTTCGTAGGTAGCCCTCTCCAGTTAGCCATTTCTCAAAGAACACATCATTGATTTTCTTGGTTTTCCTTCATCCGTTGTCCCATACCAACAAGAAGAAAATTTTTATTTTTCTGGTTTCCCTTCACCCATTGTCCCATACCAACAAGAAGAGGGTTTTTTTTCAATTCTTTTTTTTTTTTTTACATCAGACACCAAGAACGCAGAACATACCCAGAATTCCGATTATGCCAATACGCAGAGCCCGACAGAAACCAACACCCAGAGTCTGACGAACAATAACCCAGTAGCATAAACGACGCTAAGGAAAAGTAACCCAGAACCTGATGTTGAAACAGAGCAGCGGCAGTCAAGAATCAGAAATGCAGAACCAGAATGATGTGACACTTCCGATGATAACCAGAGCCCAAAGTCAGACGATATTCAGAATCAACGAACTCAACGATGACGTCAGAACCCCAACGTTCAGAACCCATAACCACGAACTCAGCGACTTAATGAACTGATCTCACATTTCCGTCAGAATCCCACATGCAGAGCCCAGAATCAACCGGTTACTATTTTTTTTTTTTTTTTGGTGTCAAGACTGAAATCCTTGATTTGGCTCTCAGAATTCCTAACGAGCAGACGATATTTGACTCCAAAGTACCGAACTGAGTTCAGAAATAACCAAGGCTATCTGTTATGTGTGAAGACCGAGCGCTTTTTGTGAATTTTTCTTGATTTCTTTGAATTTTCTTGGCTGTCTTCTTCTTTTTTTTTTCTGGTTTAGTCTTGAAATAAAAACTGGACCGAGAGTAGAAGAAAGGACCAGAATTAATCTCAATAATATATTTCTTGATGCTTCTTTTTGGAGTTTCTGGCTAACTCAGACGCCAACTGAACCATTAGGGTCATGACTCCACCTGATTCAGGCTGCACTTCGTCAATTGGTTATTTCCTGATCAGAACTGAGCCGTGAGAGAGGAGAAAGGCTCTGAACTAATCCAAGAATTACAGAGATTTACAGCGGGGGAGCTCTGATACCACTGATAGAATAGTTGTAGAAATTAGAGGATTTGAGAAGAGAAGGAAGAGAGAATACACAGAATCACATCACTGTGCATCTTCATTCATCATGAATCATCATTCAACATAAAAGCATATCATACAATGAAGAGTCATATGCCTTATATAGGCAACCCCTCAACTAATCCAAAATGGTTACTAACAACTAACTAACTAACCCTCCTAACTAACTAACTAATACAACCAACTCCCTAACTAACTAACTAATATATTCTCTACACCTTACATATCAATTTCACATATGATGAAAATTTAACCACAAACAATAAGAAATTTCTACCATATTCTAGAACTAAAACAATAATCCGATGCATATTTAGAAGAAAAGAAATAAACAAGGGAAACAAATGTCAAAATCAAGATTGGGGAAAAATTCATCATAATCACAGCAACAACCAATTATGCACACGCTATTATCAAAGCAAGCAATAACGCAATGATGAATAATCTCTAGCATCATATCTATAAACCCCATTTCATTAACTTCCACATTCCTACAAAATAACCATTAAAACCGTGGGAGACTCGAAAACAAATATTTTGCAGATGACCATTCGGGTGAAAGAAAATGACCTCCAATTGCAAGATTTATAGCCAAAATCATTGGCATGTATGAGGAGCAAAATACAAGTACTGATATATCCCAGAATACCAGGCCAATTAATGCAAGTCCTAGTTTTAATTTTACCCTTCTGACTAATTCAGAAAAGTAATACATTCCAAGGACACCACATATGATGAAAATTTAACCACAAATAATTAGAAATTTCTAACATATTCTAGAACTAAAACAACAATCCAATGCATATTTAAAAGAAAAGAAATAAACAAGGGAAACAAATGTCAAAATCAAGATTGGGGGAAAAATTCATCATAATCACAGCAACAACCAATTATGCACACGCTATTATCAAAGCAAGCAATAACGCAATGATGAATAATCTATAAACCCCATTTCATTAACTTCCACATTCCTAAAAAATAACCATTAAAACCGCGGGAGACTCGAAAACAAATATTTTGCAGATGACCATTCGGGTGAAAGAAAATGACCTCCAATTGCAAGATTTATAGCCAAAACCATGGGCACGACGAATCTGTAACGGCGTAGAAACGATTCCTTGGGCGGCGGCGGCGGCTGCTGCTGGGTCCCCATTGCAGATGACGAAGACGACGACATCGGCGAGGAGAACTCCTTCGCTTTTTGCTGATCTCGAGCTTGCTTCAGTTGCTCTGTACAGAACAACACGAGTAAAACAATGATCAGATACTAAAACCCCAAAATCAGCAACTAAAGCCAAAATAAGAGACTGGAAAATTGCTTTCGCAGATTTTGGTGGGAAAAAGACAAAGGTGAGGAGAAAGACAGGTTTTCTTGAGGAGAAAGACAAATGTGATGTGACCTTTACGAGGCTTGTTGGTGTAGAGCTTTGGACCTTCTCCTTCTTCACTCATTTCGCTGATGTCTACAGCACCTTTCCACCATACACGGCTGCTCTGAGCTGTCGAAGTCCAAAAGCAGCGAGCTTCAGGTCCCGGAATTGATTTCCCTCTCTACCCTAACAAATTGATTCTCGGAGTTGACGCCATTTTTTTAAATTTCTGTCGATTTTTTTTTTTTTTTATAGAAAATTCCTCATTTTTCTTGGTAATTCAATGAAAATTGAAAATTTTGTCAAACCTTAAATCAGTATCACCCGTATTAATACGAATTAATTAATAGCAACACAAATATAAACATAATATTAATATCATTTTTAAGCTCTTGGCCCTACCCTTTCCTTTTAAGTCCGACTTTATTTGAAGACTTCATTTTATAAGCCCCTTAAAGGATTAGATTTAAACAGGCTCAGTCTGATTTTTCGACTCTAATCTCGGATTCGTAGCAAAGAGGACTTGAAGATATTAATCATAGATGAAAATGAAAATCCAATGAACAAGACTTCCAATATTGTGTACAAAGAAGCCTATTATAATTTGTTCGTATGAGGTTATATGCATTTACTGTTAACATTTTATGTCCATGTGAATGATTGAAATCAAATTATTGTTTTTATGTGTCAGCATAAGTATATACATTCCAATTAATCTTATGTGACAAGTTGCATTGTGTATTGTGCATTATAACCACATAGAACGTTACTTTTTTTTTTTTTTGGATACAAAAAAGCAACCATAAATCATCTAAGGCTTATCCTTCGCTAGAAACCATTCTAACATCAGATCAGCCTGCGAAATCATCTGAAATCCGGGCATGGAAGAAAGACTCTTTTTAGCCAAGTGATTTGCTGCTCCATTTGCCCATCTGCTGATAAGCTGACATTCCAGTTCCGGTCGATGACGCTCATGATCTCTGCAACAAGATTTCGATCCTCATGCGCTTGGTTCCTAGGATTCCTTAGAAAATCTACAGCATCTGCAGAATCAGTCTCCAAAATTACAGCCTTGAAACCCATGTCCCATGTGATCTTGAGTCCAAGTAGACATCCCCATAGTTCAGCAGATAAACAGTTCCCCTCACTGCCTTTAAATATGAAGCCCTTAATGAATTTGTTGTCCTCGTCGCACAGAACACCCCCACTGGCCACACCCGAAGACACCGATGAGAAGGCACCATCATGTTAATGAACAATTTTCATACAAGTTGTTTGTGTACATGACATGCTTAGCCAACTTTATTGACATCTGATGCGCGGGTCTTAAACTAGTTCAAAATAACAGATTAAAATTAATCAATCAAAATTTAAAAGAATAAGAAAATAAATCAGAAAATCAAATTTAAAACAGTTTTAATTTTTTTTTTTTAAAAGTTTCAAGTCAAAGTAAATCAACGTAAGTGAAGAGTGCTACAAAATGTTATCTCAGGTGAATAATTAACATCTAGTGAAATAATAGATCCAACACTCTTACCAACATTAATGACCAACTCTGACATGCCAATTCCCTGCTATAAGATTCTTTAAATAAATAATGTTCTCTCTGATTTTAAATATAGGACATAGTTTATAATGTAAATCATATAATTAAAATCAGAGCTAGTATAAGGGTTACATTTATAAAAGAAAAGAAACTGAGTGCACATGTATTATCACCTCTCCTACGAACATAACTGAAAGAACCACAGGAGTGAACGACACTGCTATAAAATCATTGCCTCAGCTAAAGTCTAATGACAGATTTCCAAACCAATATTCGTGTATTTTTCCAGTACAGAATAACAAAAGTGAAATCAATGTCTCCAATAAATCACAAATCTGAACAGATCAGTAGGTATTTATGTATTTTTCCAGAAAATGTTATCTAATCACAATTAAAATGGCGCCAACAACCAAAGGACCAAGTAACTATGCTTCCCTTCACAAAGCCAACCCATTCATGTTTGAGTTTCAGAGGATAGATCCACTGAATGCTTCATAGACAGACAGATCATATGAACATGGCAAATGCAAACACATTTAGAATTTAGAATTTGGACAATACACACACAAAATTTAAAATCTCAATGTTTTCATGTTATGTAATCATGAGTTTAACTAGACAAAGTCAACTCTTTCATGCTTGAGTGTTAGCTTATGGATACTACGAAGGGTAAATGAGCAAAAATATACATGTGTTTTACCTTCGGGAGCGCCCAGCACCATATGCTTTTTTTGGGAGCAAAAATACACACGTGGTTACCATTTTGGAACAAAAGTCACATCCTACCGTTATGTTACTGTTCACCGTGATGAGTGAGAAAGAGTTGAAGTGAACAGTAATATAACGATGGGATGTGACTTTTGCTCCAAAATGGTAACCACGTTTGTATTTTTGCTTCCAAAAAAAGCATATGGTGCTGAACGCTCCCGGGGGTAAAACACAAGTGTATTTTTGCTCCTTTACCCTACTATGAATTGAAAAAGCATATATTACAGCAGGAGGGAACCCCAAAAATAGCTAATACTAAGTGCATACAGCCTAAAAAAGAGGAGGCAACCACAAACTCCCTCCCCTTGATACAAAAGACAAAATCAAAATAACCAACCACAACAATCTGCCAAACAATCACAAGTATGAGGCATAACAAAACAAGCAATATCTAGTTACAATCACAATTCAGGAAAAACACAAAATGGATAGAGCCTAGAAAGAGGAGGTTGATGAACACTTTTTTGTTCGTTAGCCTTGATGAGTCTACAATAAAAAATTAACCAAATAATATATTAAAATATGATACCATCAGAGGTTTCTACAAACTCCCTCTTCTTGATTAGAGGCTCCTCGATTCTAAAGTCTTTTGTTTCCCTCTTGATGTGGGGCATAACACTCCACTCACCTTTAGACCCAACGTCTTTGCTAGCACATCGACCCAAGTTTGGCTCTAATACCGTTAGTAAAATCCCACCGGCAAGGTGTCCAGACACTTATAAGGTGTCTTTCATTCCCTCCCTAACCAATGTGAGATAGGTGGTATCATTTTTTAGGTAATGAACATGTATTAGCACCTCTACGTTTTAAGACTTCCAAGTCTGACATTGAGACAAAAAAAAAAAATTAGGACAATATTGAGATCTTTGGAATATTCTGAGGCGGATTTGCATCTTAACTCAAAGCTGAATGACACCCGCACTTGAGAATTCACGTACTCTTACATGTTTTCGAAACAAGGGTGTAATTAGTAGTCATGGTAAATCAAACACAGGACAAACTTAATAGTAGAGCCCTTGATTGTTATGGCCGAGGGGGTTACTCAGGGGTCCAAATACCTTGAAGAGTGCTGAGAATTGTTTGGTGCATAACATATTTCTTTTCATGTCGCGGTTGTTGTTTTTGTGCTGTGATTGTCACCCTATTTTGTGATTCCCCTTTCATTGATTGTGATAACGAATATACCCTTTTTCTAGAAGTGAACTTTCTGAAATCGATTTTTTACCCCATCAAATTTGTCATCGTTCATCTCAGCTTTGTTTGATTTAGTTTCCTTTTGTTTTCAGTAGCTTTTTTTCATTGTATGTGTAGGATTTCTGCTGTTAATCAATGTTTGTTGTCTCTAGTGTTATTAGCCGCCATTGGCACCACGAAGATGATGGTTTTCACGTCATAATAATCGAAGGAATCATTTATCTTATATCAGCAAAATGACCAAAGGCATCAAGCCCAGACCCTCAAAATAATCATTTGACTCGTTCATTTGGGACCTTGGATAGAAGCACCCTGAACTGACTCATTCATTTAGTTCAAGATTTATAATAAGTTAACAGTATTGCTATTTATTAAGCTATAAATTAATATACTTTCAAATAAATTTCATAGACAGCTACTTTGATATTTACAAGTTTAATATTTTGTGATAAAACAATTATTATTTATACCTAATACAACTTTAATATTATTTATTTCGTTTGTTATCAATTATATCATATCAGAAGTAATGTTCACCCTAAAACTTCAATCCAAGTGATATGTATATAGATCAAAGGTGAAAGTAAACTTCAATCTCAACGATTGTGGTATGAACTATGAACAAATGTTTGGCAGTACAGCGAAGCATTCCTCGCCATGTTCTATGATTCTTTAGAACCACGAACTTCAAAAATTAAAGACTACCACTATTCTAATATTCTTACAAGTTGACACTGGTTTCCAAATACACATGTGCAAGACAAGACTGTTACAATAACAAAGAAGGTAGAGTCAGTTACAATAACACGGCATTGATTTAAGTGTTGCAGCATCAGTCAACTTGCTATCTGCCTCCATAGATCATCTCAGCGGGCGACTGCCATAACCTCTCCCACGGAAACCTCCATAACCTGATTGATCGTGGTAGAGATGTAAAGGAGGATATTAGAAACTCAGGTGGATCAAAAATTTACAAACACGTACTTGCACAATAGAAAGCAATCGTGTTCTCAAATGGGATTTAGTTATCTGAAATTCAGAGGAATTCCTTGCGGATGCTACAACCAAAAGGTGGTGGGATTTAGTTTTGGCCAATGATTGAAACCAAGGTAAAACAAATCAATGCATGCATATGACTACTATGTTCACATATTTTTAAATGAAAAACTCATCAAAAAGAGGTGTTTACTAGATCAAGTGATTCGTAACATTGCCTCCTTAGTTTTTGAAATGAAAAATGTGTAGCTAATATTAGTTATATTATTCCAATGCCATAAATTATTTAATGGATTTGAGCCTTGCTGCGCTACGAGAATACAGATCCTGCGACCAGGTGAGATGTAGATTTACATTTAGACCTTGGAACTTTACTATTCAATGAGACATGTATATATATCTGTATTCTGTACTAGTTTCATCATCCATCTCAGTACTTACGGATGAACAAAATCATATTGGATTTAAAAATGTTGACCCGGTAGTATTAAATATTAAAAAGTTAAGGGGGCAAAAAACTTTTTGTCAGAATTAGCTACATTACATGCTGGTAATGAGAAATGCATGTACTGTATCCACACGTCCCAGTAAAGCTATAACTTAGACGCAGCCATCAGCCAAAGAATGGGGAGGAGGAATCAATACATGAGCAGTTAAAAGCAAAATGCAAGCCTAATCATAACTGATGCAGTAAACTAACCTGAAGGCGGAGGAGGTGCTCCACGTGCCATTGCTGCCAATTCAGGACTCACTTTCTGTCCAGCTTCCTCAAGTATGCCGATAAGTTCCTTTGCAAATCTAGCATTGGCAGCAGTAAAGAATGTATATGCAGTTCCCTTTGCGCCAGCTCTCCCAGTCCGACCAATGCGATGAACATAGTCCTCAAGAGATCCTGGGAAGTCGTAATTTATTACATACATCACATCCTTCACGTCTGTCAAATGTCCACAAGCAAACAATAATAAGAATCAGGAGGCACAGTTATTGGTGTAAGATTAAAGTGACATTTCAAGCAGCAGTTGCATAAATAGGCACACAAGGGCAGAGACAACTATTAATGCAGCAGACCTTCTATATTGTAAAGACTAATTACAGGTCAAATTGTTCTAGACAGCAGACAAAATCAAGTTGTTTAACCATAATTATATTGAAGTGATTGGCCAAAAATGTTGCCACTAACATTTTTTACAGTCTCAGCGTAAACTAAAACCAGCTAATAGACATCAGATTGATCACCAACATTAGAAATCAATTATATCTTCTGGAATCATTCAACTTATGAAAGCAGAGGTTTGCCATTTGTGAAGAAAAATGCCAAGCTGAATTGTAATGCAGTGTATGGTACACAGAAAAGTATTTTCTAGAGGGCAATGCACCATTTCCTTTCTAGATGCTTTTCCTATTTGCTTTCTAGAAAACACTTTTCCACATTCCAAACATTGCTAAAGTGCAAGAAGCATAAACCAGAAAACTAGAATAGCAAGTTGATACGCAACTATTTATACAGGAACTTACAAGTCACTCGCATAAAAGGAAATATACATGATCTGATAAGTAATCACTATAAGGGTCATTATATGTCAATGCAAGGACAAAACTAATTCTTGAAAATGGCTTAGGGGAAGACAAGAAAAAACTAAAATAGCATTTATTTACAATATAAAATTAGAAAAGCTAGAACAACATTAACTTATTAGATATTGGTTTTATTACTTCAGCAAAACTACTGACACGTTCCACAACTGGAATCAAAGCACCACTACAAGATTAAAAAAGTTCATAAAAATGTTTGAGCAGCACGTCTTTGTACCTAAACCACGAGCTGCAACATCTGTTGCAGTCATAATAGGACTCTTTCCAGATCTGAACTCTGACAGCACCCAATCTCTTTCTGCTTGACTTTTATCTCCATGAATTGAAAGTGCTGGCCAACCATCCATACGGAGCTGCCTAGTGATCTGATCACATCCTTTCTTAGTATCCATGAATATCAGTATTCGGCTGCCATCCATGATGTCCTCCAGCAACTTCACCAATCTGGGAATTAAAGTTAACTTCATCACATGGTTCCTTCATATGATGAGAAAGAGATAAGAGAAATAACAATAAGATAGAACATAGCCTACTTATCATATTTCTGCTTCTCAGAAACAATGTCAACATATTGACGTATTGCATGGTTAGCTTTTAAATCTGGAGAGCCTATAATCACCTGCATAATGCCAAGGGTAGTTAATTTTCAATAAATTTGTAGCTTTAACAAAAAAACAATTTCACTAATAAAATCACATCTTATTAGAGTAAAATCGGAACATAAGTAGCTCAATATATAAAAAATTGAGACCAAAAAACTGATGAAATCTACAATACAAATGTAAGAATATCTTACTTTGTATGGGTTGTAAAGAGACTGCCTCGCTAGTTGCTCAACCTCCTTTGGCCAGGTAGCACTCCAGCATAACGTTTGCCGGTCAGGTCGAATCTGCATAAATAAAAAACTAGAATGCAATCAGATACTTGGGAGACAAACAGGTTCCAAACAGAAGCTACAATGATCTGACTTGTTGATTAACATGAACTCTTATGCAGACCAGTGACCCTATATCTGACGATCGATAACTTATTCAGAATGCTTCCAATTTTTAGCTTCTTTAACTCTTATAAATTACTTATTTGAAGACCAAAAAGTACTTACTACAAACAGGGTATTTCTCTTCTTTTTTATAAAGAAAAATTAATAATAAAAATTCCAAAAAGATTAAACCATTGACAATGACAAGCAAAGTCCATATTTTTTAGTTATCATGATTAGTTTTTCTCTTCTCTCTTCATGATCAATTTTTCTCTTCTCTCTTCCCCTCTCTATATCTCATGAAGTCTAAAGCATCTCTAGAATAAAACTTATCACAGAACAGTAACTTGGAAAGAACCATTGTATGGTGTGAGGATGAAGTATAAAGAAGAGCAACTTGACTGCAACAAACAATTCTACAGCAGCAATTTACTTATATAAAATACACATGTCTCGCATTCCTCAAAATTTCAGTTTTCCAAAATACTAATAGCATATTAGCACAAACTCAACCTGGGCAACAATCTTCCGTAGCTGAGGCTCAAAGCCCATGTCCAGCATCCTATCAGCCTCATCCAATACAAGGTATGTAACTCGTCGTAAGTTTGTATGATTTGACTCGAGCATGTCTATCAACCTTCCCGGAGTAGCAATTACAATTTCAACACCTGATCCAAAAAGTAGATGAATACATGCACAATCACCAAAAAAAAAAAAAAAATCAAATGACTTGCCAGGGAAATCAATAAACCCATGTCATGGGTCAGCAATACTTACTTCACCACCTACCTTTCTGGAGATCCCGCACCTGAGGTCCCTTAGGTACCCCACCATATATGCACGTAGTCTTAATCCTAGATGAAGCACCAAACTTAGTAGCTTCTTGTTGTATTTGGACAGCAAGTTCACGAGTTGGAGCCAACACTAGCACAATTGGTCCATCTCCAGGTTCTGAAAGAGGAGTTATTGAAATAATAGATGATAACACAGAGGTTGGTGGCAGAGACATCATGAACTTTACACCCTAAAAAGAAAACTGATCATTTCAATTATGTCAATCGCCTACCTAGAATTGGCTGGGCATTAATATGTACGATTGCAGGCAATAGATAAGAAAGTGTCTTCCCTGATCCAGTTTCAGCTATTCCAATGAGATCACGCCCCTTCAAAGCCATTGGCCAACCTTGAGATTGAATAGGTGTGGGTTCAACAAAACCAGCTTTTGAAATTTCTTGCAAAACATAGTCTGGATTAAATCAAGTTGGCAAAATTAGCATAATGTTATCATCCAATAACGAAATAGAAATTTTTTACTGGGTACAAATACAAGTTAACTAACTTTCCAACAGTCTCGTTCTGTCAGTCACCAAGCATAATTTCATTGTAAAAAATCAACACATCAGATGATGTTATCAATTATGTGACATCAACAACATGGTAATGACCTAAACTACTTGAGGCAACTAAATTGAGAAGGAGGGAGGGAGGCAAGCCAAGGTATATAATAACTTTCAGGGGATAAAAAAATATATGCCAAAATAAAGCATCCATGACAGAACAGAGAATGTTGTGATATAAAGGTAAAGTGGCACTACTCATAAAGTCTTCCATTCATCTAGCTAAAGAAGAATTGGAAAAAGCTCAAGAAATAAGGAGGATTAGTCCTCGACCCAAAGCTGGATAAGGTGGGTGGGGGGGGGGCTATGTACCTGGGAAACCAGCAAGGTGAAAGCTTTTGACTGGTTTTGGCACCTCTCGACCTTCAACGGTTATCTCCCTTTTCTGCCGATACTCAATAACCTCATCCTCAGTCATAGCCCTCACCTCTGGTGATTCAACATAGAAATTCTTCTCAAAATGAGGCAGGCCATCCAAATTCAATTTCCTTGGGGATCCACCATCATTGTAATCCCTCCTGCTTGAGGAAGAGTGGACAGAACCACCGTAACCTGTGGGAGCACCCAGCCCCGAATCACTAAGAAAACAAAGGAAGCTCCTTAACAAAACTCTTGGCTCAGACGTAAGAATTAAGATTAGCCCACCTAATTAAGTAGAATATCACACACATATAACACTTCTAGACAAACATGTAACTAAGATTATTCCATTAAATCATTTATTTCAAATGCCAGTGAACGTAACAAGAACTCAAGAGGGAGTTAGTAATGTTTCCCAGTGCATAAACCCTAAAAAAGTAGCTCAACTTAAAAGAGGACCAATCTGAAAATAAAACGGAATTAATTTTCCTTTCGAAAATTGTTTGTCAGAAATACTCATACAAGGAAGAATATTGCTATGAGGGCGTGTAGAACGAAACAAAGTTTAGCCAGAAAGGGGAAAATAGTAAGCAGAAATTAAATATTTTCATTGAAACGCGAAATGAGTATGCCTGCTTCCGAGGTTAATTAAAATATCGGACAAGAGGCGGATAAAATGGGCCATGGAAGCTACAGGCTAGAGAATTTAGCGCGAGGGTAAGCCACTGTCTTACCTTCTCCGGTCACGGTAAGAAGTAGGGTCCCCAGAGCGACTGTCGTAGCGACTCATGATTCGTTGATGAAGAACGCGATTCGCGGCGAGTCTATGTGCAGAAGTTGCAGATGCCGGAGCACTTGGAAGGAAGGGCAAACAAAGGGAAGCGAAACCTCTAACTCTCCCTCTCTCCCCTCGCCTCTCTCTCTCTCCCTCTAGCAAGGGGAAAGCTAATCCTACCTGGTCTCCACGAGAAGAAGCTTGCACACTCCAGTGATTGGATGACACGCATACAAGAAAGAGCCTTTGTGAAACATTTTTTTACGTCCAACCAAGTGTTTTTATAGCAAATTCATGTTTTAACTGGTTTTTGACTTTTTGAGACTAAAATTGGTTATTAAAAATAGGGATACGAAATTGTTATTAGGGTAAAGGTGAAAAATTGTATATGTGTTTTGTTCTTAGAAGTGTCCAATACCAAGTTTGTTTTTTAGATAAAAAAATACACATGTGGTTAAAAAATAGGTGCAAAAGTCACACTTCGATTAAAAATAAAAACGTTGACGGTTAAAAAGAAACATTTTGACTAACAGATGCTAACTTGGCATATTTAGCATCTGGAAAAAAAAATTGAACACCCGAGCATGACCATGAAATCGAATCGAGGGGGAGCTTCACCTTCGTTCTTCCGTTTCACCTCTCTTCTTTCTCACCGGCAACAACTTCCCCCTTCATTGTCGCTGGTGAGCTCCCCCTCTTCACCATAGCTACCATCGTCTGAAGCTTTCAAGAGAAAAAAAAAAATAGAGTGAAATCCTCACTCTCTCAGGATCATTCACGCGCATCCGTGCAATGCAAACTCGACCTGAGAACTTCCCAAGTCAAACACGACTCAAAACCCTTGCTGCTGGATGTTTCTGATTATCGACAAACCGTCCGCCGTTTCGACGAAGGCGAAGCAGAAGGTCCCACTGGTATCCACGAGGATCAGGTAATTCGTCGCTGGAAGTGACACATCAGCACCTCGAAAATGCAGCACCACTGTTGGAGAACCATTTCATTTTCCTCCGTCTCTGCCCCTGGATATATAGTAACCAAAATTGAACTACTCCACTATAGAACCACTTCAAGCCAACAATCAAACCAGAAAAAGAAGCTTCCATTGCAGAAGTAGAGTAGCAGTGTCGATTTTCTAAGTAGCCGAAAAGTCTGAAATTTTAAGGGGAAAAAAAGAGTAGATCTGAGATAACCTTCATCTTTCCCGACAAGTCGTAGCAAGTATCGAAGAGCAAGAAGTCCGGTGCCGGCTTCAGGTTCGACGCTCCAGCATAGAATGCGTCCCTCAGGTTCAACCATCCCCATAGGAAACTCGGTACATACATACCTTCTTCTTCTGGTTACAGCCGGAAGCGTCAAGCCGGTGGCACCGCGGGACCCACAAGGAACTCCGGTGAAGGATCTAGATTTGGACGAGTTAAAGATAGCACCACGAAATATACATGCCTGGAAAGCTTGAGGGATATGAACTGTTCTCAGTTTTTTTTCTCTCCTTTTCAGATGCTAAATATATGCCAAGTCAACGTTTGTTAGTCAAAATGTTTCTTTTTAACAGTCAATGTTTTTTCTTTTAACAGAAGTGTGACTTTTGCACATATTTTCTAACCACATGTGTATTTTTGCACCTAAAAAAAGCACTTGGTGTTGGGTGCTCCTGAGGGCAAAACACATGTGTATTTTTGCACCTTTACCTTTGTTATTATCAATTAGTGTTACTATCGACGTTACTACTAGTTTGTTTCACCGTTAGATCAGAATCTCATCTACCTTTATCATTTCTCTCTCCTATTGAGATTTTGATCTAACGGTGAAACAAATTGGTAGTAACACTAATTGGTAGTAACATTATTCTATCCCTTAAAAATAAAGGAATGCAAAAGCAAAAAAAAAAAAAAGTACTAGCATGGACATTCGCATAACTTTTTTTTTTTTAAAAAATAACTATTCAAATTTATTAAACTAGAAGAAAAGCTTTCCCAACAACTTTTTTTTTTTTTATAATACAGGCAAGCCGAAGGTTGAAAAGAGAAATATGAAATTAGACTATGAAAATATAACCCTTAATGCATCAAACTAAAAGGAAAAACTACTAGTGGCAGCCTGGCAGGACCGTTGATCCTTTAAAACCATGTCAAAGCATCCTTTAGAAATTGTTGGAATTAGAACCACATCAACATCAACAGCAAGCCCATGACCTTCTTTAGCTATATAATCAGCACATGATATGTTTTCTCTTGAAGTATGAAGTAACTCCACGTCCTAGTTACAGAATAAGAGATCTCTAGTCTCTCCAATAATGTCTCTTAGAGGATGATCTATATGGTAGTCTCTCATAATATATTGACAACATCAAGAGAATCAGAATAAAGAATTATTCTTTGAAAGCCCATCTGTTGTCCTACTTTTAACCCAATCATGATAGCGTAAATTTTAGCTTCAATAAAAGTATGTAGACCAAGGGGTGTATAGAAACTCATCAACCATTCACCCAAGGGCGGAGACAGGGAGGGGCTAGGGTGGGCCCCCGCCCCCCCTAAATTTTTTTTGTTTTAAAAAAAAATATATACACTGTTTTTGTTTAATCCAAGGTGTCGTGGGCTCTGTTCTTGCGACATGAAAATTGGACTGAGTACACACACAAGGGCTACCATCACAAAGGATAGCCCTCACGTGGGCCCCATTTTTGTATAATCCAAGGCGGCGTGAGCGTGGCTGCTGCAGAAAGAAAGAAAGAATGAATGATCAATTATAAAAGTATTATTATAGCAAAAAAAAAAAAAATATAAAAGTATTATATAATAATAATAATAATAAAATTTGATAATAATAACAGCTTTATTTTTTTTTCTTTTGAAAACATCCAATTCTTGTTTATTCATTATAATTTTATTTCTTAAAATTAATCAAAAACTTATATTTTAAGTTGAAATCCCACAAAAGATGCATCCAGATTGATATCTTTTAAATTCTTAAGAAAATCTCATCAATTCAGTATTGATGACTTCCCAAATATATCTTAGATTTTCCCTATTTGTTTCTGGTATCCGTGCAAATCTCAATCACTTATTTCACCTAAAGCTTTTGACTCTTTGAAACTCGATCACGTTCGTTCATCAACACAAGTAAGCAACTTAATTGTCTCTGGTGTTTTAATATGTATCTTCAAGGAGAGTCTTGTCTTCTCTTTGATTTTTTCTATGTATTGATTTGAGAAAAAACAAAGTTAGGGTTTACTTAGAAAAATTGTGATTTATCATATGGAGTTTGTGATATGGAGTTTGCGAATTCATTTATGCTCATTGTAGGAGGTTATTATGGGGAAGAGTACTACCATTGATACTTATTTTAAGGGAAAGAATAGTGAGTTTTTTCCCTCTTATAGATGAGTCTTTATCAAGAATGACTTGAAATAGAACGAAAGACCAATTTATTGATGATTCTTTGATTACATACATTAAAAAAATTGTTTTGAGTTTTAGCACGGATTCAATTATAGATGAGTTTAACAATATAAAAACATGTGGAATAAGAGTCAAGTGAAGTTATCTTAATTTCTATGATAGATTTCTTTTAATTTTTTTATATATTAGGTTTGTATTGTATTTCAATTATTTTTATTTTTATTATAATATTTTTAATTCTCGCCCCCCGTTATTAAAATTCCTGGCTCCGCCACTGCATTCACCCTAAACACTTCTTATCACTCTCCTGCAAGCGGTTTGGTGTTGGTGACGTACTAATCCATCCACATCAATGCGGATAGCATTAGCAAAAGGGGGTCCAAGATTGCTCCTCTATTTTGTCAAGTTGGAAAATCTGATGATTTAGATCTTGATTCGCATTATTTTCCATGAGAAGGTAGTTGCACGGTCCAGCATCTCCCTAGTATCTACGCTTCCTCCTTGAAATAGAAATTTGCATTTGGTTGTCAAAAAAATCCAACATCTCAGACTAAAAATTTTGATCCAAAGGAAGTTCTGAAATCTCCCTTTTATAGGTTTATGATTGGGAAGCCCAAAGCCAGTACATGCATAAAAATAAAACAAGTGAATCCAATTGAAGGCTCCATTCGTAAGCAGACGCACAACATTGAAAAGTATAAGCAGGGGGCAGAGAGGAAACCCAAGACGAAGGAACAACAATAGATCTCTAGGAAAGACGATGAACAAAATCAGTAAGAGCAGGGTCAAGAAAGCATCACAAGGGTCAAGGGTAACTGGCAAAAAGAACTGCTAGACAGAAACTCTCTTCCTTTCTAATTCATCTCTGCTTCCACATTCGCATAACATATACTATGTGTTTATGTAAACCTTAATTAATTAATTTTATTAAATAAAAATATTAATTAATTAGTTAATATAACATGTTTTTTTTCTAAAATAATCTAATTTTCTTTTTTAATTACATATCTCTCTCATACTTTTCACGCAATTCACAGGGTTCAACAAGCAATCAATATTTCACAATTAACTGTGAGTACTCTTTGTAATAGGGGTCCTTATATATCGTGTTAATGATCGAAAGAAAAAATCTCTATTTAACTGGGTTTCTTCCTATACCTATGAATTCCATTGGACCCAAAAGTGATACATTAAAAGAATATTTTGAGTCATCCAATATAATAGGTTGATTGTTTTGCTATATATCATTAACTTTCCAATTAAATGCTACATTAAGGACAAAAAGAATATTTTAACAATTATATATATATAGGAAGATAAATTTACACAAGCTGAAATTCCAAGATTTGATAAAAAGACTAAATTTAATATCAATATAAAATTTAAAATATAACGTAATTAATTCTCGTATCATTTAAGTTTTAAGTTTTAATTTGCTTGAAACGCACTATTTTAACCAACAAGTTATTGGTTATGATGGAAAATGGAAGACCTAACCCTGTGAAAAGAAAAATATAAGTTTGAACCTTAAAAAAGTCAATTGTCGAAAATCCTTTTGCTTATAATTCACAACCATTGAGTCATCCTACTCAAAACATGGTTAGATATGTCAATACCTCTTTCGATTACGATTCTTTTTTTTTTTTGATACATTAGGATTCAATTATTATTTTTTATTTTTTTGGGTTTAATTTAGGATTCAAATTTTAATAAACTTTAGTTTGTGAAAAAACTAATCCCACTGGGCCCAAACTTTTGACCTGAAGTAAAAAGGGCCCAAGATGATTTAGGAACGTATAATGTTTTTGACACTCTTTGTTTCGAGACTATCAAAGCAAAAACTTTATCGTCTCTGCTCTATGCAGAAATATCTTTCATCGTCGAAACTTGGAAGCTCCGAGTAAATGGCGTCCAAGGCCACCGGCTCACCCTTACAGAACTCCTACCTCTTCTATGCTACCCACAAAATGCAAATACTCTCTGTATCTTCTGTGAGCACGAAAGCTTCATGGGACACAGAGCAGAGGCTTCCTTATAATCCCAATGCTCCCAGAAAGCTCAAGAAGAACACTAACACTCTCAGCCAGACCCCAATTTTAAAAACATATCCTTCTCTTAGTTCATCCTCCTCAATCACTTGGACGGAGAAGTACGTTTCTGATCTTCTGAAGCGCAACAGTCCTGATACCAGTGAAGGTATTTCGTGAACGTGAATTGTTGTTGAGTTGGTTTTCTTGGTTAATTTCCTACCATGTATTCTTTGTACACTGTCCGAAGATTGAAGAACTGGGGAGATATCATAAGGGAATTTAAAATTATGTGGTTTATTTCTCCCGTGTAATGTAAAATGACAAAAATGAGGACAACAGCAATAAGGCCTATACTCAATTGTTATTATTAAATATTGACTTATATAGGCTAACTATTATAATTGGGTGTAGAAAATGCCTCTTGATGTTTGTTTTAGCTCATCTTTGAATTCCTTCTGTAAAAAAGGAAGTGCCTCAAATAGATTATATTTGCTTTCATAGTTATGTTGTTTGATTGCTTGAATGGTGTAAATTATGCTGGATTAGAACACACATGCTTGTTTTATTGCAGGTTCTTTTAAGTTCTTTGTGTTTAAAGACTTTATTTTAAAAATCAGTACTTTCTTCACTCATAACAGGTTCTTCAATCATTTTGTATCTTTTCTTTCAGAATTTTCATCTAAAGGACTCTGAAGCATTCAGTGAGTGCTTTTTTAAACTTCTTTTATAGGGAAAACAGCAGAGCCAGATGAAACCTACTTGGGATATGAGAGATGGTTACCAAGTCCTCCTAAAGTGGTGAAGCCTAGATCTGTATTCAATGCAGCATCCTTAGCATATATTGGAGATTGTATATATGAGGTTTGTTCCGATTTCTGCTACAGTGCCACTAAATACTATTTATGAATAAACATACTGAGCAGTTTCTTTGTCTCTAATTTTGATATGTGTGTGCACATGAAAGGGAATAAAAAAAAAAAAAAAAAAACCATAAGCACACATGATCAAGCGAGTTGTGTAATGACGCCAAATTTAGGATACAATGTGTAGTTTCAGCAGCCCCTTGATGTACTTGGTTTGAGTGGGATGCGTGCATGTACAAGGGCATCTCTTAGCCCCTAACCCAATATAGGTGTTATGGGATGAGAATATGCTTATGGTTTTTGCCAAGTGCTCTAATCATTATTGTTTTATGGGCATTTTTATTTCCAGTATGAAGAGAGGTTAGAAAAGTTTCATTTTTTAGACTTTAGTTTAGCTTCTTCCTTTTCTTTTTCCCCCCAGTTTTGACTGTGTTGGATGATTTCTTGTCATCTTTCAGTTTTACTTCCTTTTTTGTTTTCTGGCTTTGGGGTTCCCTGTTCTCTCTCACATGCTACAAATGAAGTAATCCCTTAATGAATAGTGAAGTGTGATAAACTGCTGATATGCAAGTACTTTGAAAAGAGTAAATATGTTTAGTAATCCCCTAGAAAGATCTTTAGGAGCAATATTACATGAAGGCTATGATTGTTTAAGTTAAGATAACACGACATGCTTTCCATAAGAGCTTTTAAAGGCATATAGGTCTATTCTTCTCTTTAACACATAATTTGATCCTCTCCAGCTTCTTGACGACAGTTTCAATTGAACAAGCTTGTTTAGTTTATGTTGGAATTGTTAGAATTCAAACAATTGTTATGAACGTTATATTACTAAATAAATATCTAATCCTCATTGTTTGTGAAACATGCAGCTGTATGCTCGCAGGCACTTTTTATTTCCTCCCCTAAGCATTGAAGAATACAACAACCGTGTGATGGCACTTGTACGCTGTGAAGCTCAAGTATGATACCTGTAGAAATTCAGAGTTTAATTTTCCTTTTAACTTCTTTTATTGATTGAAAATGTTTCAGCATGGGAAGGAGGCAACAGAGCTTGCCTCTCAAATCCTAACAACAGATATTGATAAGGATTAAACTAAAGCTAATGATAAAATATCTAGAAAAAAATTTATTATCTCGAGCTCCTACCTCCAACAAAATAATTAAAATAATCTTATCATAATCAAGGTATTTTAGAATCTTAAGTATAAATATCCTAGATCCTCTATCTTATCACAGTTGCTAGCACAAAGGTAGCCGATGTTTATTCCCTAGATACTGTCATTCCTTCTTCTCTGGGAAAAGAGGTTAATGACCTGTAAGCCTTATACCTCTATGTGAAATCCTGGCAAGATAATGTCTTCTTGAAACCAAACTATTAATAGTTCCCATACAAGAGATCCAATGACATTCGCCTTTCATTTTTTCTTCCCTTCTCGTCAATAATATTTTTTCTTACGAATTATGGAGATATTTCTTTTCATGTTTTTGGCTGAAACCTGAGATTTGATTTATTGAAGCAAAACTTTATGAAACTTGGCTATAGTTGGCTGATGATGTTCTACTGGTTTTTTTGCGATTGATCACTTCTGGTTATTAAAAACACACATTTCTGAGATAACAAATGATAAGTAATTCATGTTTGCTGCAATTCAGGATGCATTGCTCCAGAAACTTCTTAACAGTAACTTCTTATCAGAACAAGAGAGGTTAGAAGACGTTATTCTGAGCATTTTATCCCCCGCCCCTTCTATTTTTCTGTTTTTACAAATTCTACTTAGGGTGTTTCCTCTTGTGATCTTTAAAATACAGCATGCCCTTAGATCTCTTATGTTATTTATCACCTTGTTATGCGTTTTAAATAGGGGTTTCCTTGTCTATCTATAATAGATAGCTTGTGATTTGTATTGTAGAAACAAATTGTCGTTATAAAGTTTGCTTATCTTGTGAAGATGTTAAAGGAATTTTGTCTGCTATATTACTTTCTGCACTTTTATCCTGTCTGGTTCCTCGATTTTAAGCTTCTATGCATTATTCTACCTTTTGTTTTTCCTTTGTCTGGCCAACATATTCTACCTTTCAACCATGTGCGATATGTTGCACGTGGTCCTCCAATTTTCTTGGTGGAACTTAGTTTGCAAAATTTTCCATTGTTGGGTTAAAGCTTTAGCCATCTCTATTGCAGGGATGTGCTTCGATGGGGAAAGAACATCGGTTCCAGCAAAACTCGGACAAAAAAGCGTGCTGGTTCAGCTGTGTATAACAGAGCATCTTCACTGGAAACATTAGTCAGTCTTTCAAATTTTGACTTATCTTGAGAATACATCTGTTCTACTTTGCACAGTTCCTCCTTCTAGTTTGTGTTAAACGTAATTAATAGTGCAGAGACATATACATATCCTAGTCCATTTTTCTGTTTTGAAGCTTACATGATGATGTAGGTGTGCTTCTATTGTTGCACGTAGCACATTTTTAGAGCTATTTGTCACATCTGTTCTTAAGTCAGTTGGTTATGCATGCCTATCTTCAAATATTGTCCATTTTTTATTGCATCAGACAACTGTTCGAAAAATTTCACAATAATGTGCTGTCTTGAAAATTTTAGACTTGTTTTTAGCGTTATCTTTAACTCATAGATTCATTGAACTAGGTTGGCTATCTCTATTTGACTAATGTGAATCGCTTGGAGAAGTTAATGTCGGAGTTGGGATTCTCAATTGACTCTTCATCGTCTTTTAATGTGGAAGAAGCAATAGTAAGTTTTAATTATTATCTGACTTACTTTTCCCAACTGAATTCAAATCCAGGATGGACCCCATTCCTACTCTTACCCACTAACCTTAATTATTGGGAAAAAGTCCCCCATTGAAAATTCAATTGGCGAGGAAGACCTAAATCAGAGTTCCGGTACTCTGTGTCTACAAAATTTGTAGAGTACTGGTACTTTCTATGTATACAAATTTATTAGGTCATTCTTATCAATAAAATTTCAATAGGTTACTTTTCCCCAAATTTCCCATCTATTTGTGTCACCTCCACATTCAGAACTCGTTTTAATGTTACATGGTTGGTTCAGCCAGTGATTGTTGTTTGTTTTTCCTTCTAATTTTAGTCAGGAGGCTGAATAATGGATAAAGACAGTCTTCTTCAACCAATCTTTCAGAAGAGCAGAATAGAGAACAATGTAGCTATATCAGCCTACACATGATCTCAGTTTTGATCAATTGAATTCCCAATTCTCTTATGTACAATGATAGATTTTGTATTGCTCTCCAACGGTATGACTTGTAATGCTAAGGATCTGAAGCCTTCTAACTTCTTTCTAATGTAAAATTGCTGTACAAGTACTGTGACCTTACAGTTTCTCAGTATTGGAGAAGCATATAAAATGTGTCATTCCTTTCATCTTTTAAGTGAGATTCTCCCAACAATTAATTCATGGATAAGAGCATCTGTGAAGCAAGTTTTGTGAAACAATTAATCATGTGATAGTGTACTTGATAGGAAATATGGAAAGATCATTTGAAGGAGGAACTAGTATTTTATTTTATTTTTGAGTTAAGGTGTAAAAATATCCATTAACTTTGATTAAAAATGCGTTTAACACCATATGCTTTTCGAAGGCACAAAATTATTTATAAACTTTCCAATTCAAAGTCGGAGTAAAAATCTCATCACCATTAGATTACTTTAATGGAAAGATTACTTTAATGGAACGTTACTTTTTTGTAGTAGGCTCACACTATTACTTTTGTTGTAGGCTCACATTATTAAAAAAAGTAAAAATTCCTAGGTTTGGTAATTTCCTTTTCTACCCTCCGTTCTCTATATTATCTGTCGTTCTCTTCCTTCCTCCCTTGTCTCCCCATTTTCTTTGGAGTTGGCTAGCATCCGCTGCCCTCCTATACTTGAAATTGTGTTGTTTTGACGTAGTTTCAAGTGAACCTTTGCTTTTGCTTTTTCTTTTTTTAAAAAAAGTAAAAATTTAATAATAATATATAGAGTAACTAAAAAAGATATTTCAAAATTATCTATTGAGTACTAAAAAAATTAATAATCTTGAAAAAATTTATTTTAAGATCTTGAGGGATCAAAAAAATTGAGTATATTTTGAATTTGTATTAAAAATATACTTCGGGGATATTGAATAGTGTCAATGACCAAAAAATACTTCATGATCTTGAAAAATTATTTACTTCATTAAATTTGAAGTCAAAAAAAAGGATGAAGTACTAAAAATATACTTTAGGACTAAAAAAATACTTCATGATCTTGAAAAATTATTTTAGGATCTTGAAAAAATATTTTAGGGTACTAACTGGTATTAAAAATATACTTTAGGATACTGACTGATACTCAAAAAAACTTCATGATCTTGAAAAAGTATTTCAGGGTATTGAATGGTACTAAATATATACTTCAGGATACTGAAAAAATATTTCATGATCTTGAAAAAATATTTTACGATCTTAAAAAATGTTTTACGTTACTGAAACAGTACTAAAAATATACTTTATGATATTAAATGGCATTTAAAAAACTTCATGATCTTGAAAAATTACTTTAGAATCTTGTATAAAAAAGATTTGAGTCTTGGGTCGATATTATAAAAATATATTTTAGGATCTTTTAAATTAGTACTAAAAATATATTTCATGATATTTTTTAAGATTTTAAAATAATTTTTAAAGATTATGAAATATTTTTTTGATTGTCGCTATTAGTTGCGAAGATATCTTTTCGTCGTGTCAGACGATACCCGTTAATATCCTAAAATTTTTCTATTTAAAAAAAAAGAAAGAAAAGAAAAGTAAAGGTTCACTTGAAACTGCGTTAAAACGGCGCAGTTTATAGCACAGGAGGGCAGCTTACCGCTGGGGCTGCGGACGCTCCCTCGTCTCCCCATTTTCTTTTCAGCGACGGATGACAACGGCGGCGGCCTCCTCCCCCTCGACGTCGGCGATTCTCTACCAACGTCCTCCATTAGCTTTTTCTCTTTCCACTCTGCAAATCTGAATGAACGATTTCATCCTCTCTCCTTCCAGATCTGATCCTCCGCCTGTCTCCATCTCAGTAGCTTTAACTCATGGTTGCCATTCTCATCAGTACTTTCTCCACAAGTCTGGTCGGTATAAATCTCATGACTCCCCCATGGTTTTCTATTTGTTGAAGCTTTCGACATTGCACATCTGGAAGGAAAAGTTGCAGATTTCATAATCTTGTATACATATTTTGGTTTTTAAAATTCTTCTTTTGGTGACCGCAGATTTCAAAGTTGCAGAGATCTGCGACCAAGTGGGCCGGGAAAGTGGAAAACCCTATCGCTGACACATAGTAGCTGCTGCTATCGCCTACGATCACATAGGTCGCCGCTGCTTCATCGTCATCGTCATCTGTAACCGGTGAGGTAAGTCGTTATTTGCTTCTATTTCGCTCTTTCTCCATCGATTCTTCGTGGGTCGATTCCTTACTCTCACTCTGTTTCAACCCACCCCAAAATCCTCATCATTCCCTTCTCTTCCTCCTACTTTTTCGCCGTACTTCCTGGTTTCATCTTCTCCGTCTTCGTCTTCCAATTCTCCAATCACGAATTCCAAACCTAATTACAGAGTGCCCAAGCCCAAACGAGTGGGTCGCCGATTGGGTCTCCCAAAACGACGATACCGTTCGTACTTTACCCATCTAATTGGCGCCGATCGCTTCTGTTGCTTATGCTATCAGGTTCCCATGTTTTTTTGTTGTTGAAATTTCTAGCTAGTAGATTGTTGAGCTCTAGCTTAATATTCTCGTTTAGGATTCAGTTTAGATTCTATTGGGGCTTTGCAGTTTACATTGCCATGTAAGTTTGCCCCAATCAATATTGGTATGATAAATTTGTATTGCTTGAATTATTTTACTTGGAAGTTCCACCACGTGTATTTCCGTTGAGAAATACTACTTGCAAGAATTTTCCTTGGAATCAGATCTACATATTGAATTCATCACCAATATTCGTGTATATTCTCTCCAAATTGAATATGAACGTGATAGTTTTTGAGCTGAAAATGTGTGTCAAACCATCTGATTCTAATATGAGAACTAGTTTGAGAAAGTGGAAAAGGATAGAGTTAAGGGACTTTCTCACTGAGCTTTGGTTGGGTGGGAAGGCATCTCAAAACCTTTGGTCAGTTGCAGATGTCCTGCAAAATATCTATGGTTGACTTCTGCTTCCGACAGTTATATTAATTTTTAATATATGGAAGACTGATTTTTATTTCATGGATCAAATTTAGAATATTTAATCCATTAGTACAGAATTAGGTCTTTCTTGAACCTCTCTCTTTTATCATCTATAAATTTAATGATGTTTCCATCTACAATTAACTTTGACAGAAACTGAGTCACTAGTTTGTACCTATATTCTGTGCCACTCATTATTTAAATCTATGACGGACAAAATGAATACTCTTGTTGGAACTACCTTTAGAACTTTCCAAGTCATTTAAGTAATATTGAATTCTCATGTCGTACCAGGCTTTTCTCCTAGTAAGGATGCAAGGATCTTCCCTTAAGAGAAAACGGCCGGATGATGTTCCTTCATCAGTGTCTCTCACTGATGCAGAGCGTGTCCTTTATAATGTCATCCGAGGCAAAAGAGATTTGGGAATATGGAGTAAAGAGATGAAAGAAGAAACTAATCTCCCTGACAACGTGGTAAGAAAGGCCCTAGCTTCACTTCAAGTCAAGAAGCTCATAAAGGAGGTTGTAAATTGCCAAAATAAAGCAAAGAAGCACTACATGGCATTTGAGTTCAAACCGTCAAAGGAAATCTCAGGTGGGGATTGGTACATTGATGGGAATCTTGATAAAGATTTCATAGACATAGTAAAGCGTGTTTGTCTGAAGCACATTTTTATTCAAAAAGTTGCCACCGTTGATGGAATACTGGAGTGGATTAAGAAGAATCACGCCTTTCGTGTTGAGTTTACTTCACATCAAATCGAAGAGATTCTACAAGCTTTGGTTTTGGACGACCAGATCGTTGAAATGGAGAGCACTGGATTTGGGGAATTTGCTTCTGTTCCTGTAGGTAGGGTTTGTTATCGATGCAAAAACAAGAGGGGCCCTAAAGGGGAACCAAAAATTGGTGCCATGGCTTCTATTCCATGTGGAGTTTGTCCAAGAATAAGCTCTTGTACTCCAGATGGCATCATTTCTCCCAGAACTTGTGTGTATTACCAGAAATGGCTAGACTTTTAAATGTGAGGCAAAGATCTTTTCTTGCCTTTTTGTTTGATAACATGGGACTGGGCATGCTTTGGATGAAATTGTTTGGTGAAGTAGATTGAAGATGTTAATTTATTTTTCTTAGATGAAAAGTGGATTACTAAGTGTATCCGTATAGTAATGTGCCGGAAAATAGGTTCACTATTTTTTCAGCATTAGGATTTTATGGGTTTTCATAGCCTCAAATATGCTTCCTATTTGGGATCTTGCTGAATGTGTGGCATTCCTATATCAATGGAAATATTATTTGTTTGCTTGAATTTCTTTGCCTGTAAAATAGTAGCTGATTACCTAATTGTCAGCTTCAATTATTAAGCATTGTGTGGCTTGGATATATATATGCTCAAAGCAACTGATTCTTGGATAAAAGCATAACATGTGAAGAAAGTTTTCTGAAACAATTAATCATGTGCTAAAAAGTAATAAAAAATGTAGGGCAGGTCCAAGTGCCATAATGGTGATCCATCCCAAGAAGTTAAAGTTGCATGGTTGGTCCCTTTCCCTCCCGGAGCTCCCATTCTGTTTGTTGGAGGCATAATTATCAGTTGTAGCATATAAGTTCAACAAAGAGGTGCTGGTCAAAAGAAAAAACGGGGAAATGTTGATACCATACGGAAGCAATGCAAATTACTCCCTCTAGTCCTAAATATATTATATATTTAGGTAGTTGATCTTGGTCGTAGAGATAAAACATAATTTTCATTTTTATCAATTTTTTTCTTTCTAATTTGCTCCTATTGATTCTTCGTCAACAATAATTAAAGAAGAGAGGGAATAAGGGAATTAAGGAAGATGACTATAGTATTTTAGAATATTCATGTTATATTAATTAATTTAACTTCTTTAATATAACAATATTAGGCAAATATGTCTTCTATTAAGAATAAAGGTGAATGACAAAATGTTTTGCATACCTTACAGAAAGATCAGCTTTATCTCCACGCGGTTTCACATTCTATGCTCATGTTCATCCCTCTAATTTTGAGGTGGGGACCACTTTTTTTAAAAAAATTAGGTATATATCTTTTCACCCTATATTTCAAATTAATTAATTTATAGTTCTGCATTCATAAATATTTTTATTGTCACACAAGTATCCTAAAATATTTTTTCAATACCACCTAATATTTGAAATATTTTTTTAATACCCAGTATCTTAAGTTAATTAAATTTTAGTGCATGAAGTTTTTTTTTAAAAAAAAAAACGGTTTTATTTGGGGATGAGCATAGAATGTGGATTCATTTACATACTAGTATTAAGTTTCATATTAAGGGTATAATTTGAAGGTTCACATTCTATGCTCATCCAAAAGAGGAGCATCCCTCTAATTTTGGGGTGCAAACCATTTTTTTCTCTCATTTTTTTATGTATTTTTATTTATTTGGATTAAATTGTATGCTACACTTTGAAATATTTTTCGATCCAGTATCTCAAATGAATTAATTTCTTGTTTTGCATTCACAAGAAATATTTTTCTTGTGATACTAATATCCTAAAATATTTTTCCAGGTGTGAATTTTTTTTCAACGTCCAGTATCTTGATATAATTAATTTTTAGTGCATGGAGTTTTATTTTCAAAACAAAAACCCGCTTTTATTTGGGGATAAGCATGGAACGAGGATTCATTCATATACTAGTATTAAGTTTTATATTAAGGGCATGATTTGGGGGTTTACCTTTAATGCTCATCCAAAAGATGAGCATGTGATGCTCATCCATCTAATTTTAAAGTGATGACCATTTCTTTTAAATTTTTTTTATGTATTTTTTATATGGATTAAATTGTATATTGCACCTAAAAATTTTGTTGCACCCAATATCTCAAATGAATTAATTTTTTGTCCTTCATTTAGAAATATTTTTCCAGTAACACCTATTGTTTGAAATATTTTTTCAACGCCCCAGTATCTTTAGTTAATTAATTTTTAGTATATGAAGTATTTTTTTTCAAAAAAATAATCATTTTTATTTGGGATGAGTATGGAATGTAGATTCATTCTCATACTATATTAACTTTTAGATTAAGGATATAATTTAAGGGTTCACATTCCATGCTCATCCTTATAATTTTCGGGTGGGACCATTTTATTATTTATTTATTTATTTGGATTAGATTGTATGATGCATCGTGAAATATTTGATTCGTCCCATATGTCAAATGAATTAATTTCTTGTCCTGCATTCAGAAATATTTTTCTTATGACACTAGTGTCCTAAAATATTTTTCTAATAACACCTAATGTGTGAAATATTTTTTCAACGCTCATTATCTTAAATTAATTACTACCTCTGGTCCTAATTATAAGACCTAGTTGAATTTTTTTGGAGAAATTAAAGAAGCTAAATAAGTTACTTAATCATTTCATATGTTGTATATCCTTAGATTACATATTAGTTTATTAGTCAAACTAAATAGTTTAAAGAAAAAAATAAAAATAAAAATATTTTAAAGTAATTTAATTGACTTCCTTAATCTCTTCAAAAAAAGTCAATTAGATCTTATAATGTGAATGAATCCACATTCAATGCTCATCTCCAAATAAAATATTTTTTTTAAAAATAAAATAATAATCCATGTACTAAAAGTTAATTAACTTAAGATATTGAGTATTGAAAAAATATTTTAGGATACTGATGTCACATGAAAAAGAAAATTCTTAAAGTAGGACAAGAAAATAATTCATTTGAAATATTGGGTGAAAAAAATATTTCAGGATGCAACATACAATTTAATCCAAATAAAAAAAAAATTTGTCCACATCCCAAAATTAGAGGGATGAGAATCTCATGCTCATCCTTGTGATGAGGATGGAATGTGAAACCTTAAGTTATACTCTTAATGTAAAAGTTAATCCTAGTGTGAGATTGAATCCACAATCCACGGTCATTACCAACTAAAAGGGGTTTTTTTCTTATAAAAAAAAGTACCTCGTACACTTAAACTTAATTAACATAATATACTTGGCTTTGAAAAAATATTTCAGACGTTAGGTGCTATAGGAAAAAAATATTTCTAAATGCAAGATACAATGCAGGACAATAAATTAATTTATTTGAGATACTGGGTGAAAAAAATAATTCAGGGTGCATCATACGATTTAATCCAATTAAATAAAAATTTTCAAAAAAAAAATTGCCCCCACGATAAATTTGGAGGGATGAGCATCTCATGCTCATCCTTGTGATGAGGATGGATGTGAACCCTTAAGTTATACTCTTAATGTAAAAGTTAATACTAGTATGAGATTGAATCCACATTCCAGGGTCATTACCAAATAAAAGGATTTTTTTTTCTTATAAAAAAAAGTACCTCATACACTTAATCTTAATAAACATAATATACTGGACTTTGAAAAAATATTTCAGACGTTAGGTGCTATTGGAAAAAAAAAATTCAGGATACTGGTGTAAAAGGAAAGATATTTTTGAATGCATGACAAGAGGTTAATTTATTTGAGATACTGGGTGAAAAAAACAATTCAGGGTGAATCATGCGATTTAATCCAATTAAATAAAACTTTAAAAAAAATTTGCCCCCACTATAAAAAAAGAGGGACGGGCATCTCATGCTCATCCTTGTGATGAGGATGGAATGTGAAACCTTAAGTTATACTCTTAATGTAAAAGTTAATACTAGTGTGAGATTGAATCCACAATCCACTGTCATTACCAAATAAAATGGTTTTTTTTCTTTTAAAAAAATACCTCATACACTTAAACTTAATTAACTTAATATACTGAGCTTTGAAAAAATATTACAGACTTTAGGTGCTCCTGGAAAAAAATAATAGGGGTGTAAATTGAAAGATATTTCGAATTGATGACAAGAACTTAATTTACTTGAGACCCTTTATTAAAAAAAATCTCGGGTGCACCATACGATTTATCCAAGTAAATAAATTTTTTTAAAAAAATGCCCCCCAAAAATTTGGAGGGATGGCATCTCAAGCTCAAGCTTTTGATGAGGAAAAATGTAGCCTTAAGTTATACTCTTAAAATAAAAGTTAATACTAGAATGAGATTGAATCCACATTTCATGCTCATTACCAAATAAAAGGGTTTTTGCTTTTTTTTTTAAAAAAATACCTCCATGGACTTAAACTTAATTAAATTAATATACTGGGCTTTGAAAAAATATTTTAGACGTTAGGTGCTAATGGAAAAAAAAAAGGATACTGGTGTAAAAGGGAAAGATATTTTTGAATGCATGACAAGAAATTAATTTATTTGAGATACTGAGTACAAAAAATATTCAGGGTGCATAATACAATCTAATCCAAATAAAAGATCACATAAACTTTTTTTAAGAAAAATGGTCCTCAACTCAAAATTAGTGGGATGAGCATCCCATGCTCATCTTTATTATGAGCATGGAATGTGAACCCTCAAATTACAACCTTAATCTAAAACTTAACACAAGTTTGTGAATGAATCCATATTCCAAGCTTATCCCCAAATAAAAGGTTTTTTTTTAGAAAAAAAATACTCCATGAACTAAAATTTAATAAACTTAAGATATTGGGATTATAAAAATATTTCAGACGTTAGGTGCTACTGGAAAAAAAATGCAGGATACTTGTGTAAAAGGAAAGATATTTCTGAATGCAGGACAATAAATTAATTTATTTGAGATACTGGGTGAAAAAAACAATTCAAGGTGCATCATACGATTTAATCCAATAAAATAAAAATTCAAAAAAAAAATGCGCCCACAATAAATTTGGAGGGATGAGCATCTCATGCTTATCCTTGTGATGAGAATGGATTTGAACCCTTAAGTTATACTCTTAATGTAAAAGTTAATACTAGTATGAGATTGAATCCACATTCCAAGGTCATTACAAAATAAAAGGATTTTTTTTCTTATATTAAAAATTACCTCATACACTTAAATTTAATTAACTTAATAGACTGGTCTTTGAAAAAAATATTTCAGACGTTACGTGCTACTGGAAAAATATTTCAGGATACTGGTGTAAAAGGAAAGATATTTCTAAATGCAGGACAAGAAAAGAATTTATTTGAGATACTGGGTAAAAAAACAATTCAGGGTGCATCATACAATTTAATCCAATTAAATAAAAGTTGAAAAAAAATTTGCCCCCACAATAAAATTAGAGGGATGAGCATCTCATGCTCATCCTTGTGATGAGGATGGAATGTGAACCCTTAAGTTATACTCTTAATGTAAAAGTTAATACTAGTATGAGATTGAATCCACATTCCATGGTCATTACCAAATAAAAGGATTTTTTTTTTCTTATAAAAAAAAAATACCTCATACACTTAAACTTAATTAACTTAATATACTGGGCTTTGAAAAAATATTTCAGACGTTAGGTGCTACTGGAAAAAAAATTCAGGATACTTGTGTAAAAGGAAAGATATTTCTGAATGCATGACAAGAGGTTAATTTATTTGAGATACTGGGTGAAAAAAACAATTCAGGGTGCATCATACGATTTAATCCAATTAAATAAAAATTTTCAAAAAAAAATTGCCCCCACCATAAATTTGGAGGGATGAGCATCTCAATCTCATCCTTGTGATGAGGATGGATGTGAACCCTTAAGTTATACTCTTAATGTAAAAGTTAATACTAGTATGAGATTGAATCCACATTCCAGGGTCATTACAAAATAAAAGGATATTTTTCCTTATACTAAAAAGTACCTCATACACTTAAACTTAATTAACATAATATAGTGGGCTTTGAAAAAATATTTCAGACGTTAGGTGCTACTGGAAAAAAAAAAGGATACTTGTGTAAAAGGAAAGATATTTTTGAATGCAGGACAAGAAATTAATTTATTTTAGATACTGGTTGAAAAAAACAATTCAGGGTGCATCATACGATTTAATCCAATTAAATAAAAATAAAAAAAAAATGTCCACACATAAAATAAGAGGGATGAGCATCTCATGTTCATGTTTTGGATGAGTATGAAATGTGAACCCTTAAGTTATACTCTTAATGTAAAAGTTAATACTAGTATGAGATTGAATCCAGATTCCAGGGTCATTACCAAATAAAATGATTTTTTTTCTTATGTTAAAAAGTACCTCATACACTTAAAATTAATAAACATAATATACTGGACTTTGAAAAAATAAAAGTTAGGTCCTAGGATAATGGATACTTGTGTAAAAGGAAAGATATTTCTGAATGCATGACAAGAGGTTAATTTATTTGAGATACTAGGTGAAAAAAACTATTCAGGGTGCATCATACGATTAAATCCAATTAAATAAAAATTTTCAAAAAGAAAACATTGCCCCCGCGATAAAATTGTACGGATGAACATCTCATGCTCACCCTTATGATGAGGATGGATTTGAATCCTTAAGTTATACTCTTAATGTAGAAGTTAATACTAGTATGAGATTGAATCCCCATTCCAGCGTCATTAAAAAATAAAAGGATATTTTTCCTTATACTAAAAAGTACCTCATAACTTAAACTATATCAAAATAATATAGTGGGCTTGGAAAAAATATTTCAGACGTTAGGTGCTAGTGGAAAAAAAAATTCACGAGACTTGTGTAAAAGGAAAGATATTTCTGAATGCAGGAGAAGAAATTAACTCATTTGAAATATTGGGGGCAAAAAATGATTCTAGGTACAACTTAGAATTTAATCCAAATACATGAGAAAAATGGTCATTACCAAATAAAAGGATGTTTTTCCTTATACTAAAAAGTACCTCATAACTTAAACTTTATTAACATAATATAGTGGGCTTTGAAAAAATATTTCAGACGTTAGGTGCTACTGGAAAAAAAAATTCACGAGACTTGTGTAAAAGGAAAGATATTTCTGAATGCAGGACAAGAAATTAAATTATTTGAGATGCTGGGTGAAAAAAACAATTCAGGGTGCATCATACGATTTAATCCAATTAAATAAAAATTTTCAAAAAAAAAAATTGCCCCCACCATAAATTTGGAGGGATGAGCATCTCAATCTCATCCTTGTGATGAGGATGGATGTGAACCCTTAAGTTATACTCTTAATTTCTAAAAAGTACCTCATACACTAAAACTTAATTAACTTAATATACTTGGCTTTGAAAAAAATATTTCAGACGTTAGGTGCTACTGGAAAAAAAATGCAGGATACTTGTGTAAAGAGAAAGATATTTCTGAATGCAGGACAATAAATTAATTTATTTGAGATACTGGGTGAAAAAAACAATTCAGGGTGCATCATACGATTTGGTACAATTAAATAAAGATTTTCAAAAAAAAAAAAATTGCCCCTACCATAAATTTGGAGGGATGAGCATCTCAATCTCATCCTTGTGATGAGGATGGATGTGAACCCTTAAGTTATACTCTTAATTTAAAAGTTAATACTAGTATGAGATTGAATCCACATTCCAGGGTCATTACCAAATAAAAGGATATTTTTCCTTATACTAAAAAGTACCTCATACACTAAAACTTAATTAACTTAATACACTGGGCTTTATAAAAATATTTCACACGTTAGGTGCTACTGGAAAAAAAATGCAAGATACTTGTGTAAAATGAAAGATATTTCTTAATGGATGACAAGAGGTTAATTTATTTGAGATACTGGGAGAAAAAAACAATTCAGGGTGCATCATACGATTTAATCCAATTAAATAAAGATTTTCAAAAAAAAAATTGCCCCTACCATAAATTTGGAGGGATGAGCATCTCAATCTCATCCTTGTGATGAGGATGGATGTGAACCCTTAAGTTTTGAAATTTGAATTTGGATCAAAATAATATTAATTAAATATGTCTAAAAGATTTAATCTAATCTATTGATTTAATCTGAATTAAAAGCCTGCTGATTTAATTTATCTTTATAAATTAAATCTAAGATATGATATCCATCTATTTAATTAAATTTGAGATATAATATCCCAATTTAAATTAAATCTGAAATGCGATATCTCAATTTGTTTTAGTTATTTAATTTATCAAATTAATTAAATACAAAACAAATAATACATAATAATATTATTATCTACATAAATAATAATATTATTATTTTCGAATATATATATATATATCCACCCTAGATTAAACTTTGTATTCATTAAATCTTAGACATATCTAAGATTCAATGAATCTAGACATTATTGCTTGTGTTGGGTTATTCTTGTGTGCAAGGACGGACCTTGAGATAAATATTTGGGGGGCCAATGTATACTCATTAAGTAATTACTTGTGCAAAAATACATTAAATTTTACATTATATTAATTTTTTTTTAAAATCTGAACAATTTTTTTTGGGGGGGCCACCTTGTATTCACTAAGGTCCATCTCTGCTTGTGTGCAACTGTAGCCCACATGAGATTGGCAGCGGGTCAATACTGTACTAGCCCATTAGTCGCAAGCGGCCTCTAGCAAGACATTTGATAATGAGATATATTAGATTGAATTTATTAATATTTTGTCCTTATTTAATTATCTTTATGTACTTATCTAACTTTTAATTAAATATAGGATAAAAGAATATCATACCAAGAAAATCTATTGATATCCTATTCTATTGTGCAGGAGATATTATGAGATCTAATATATATATATATATATATATATATATATATATATATATATATATATATATATATATATATATATATATATATATATATATTAAAGAGAAAAGGAAAAGAAAAGGCGTGGACCCCACCCAATTAAAGATTGGAGTCAAGCACTACATATTCGAATGAAAGAAACAGATTGTGATTTTGTGAATAGCAGCATGGACCCACACGAATTGCAAAAGATACTATGGTGATAGGATATGGATTGAATGAAAAGAATATGATATATCCTTTGAAAAAGAAAAGAAACAGATCACGCACGCGGCCCACGAACAAAGATAAATTAATAGATTGCAACAGGGAACGGAGGCAATATATATTAAGATAGAACAGACGCCGCGAAAGGGATTTTTTAAGGAGAACACGGACGCTGAGAAGAAAAAGACGCTGCGAAGAAAGGACGAACGAATAAAAAGACGCAAAGAACGCAGACGGGGATCAGTCGAGACGCATCAGAAAGAAAACACGGACGAGAGCAACGCAAAGCACGGACGACGGGCAGAGTAGTTGTGACTTTTCATCTTTTAATAATTGTTACCTAGCCATGCTAGGCTAATTTCCTTTTAGTAGTTAGGGCGAGGATGAACCCTATGTTAATTTGAGTATTTATTTGAAATTCTCTATTAAATGTTATTTACCATATTGAATGAGTTAAATTTACTTAAAGCCTTCTCAAAAGATCGATCACTTTTAAGATTGCCCATAGGTTAGTGCATGACAATAGAGATGTTGGTGCACTTAACCGTAACCTTTAACTCATCATAAAATTGCATGACCTAGACATAGGCTTACAAATTTATGTGATCTTATAATTCCGGTTTAGATAATCTTTCTAAATAACACCGAGACATTAGGTTATTTTTAAAGATAACGACTAAGGTAGCATCAAGACATTGGGACTTAGTTAAATATTAGAGAATTGATCGTCGATTATGGGAATAACAGCAATTAGGAATTTAATTCGAATACTTAGAGGAACATAGGGGAATTCTATGCCCTAGTGCGTTTTCTATAAATCATCTTTTCTAAAACATTCTTGAAATTCTTGAAATTTTTGATTCTTAAATTTTTATTTAATTATTCAAAACCTTTTTTTAGCTACAATTCACCCCTATTACTCTATTTCATCCAACTAAAGCTTAAATAACTAATTAGTGGCTGTAATACTATTCCTCGTGGGACGATATCTTTCTCACACACTTTATTACTTGTAACGATCGGTGCACTTGCCGAAGTCGCAACAAGTTTTTGGCGCCGTTGTTGGGAATAGAAATATTTCAACACTGTTTGATCCTGAAATTGAGAAGACAGCAAGGAGAAACCGGAAACTTGCTCAACAGAGTAAAGGAAAGGCTAGTAACTCTAGTACTGGGACTGAACCGGTTATAATGGCAGAAAATGGTGAAGATCCTCTTCGCCTTCCTCCTCCAAGAAAGACCATGGGCGATTATATGACGCTTAATCCAATGTGGCAGCAACTAGCATTGTCAATCCAATTGTAAATGCAAATAATTTTGAAATCAAGCCATCCCTCATAGGCTTGGTTCAACAACGCTCTTTTAGTGGGAGTGATTTAGAGGATCCTAATCAGCATATTGAGACTTTTCTGCAAATTTGTGATACCATCAAGATGAATGGGGTTTCTGAAGGGGCTATTCGTGTGAGACTGTTTCCTTTCTCTCTGACGGGAAAGCAGGAGCTTGGCTTCGTTCTTGTCCTAATGGAAGTCTCTCCACTTGGGACATTATTACCACAAAGTTCCCGGAGAAATTTTTCCTTCTTCTAAGTATACAAAGCCGTTGTCAGACATCCGTTGCTTTACTCAAGGCAATGGGGAATCATATTGCCAAGCTTGGGAAAGATAGAGGAATCATTGGAGTTGTTTGAAGATATGGGGTCCTTAGAGAATGAAACTGTTACTCCACAACCAAAGAGGGGAGTTCTTCAGCTAGACTCTTACAATACAATATTGGCCCACAATGAGAACATTGCCCAACAAAACAAGGTGATCCAACAAAGCAGCTTAGCTTCCATCACTAAACAACTTGCCTCTTCTCGAGTGTCATCTAATTCTTCTCACCTCCTTTGCTTTGTGATTTTTGCAAAGGGGAACACGCTAATGGAGATTGTGCAGCACTCATTAATGGAGAAACAATAGAGGTTAACTACATGGGTAATCCTCCCGTAAATCGGTTTAATCCGTATAGCAACACATACAATCCCGGCCGGAAAGCTCACCCAAACTTTTCCTACAAACCCCAAGCAAGACTCCTAGCTCCACGAATCCACCACTACCGATCCGGAAAAGGCTTTGACACAGCTTGACTCGTACCACTACCGAATACATACAGGATCGAAGCTTTCCGAATGAAACAAAGTCTCGCTCTCAAGAATCGGGGGCTTCGATCCGAATTTAGAGAATCGATTGGTCGCTTATCAAAGCAAATAGCAGAGAGAAGCCAAGGGTCCTTCCCTAGTGATACAGAGGTCAATCCAAAGGAGCATTGTAAGGCCATAACTACAAGGAGTGGTGTAGTGGTGCACCGGTTGAGAAATCTGTTCCGATGAAGGACAAGTCCGAGAAAGGGGAGGAAGAGGTCGAGCAATGTAATGTGCAAAGCGGGTTCCAAAGGAGATAGTTACAAAGAAGTCTCCCACTCCTTCTTATGCAAAAACTCCTTATCCCCAAAGGTTGAAGCAACAGAATCAGAAGCAACAATATGCCACCCGGTGGATTTTGTGGTTCTTAACATGGAGGAAGATGCTGAACTTCCTTTGCTTTTGGGAAGACCCTTCTTGGCTACTGTGAAAGCGGTAATTGATGTAGCTGCTGGAAAAATGGAATTCCAAATGAATGACGAGAAAATCACTTACAATGTGTTTCAGTCCATGAAATACCCAGTTGATAATAGTGACTGCTTCAGAATTGATGTGGTTGACGAAGCCATTCATGTGGTTTTTATTCAAGAAGTTTCAGATGAGTCCTTAGAGGATGATATTGCTCGCTTATTGCAGTGGAAGAAGAGGTTTGTGCAGATGAAAATTCTAATTTACGTGTAGAGAATCCGCAAAAGAAGGATTATGATGCACCACCCGTTGCTCCTAAGGTAGAACTAAAGGAGCTCCCTTCTAATCAAGTATGCTTTTCTAGGAAAGGATCACACTTATCCCGTTATTGTTAGCGCCGAGTTGTCACCTACCGACGAAGAGAAGTTGCCGAAAGTTTTGACTACCCACAAGACCGCAATAGGGTGGTCTATATCCGATTTGAAAGGGATTAGTCCTCATTCGCACTCATAAAATTCTAATGGAGAACGATGTGAAACCAAGAAGGCAGCCCCAGAGGAGACTTAACCCAACTATGAAGGAAGTGAGAAAGGAGGTGATGAAACCGTTAGATGCGGTATGATTTATCCTATCTCCGATTCAAAGTGGGTTAGTCCAAGACATGTAGTACCGAAGAAGGGTGGAATCACCGTAGTACGTAATGAGAACAATGAATTGATACCCACTAGAACCTGCCACGGCCGGAGAATGTGTGTGGATTATAGAAGATTGAACGATGCCACTCGTAAGGACTTCTTTCCTTTACCATTCATGGACCAAATGCTTGAAAGGCTTGCAGTGTCACTCTTATTATCTGCTTCTTAGACGGCTATTCTCGGTTACAATCAAATAGCGGTGGATCCAAAGGATCAAGAGAAAACAGCTTTCACTTGCCCCTTTGGTATTTTTGCTTATAGACGGATGCCCTTCTGCCTTTGCAATGCCCTGCCTACTTTTCGAGGTGCATGTTGTCTATCTTCTCGACATGACCGAGAGATTTATTGAGGTATTTATGGATGATTTCTCTGTTTTGGCACTTCGTATGATACTTGCTTGACTAATTTGTCTCGTGTACTCCAAAGATGTCAAGAGAGTAATTTGGTGCTTAATTGGGAAAAATGCCACTTTATGGTGAAAGATGGGATAGTCTTGGGTCATAGAATATCTGATAAAGGGATAGAAGTGGATAGAGCCAAGATTATAATCATCAAAGACTTGCCCCCTCCCACCAATGTACGTAGTGTTCGCAGTTTTCTTGGTCATGCAGGTTTTTACCGAAGGTTTATCAAAGATTTTTCCAAGATAGCCAAACCGCTTAGTCAGCTTGTTGGTCAAAGATGAAGACTTTAACTTCAACAAAGAGTGTCTCGATTGCATTCAAATTGTTGAAAGAAAGATTAACAACCGCACCTATTCCGAGAGCACCCGATTGGGATCTACCGTTTGAGCCGATGTGTGATGCCGGTGACTACGCCATAGGAGCTGTTTTGGGGCAAAGGAAGAATAAGTTGTTACATGTTATATATTATGCAAGTAAAGTTCTGAATGAGGCACGCTTGAACTATGCAACAACCGAGAAGGAGATGCTTGCGCTATTTATGCATTAGATAAATTTAGACAGATTTGATTGGTTCCAAAGTTATTATTTTTACGAGATCATGCCGCTCTAAAATATCTCTTGACTAAGTTAGACGCTAAGCCAAGGCTTCTCCGTTGGATGCCGCTACTCCAAGAGTTTAAGATTGAAATCAAAGACAAGAAAGGGGTAGAGAATGTGGTAGCCGATCACTTGTCTAGGATTCAAAGTTAAGGAGCCGCAAGATGATTCGAAATGGAGATTCATGATGAATTTCCAGATGAGTATGTCTTAGCAATTAGCAAGATTCCTTGGTTTGCTGATTTTGCTAATTATAAGGCCATTGGGATGATACCGTAGGGACTAACATGGCAAGCAGAGGAAGAAGTTCATGCATGATGTTCGCGGTATATCCGGGATGAGCCCTTCTTATTTTTCAGTGTGCGAGATGGAATGCTCCGCGCTGTATCCCAGAGGAGGAAACTCATAAGATCCTCTGGCATTGTCATGGTTCAGATTATGGTGGACATTTCGCTGGAGAACGCACTGCTGCTAAGGTACTACAAAGCGGTTTTTATTGGCCTACATTGTACAAGGATGCTAGGAAGTATATTGAGCAATGTGATCGTTGCCAGAGAACAGGGATATCTCTAGGAGACATGAGATGCCACTCAACAACATTCTTGTTATTGAGATTTTTGATGTGTGGGAATTGATTTTATGGGGCCATTCCCAAGCTCTTTTAACAACAAGTACATCCTTGTAGCTATGGACTATGTTTCAAAGTGGGTAGAGGCAATTGCTCTTCCCACTAATGAAGCTAAGGTGGTAATATCCTTTCTCAAAAAGAATATATTCAGCAGGTTCGGGGTACCGAGGGCCATTATCGTGACGGAGGCACTCATTTTTGTAACCGACGTTTCAATCATTGCTTAGCAAATATGGTGTCACTCATCGTGTCACTACTCCATATCACCCACAAACTAGTGGGCAAGTGGAGATTTCTAACAGGGAATTGAAGCAAATTCTGAAAAGACTGTTGGGAAGTCAAGGAAGGATTGGTCCCAGAAGCTTGATGATGCTTTGTGGGCATACCGAACGGCATTCAAGACTCCTATCGGCATGTCACCGTTTCAAACTGTTATATGGTAAATCTTGCCACCTCCCAGTGGAGCTTGAACATAAGGCGCTTTGGGCAACTAAGTCGCTGAACTTTGATGTTAAATCTCGATGAAAAAGGCTACTTCATTGAATGAGCTTGATGAATTCAGAATTTTTGCATATGAGAGTGCTAGCCTCTACAAGGAGAGAACGAAGAGATGGCATGACAAGAGGATTCTTCCAAAAGAGTTTCATCCGGACAGCAGGTATTACTTTATAACTCTCGTTTAAAACTTTTTCCGTGGAAATTGAAGTCTAGGTGGTCAGGACCGTTTATAGTGAAAGAGGTTACACCTTTTGGTGCAATTGTCATTGCACCAATAGGTTCGATGACGCTTTTAAGGTAAATGGGCAAAGATTGAAGCCTTACCATGGTGGAGACATTGACAGAGGAAGAACCTCCGTGGCACTAGAAGCTGAGAATTAAGATGATATCCGTCAGGCTCAGGACGTTAAACAAGCGCTATTGGGAGGCAACCCAATAAGTTTTCTTTTTCATTTTTAGTTAGTTTTAGTAGTTATTCTAGGATAGGAAGGTTGTGAAAAAAAAAAAAAAAAAAAAAAAAAAAAAAAAAAAAAAAAAAATTCTTTCACCTCACTTTCAACCACCCCTTCCTCCTTCTTCTTTTTCTTTCTCTCTCACTTATCTGACCCGGATGGTCGAGGCCCTTTGCATCCAACAGAATATTGACCCACATAGTTGTCAACCAACAAGAGACGCCGATGACCACTCCCATGACTTTTGACAGAGCACTCCACATCGAGTTAGAGACCTAAACCAGGGGAGTACTAGTTCCTTTCCTTTTATTGATTGTTCAAACATTGAGGACACTGTCTGATTTATGTGTGGGGTAGGGGATATGATTTCTTTGGTGTTGCTTGTCCTTATTCAATTGAAAAGACTTCCCTTGAAATTTTTTTTTTGAGTTTGTTTAAATTGACCTTAACTTTGAGTTTTCCCCATCTTAGTTAATATTATCAAGTCAAAAATAAAATAGAAAAGAATGTTTCAATTAAGTCTCTAAGCCTTGAATTTTTGTAATGTCTTGAGATGGACTATGAGAATAGGGAATAGTTTGTAATAGGATCAACAGATTATTAGTTTTTGAATATTTTGCTACATGATTTCTTTAGAAAATTAGATGATGACCTTGCTAGCTAAGTGAACCTTTTGTTCAAAAAAAAAAAAAAAAACAACTCCGCTGACATCTCTAGACTTGACTTAGTAACCGGTGCTGCATCACCCATGTGCAGGGTCGCGTCAAACGGTAAAGTCCAAGAGAGTTATGAGTTGGGCTAAAAGCCTCTTGAGGTGCCCGTTGGAGTAACCGAGTAACCGGTGCCGCATCACCCATGTGCAGGGTCGCGTCAAAAGGGGACCTACAACGGCTCAAGACAAACAAAAAAAAAAAAAAAGAATGAGTCATTTCTTACCTGAGGATCCTTATTAAATTAAATGAAAAGCTTGGTTTAGTGGGGGCATTTGAATTTTTCTGGAAAAAATTAAGTAGCGTAATATTCATCTACTAATCTTATTGTTGATCTTATTATTCACTGATCCTTTGATTATGGGATGTTAAGAGATTATTATAATTGTTTAAGGCTATTGACTTAGTGACCTATTCTTATAAGACATTAACTTAAATAAGATTTGATGATATGATCTAAGTGTGGTGGTTTATTGCTCTGTTTAGGAATTTCATAGGCAATGTTCGTTTCAGATAATTAATCCTCTTTCTTTTGCTTGAGGACAAGCAAAGATTTAAGTGTGGGAGAGTTTGATAAGTAGATATTTTATAATTAAATAAGGATAGATTCTCGAGATATATTAGATTGAATTTATTAATATTTTGTCCTTATTTAATTATCTTTATGTACTTATCTAACTTTTAATTAAATATAGGATAAAAGAATATCATAACGTAAAATCTATTGATATCCTATTTTATTGTGCAGAGATATTATGAGATCTAATATATATATATATATATATATATATATATATATATATATATATATATATATATATATATATATATTAAAGAGAAAAGGAAAAGAAAAGGGCGTGACCCCACCCAATTAAAGATTGGAGTCAAGCACTACATATTCGAATGAAAGAAACAGATTGTGATTTTGTGAATAGCAGCATGGACCCACACGAATTGCAAAAGATACTATGGTGATAGGATATGGATTGAATGAAAAGAATATGATATATCCTTTGAAAAAGAAAAGAAACAGATCACGCACGCGGCCCACGAACAAAGATAAATTAATAGATTGCAACAGGGAACGGAGGCAATATATATTAAGATAGAACAGACGCCGCGAAAGGGATTTTTTAAGGAGAACACGGACGAGAGTAGTTGTGACTTTTCATCTTTTAATAATTGTTACCTAGCCATGCTAGGCTAATTTCCTTTTAGTAGTTAGGGCGAGGATGAACCCTATGTTAATTTGAGTATTTATTTGAAATTCTCTATTAAATGTTATTTACCATATTGAATGAGTTAAATTTACTTAAAGCCTTCTCAAAAGACTCGATCACTTTTAAGATTGCCCATAGGTTAGTGCATGACAATAGAGATGTTGGTGCACTTAACTGTAACCTTTAACTCATCATAAAATTGCATGACCTAGACATAGGCTTACAAATTTATGTGATATTATAATTCCTGTTTAGATAATCTTTCTAAATAACACCGAGACATTAGGTTATTTTTAAAGATAACGACTAAGGTAGCATCAAGACATTGGGACTTAGTTAAATATTAGAGAATTGATCGTCGCTTATGGGAATAACAGGCAATTAGGAATTTAATTCGAATACTTAGAGGAACATAGGGGAATTCTATGCCCTAGCTGCGTTTCTCTATAAATCATCTTTTCTAAAACATTCTTGAAATTCTTGAAATTTTTGATTCTTAAATTTTTATTTAATTATTCAAAACCTTTTTAGCTACAATTCACCCCTATTACTCTATTTCATCCAACTAAAGCTTAAATAACTAATTAGTGGCTGTAATACTATTCCTCGTGGGACGATATCTTTCTCACACACTTTATTACTTGTAACGATCGGTGCACTTGCCGAAGTCGCAACAACATTGCAACTACCCACTCATATGAGGATCGATAATACGATACTACTTATTATACAACTATGCCACGTCCCTTTTGTCACGCGATAATCTAGTCAAGGATGAAGCATGGATTGTGTGTCATCCTCATGTTCTTGACCATTACTTTCTCGATTCTTGAGTAATCTAACAATTGAAATGGAAACTCCTTTCCATCGTATTATGACCATACATTTCTCAGACTCACTCATCGAGGGGCCCAGTATTATCTCTCTACAAATGTGATGGACAAATTTCATCTTGACCATTCACATTTCTCTGCATGAAAACCACTAATCCCGATTGAAGCCTTTATCATCACCTGGTCAAAGGTGACTTTTGACTAAGTCAAAGATCAGCGACTCTCATATAGGAATCCATGATGATCTCAGGTCAAAGGGCATTGTTACGCGGTTATACATGAGATAAGCTTATGATTTAATCCATGCAGCTTTCTCATAGTGGGTCGGTCCAACACCTTGTACTCTTACAAGTGCCTAAGACTTTGATTTATATCTCCATACCAAGGTTATTAAAACCGGACCGGTCAGTGAACCGGTCGGGATACTGGGTCAAGGATTAGTGGGTCAGACCGGAGTCAAACCGGGACCAAACCTTTGAGAAAATAAAACATTCATAATTATTAATTGAAATTATAAAAAAGTAATTCTCTTTTTTAAATTTTACTTTTAAATTTTAAATATTTTTTCCCACCATTTTATCATTTCCAAGACTGTGAGCATTCCAAGGCTGGTGTGATTATGCTTCTGCTACTCTATAGTCTCATATGAAGTACGCTGGACACCAAAATAAAGTTAAATAGAATTCATTCATGAAAACTGGTCCATCACCTTTTTCTTTCTTCATACTTTTTCTATTTCATTCTCTCTTCTTTCTTTAGAGCCATCGCCATTTTCTCTTTCTCTCTTCCTCTTTTTTTTTTTTGTTTCCTTCTCTCTTTCTTATGGGCCATTGCTTCCGGTGCTTTTCTTCGTTGTGTTCAACGCCCCTAAGCACCCCTGCACAACTTTGTTGATGTCTTTGAAGTTAAGCACAATCTTCATATTGTTTCCTCACTCCTCAGTCTGCCACCGTCGCTCTCCTCTCTCGGTGTTATCTGCTCACCGGATCTATTCACATTGGCTCTGTTTTCGCTAGATCTAATATAATGTTATCACCAGATCTGTCTTTGTTTCTTTCTATCTCTCTCTCAATAATCATCTTTGTTAGTTATGCTTAGTTTTGATGATGACAAATATGTTTATCAATATTAAAAAGAGAAAGTTTTCATACTTCATTTATCTTCTACTTTGATTAATTCTTATATTTAATGTAGATGTGAAGTTTATTTATGAAGAATGAAGTATCTAATTAGAGGAAGAAGAAGAAAGAAATTGAATCAAAGAAGATATGAAGAGAAAATGATGAAGAATGATCAAGATGGGATATGGAAGATGGAATAACTTGATGAATTGAATGAGAAAATCATTATTCAAGCCTTTAGATTGATTCTTGATGTCTCCACGATCATATAGAAGTTGGAATGACTCAATTTGGAGTTAAAATGAGTAAAAACGAGCTTCAGGAAGATTTCAGGAAGATTTGCGCTTAAATCCCGTCAATTCTCGAGAATGGCACTTCAATTCTCGAGAATGAGTGTAATTCTCGAGCATGACAAGTTAATTCTCGAGAATGCACTTTGCTACAATGATTTTCGCCAAAAATCCCGTCAATTCTCGAGAATCATCAGCAATTCTCGAGAATGGAACATCTCTGTTCAGCTCTGTTTTACGTTCAGCACGGGCGACCTCTGGTAATTCGATGATATCTCTCAAACCAGAGATCGGATTGAGGTGAAACCAATTTTGTTGTAAACTAGACTTCCAATGCGTCATTTTGAGATAAGATTAAAGTCCAAAGGAGTCCGATGAGAGAGCTATGAATTTTTGAAGATGACAGTGAAATCAACGTTACATAGCAGACCAAGCTTCGGTAATTTGGGTGTATCTCACAAAAGAAAAATCCAATTGAGCTGAAATAGGTGGCATATGAAATTAGAAATCAAGAGAGTTCCAGGGATATATAATTTGAAAACTTCGGAGTTCGGACCAGGGAGATATGGCCCTCGAAAATTGATAGTCTGTTCAAAGATGCTGCAGAAACGCTGGTTGATGATAACGGACGAACTACAATGAGTTTGAAGCTGATTGTTCTTGCATTTGAAAGAAGGCTTTAAAGAGTTTAAGTATTTGAATCAGAATTCAACTTGTTTGCATCTCCATAAGAAATTGATTCTTGAGTATATGACAATGATTCTCGAGAATGAGAAATTGATTCTCAAGAATGGACGCAATGCTCGGGCACAGGTAAGAAGCTCCCGAGAATGATATGCAATTGCGAAGATTAATTAGCGTCGATTCTCGAGTATATTAAAATGATTCTCGAGAATATCTTCATATGTTCTTCACGATATAAACTTCTGAGTATATAGTTCTCGAGAGTAATAGAGCATTCTCGAGAACCGCTTCAGGTTTGTTTCTCTAATTCTTAATTTAAGACTTAATTCTCGAGAACACCTAAGCAATTCTCGAGAATACCATTTCTGGAAAATTTACGAAGAACTTAGAAAGCTTGAATCATTTCTGAAAGTTTGTGGGTTATGTTCCATTGTTTATTAATCACATCTAAACTCATTTATATCATGACTAATCACATTTTAGTTGAGTCTTGAAGTGATTAACCAGGTGAAATATAAACTCACGTGAAAAGCAAATCCAACGTGGCAAAGCATTAAATGGAAGTCAGAAAAACAGAGCTACATTCGGAATAAGCAACCACAGCAGACGAAAGACATTCTTCGAGGATAACTTATTCTAGCTTGTACTCTGATTATCTCTCTGCACAAGGTCGTCACCGCCGAGAGCATTTAATGAAGCAACGTTCGAATATTTCCAGTCATCCTGCTTCTGTGTCTAACGGCTATATCCAAGAGTCACAACGGAAACATTCTAGCTTCACCAACGGACATATAATGCAACAACTATAAATGTGGGAAGCATTTGAATTCACAACTTGACGAAGAAAAACGCGTGCATTCAATTCGAACATATTACGCTTTCATTAGTTTCACATAATATCTTCGGATATATTCTGTACTTCAGTGTTTATCATTTATCTACTCAGTGAGGAGTTTAAACACTATTCGATTATCTGTTTATATGTAAATCTTAAGGTTGTGGAACCTTAAGTGTGGGTGTACAATTACAACTTGTAAGGGGGAGTGAGTTCGAGTGAAAGGATCATCTCTACAGAGTGTGTAATTGTGTCTGTGTCTTTGATTACAACTTGTAAAGAGGAGTAAGTCCAAGTGAGAGGATTACTCGAGAGTTACAGAGTGTGTAGTCAAGATTTAAGATAGTGAAATCCCGGAGAGTTTCTGGGGACTGGACGTAGGTCAAGAGTTGGACCGAACCAGTATAAACCTCTCGTGTTCATTATTCTTCTTTCCTTCTCTGTTTAAGTGTTCTTGAGTAATTTGCGAAAGAATTTTTATAATCACCTATTCACCCCCCTCTAGGTGATATTCCACCTTCATTTGGTATCAAAGCCTGGTTCTTGTTTAAAGGACTTAACAGTCTCAAGAGTTGTCAATGGCTGATTTTGGGTGTTGTTCGTTTTCGGAAGGTTTTGATTATACCGTTCCACCATTTTTCAAGGATATAGATTTTTGGTTTTGGAAAGCTAGAATGACATCGTTTATAAAATGCTTTGATTTTGATATGTGGAATGTTTTTATAAACGTCTTTGATTTCAAACCAAGAAAGGATTGGACAGAGAAGGAAAAGAAAATGTTTTCGTTGAACATTAGAGCAATGAAAATCCTATACAAAGCTTTAACCGAAAATGATTTTGAGAAAATCAAATGTTACTCTAATGCTAAAGATATTTGGGATACTCTTGATTCTCTATATTCTTCTAACGAGTGTGTTGAAGTGGAAAGTGTTGACAGTTCATCTGAGAATCTAAGTTGTATATCTACGAGTGATGAACAAACGGAAGTTGAGAATGAAGAAGGTGAAATCCGAAAATGCTTTGCTTTCAATAATTATGCTGGAAAGTTTATTGGGAAGAAAGATTATTCAAATGAGATTTATTTAAATTTTCACTCTGACAACCGACAAAATACTTGCATAAAATCTCATAATGCACATCATCATATTGTTTGCAATTATTGTGGTAAATCTGGGCATATTTCTCATACATGCTATATTAGGAAAAATTCTTATGTGAGAAATAAATATGGTTGGGTTTCGAAAGGACAAGTAAGCTCCAATACTAACAGTCAAGGACCCAAGTATAAGTGGGTACCAAAGTGTCCATCTAGTGCTCTATGTGTGCAGAATAATTTGAAAATCAATGGACATAAAGGTATAGAGAAGATTAAGAGTCGAATAGTTTCTTATGAACCGAAAAGGAGATCCTCTCAAGTGTCAAGCAGAAAACACTTGACATCTATACCCTTTGAGAAAACTTTGCAGACACCCATGGAAAGACATATGAAGAAGAGGCAGTGGGCAAGCAAAGTCGATCCCCCAAGTACCTAAGGTAAAAGGTATACAATGGTAAAACCTCCTACACTATTATCAGTAATAATTATTGAGGTTTTATCCTTTGGATATTATGAATGAGCATTGAAAACTATTTGAAATTATTTTTGCATTCCTTTGAAAATTTATTTGATAGATTTATTCTTAAAGGGATTGTAATGTTCAAAAATTTAATTCTTTATGCAGACATGTTAATTTGAAAGTATTTCTTTATACATAAATTCATGATTAATTCACTGTACCTTACTATTCTGAATTATCAATATTCACAAGAACATGTGAATTTTGTTCCTACAAGCTAACAATGATTGGATCCAAGTAAGGTTGGATACCAAGAAAGAAAAAGATTTACACGGTGTTGTAGGATAAGAGAAAGTCTATCAAGAATGCAACTATATTGAGAAAGCTTCATGTATGTGACTACATGATTTCTAAACTTGAGGAAGCTGAGTAAATGGAGCTTGAATCTGGTGACATTTTTTCCCCCACATTAATCAAGCAAGCCTCTACAAGGAGAAGAGAAATTACGGTGATATTTAACCTTACCCTATACTGTACTTATATGAAATTCATATTTGGGTAAAGAATACTTGTCCACTACTACATTCCATTAGCAATCAATCATTTATAACTTTCAAAATGTTTTCAGATTGCTAAATGGATCTTAAATGAATTTGTGCATAACTTTCTGAATTTATGTTTTTAAAGTACACAATTCTAAAATTCGTTTCAAATCTCAGTTTACTCAGTTTCTGAAAAATGCATACAAATATTTTGATAAATATTCACTCCTTGAAAATGATATTTCAAAATTTTAAGTTAACAGTGTATGATGAATATCAGATATGCTTCAAATATGTCTTGTTGAGTTTTTCTTGTTATTCACATATTGATCTTTGGAATTTAATATGATGCTTGAAACTCCATTGTCTTTATTCTCTAACAAGTTAGACCTCATGTTCAACAAGTTGATCCTCTATATGAGTTTCAAGCCTATCCGCAATAAAAGAATTCAATTCGTGAAAGCTTTGTATCTAATGCATAAATTCTCATTGGTCAAGTTATTCCAATCCTTATGATGTTCATTAATGCATTTATTCCTAATACATTAAGCATTAATGGAATAACTCACTGGGATAATATTATGGAACTCTAGTCATTTGGACTAATGAGTTGTGTTTCATCATCCAAAAATCCTAGTACTTATCTTGTTACTCAAATATATATATATATATTTGTCTTCATCCATTTCTGAGTAACTATAGTCATATATTCACATTCTTGCCTTGAATATTCATATATTTCAAGACTCAATTCTAAGAGGCAAGATTGTCACTTGGTCAATAGCAAAGTCATCGTGTTCATATATTTTGTGGAAAGCATGTTTGGATAATGCTTTTCTCTTATGACTTTTGCTTTTGGGAAAATTCTTCAACATGCTAACTTCATTGTTCCACATGTTCCCCAAATCTTGTAGCATTCTGATATATTCATTAACATGTTAACTCCCTCCATTTTGGGCTTAAGCATGGATTTTGAACATATTTCAAAAATGAATTTGTCTACTCTCAAAAAACTCAATTTCATAATACATTATCATAGTTTGAGAGAACATTTAAGTTTTTGAAAAATTTGGATGTTTCATTATCATTTTTGAAAATTTAATCTCATCCAGAGATTTCGTGAAATTCATATCAATGACATACTTTCCTACGTAAGTGTATTTATAAATTGTCATTGAGAAATAATTTTCTTGGAATCATTTATTTGTTGACCTGTATGCTAAGTAACATGAACTAATTGGATATCATCATTGTTGATTTTAATTCTCTTTGCACAAGTATAATATGTTTCAATTATATAAGAGCGAGCTTAAGAGTTGCCTCTTGTCTAATCTTATATGGACCCAAGAAACATAGGGTACCAGAAAGCATATATTCATGTTTTTGCAGGTTCCCCTTTTCTGTGATTGGAAAACAGAGGCTTACAGAGTATGGTAATTCTCAAGAATGATTATATCATTCTCGAGAATAGATGTATCGTCCTTTACTTAAATTCATTGCAATCAGTAAGCATTCTCGAGAATTGTCAATGAATTCTCGAGAAATATCGAGATCTAACGAGTTTGCAAAGTGTCTCAGGACTAATTGATCTTAGTAAGATTGTAATTCTCGAGTACTCCCAAGGAATTCTCGAGAATTGACGAAGACTGAGTCTACTCCTGAAGCTCCTTTAACTAAGGATTCTCGAGAACCATCAAGGGACTCTCGAGAATTGTTGAAGACAGAGGTGCTCAAGAACTTCGAAAATGGAAATTCTCGAGAATCACATATCAATTCTGGAGAAAAGTCGAACAAAAGGAACTGATGCAGTTAAGTTCTTCGGAGGTAATCGCAAATATGAAATTCAAAATCTATCCATCAATTAATGCTCAAAGCTAAGATTCAGTGTCTCAACAAAAAGATTTCAAGTGTTCCCAATACACACTTGAATTGAGGTATCTTAGCATTGAATTCACCTTATTTATCATCTGTCTAAATTGGTAGTTGTGTTTAGAAGAATCATTCTCAAGTATAGAAGGATCATTCTCGAGAATTAGTGTCATTCTCAAGAATCCAAATATAATTCCCGAGAATTGTAGGGACTGAGCATTTGTGAAATGAAAAAGGATTATTATTTTTTAAGTCATTCTAGAGAATAATCTAAGAATTCTTGAGAATTATTGAGCATTCATTTTTAAACCAAGGCACATCGTAGTTATGTTTTTAGGTGTAATTCTCGAGAATCATCTTGAAATTTTTGAGAATTGGGTCATCAAAAAGACTTAGTGTTCACAATATACACTTGAATTAAGAAATTACAGATGACGAGCTGCTTCTTTTGAATGCATCATGTATTTATTGTGTGCAATGCCTTATTCTTGGAATGTATTGTGTGCACCTTTATTTACCAACGACGTATCATCATTTCTTCTACTATTCTTGAACTTACTTGAGATGCGTTGGTCATCAGATATCGTCATTCAATGACAAATCTCAAAAGCATCTTTTGAATTCACTTCGCTTTATCTTCAATTAATTTACAATTGGCGTCAGGCTTCTTTAAATAAAAATGCATTTTTTTTTTCTGATTTGTATCTTCATGCATTCATTAAGGGGGAGCTTCACTTTCACAAGTGTTTGATATCTGAAAAGCTCATCTCCTATATTTGAAGAAAATCCTTTTAAGCATACTCATCTCCATTCATTATGTTTTATTAGTTTTGATGATGAGTTAATCTTATATTTGATATATTTTTTTTTCCTTTCATTATCTTAATTTGAAAAATATCATATAGAAAGGAATATTTTGATATCTGGTTGCACTAATAATTCTCTCTTGCAAGAAATTTTACAATTGTGACAGGAGAATTCAGTCTATGTAAGAACTTTCCTTAATGTACTACAAGGAGAAATTATTAAATTAAGGAAAGATGCCTTGATGATCAATCAAATTAAAGCTGAGTTATGCTCCATAAAGGATGAGAACCTATCACTGCTTCATCTCAGGCCACGACGCGACTCCACCAAATTTCATACAGCAAGCAGATGGACTTCACAGATTCTTCATCACTTTGCCAAATATAAATGAGCCTTTCTGAACTTTATCTCTTCATATTCTGTGATAGTGTCAAGTTGCCTTAATCATGAAAGTTTTTCCTTGAAAACCTCTCCAAATTGCTTCAACTTGTTTTCATAAAAACATTCTACCTTGCATCATATCAAAATGAAACTACTCTTACATAAGGGAGAGAAAATTGTTTTCTTGACATATGACAATCTTTGACAACAAAATTTTTGAGTCTGTGATTTTTAATTTGTTCTTACATTTGCCTCTCCTCAAGTATCTCTTCTTTACTTTAATCTTTTTGCTAATGACAAATAAGGGGGAGAGAAAGGCAAGAAAAATATGTTTGCCCTAATGTATTTTCATATTCATACATATTTTTCTAGGAGTATTTGACATCATCAAAAAGGGGGAGAATGTTAGTTATGCTTAGTTTTGATGATGACAAATATGTTTATCAATATTAAAAAGAGAAAGTTTTCATACTTCATTTATCTTCTACTTTGATTAATTCTTATATTTAATGTAGATGTGAAGTTTATTTATGAAGAATGAAGTATCTAATTAGAGGAAGAAGAAGAAAGAAATTGAATCAAAGAAGATATGAAGAGAAAATGATGAAGAATGATCAAGATGGGATATGGAAGATGGAATAACTTGATGAATTGAATGAGAAAATCATTATTCAAGCCTTTAGATTGATTCTTGATGTCTCCACGATCATATAGAAGTTGGAATGACTCAATTTGGAGTTAAAATGAGTAAAAACGAGCTTCAGGAAGATTTCAGGAAGATTTGCGCTTAAATCCCGTCAATTCTCGAGAATGGCACTTCAATTCTCGAGAATGAGTGTAATTCTCGAGCATGACAAGTTAATTCTCGAGAACGCACTTTGCTACAATGATTTTCGCCAAAAATCCCGTCAATTCTCGAGAATCATCAGCAATTCTCGAGAATGGAACATCTCTGTTCAGCTCTGTTTTACGTTCAGCACGGGCGACCTCTGGTAATTCGATGATATCTCTCAAACCAGAGATCGGATTGAGGTGAAACCAATTTTGTTGTAAACTAGACTTCCAATGCGTCATTTTGAGATAAGATTAAAGTCCAAAGGAGTCCGTATGAGAGAGCTATGAATTTTGGAAAATGACAGTGAAATCAACGTTACATAGCAGACCAAGCTTCGGTAATTTGGGTGTATCTCACAAAAGAAAAATCCAATTGAGCTGAAATAGGTGGCATATGAAATTAGAAATCAAGAGAGTTCCAGGGATATATAATTTGAAAACTTCGGAGTTCGGACCAGGGAGATATGGCCCTCGAAAATTGATAGTCTGTTCAAAGATGCTGCAGAAACGCTGGTTGATGATAACGGACGAACTACAATGAGTTTGAAGCTGATTGTTCTTGCATTTGAAAGAAGGCTTTAAAGAGTTTAAGTATTTGAATCAGAATTCAACTTGTTTGCATCTCCATAAGAAATTGATTCTTGAGTATATGACAATGATTCTCGAGAATGAGAAATTGATTCTCAAGAATGGACGCAATGCTCGGGCACAGGTAAGAAGCTCCCGAGAATGATATGCAATTGCGAAGATTAATTAGCGTCTGATTCTCGAGTATATTAAAATGATTCTCGAGAATATCTTCATATGTTCTTCACGATATAAACTTCTGAGTATATAGTTCTCGAGAGTAATAGAGCATTCTCGAGAACCGCTTGAGTTTGTTTCTCTAATTCTTAATTTAAGACTTAATTCTCGAGAACACCTAAGCAATTCTCGAGAATACCATTTCTGAAAATTTACGAAGAACTTAGAAAGCTTGAATCATTTCGAAAGTTTGTGGGTTATGTTCCATTGTTTATTAATCACATCTAAACTCATTTATATCATGACTAATCACATTTTAGTTGAGTCTTGAAGTGATTAACCGGTGAAATATAAACTCACGTGAAAAGCAAATCCAACGTGGCAAAGCATTAAATGGAAGTCGAAAACAGAGCTACATTCGAATAAGAAACCACAGCAGACGAAAGACATTCTTCGAGGATAACTTATTCTAGCTTGTACTCTGATTATCTCTCTGCACAAGGTCGTCACCGCCGAGAGCATTTAATGAAGCAACGTTCGAATATTTCCATCATCCTGCTTCTGTGTCTAACGGCTATATCCAAGAGTCACAACGGAAACATTCTAGCTTCACCAACGGACATATAATGCAACAACTATAAATGTGGGAAGCATTTGAATTCACAACTTGACGAAGAAAAACGCTGTGCATTCAATTCGAACATATTACGATTTCATTAGTTTCACATAATATCTTCGGATATATTCAGTACTTCGTTGTTTATCATTTATCTACTCGGTGAGGAGTTTAAACACTATTCGATTATCAGATTATATGTAAATCTTAAGGTTGTGGAACCTTAAGTGTGGGTGTACAATTACAACTTGTAAGGGGGAGTGAGTCCGAGTGAAAGGATCATCTCTACGAGTGTGTAATTGTGTACGTGTCTTTGATTACAACTTGTAAAGAGGAGTAAGTCCAAGTGAGAGGATTACTCGAGAGTTACAGAGTGTGTAGTCAAGATTTAAGATAGTGAAATCCGGAGAGTTTCGGGACCGGACGTAGGTCAAGAGTTGGACCGAACCAGTATAAACCTCTCGTGTTCATTATTCTTCTTTCCTTCTCTGTTTAAGTGTTCTTGAGTAATTTGCGAAAGAATTTTTATAATCACCTATTCACCCCCCCTCTAGGTGATATTCCACCTTCAATCTTCACTCTTCAATCGACGTTTTTGGGGCAAAAAAAAAAAAAGAGACTCTAACCCCCGGTTTCTGTGGTTGACCGGACCGGTGCCATGGCCGGTTCGCCGGTTTCCGGTCCGAACCGGCCGGTCCGGTCCGGTTTTAATAACCATGCTCCATACCTTATCAAAGTCATACTGGTCTTATTTCATCTTTGCTCCCGCATAGATGACCGACCAGGGACATTTAGGACAATCTATATGATACGTTCAAGGATACAGTCATCATAATAAACATGCAAACGATATGATAACTAAATGGAGAAATACTTTAAATAACAATAACGTTTAAAGTACAATGATTTGACCCTAGGGCATAATTTCCAACACCCTTTATTATACCCTTAATCTAAAAGTTAATACTAGTATGAGAATGAATCCACATTTATTGCTCATCCCAAAAAAAAAGGTTTAAAAAAAAAAAATACTTCATGCACTGAAAATTAATTAACTTAAGATACTTGGCTTTGAAAAAATATTTCAAAGATTAGGTGGCATTGGAAAAATATTTTAGGATAATGGTGTGACAGGAGAAATATTTTTGAATGCAAAACTTGAAATTAATTAGTGTGAGATATTGTGTGCAAAAAATATTCAAGGTGCAGCATACAATTTAATCCAAAAAAAAATCACATAATTTTGTTTTTAAAAAAATGGACCTCAACTTAAATTAGTAGGATGAGCATCCCAACCTCATCTTTATTATGAGCATGAAATGTAAACCCTCAAATTATATGCTTAATCTAAAAGTTAATACTAGTATGAAAATGAATCCACATTCCATACTCATCCCCAAATAAAAGGGGTATTTTTTTATATAAAAAAATACTCCATTCATTAAATATTAATTTACTTAAGATACTGCGTGTTGAAAAAGTGTTTCAGACATTAGATTCTATTGGAAAAATATTTCTGAATGCAGGACGAGAAATTAATTTGTTTGAGATACTAGGTGTAAAAAAAACAATTCAGGGTGCCTCAAACATTTTAATCCAAATAAATAAAAAATAAAGAATATAAAAATATAAACTGTCCCCACCATAAAATTATAGGGATAAGCATCTCATGCTCATCTTTGGGTTGAGTATGAAATGTGAACCCTTAAGTTATATCCTTAATCTAAAAGTTAATACTAGTATGAGTTTGAATCCACATTCCTTGCTCATCCCCAAATAAAAGGGGTTTATTTTTTTTAAAAAAAAATACTTCATGCTCTAAAAACTAATCAACTTAAGATACTGGGCTTTGAAAAAATATTTTAGAGATTAGGTGATACTAGAAAAATATTTTAGGATAATGGTGTGACAGGAGAAATATTTCTGAATGAAAAACTAGAACTTAATTAGTTTGAGATACTGAATATAAAAAATATTCAAGGTGCAACATAAAATTTAATTCAAATAAAAAATAAAAAATGGTCCTTAACTCAAAATTAGTGGGATGAGCATCTCATGCTCATCTATATTATTAGCATGAAATATGAACTCTCAAATTATACCCTTAATTTAAAACTTAATACTAGTATGTGAATAAATCCACAATCCAAGCTCATCTCTAAATAAAAAGTTTTTTTTTTTAAAAAAATGCTCATGCATTAAAATTTAATTAACTTAAGATACTGGGCTTTTAAAAAATATTTCAGACATTGGGTGGTACTTTAAAAATATTTCATGATACTGATATTACAGGAAAAATATTTCTAAATACAGAACAAGAAATTAATTCATTTGAGATATTTGGTGCAAAAAATAATTCTTGGAGTAGCATACAATTTAATTCAAATACGTAAAAAATAAAAAATTTGTACGCACCATAAAAATATAGGGATGAGCATCTCATGCTCATCTTTTGGATGAGCATGGAATGTGAACCTTAAAATTATATGCTTAATCTAAAAGTTAATACTAGTATCAGAATGAATCCACATTCCATACTCATCCCCAAATAAAAAGGGGTTTTTTTTTTGGAAAAAAAATACTCCATGCACTAAATATTAATTAACTTAAGATACTGCACGTTGAAAAAATATTTCGGACATTAGGTGCTACCGGAAAAATATTTCAAGATATTAGTGTAACAGAAAAAATATTTCTGAATGCAGGACAATAAATTAATTCATTTGAGATATTGGGTGCAAAAAACAATTCAGGGTGCACATTTAATCCAAAGAAATAAATAAAAATTGTGCCCACCATAAAATAATAGGGATGAGCATCTCATGCTCATCTTGTGGATGAGTATGGAATGTAAACCCTTAAATTATACCTTTAATTTAAAAGTTAATACTAATATGAGATTGAATCCACATTCCATGTTCATGCCCAAATAAAAGGGGGTTTTTTTTTTTATAAAAAAAAAACTCCACGCACTAAAAAGTAATAAACTTTAGATACTAGTCTTTGAAAAATTATTTTAGTGATTAGGTGATACTAAAAAAAATATTTTTGGATAATGGTGTGACAAGAGAAATATTTTTTAATGCAAAACTAGAAATTAATTATTTTGAGATGCTTTGTACAAAAAATATTTAGGGTGCAACATACAATTTAATCCAAATAAAAAATGACATAATTTTTTTTAAGAAAAAAATAGTCCTCAACTCAAAATTAGTAGGATGAGCATCCCACGCTCATCTTTATTATGAGCATGGAATGTGAACCCTCAAATTATACCCTTAATCTAAAACTTAATAGTAGTATGTGAATGAATCCACAATCCAAGCTTATCCCTAAATAAAAGGGTTTTTCTAAAAAAATACTTCATGCACTAAAATTTAATTAACTTATGATATTGGGCTTTTAAAAAATATTTTAGACATTAGGTGATACTTGAAAAATATTTCAAGATACTGGTGTCACAAAATAAATATTTTTGAATGCAGGACTAAAAATTAATTCATTTGAGATATCAGGTGCAAAAAATAATTCCTGGTGAAAGATACAATTTAATCCAAATATATAAAAAGATGAAAAATTGTTCCCACCATAAAAATAGAGGGATGAGTGTCTCATGCTCACCCAAAATGTGAACCCTAAAATTATACGCTTAATATAAAAGTTAATGCTAGTATCAGAATGAATCCACATTCCATGCTCATCCTCAACTAAAAGGTGGTTTTTTAAGAAAAAAATAGTTCATGCACTAAATATTAATTGACTTGATTTGTCAAAAAAAAAAACTTAAGATACTGCATGTTGAAAAAATATTTCAGATATTAGGTGCTATTAGAAAAATATTTCAGGATACTGGTTTAATAGGGAAAATATTTCCGAATGCAATACAAGGAATTAATTTATTTGAGATATTGGGTGTAAAAAACAATTTAGGATGCATCATACAATTTAATCCAATTAAATAAAAATATAAAAAAAATTAAAAATTAAAAAAATTTGTCCCCACCATAAAATTAGAGATCTTTTGGATGAGGATGAAATGTGAACCCTTAAATACCCTTAATCTATAATTAATACTAGTATGAGATTGAATTCTATATAAAAAAGAATACTCCCACTAATACTTTATTAACTTAATATACCAGGCTTTGAAAAAAAAAAAACCGACATTAGGTGCTACTAGAAAAATATTTTAGGATACTGGTGTCACAGGAAAATATTTCTAAATGCAAAACAAAAAATTAACAATACAATCCAAATAAATATTGATGTAAAAAATATTTCAGTGTGCAGCATACTGTTTTTTCTTAATAATATTTTTGAATGAGATATTTGTGCAAAAAATATTCGAGCGTGCAGCATACAATATAATCCCAATAAATAAACTTATCTAAAAAAATTAACAAAAAAAAAGGTCCACACCTCAAAATTAGAGGGATGGGCATCACATGCTCATCTTTTGGAATAACATGGAATGTGAACCCTCAATTTATACCCTTAATCAAAAACTTAATATTAGTATGTGTATGAATCTACAATCCAAGATTATCCCCAAATAAAAGGGGTTTTTTGTAAAAAAAAAAAAAAAACTCCATGCACTAAAAATTAATTATTTTAAGATAATGGGCATTGAAAAAATATTTCAAACATTAGGTGCTACTTAATGGAAAAATATTTTAAGATACTGGGCATTATTACTTGAAGGAAAAGTATTTGTTAATGCAGGAAGAGAAATTAATTTATTTGAGAAACTGGGTGCAAAAACTATTTTTAGGTGCAACATATAATTTAATTCAAATAAAAAAAAATACATAAAAAAAAGTTAAAAAAAATTGTCCCCACCCCAATATTAGCGGGATGAGCATCCCATGCTTATCTTTTGGATGAGCATGGAATAAGAACGTTTAAATTGTACCCTTAATCTAAAATTTAATACTAGTATGTAAATGAATCCACATTCTATGCTCATCCCCAAATATATATTTTTTTTTGGGAAGAATAATCCATGCATTAAAAAATAATAAGATAGACTAAGTAGCAAGTAAACAAGGTCAACAACACATGCCGTCCCGAGTGTTGAAAAAATATTTCAGGATACTTCCATCACATAAAAAATATTTCTTAAAGTGGGACAAGAAAATAATTCATGTGAGATACTGGTTCAAAAAAATATTTTAGAGTGTACATACAATTTAATTCAAAAAATAAGAATACATAAAACAAATTTGTCCTACCGCAAAATTAGAGTGATGAGCATCTCATGTTCATCTTTTGGATGGGCATGGATTGTGAACCTTCAAATTTTACTCATAACCAAAACTTAACAATAGTAAGTGAATGAATCCACATTCTAAGCTCATCCCTAAATAAAAGGTTTTTTTTTTTTTTTGAAAAAAAATACCCCAAGCACTAAAATTTAATTAACTTAAGATACTGGGCTTTTAAAACATATTTCAAACATTAGGTGCTATTGGAAAAATATTTCAAGATACTGGTGTTATATGAAAAATATTTCTGAATGCAGGACAAGAAATTAATGCATTTGAGATATTGGGCGCATAAAAAAATTTACAATTTAATCAAAATACATAAAAAAAATTTAAAAAGATTGTCCTCACCAGAAAATTAGAGGGATGAGCATGGAATGTGAACCCTCTAATTATACACTTAATCTAAAATTTAATATTAGTATGTGAATGAATCCACATTCCATGCTCATCCCCAAATAAAAGATTGTTTTTTGTTTTTTTTTGGGAAAAATACTCTATGCACTAAAAATTGATTAACTAAAAATACTGAGCGTTGAAAAAATATTTCAAAATACTTGTGTCACATAAAAAATATTTTTGAATACAAGACAAAAAATTGATTCATTTGAGATATTGAGTGCAAAAAATATTTTAGAGTGCGGCATAAAATTTAATCCAAATAAAAAAAATGGTCCACACCCCAAAATTAGAGGGATGAGCATCACATACTCATCTTTTGGACGAGCATAGAATGTGATCACTCAAATTATACCCTTAATCTAAAACTTAATACTAGTATGTGAATGAATCCACATTCATTGCTCAACCCCAAATATTTTTTAATTTTTGAAAAATTAATACATGCACAAAAAATTAATAAACTTAATATACTTGGCATTGAAAAAATATTTTAGATATTAGGTGCTACTGGAAAAATATTTTTGGATACTGGTGTCACATGAAAAATATTTCTGAATGCAGGACAAGAAATTAATTCATTTGAGACACTCAGTGTAAAAAATATTTTAGGGTGTAACATACAATTTAATCCAAATAAAAACAAAATTGACCCCATTACAAAATTAGAGGGATAAGCATCTCATGCTCATCTTTTGGATGAGCATGGAATGTGAACCCTTAAATTATACTCTTAATCTTAAACTTAACACTAATATGTAAATGAATCCACATTTCATGCTCATCCCCAAATAAAAAGGTTTTTTTTTAAAAAAAAATCCATATACTAAAAATTAGTAAACAAAAGATACTGGGAGTTGAAAAAATATTTCAGACATTAGGTGCTATTGGAAAAGTATTTCAGGATACTAGTGTTTCAGGAAGAATATTTTTGAATGCAGGACAAGAAATTCATTTGAGATATTGTGTGCAAAAAATATTTCAGGGTACAACATACATTTTAATCCAAATAAATAAAAATACATAAGAAAATTGTGCCTACCACAAAATTAGAGATGATAATCTTATGCTCTTGTTTTGGAAGAGCATGAAATGTGGACCTTCAAATTATACCTTTAATCTAAAATTTAATACTAATATGAGAATGAATCCATAGTACATGCTCATCACCAAATAAAAGGGTTTTTGTTTTTGGAAAAAAATACTCCATGCACTAAAAATCAATTAACTTAAGATACTGGGCGTTGAAAAAATATTTTAGATATTAGGTGCTACTGGAAAAATACTTTAGGATATTGGTGTCACATGAAAAATGTTTTTGAATGCAAGATAAGAAATTAATTCATTTGATATAGTGGGTGTAAAAAATATTTCAGGGTGTAGTATACAATTTAATCCAAATAAAAAAAAATGATCTCCACTACAAAATTAGAGGAATGAGCATCTCATACTCATCTTTCAAAAGATGAGCATGAAATGTGAACCTGTCAAAGACAAGACAGAGTTCAGTTCAAACTTTATGTTTACCCAATACTAGACTTCACTAAATCAGACCGGATTCATTTTCGAATCGGTTATTTCAGTATTCGAGCTTTGGTGATTTAAAAAGAAATTCGGTTAATACCGATGTTCACATAATTTATTTATTTTTAATAGATATTATTATAATAAGGAAAAAGTATTTCTCCAATCACCGGAGATAGAGTTATCTCCAGTGACCCCAAAACTACGTCGTTTTGAATTAATGAAGGGTGTTTCGGTAAATTTATATAATTAAAAAATAAACAAAATTACAGAAACATCATTCATTAATCCAAAACGACGTAGTTTTGGGGTCACTGGAGATAACTCTATCTCCAATGACTGGAGAAATCCTTTACCCTTATAATAAATATACATATGATTTATCAGGGCCTTATAGCCCAACTGACCCACACTATATATGTGGTATGGAAGCCTACTTATAAATGGAGTCGGTTTCAGTATGAGCACGTTGATTTTCATTGTTACGTGAGATTTGCATCATTCAAAATACAATTCCTGTTGTTCATATTTAAAATTTTAAATAGATAATTTTAAGAAATATTTTTTGAAAATTTGATAGTTAAGATATTTTTCTTTTAAATTTTATACCGTAAAATAATTTTTTAAAAAATAAAAGTACAAAAACAAAACCTAAATACAAGTTCAAATTTCAAGAAGTGCTTTTTTAAGGGACTGATTTTGGTGTCTATCTTAGGATAGGCACCCTGAGCTCATCTCATTTAATCTAGACGGTCTAAATTTAATTTTTTTAAAATTATTTTTATGAGTTAAAAATATAAAATAAAGATAATTTCTAAACTAATATTTTTCAAAAAATCTTTTTATTTTGAACTCATCAGTTAAAAAATATTAAATCTGGATTGTCAAGATTTGGACAATTCAGATGGGACGAGCTCATGGTGCCTATCCTTTAGATAGGCACCAAAACTGGTTCCCTTGTTGGAAAGACTAAAACGCTTTCGGCTTGATAAAGATTAGGCCCAAGTCCAAAGTGATTTGAGCACACAACTAAAAGGGTTGGATCTAGCCGAAAGTGCTAGTTCCTCACAACGTGGCAAATTAAGGTTTGAATCTCTGTAGGGAGATATGCCCACATTTATTACCTGACAGTACCTCGAATATGATTGTCTCCAATAGAATGATGCCTATGCTTAGTGGTGGATATCCTAAGCCTACCAAAAAAAACCTAAACCTAAACTTCCCCTGTGCCAGTAGGCTGCTGTATTTCCCTCGCTTATTCACCATTCCTCAGTCTCACGCTCTAAAACCTTCCTGTAGCAGAGGTAATTTCTCATGTATTGGTAGCATTGCTTAAAAACAGAGAAATTGTAGAAGTGTCAGTTATTCACTGTGTTATGTCTGTCACTTGTCCGGTTCAATATAACAATATTACAATCTCTTGATTAGTAATTATGCTTCAGGTTTTCTGTGCTCTTATAAAATATTTTTCTCCTGAGTTTAAATTCATATTTGGATGATGTCTTCTTCAGGATAACCAAATCATTAGACTGTAAAAGTGATGGTTATTCATTGGGTTGTAGTTGTCACTTACTCACTTGTTCGATTCAATAAAACAATATTACAATCTTTTGATTAGTAACTAGTGTTCTTAGTCTGGGAAAAAATAAACATCAGGTTGGAATTTGTTTGGGCTTGCTTGACTGAGTGAAGAAGATGGATGTTTTGTGATTACATTCTATTTTTCTACTCTCTCATGTTTTTTTCTGAACTCTAGCCTAAAGACTTCGTTCATTGTAGCTAGGCTTCTGAAACTGGTGTTCACTTTTACTGAAACTGATCATTTTAGATTTGTCTACGTGAATAACAATATTTATTTATGTATTACGAGTAATATATAGCTCATAAAGCAGGTTGTAAATTGCCAAAACAAAGCAAAGAAGCACTACATGGCATCTGAGTTCGAACCGTCCAAGGAAATCACAGGTGGGGATTGGTGCTGTGATGGGTTCTTGATGAAGAGTTCATAGACATAGTAAAGCATGTTTGTCTGAAGCACATTTTTGTGCAAAAAGTTCCCACAGTTGATGCAATAATAATAAGGTCTTTAGTGTTGAGTTTACATCACATCATATAGAAGAGATTCTGCGAGCTTTGGTTTTGGACGACCAGATCATCGAAATGAAGAGTACTGAATTTGAGGAATTTGATTCTGTCCCTGTAGGTGGGGTTTATTTACCAATTCAAGAAAAAGAGTGTCCAAGAATAAGCTCCTGCACGCCAGATGGCATCATATTTCTCCCAGAACTTGTGCGTATTACCAGAAATGGGTGGACTTTTAAATGTGAGTCAAAGATCTTTTCTTGCTTTTTTGTTTGATCAACATGGAACTGGGCATAATATTTTCTTTGAATGAACTACTTTGTTTGGTGAAGTAGATTGAAGATGTGAAGTTATTAGTTTTTTAGATTCAGAATTGATTAGTAAGGCTATCCATATACTAACATACCACAAAATGGGTTCGCTATTTTTTCAGCAATAAGATATGCTTTGGGTTCACATAGCATCAAATATGTTTCCTATTAAAGACCTTGCTAAATATGTGGCATTCCTATATCAATGGAAGATTATATGTTTGCTTAAGTTTCTTTTCTTGACAAAAAGTAGCTAATTACCTAATTGCCTCCTTTAATTGATTTTACGTTCAACTGCAAAGTATTGTAAAGCTGGAGAAAGATAAAGGTTACTGTCATGGAACCAAATGGTCACAGGTTCAAATCCTAGAAACGTCGTCTTTGCTTACGGAATACGTATGCATACATTTGATGCTCTTTTGTTCCTACTTGATAAGGGGCTTGTGTATTAAGCTGCCTTTTTATTAAGCATTGTGTGCCTTGGAGATATAAACGCTCAGAACAACTAATTCATGGATAAAAGCTCCACTTATTCTATAAATATTGGAAGAAGAAAAAAGTGTCACAGAATGTAGGACAAGTATAAGTGCCATATGGAATGGTGATCCGTGCCAAGAAGTTACAGGGCTGGTCCCTTTCCTACATAAGAATCCTGGAGCTCACATTATGTTTGTTGGAGGCATTATTGTCAGTTTGTGTTTAGTTTTTTTATAGTTAATTGAGCACATATGGTACCAAGTGGTTTTGTTGTGTCTAGTTAGTTTCATGACAGTTGAATGAAACACTCCACGTTTAGAACATGGTGCTGGCCCCATCTCCATTCCCAAGCAACTAAGCAAAACAAGGATCAACAAGAAAAGATCTCAATAGAACATAAGAATAGATTTTTCAAGAAAAGAAGATTTATAAGTGTGTTTTTGTATTATGTTTTATATTGGGAAATGCAACAGCAAACGCAAAAGTAGTTCAGTCTAATCCAGTCCAAGCAAGGTTAGGTGAACTTCAAAGCTCTCCATGAAGGATTACAGAAAGGTGTTGGTAGTTAAACCAGAAAGCGTAACACTCCAACAGGTCAAATTACATTTTGATGATTACAAACTTTCAAACAAGCATAACTAAAACAGGGTAATGCTTTTGATGTTCCGGGCCATGTTCATCATATGCTTGACAGTGTTTGGTAACTTCTGAAAAAACCCATTTTTTTTTAAGTTGAGACAAAACTCCTCTCACATACTTACCTCATAAATCATAAAAACTATTCTTCAAAAGTTGATCCAAACACACATCCAACAAAAAATGAAACATATACTAAAGTGTAAACTTATAATGTGTTTAGTTTGAGGGGAGCGAGGGAGAGTGAGAAATTTTTGCTGTCATCTTTATTAAATAAATAGCCCATGGACCCCACTGTGATTCCAATCTCTACCCTCTAATGAACTCCATTGGAGATTAGAAATATTTACCAAATTTTATAGGCAATTTGGTAAAAGTATGCACTTCCCTCAAACCAAACACACTTATTATGAGCTTTGATTAACTTTTAAACATTTTATATTTTAATTTGTTATTACATTACATTGGAATCTCTATTTACGATTGGTGCTTTTCCCATCTGCATCTCATATATATTTTGGGACTTGATCACTTAGAACCTCGAAAAACGCTTGTATGTTTAAAAAAATCATCAGATTTGTGAATTTAAGCGTCATTAGTTTTCTTTGTATATGTTTTATTGAAGAAGAAAAAAAGACCATTAATGAATAATATTTACAAGGCAGCAACCCCTGTTTTAAGGTGTCATTGATAGATAGACACAGTGGCTAACAAAGTTGAATGATGTCTGCAATCAAGTGGGTGGTGTGCCACGTGCAGTCATATAATGATGGCACCGGCAAATACTGTAGAGGCATATAATAATAATATTTATAAAAATTATTAAAAAGTACGATGGCTTTGAAAGTAGTAGGAACCGGATCCTCTCATTTTCCCTTTTGCCTATCTCTCACAGGCCCATCCTATCCATCCATTTTTTGATCCGACGATCCAAAAGGTTTTTCAAAAAAACCGCGCGCGGTTTTTCAGAAATTTCCTCTGGATCGTTGGATCAAAAAGTGATGGCTTTGAAAGTATCATTGTTTTTTTACAATTGACAATGAAGGATAATGAGAAAGAGGGAAAATGAGAGAAACTGGATCCGAAAGTAGTATTGTTTTTATACCATTAATATGAGGTGGTAAGGAAAAATGGGCGAATTGTGTAAAGCTATGGGGTCCCACGTTTTCAGAAGCTAATTGAATCACAGCTAATGAACAACCATGGAGTCTTGTAGTTATTATGGGAAACTAGTTTCTAGTGCACATCTCATCTGATTTTTTAATCCCATTTTATCACTCACAATCTTATTAATTAAACAGTGCATTAAATTTGATTAATTTTTTAAAGTATGGTTTAATATGTATTTTTAAAACTTAATCTAAATAATTCAAAACTATAGTAAAAGTTGGTTGAAGAGAAGAAGAATCAGCCACAACAACAATTTTTATCTCACTAAATAAAATTAATTGCATAAATTAGATGATTTAATTGTGTTTTATTAACAATATTTTTTTTAATTGAATGTTAACAATCAAATTTTTAGACATGTCAACAAAAAGGTTTTATTTAAAAATTTATTAAATGTTTTCTTTAGTCTTCATATACTCTTTTTTATATAACTTAAAATTCTCTATTTCACTTTTCTTAATAATGTCTCAAACAGTCTTTTTTTTTTTTTTGTATGTGTCCAAATGATCTTAAACAATTTTTAACTATCTCCGGTCCTAATTATAAGACCTAATTGACTTTTTTTGGAGAAATTAAGGAAGCTAAATAAGTTACTTCATTATTTCATATGTTGTATATCTTTAAATTATATATTAGTTTATTAGTCAAACTAATTAGTTTGAATAAAAAAAAAATATTATATAATAATTTAATTAACTTCATTAATTTCTAAAAAAAATCAACTAGGTATTATAATTAAGACCGGAGTGAGTACTATTTTTTCATTAATATGAATGTCATGACAAGCCTTCGTCACATATGTTAATATAACCTTCCTTATTTACACACTTGAGATTGCCTATAAAATATAAGCGGTATAAATCCACAATAAAGCCATTTGAAAAAACCCAAGTATGTGTTGCACTTTGACTAACATTTTAAAAACCTTAAACATACATTTTACAAATCCATTTTTTAAATATGGTGATTAATTAGCAGTAAAACCGTAACCACGGTTGATATTAAAAAAAGGATTGAAAAGGGTTTAAAAAAATGATTGAGTAGAGGGTTTAATAATGATGGATTAGTGGTGGACACTGGACAGAGAATCCTATGCTTTTTCTATGTACTTCATTGACTTCCCCTTCTTATATTCATATGCAAGCTCAAAAGTTTGTGAATTAATTATTCTTTTGCATTGATATTATTTGGGCTGAAGATCTTCTAAGGTGGGTCAGACATGGGTAAAAAAAAAAAATTTGGATGTAAATGTTAGGAAGTTAAATCAAACAATATGAAGTTATATGAAAAAGAATAAAGAAAAGGTTTAAGAGAACACTCAATAAAATTATTGGGTAATATCTCTTAACAATTTATCTGAAAATTTGGTTATCGATACAGTACAATAATATTGTTCGATCTATATAGTCAACTTTACTTAAAGGTATAAAACTTGTTATATTTAATAATATCAATTGATTTATATTCTACATTCTAAATATTTGAAGTGTCTATTTGGATCAATGGTAGAAACTGCTTTCCTAATGTGATTTACGGTATACGAGGTAAGTTTGTGAAATGAGTTTTATCCCGACTTGTGCGAACGTGTTTTTCAAACGCCAACTTAAACCGACCAATATGTTCGAATAATTAGACACATAATACAAATACTAAATACTCCCTCTAGTCCTTATTATAAGGCATCAACTAACTTTTCTCACAAACCAATAAAAGTAGTTAAAGTCAATAAAGTTGTCCTAGAATCTAAGTAATTTCCAATATTACCCCTACTAATTACACTAAATTCTAATATTATATTAATTATTACTCTTACCCATTACCTTTATTAATTAGGGGCAGACATGGAAAAAATTAATCAATGTTCATTGGAAACAAACAAGTGTCTTATAAAAAGGACAAAATAAACTTGCTAGTTGGTGCCTTATAATAAGGATCAGAAGGAGTATCTGTTTTGTTTACTTAAAGAGATAGTCTTTGGTGGAAAAAACTTGCTAATATGTTTTTTTAATTCATTAATTAACTAATTACATAAGTGGTGAATAGTTTTATTACAGCCATCTCTGCCCACTTCCCAGCCTATATTCATTGAACACAAATAAATATTCACCGAACGTCAAACACTCTAACAGCTCCATCACATGCTCGATCACATGCTGCTACATATTTACAGATTATATATGCCAGATGGGACATTGTACAATTGACAAAGCAGGCTATTCTAATTCGCACGAGTTTATTTATTTAAATTAAATAGTAATATTTCGTTGGTCTGTATCTAAATAGATTAAAATTTAATAAGAAAAAACACGTGAAAATTTCTGTGTTCAAAGCTTTTATTGACAAAAGACCTAAATTTAATTTTATGCACTACTCCCTCCAATCCTAATTATAAGAACACTTTACTAGAATTTTGAGAGATTAAGGAGAGAAGTTAAATTAGTTAATTATAATTAATTTTCTAAAATAAACTTAAAATTTAAAATGACATCAAAGAAAAGTTTGTTGAATAGGCGCACCCGGTACTCCGCGATTTCTTCGAGCTAACAGTCCGAATGGTAAAAAGCAAAAGCTTCTGACAACTTATATAAACATGGGTTTCATAATGATATTAATGTTCTATTAGGTTATTTTAGGAAAAAAAACCAATCACTTTGAACGGATAGTTATAAGAAAATATTAAAATTATTTTATTTAAAAATAAAAAAGAAATTAGAATCTCTCACTTGATAGAATATAAGCGTATTGTTAAATTAATTATTATTAAGGAAGTATTAGTAAGGGTGATATGGGGAAAAAAATATGACAAAAATTGCTCAAAATTATTTTATTAAAAACAGTATAATTGAGGTGTATATGATATTAACGAGTTGCAAGTATTACTTACTTTATAGAATATATATGTACATTATTAAATTATTGTTGTGTTTAATTATTATTGAGAAAGTATTAATATGGGTATTTTAGGAAGAAATTAACAAAAAAATAAAATTTGGTCCTATAATCAGGACCAAACTAAAAACAACTTCAAAATGTGTTCTCATAATTAGGACCAGAGGGAATAATATTTTTTGTGCGTAAAATCTTATAAAGTATCCATGTTTTATGTGTATAAAGTATATAAGTGTAAGGTGTTTTAAAGTTTAAACAGGGTCTTTCCCTGATTTTCTCAATTTATTATTTGTGTACGTGTGACTTTACATTACAATGCAGGTAGATTTTTTCTCGTCAAAATGTATTAAATAGATGATGCGTAATATACAAGTTTTTGGAGAATGGTATATTTTATATGGATAACGTGCCATTTTATCTTCTATGTCTTTCATTTGTTCAACTTTAAGCAACCTACATTTTGTTGGAGAACACAACCAATTTATGAGAACAAAGAACTCAAATGATCCGAGTCGTGTCCGAAGATACTATCTTTAAGAATTATTCTACGATCATCGGTAGAGAGGAAACGGTATTCCAAAGATTAAACAGACCCTCTTTGAGATAACTCAAGGCGGTAGAACTAGCAGAATATGATAATTTCATGCGCGGGTGGGGGGGGGGGCACTGCCGGATTCAAAATTTATTTGCCTTTGAATGGCTTGTTGTTATACGTGTGAGCCCACCACTCTTCTAAACCTTTTTACATGCCCAAAATAATAAGTTGATATATATAAACTAGTACTCCCTTGTTACAACAATGGGTGACCTGTTTTATCGATACACCACACATATATATATGCACATATATTCACAATACATTTCTCAACTAACAACTTGAAAACCTATATTTTAGAACGGTATGCACTAACAACTTGACTTGAGGTTAGAAGCGAGACTAAATCACAACCTCCTTGAGAAGTTTTTATAACAGTATTTTACAATATCATTAACAGATAAAGAACATTCTAAATTTCTAATACTGTGGAAAAGGAATGATATAATATAGAATACTATAAATAATAAAAAAAATTTAAAGAAAGAGACATAATATTTACAAAGTTCAAAATCTCTGAAACCTGCTTCGCTATGTCCGTATGAAAATACTTCACGCGGTTTCTAAGAGATTTCTGGAAAAATTGTCCCCCACCACCACCGTTGGGCGGGAACCTCATTCAACTTCACATATAAAATATAGAAAATAAAAATGACATTCCTATTTTTAATTAGAAATAATAATAAATATAATATATCATAAGCGTGTATCTATCACAATGAAAGGAAAATGTGTTTGTATTCGATAGATAAAGGACGGCCGAAAGTTGTGTGACACAGCTGTATGTTGATTATTATTCATTCATATTTATATATATTTATTTCACCTTTTGCCTTTACCCTCGCACCAAGTATTATACATCATCAATATCTTCACTTTTTTTTTTTTTGTTTAGAGCCAAAGGTTTTGTTCACTTGTTTTTGTGTTTTACAAGATCCATTCATTTCACTGCTTCCTTCTATATGCTTGTCCTCTTCACTCTTTGCTTACCTTGCAAGAATGCTATTATTCTTTTTATGAAATAGTAGGCATCATTTCTTCTCCTTCATTTACACACTACTTGTTCATCAATAATGAATTCCATTTAGTTTTAATTATAGGGAGAATTATTGTATGATTAAGGATATAATAGTAGAATTAGAGAGTATATAGATAAAAATAAAAGTAATGGTAGATCTTTCTTGTTTGGTTTTATATGGCTTTTGTTAAACCATGTTTATGATAAAAACAAGCCATGTTTAGATAATTTGTTAATGTTAATTGATGTTATAAGAGTTTATGAAAGATTTTTTCTCTCTTAAAACTAAAAGTTGAAAATTAAAATCATCAAACGCAAAGTTTGTTTATATATATATGGGTAAATGATTTTTCTGGTCACTGGAGATAGAGTTATCTCCAATGACCCCAAAACTACGTCGTTTTGTATTAATGAAGAGTGTTTTTGTAATTTTGTTTATTTTTTAATCATATAAATTTTACCGAAACACCCTTCATTAATTCACCTAAAATTACTAACACACCATTCGTTAATTCAAAACGACGTAGTTTTGGGGTCACTGGAGATAACTCTATCTCCAAATGATGGAGAAATACTTTTCCCTATATATAAGGTTTATCATTTGTCATGTCATTTGATATAAAGTTATGTAAAGTCACCCCAAAACTATATCGTTTTGGAAATTCATTAATTCCCCTAACCCCAAAACGACGTCGTTTTGGGAGTTAGGGAATTATTGAAAGGTATTTTGATATTTTTGTTTTTGTATTTATTGCATGAATTTTACCCAAACATTTTTCATTAATTCCCTTAACTCCTAAAATGACGTCGTTTTGGGGTTAGGGGAATTAATGAACTTTCAAAACGATGTAGTTTTGAGGTGATATATATATATATTCGCAAACAATGATATATATATATATATATTCGGGCCAATGAAAGTGTCTAGATCTGAATTGACTTGATTGTTGTTGTTAATATTATCAGTAACTAGCAACACAAATTCCTAATGATAATTAGTTAGTTAATTACTTTGAAGGAAATCCAAAGAAATTCATTGGCCAAAAAAAAAAAAGGAAAAAGAAGTCCAAAGAAATTAATTAACTGGCGGCATAAATAACAATCCAATATAATATAGGCGTCCGGAACAAAAAAGGAGTGGGTCCCACAGGCCTCACAAAAGTAGGTCCAACCCTCTTTCTAAACCTGCCCATGCCCAGTGAGCGAGCTACCCACACAGCCACACTCCTCCAGCATCTAAAAGCAGCTGCAAAGCACCTTCAACTTTGCATCCAGGGCCAAAATTCCATAAATTAATTAATGAAATGAGTAACTTGCAAATTTAAAATTCAATCTCTGAAGCTCCCTCTATTCTATCTTGTCTTCAATCGTTCACCAAAAGAAAAGGGAGAGAAAATCTGAGGGGAAAACTGGAGGAAGAAGCATAGAATAAAGTACCAGATTAGAGAATATCAAGAACAGAAGGAGGTCATTATTACTTCACGAAGCTGAAGACCAAAGTTAGTATTCATGGTCATGGCCTTCTTCAAGCTCATAATGTGGAATGTTCTTGTCATCCTGGTGGTGCTTCCATGTTCATTATTTGGTTCTGTGAGAGCCTCTGTGTCTTACGACCATACAGCTATCACCATTAATGGCCAGAGAAGAATCCTTATATCTGGATCCATTCATTACCCGAGAAGTGCCCCTGAGGTATACTCTAAAATGCGCTTCATGAGTCTTTCTCAGATTGCTGATATTCCTTTTTTCTGTTTTGAGTTGCATTTCATTATTCGGAATCTTTGGTTGTGTCAGATGTGGCCAGATCTCATTCAGAAAGCTAAGGAAGGAGGATTGGATGTCATTCAGACTTACGTTTTCTGGAATGGGCATGAACCTCAGCCTGGCAAAGTAATGAGCAATTTCCTGCTACTTTTGGTCTCAATGTTAAAGTCGTCCATTAATAGCGAGAAATAATCAATTTTATTGTTCTCATTGACTGTAGTATTATTTTGAGGGGAACTATGATCTAGTGAAGTTCATTAAGCTGGTGCAGCAAGCAGGCCTCTACGTTCATCTGAGAATTGGACCTTATGTCTGTGCCGAGTGGAACTTCGGGTATTGAAGGCACACTTTTTTTCTTAAAAAATTTCTGTTCACGAGGGAAACTAGAAATGCCTCAACATTTTTGCCGGTCCATTTTTAGGGGCTTCCCTGTTTGGCTGAAGTACATTCCAGGTATCAGCTTCAGAACTGACAATGAGCCTTTCAAGGTGAAATAACTTGCATCCTTATATTTTGCCAAAAACTTAGTATCTAAATCTTTTTCTATTTCGTATGTTGTACGTTGTGGTTATTTATATTTTAGTGTTTCCTTCACGAAGTTCCAAATGCAAAGGTTTACAACTAAGATTGTTGATATGATGAAAGCTGAGAAGCTATTTGAATCTCAGGGTGGTCCAATAATTCTATCTCAGGTAGCCTCAATGCTGCCTTAGCATATTACTTCATTTGCTGTATATTTTCTTTCTGATTCTAATTACTTATTTATTAAAAAACCTTTGTTATTCATTAGCTAGAATGGTTTAACATGCTGAGATTAATTATTTTTCCAACACTCTGTACAGGTTGAAAATGAATACGGACCTGTGGAATATGAAATCGGCTCACCTGGTAAAGCCTACACTCAATGGGCAGCGGATATGGCTGTAGGACTTGGCACAGGTGTTCCTTGGGTGATGTGCAAGCAAGATGATGCTCCTGATCCTCTTGTAAGTCCAGCTGAAGTGTGTTATTCCAAACATATATTTACATATGGCCCAAGCGTTCTCTAAAGTTTTTCAACCTTTTGATTAATAGACAATATGTCAAATCCATGTCAGTCATGGAGTGAATGAAAGATTATTCCTCTTTGTGCTGGCTGAGCTTAGCTTATGGTTTATCCTCTCAATACTCTTTCCATTATCACGTCGGCCTAATGGGTGTTGTAAAGAGAGTCACAATACCCTGCATAATGCTTATTTGTTGTTACAATTCAAAAACCGATGCTCGACTAGTAGAAGAGAGAGCTTTATTTTTTGGGGTATGTGTAGTTTGGTTGTCTCCCTGTGAGAATCATAATTTTAGGCTTCGTATGCTTTCCCCATTGATATAGTCATTTGCATCTCTGAGTTTTTGGCTCCTAATTTCAATATGAATTTTGACAGATTAACACATGCAATGGCTTCTATTGTGATTATTTCTCTCCAAATAAGGACTACAAACCAAAGATGTGGACAGAAGCTTGGACTGGCTGGTATAATTTGTAGCTTTTGTCTGTTTCCTTGTTATTTACTTCTTAGGTTGCCTTAAGAACTCACTGAGACGGTCAGAGTGGGGCTTAGGCCCCACATTCTTGAGAAGTTTGCATGTGTAAGAGTAGATAAACATAAAATTCCATCACTTGGGTACTACTTGCATTAGATGCTTGTTTTCATTCGGTATTTTTCCAAAAAACGTAGTTTCCTTAAGAACAAGAAATATACAAACCTGAGTTATCACCTGACTTGTTTATCGCCTCCATTTCTCGGTTATGCTTGCAGGTTTACCGAGTTTGGAGGCCCAGTCCCTCACCGGCCTGCTGAAGACATGGCATTTTCAGTTGCAAGGTTTATACAGAAAGGGGGATCTTTTGTTAATTATTACATGGTAACTTCATTACTTGTCTAATTTTTAGGCTTATTTTGTTAAATGATGAGACTAAGTTCATTTGTTTTGTTTGTTCCAGTATCATGGCGGAACAAATTTTGGCCGAACTGCTGGGGGTCCATTCATTGCCACAAGCTATGACTATGATGCACCTCTTGATGAATATGGTATTAATAAAGTATTCTTAACCTTTGTGTGACTCATAAACACTTTTTCTCCCTGCTGGTGGGTCTCATAAGCTCTCTTTAAATAAACACTTCTGCTTTTTTTTTTTTTTTTGGTGAATGCTTTCTATTTAGAAGAGATTGGTGCAATCTTCAATGTTTCCTGTTGAAGCCATATCAATCATGTTACCACTATTACTTCAAAGTAAACCATAATGCCAAAGGCATTTTTAATCACTTTTTCATTTTGTCATTCTTTGGAATAATTTGTTATCTGTACCTCTTACATATGACTTGAGCCTCTGAAGTCTGAGTTTTGAGTCTTGAAAGTTTATAAAGTTCCACACAAAGTATTAGTACTTTTCATTTACTTTTCTTCGTATATACAAGACAAATTTTTATGGTGTAGAACTTCATAAATGTCATTCTTTGGGTTCTTTATATGAATGTTTTTCTCCTAATTCCTAAATGTCATTGTTACCACAATGATATATATAAGCCAAGCCCATCACAATATGGGGTTACAGTAATCCAGTGCACATAGTATTCATAAATGTATGCCTGAGTAAAAGTGAAATAAAATATGACTCACTTATTTTAACTCCTTGCCTGAATTTCAGTTCTATAATTTCTTCCTATATGCAGGACTGCTCAGGCAGCCAAAGTGGGGCCATCTGAAGGATTTGCACAGAGCAATAAAACTCTGTGAACCAGTTTTAGTATCTGGAGATCCTATTGTAACACAGATTGGACACTCTCAAGAGGTATTTAGCTTGATTCAGTTTCCTGAGAATTATCAAACCCATCTAATATGCTCTTTTTTTGGCCTGAAATTTAATATGATTTATGACTAAACTAAATTTCTAAGTTCTCTCTTTAATGTCCAGTCTCATGTCTTCAAATCAAAATCGGGTGCTTGTGCTGCTTTCCTTGCAAACTATGATTCAAGATCTACTGCAACGGTGGCCTTTGGAGATGGGCATTACAACTTGCCTCCGTGGTCTATAAGCATTCTTCCTGACTGCAAGCACACTGCTTACAACACTGCAAGGGTAGGAGAAAAGAAGCTTAAGATATTATTGAAGCTAGTTATAAGAAATACAATTTTGTCTCAGAATTAAGTATATGTGAATAAGAGGACTGAATAAGTTTCTGCTGATGATTATATTCAGCTATAGTTCTTTTTACAAGATTGACCTGCTTTTTTCATAAAAGTAGACATGTATAAAAGGGAAGGAACAAGTACTTTTTGGTTTCTAAGTTCTATTTGCAATTTCTTGTTTGGATTCATTTTTATTTAGAATAATGAAAATGATTGTCTTCAACAAATTTCACGTTGCGGTTTTGAGAAATGAATAATCAATACTCTGTACAGGTTGGATCGCAGACTGCACAAATGAAGATGGCTAGTGTTCCAATTCATGGAGAACTCTCTTGGGATTCATTTAATGAAGATACAACCTCAACTTATGATAGTTCCTTTACCATGACAGGCCTGTTGGAGCAGATAAATACAACAAGAGATGTCTCCGACTACTTATGGTATTCCACAGAGTGAGTGACTTATGATTCTATAGTCTTCTTTCTCTCTCTTACTCAATATTTGGTTAGAACACACTTTTCATAGCTTATTCCTTCTTCTCTCCCTTGCCAGTATTGTGATTGATCCAAGTGAAGAATTTTTTGGCAACGGAAAGGACCCTGTTCTTACAATCTTATCTGCTGGGCATGCTTTACATGTCTTTATCAATGGTCAGCTATCAGGTGTGCAGCATAATGCTGAGTTACATTACAATGTTACTATAACACTTAAGCCAAATTCTAAGAACAATCCTAGTGTAATGATTATTCCAACTTTTACTTTGGAAGCTAAAAAAGAGACAATATCTTTATTTTATTCACATTGTGAAATTTATTCTCATTCTTTTGGTCAGGAACTGTCTATGGAAGCTTAGATTCTCCAAAAATAACATTTAGTGAGAGTGTGAAGCTCAGAGCTGGTATTAACAAAATCTCCCTTCTAAGTGTTGCAGTTGGTCTCCCGGTTTGCCTCCTCTCTCTGTCTCACATGCTCTCACCACACACTCACCAATCAAAAGATATTTTCAGATGCACTCCTGCACTTCTCGACTAATCTGAATTTTCAGAAACATAAGAATTTCAGTTAAGATGACTTTCCTGTTGCCATTATGTTAACGTGCAGAACGTTGGCCCACATTTTGAAACATGGAATGCTGGTGTTCTTGGTCCTATTACATTGAGTGGTCTCAATGAGGGGAGAAGGGACTTATCATGGCAGAAATGGTCTTACAAGGTTCTTTCTCAAACATCCGTTATGCTACCTTCCCTTCCTTATTTCTTGAAATTTCATTCAAATGCATGTTACCTTCAGATTGGTCTAAAAGGTGAATCCTTGAGTCTTCATTCTCTTAGCGGAAGTTCTTCAGTTGAGTGGATGCAGGGATATTTAGTTTCACAAAAGCAGCCATTGACTTGGTACAAAGTGAGTAGTTTACGCTTTGCTCAAGAACTTTAATTGCATTAAGCTTTTCCTAATATAGTCTTTCTGCACTTTCGTAATTATTACTGCTAGTAGTAGAATGTTCATTGTTCAAATATAAAATTTTTTGACTGGATCTCACTTGCACGTGCACATTACCCTTTCCATTGGCTAATTCTATCTGGACTTCTGCCACAGAAAAATATTTCTACCTTCCAGTGAACAACACCCCCCCTCCCCCAACCCCCCAAAACAAACATCTCACACACACATTTAGACTTTGGACAGATGTAAATTTACATGAAAAGGAAATTAGTTAAATGGTTTTATTCAAAGAAATATTGCCCATGTAAAATTAGGTTGGCGTATCAAGTCAAAAAATGACAACCTTGTTGACTGAGTTTTCGAAAGGCTGGCCTTAACATCCTTCCCTCCATTAACTCCACTTTTACATGATTGCAGAGCTCTTTTGATGCCCCAGCTGGAACTGCACCATTGGCTTTAGACATGAGCAGCATGGGCAAAGGTCAAGTATGGATAAACGGACAGAGTCTTGGTCGCTATTGGCCTGCTTATAAGGCATCAGGTACTTGTGGTTCCTGTAACTATACAGGAACTTACAATGAGAAGAAATGCGGAAGTAACTGTGGCGAGGCCTCTCAAAGATGGTGAGAAATAAATTACTTGTTGATATCATTCTTTGGTTATTTAAATCTGGTGAGGTACTATTAATTATCACACTGGATACTGGCTGATGGTTTCAGGTATCATGTTCCTCGATCATGGTTGAAGTCAGTTGGAAATTTACTGGTCGTGTTTGAGGAATTGGTTGGAGATCCGAGCGGCATCGTTTTGGTCAGACGGGAAATAGACAGTGTTTGTGCTGATATTAATGAGTGGCAGCCAAGTCTAAGAAGTTATCGGATGCAAGCTTCTGGTAAGGTCAGCAGAGCTTTGAGGCCAAAAGTACATTTATCATGTGGCCCGGGCCAAAAAATCTCCTCAATAAAATTTGCTAGCTTTGGTACTCCGGTAGGGTCTTGTGGAAACTTTCAGGAAGGAAGATGTCATGCTCACAAGTCATATGATGCCTTTGAAAGGGTATTACTTTTTTCCCCCCTTATGCTTCTGCTTCTCCTTCTCCTTCTCCTTGAAATTTTCCTGGAGTAAAACATTAGATGTGTCAAAAATGGTTCAACTCAAGTTTGGGCTTATGATGTAAAGGCCTATTATGATCTCTTATATTAGTCTTTTGGGCTACCCTACATAGGCTTACATTTCTGATTTAATTATGAAGAATTAGGACAGTAAAGATTGAATTCCAAACTATTTAGTCATGGAGTGGGCTATTAAGTAAAGGCTTTTGAATAACTTTGATCTGACAAAATAATCCTTTCTAGTCGTCTCTATATTATGATCTTTTTAATCTCATTTCTTGATTCATATTTGGTACACTAGTGTTAAAGATAGATTATTGTTGCAGAATTGTGTTGGGCAGAACTGGTGCAAAGTAACAGCGTCCCCTGAAAACTTTGGAGGAGATCCATGTCCAAATGTGATGAAGAAACTCTCAGTGGAGGCCATTTGCTCCTGATCATCCTCAAATGATCAAGAAAACAAACGTGATAATGGTTCAAAGATTACATTTTTTCCCCTTAATGATTCAATCAAGAGTTGTTGGGTCAACCAATTCTACACTTACAGATCACCATAAGCATTGTTTTTGGCTTAACCAAGGTGAAGTTGCAGAAAAAACACAACACACCCTCTGGTTAAAAAGCCTGTAGAGATATTGCTGAGATTGTGGACGTGTACAGAAAGGTGAAGAACTATTGCTGGAGATAGACATAAAAATGATACTAATTGCGTCCAACTGCAAATCTTCTCTCTTTCTTTTAAAGTTGCTTTGTGAAGCCTCTTGCTTCCTGTACTATTTTTGTTAATCCCTCCTCACTCTTGTAGCTTCCATGAGAGCTGGTTGTTTAGTTGCGTTCTTCTTCTAAGAAACATCTCAAGAACAATGGCAAATCAAAAGGCAGCCTTCTTATCTTACCTTTTAACATCTTATTGTTGATTCTTAATGCCATATCTTGGGTTTTATTGAACTTTGTTTTTGGGTTACCCTTTGTAATCCTAATTTTGCCATATCAACACTTAATTATCCATGAGAAATGAAGAAATGATATTTTATTACCAAAGTTATGCTTTTCTTTTAAAAATATGTAGTATTAATTATGAGTTTGACTTCATTTTTTATGCAAAGGTGGAGATGAGATTTTGAGAAAACAAAGGAGGATAGGAATATTTGCAGGTTTTTGAGGGGCTTCTCCTAAACCACCTTCATTTCATTTCTTTCCTCAAAATTTAATTCCATAGTCTTGGAAATGCTCTCTCCGTTGGGTTGTTTACTTTGGTCTTAAATATGAGACTCCAATCCATTATGTATTTCAAATTTATAAATCTAAAATAATTATGAGATTAATGGGCTTAAAATTATTAATATTTTAATTGTTATCTTGTGATTGAGTAATATATATATGATAGATCACGATTTTATTTAATTCTTGCCGCACAAGAAAAAGCATACTAGAAGATCCAACGATACAGAATTTTTCTTGAAAATTAAAAGGAAATTTAATGGTGGAATTTTATTGGGTTACTTGAATTTTAATGGACCCAAAGCTCTCCCCTCTTTTCTTAAAAAGACCTAGCTTGTATCCTTTGCACTTAGCCTCCGCTGCTGTCCGCTGCACTAAAAAACGCCACCGTTTTTTTCTTTTTCCCTCAAAACACACACACACCTGGTTCCGTTAAAAAAAAAAAAATCAGGACACTGCCAGGTACTAAAAATATAATTCAAGATACTGAATAATACTGAAAAAATTCTTGATGATCTTGAAAAAATATTTCAGGGTACTGGCTGGTACTAAAAGGATACCAATTGGTACTGAAAAAATAATCGATGATCTTAAAAAATTATTTTAGAGTCTTGAAAAAATATACTAAACTATATTGAAAAAATTTCATGATCTTGAAAAATTATTGAAAAATTATTTGAAGATTTTGAAAAAATATTTCAGGATACTAACTGGTACTAAAAGGATACCAAATGGTACTGAAAAAACAATTTATGATCTTAAAAAATTATTTTAGGATCTTGAAAAAATATTTAAGGTATAGAATGCTACTGAAAATATAGTTTAGTATATTTTTTCAAGATCCTAAAATAATTTTTTAAGATCATAAATTATTTTTTCAGTACCAGTTGGTATCCTTTTAGTACCAGCCAGTACCCTGAAATATTTTTTCAATATCATTAAGAATTTTTTCAGTATCATTCAGTATCTTGAATTATATTTTTAGTACCTGGCAGTGCCCTGATTTTTTTTTTTTTTAATGGAACCAGGTGTGTGTGTGTTTTGAGGGAAAAAGAAAAACAACGGCGGCGTTTTTTAGTGCAGCGGACAGCAGCGGAGGCTAGGTGCAAAGTATATAAGCCAAATCCCACCAACTCACACACACCTCCTCACCAACGTAAAGTCGCTATCCTCATTGATTGTATATATGAAAGGGGTTTCCCTCAATAGGATAGTGATATAAAATATCTGTAATTTATTAGTTATCTATACTAATGCAAAAAAGAGCTTTAAAACCGCCTCATTTAGACCGGATTATAGAGAATCAAGTCTTAAAAGTATGACCGATGACAGTTTCGTAAATATAAAGAACTTTTTGGACCGGATTATAAAGGATTCGGTCTTAAAAATATGACCGGTGGCACTTTCGTAAATATATAGATCACTTTTAAGACCGGACTATAAAAGATCCGGTCTTAAAAGTATGACTGGTGACACTTTCGTAAATATATAGAACACTTTTAAGACCGGACTATAAAAGATCTAGTCTTAAAAGTATGACCGGTGGCAATTTCGTAAATATATAGAACATTTTGAAGACCGGGCTATAAAATATCTAGTCTTAAAAGTATGACGCTGATAAGAGATGAGTCCGAGAATGCGATGATTTATTCCTTCGCTTAATTGGAATTATATACAAATGCTGATAAGTAAATAATCTTCTGACCTAGGCAGTTCCTATAATCTAGGGATTACAATCAGGAATATAATTACGAAATTCAAAAAACCATCATCTGCTAACTTAATTCATAAAATCTCTCTAAGAACTTAATTAAGATTATTACAATCAAGAATATAGTTATGAAATTCAAAAAACCATGATATGCTAACTTAATTCCTAAAATCTCTCTAACAACTTAATTAAGATGATTACAATCAGGAATTTAATTACGAAATTCAAAAAACCATGATCTACTAACTTAATTCCTAAAATCTCTCTAATAACTTAATTAAGATGATTACAATCAGGAATTTAATTACGAAATTCAAAAACCATGATCTGCTAACTTAATTCCTAAAATCTCTCTAACAACTTAATTAAGATAATTGCACAATATAATCGTATATGCTAACTAATTAAATCTTAACTTCCAACAAATATATAGAACACTTTTAAGACCGGATTATAAAAGATGCGATCTTAAAAGTATGCCCGGTGGCAATTTCGTAAATATATAGAAGACTTTTAAGACCGGATTATAAAAAATCTGGTCTTAAAAGTATGACCGGTGGCAATTTCGTAAATGTATAGAATACTTTTAAGACCGGACTATAAAGGATCCGGTCTTAAAAATATACTTTTAAGACCGATTTTTACAAACAACTGGTCTTAAAAGTGTTAAAAAAAAGTTAAATTCGCTAAACTCGTTAAGTCCGTGAGCGTGCTTGTCTTCTTAGTGATATAACATTTGCTTAGTTATAGATTCAACGAGTGTCCCAAGAGCCTTACGGGTCAAATCCTCAGCAAGAATGACATCCTCTTCCTCTAACCTACTCACAATCTTCGTAAGTCATCCTAAGAGCCACATAATCAAATCCTTGGCAACGTTGGCAGTGAGATGCTTCGAGGGTTTTGCGATGACATCAACTCCAATCCTCAGCAACGGCGCAAGCGTACTGCTTCGAGGATTCTGGACGACGGCGGCTCCTTCCTCTTCGATCTATGGCTCCTCCCACACCGCCTTTGCACAGATCCGGCTTAAAACGAAACCCAAATCTCTTCTTGCTTAAGTCTGTTTGCTTCTACCTTGACCACTCTTGCTCAGATCTGGACTTTGATTATGGTTGTTTGAAGCTTTGCCAGCATCGACAAGAGGATCCTGCTCAGATTTGGTTGCTTTAAGCTTGTGATTTTTTTTGTAGACTTGGACTTCAATTTCACCTCTGATTTTATATTGATTCAAATTCGATTTCCATGGTGAATGATTTCTATTTCTTGTTATGTTTTCTTATTTCTGGACTTTGTATTCATCTTTTTTGTTTTTCTTGTTGGTGTTGCTTCCAATCTTCTCTTCTTTTTTGTTTTTCTTATTGGTGTTGCTTCCAATCTTCTCTTGGTTCTCCATCGTTGATGACGGAGGGACATTCAAGATGTTGCCAGATCTAGTGATTTAATTTGGGACCGGTTGTTTCATTTGCGCTTTTTCTTTTTTTCTTTTTTATTATTTTGAAACTCTTTTAAGACTAGATGTTTAAAATGTCCGGTCTAAAAGAAACTCTTTAAGACCGGTTCGAGTCCGGTCTTAAAAGTGAGACTTTTAATACCGCCTGGAACAAGACCTGACGCGGGTCCGGTCTTACGATGCCTCTTTTATCCGGTCTTAAAAATCTTTTTTCCACCCGTGCTAGCTCCTTTATTTAAGATCAAAAGGAATATTTACTTTCAAAAGTGCATTTGATTTCACCACTACTAGTTGAGGTGAAGGTTGTTGGTCCCCTCATGTCCAAATGTAATGAACAAACTCTCAGTGGTGGCCATTGACTCCTGATGATCATCCTCAAATCAGGAAAACAAACGTGATTGTAGTTCAAAGATTACTTTTTTTTCTTAATGATTTTTTGATAAAACATAAAATGATATTAAAATAAACAAGGTTTATAAGTTACATACGGTTATAGAACTTATATAAGTACCTACAAAATTATGAAATACAGACATAGAAATAACTAGTGTTAACTCTTGAGAAACAAAAAGAAGAGCCAAGACCTCCTGCCAGGTAATAATGTCAAACACTAACGAGGAGTGAGGAGGGATCTGGAGGAAACATTTGTTGACACAATAAGTGGTGAGTTGAGGCTTGTAATCTAGCTGCAGAAGTTCAAAATAATGAATCCAATAAAGAGCTGCTCGAAAACATTTGGAGAGAAAGATTGTTTCTGGTGTTGCTTGATTTTGCCATAGAAATTCCTTAAGAGGAGAGCCTTTGGAACAAATGATGCCATGACAAAAATGCTTGCCAACTCTTTTATAGTTGTGAAATATAATGTCCCATCCTTCATCATGAAGGGAAAAACATGAGTCAATTAGCATCTTTGGCTCGCAAGATCTTCCCAACAGTGCGGAGTTGGAGAAGGCTAGATGGGTAAAATGAACAGATTGCTTGATCTCCTGTATTATTGCAGTTGGAGTGTCTCTTTTCCCTTGATGCAAAGCCTGATTACGTTTTCTCCATATAGTATGCAGAAGACAAATCATCTAAGATGCCAATTGTGATAGACCATCATTATGTAAGGCAAGTAATGTGCCTTTGAGCCATTTCTTGAAATCACAAAAAGTAAAAGAGGGAATTTTGATGCTGAAACAACCATACCAAAGGCTCCTGGTTAAAGGACATGTTAGGAAAAGATGCTCAAGAGATTCATCAACATTACAACCGAATAAGCAGAGGGTATGTGAAAGAAGATGGTGCTGGGTTAGGATGTCATTGGACACAAAAGCATTGTGTAGCAATTTCCATGTAAAGAGAATTTGCTTAAAAGGAAGCTTTAACCTCTACAAGAACCTCCAGAAGTTGTCAATCACAACCTCATTCTGCAAAGCAACCTATAGCAAATGTTTTACTCCATCCTTGACTTTGTAATTTCTTGTAGTGTTTATCCTGTCCAAATCAGCTCATCAGGAGAATTTAGAATACATATAGGTGTGTCAATAATGGCCTTGGCAATGCTTGGGGGTATAATGTAAAACCTAGGCGAGAGTTCCATGTGGAAGAACTCCAAGGGTATGTTTGGTTTGAGTTGAGGGGAGGGGAGGGAAGGGGAGAGAAAAAAGGAGGGGAGAGGAAAATATGTGGGCCCCATTACACTTAATTTTCAAAAAAAAAATTCCCTCCTCTCATTTTTTTTCCTCTCCCCTCCCCTCCCCTCAAACCAAACATACCCCAAGAAAATGGGACATGCAATAATAGATCAACCACCTATTGAACATTCAACAAAGAAGCTTGAAAGATTTAATGTTTCTGCTTTTACTGTAGATTTTTTTTTTCCTGCTATACTCAAATGAAAGTGAGTGGGTCCCACAAGAGAAAGAAAATATTAGTGGGACTTACTCACTTTAATGTAAGTGTGACAGAAAAATATTTTTGCAGCAAAAATTCCCTCCTCTCATTTTTTTTTTCTCTCCCCTCCCTTCCCCTCAAACCAAACATACCCCAAGAAAATGGGACATGCAATAATAGATCAGCCACCTATTGAACATTCAACAAAGAAGCTTGAAAGATTTAATGTTTCTGCTTTTACTGTAAATTTTTTTTTTTTTCTGCTATACTCAAATGAAAGTGAGTGGGTCCCACAAGAGAAAGAAAATATTAGTGGGACCTACTCACTTTAATGTAAGTGTGACAGAAAAATATTTTTACAGCAAAAGCAGAAACATTAAACCTGTATATATTACCACCTCCAGTCCTAAATATATTTACACTACAAACAATGTTTTATATTTAAAACCAGTGGCGGAGCTTAGTTAAGCTGCCCCCCAAAAAAAATGCTTAGAAAAATTAATATAATGTAAAAAGTAATGTTATCTTGTATTCTAAACTTGTTAAAATATTTTTATTATACATTTGACCCCTTAAATATTTTTTTAATTAGTTAATGAGTATATATTTGGTCTCCTCAAATATTTTTTATTAATTATTTAATGAGTATACATTTAGCTTCTAAAATATTTTTTCTAAGATCCGTCCCTGTTTAAAACCGAAGGAAGTATAACATAAAAGAAAAGCAGTAAAGCAATTTAGGAGGATATCAGCCAAACCGTGAACCCTACGCAAGAAAAATTTTTAGGTGCAAAAGTACACACGTGGTTACAAATTAGGTGGAAAAATACCGTTTGACTGTTAAATTTGACTTTGACCGTTAAGTTTGAATTTTTTTGCTGATTGGACGATGACGTGACATTTCAAAGGTACAAAAATACACATGTGGTTTGTCAACAAGAGCGTCGAACACCAAATTATTTTTTTATAATTTAATAATTTTATTTTTAGTATCCTGAAAGTACTTTTTACCCTGAAATATTTTTTTCAGTATCAGTCAGTATCCTTTTAGTACCGATCAATAACTGAAATATTTTTTCAAGATCCTAAAATAACTTTTCCAGATTATGAAGTATTTTTTCGCACTGCCAAGATCCCGAAAGTACTTTTTAGTACCATCAATAACCCGAAATATTTTTTCAATTTTTTTCAAGATCCTAAAATAACTTTTCAAGATTATGAAGTATTTTTTCTGTACCAGTCAGTATCCTAAAAGTACTTTTTAGTACCAATCAGTACCCTGAAATATTTTTTTCAATATCAGTCAGTATCCTTTTAGTACCGATCAATATCTGAAATATTTTTTCAAAATCCTAAAATAACTTTTCCAGATTATGAAGTATTTGTTTTTTTGTACCAGTCAGTATCTTGAAAGTACTTTTTAGTACCATTCAGTACCCTGAAATATTTTTTCAATAACCAGCACTACTAGTAGTGCAGTGGTATTGGAAATTGTTTCCCCCCATTAGGTCCTGAGTTCGATCCCCCCCTCGCCTTGTATCAAAAAAAAAAAAATTCAATATCAGTCAGTATCTTTTTAGTACCAGTTAATATGTGAAATATTTTTGTCAGCATCATTCAGTATCCTTTTAGTACCGGTCAATACGTGAAATATATCGATCGCTACGAAAAAATATTTCAGTGTTGACCAGTACTAAAAGAATACTGACAGATACTGAAAAAAATATTTCAGGGTACTAACTGGTACTAAAAAGTACTTTCAGGATACTGATTGGTACATAAAAAATACTTTATAATCTTGAAAAGTTATTTTAGGATCTTAAAAAATACTTCATAATCTTGAAAAGTTATTTTAGGATCTTGAAAAAATACTTCATAATCTTGACCGGTATTAAAAGGATACTGACTGATACTGAAAAAAATATTTCAGGGTACTGAATGGTAAAAAGTACTTTCAGGGTACTAAAAATAAAATTATTAAATTAAAAAAAATTGGTGTTGGGCGCTCTTCTTGACAATGCCACGTCATCATCCAGTCAGAAAAAAAGTCAAACTTAACGGTCAAAGTAAAACTTAACGGTCAAACGGTATTTTTGCACATAATTTATAACCACGTATATACTTTTGCACTTAAAAAAAGCACTTACTACTAAGTGCTCATCGAAAAAAAAATACACATTTATATTTTTACACCTTAACCCTAATATATTTCTTTGAATCAAAAAGAAAAGAGATTTAGATGGAGATGGAGACCACACCGTGGCCCATCACACATAGCCCAAGCACTTAACATATATCTATAAATTAAAAACGGGTGAGAGCAGCGAAGGAGGGAGGAATAGCCGCAATTGAGCGATCTTGACGGTAGAGAAGGGATCAGCACCTAAAGTCGAAGAATCAGAGAGGAAGCAGAATCCTGACGGCGGTGAGAGTGACCAACCTTAGTTCTCCTTGCGACAGCAACGATTGAGAAAGAAGGGTCATCCATAGATTTGCTTTCTTCTTTCTTGTTCTTTGATTCTGAATCTAAATTTTAACTTTAATTCATAGATTTTGTTCATGTGTCGCTAATTTTTATTTTCAATCAAGAGGAAATATGAACTCGTTTTTAAACTTAGAGATTGTTCCCACTAGTTAGTTTTGCTTAATTTTATTTCAGTTTATTTAATCTTGTTTTTATTGTTACGTTATTGCTTAGTGATAGCCACCAGGTATGTTTTGGGATTTTTTATTAAATTTGACGGAGGGGATTTTAAATTGACATTAGGATTAAATAATGTGGAATTATATTTTAATCTAATTTTTGCTTCTAGGATAGACATATACCTAGAAATTCTGCATAGTCAAAATTAGAGTGAGCCCAATTTAAAGTGTATATTATTTAGTTATGTGGGATATTGCATAATATAAATGGGCCAATGGGCATTTATAGACATTAATACCCTAGATTAGTTGATTAAGTTAAGTTGAAGTTTATTTAGTGGGGATAAAATCTAAAAAACAAATAAGGATTAGTGACTCTAGATTGTGCTTCTTGATATTAGAAATTGCTCTTTAAGAAAAGTATTTGTTATTATTAGTTTGTTGTTATTGAATTTCTTTTTAATCATATTGAAAACAATTTTGATTTAATTTATTCAATTTAAACAAAATAAGAAAAATTAACACCTAATCACTTGATTGAATCTCTGTCACTTACTATTTTCATGACTCATATACTTGAGGTGTTTAGTTAAATTTTGATAGCATAAAACATGTAGCTGGATTTCATCCATAGAACAACTTAAATCAATTAGTTGCCAAATTTTTCACTTGATTGATTTGAATACTGCTAATTATCTATTGGATATGTGAGTTCATTCGTTGCTATATGTATTGACCATATCCCATTCTATATATGATTGTAGGGAAGTCATAATCAAATATGGAAGCAGAACCTAGGGATTTACTGAGTGATTTAACAGATGACATTCTTCTTCACATATTCTCTTTCCTTCAAGTCAAAGACATACTCAGTCTCAGAATCTTGTCTACAAGGTTCAATAAAACCCTGTGTACAGCCACCCCTTCCTTCTGCTTCTCCGATCATTATCTTCATCCTCATAACTGCTCATGCACTCATATCTTTGATTTCATGTTCAACACTGTTCCCAAGAATCGTCCTCATGCTTTGATCATTAACCGAGTCTCCTTCTCATGTTTCTGCAACAAACCCGAACATCGCAACCTTCACAAGCAGTGGATAATCCAATTATTTAAAGCCTTCCATGTTGATGAACTTTCTCTTGATTACGATTTACGTTCCATCTTTACAAGCCTCCCCAAGTTTCAGTCCTTGAAGGTTCTCAAACTAAACATGGATAAACTCCGCTTAGTGAATATGCTTCCTCAGATGAAACTTGCTGCTCTCGAAACTCTTCATATCAAAAACATTTATAATTTGGACGGTTTACTTGGTGAGTGGATCTCTCAGAGTTTCCCATTCTTGAAACATCTATCCCTCCAAAAAATCATCATTTGGGCAGTAAAATCAGACATTACAATACGAAGCTCAAGTTTAGTGGACTTAGTGATCCATGATTTACGTTGCCCCATACCTGTGAGGATTATCGCTCAGAATTTACGCACCCTCAATTGTTTCATTGGTGAACGTGTTCACGAATATAAGACTAAGTTTGTACTTGAGGGTTGTGCGCCTAATCTACAAAGCCTCACTTGGGTTGGTCATTGTGTTGGTGATCTAAAGACGTTGAACAATTTGCAGGTCGCAACTAACCCTAGATTGTTGATCATGCGGGAATCAAAATGGGATGTGCTCATACAATTATTTCAAGCTATACGCTCGGCAAGACAACTACATATAGATACGGACGTGCTAAGACAATGGATAAGAATACTAGGTACAAGTATGGGAATTCTCGAGGTTAGTTCATGAGTTTGAGCTTTATTTTTTAGTCTACAACCTGCCAGAGATGGAATTAATATAGTAGTCACATAAGTATCATAATAACAAACTTTGGAATATTAGTTAAAAAGTTCTATATTCGAAAAAAAAGACACTTTTTTTTTTTTTTTAAAACAAAGTTCTTTGCTTTCCTTTTGTAGGATTCCGTTTCACTTAAAAACCTTTCCCACCTGGAAATAGACGTTGTAGGGTTTATCAACGGTAAGGATTTTATTAATTATTTCCTGGAAAGATTGCCAAATCTAGAAACTCTCACCCTTGTCAATTATCCAAACGTCTATTTGAAGAAGGTATGTTTGCATCTTTTTCCTCTCTCCATACTACATGTTATCTTTAATATGCGTGTGTGTGTGTAACAATATAAGTTTTGTTGTGTGAATCTTTGTTTAATGTTTCAGGAATCTTTTGAAGATAATTTTAAGGGAGCATTGGCATATTGTAGTCAATATGGACTAAGGAGAACAAAGGGATTAAAGAAAGTGATAATAAAAGAGTTCAATCATGATATAGTTTTTCTATTAGGGTTGTTGATGAAGTCATGCACAGAATTGGAAGAGATCATGCTGCACTATCCATCTAGTTATAACAAGTTTATGATGACAGTGGGGTTCCAATATTTGCAGCGTTTTGAGACGGCTTCTCCTGAACCGCCTTCATTTCATTTCTTTCCTCGAAGTTTTAATCCATAGTTTTGGGAATGCTCTCTCCATTGGGGTGTTACTTTTGATCTTAAATATGAGGCCCCAATCCACTCTGTCTTTTAAATTTATAAAATTTTCCTCTAAACTATCCTTATGGATTATATATATGGAAGGGGGTTTCCCTCAATAAGATAGTGATCAAATATATACGTAAGTTATTAGTTATCTAGCTTTTATATTTAAGATCGACAGGAGTTATTTACTTTCAAAAGTGCATTTGATTTGATTTCGATCACCACTTGTAGTTGAGGTGAAGGTTGTTGGTCCCCTCATGCACGAGTGTCTCTGATTCATGCTTGATGTATAGTACTTCAGGTTGATTCACCAAAATAACCTATAAAAGATGATGATGTGTGCTTTGAATAAAGAAGTCATCAACAGCTGAAAGGGCATTGAAGGCTATTGTTGTTATGGTTCTAACCATGGTTTCTTGGACCCTACATACATCAATTACCATATCTTCGGCCGCAAGTCGATTGGATCATCACAAACGGCTTAACTCGGGCTTAAGTGATGACTTGTCTAATTAGAACACATGGAAAAAGCTAATTCGTTACTTGGACCGACTTGATCTAACTAATTTGACTAAAGTTTGGTCCTTAATGAAATTGGAAATAATCTCAATATTTTATTAAATTACTTAGATAATTTATTATGAATTGAAGTGATAATATTGAATTTCAAATAGTTGTTGTATTATTCAGCTTCTTAATTAATATACCTGATTTTCTTAAAATAATGTGTGTGTTTGGATTTATGAATGAATGTGCTTAACCTACTAAAGCATGCTTTTAGGAAAATTTTGAGATGTTTGGATTAGCTTTTAGCCCATTTGACTTATGGTCCAAAAGCTGCTTACAATCTTAAGCAAGGGCGGGTGCTGACTTTAAGCTGGGCTGGGGGTGCCCGTTGCTTCGGCTTATGACCATTAGGGCATTTAATATTTTTTTATTGACCTTGATTTACGTTTGATTATCTTCTCTCGTAATGCCACTATCTCTTTTCTCACAAGCCAAATTACATAGGATGTGCCAGCGCTCTTAGAGCGCAGTGGCATTAGTGCCAATTAGTTATGTAATATTATTTTAGTTATGTAATATTATTTTATTATAAAATTTTATATTTGTATGATTTCTATTTATTTGCCATGAATTTAATTTCATCTAAATCAAAAGACCCACCGTCAATCAAATCCAAAACTATATGCCGCAAGATATCAAGATATAACCTTGAGAGAGCGCTTTCCTCGGAGCTCTCTTTTTTCCCTGTGACTTGCTGTATACGGAGGAAGAAATGAGAGAAAAATACGGGAGAGAGAATATTAATATATTATGAAGGAAACTTTCCTAAAATAGTGGGAAAAAAGCGTATGTTATGAATAATATATGGGTTAAGTACCAATTTTATTCCTGAAGTAATACGCATCCAGAAGCAATTTTACCCTTTAAGTTTTCGGTGGAGCAATGTTGTCCATCCGTTAGAAACCCTAGGAGGGCAACATTGCTCCATTTTTTATATTTCAGGGGTGGCGCATACTTCAAAGGCAAAATTGATACTTAACCCATAATATATTAACATTAATATGGATATTCATCTCCCTAGCTATTATTTCTCTCTTTTTTTCTATTATTTCGCCCCATTATTTGCCGTTGTTGGCGTGAAGGAGCCCAAGGACCGTCACCGCGCTCCTCCTCGGTTGCCGCTGCTCTTTTGTTCCCATGTTTGGTGTTTTCAATCTCTTCATCTCCCTCGGTTTTGTGGTGCTTCAGTGCGGAGGCCTGGAGCTTTCTTCTCTTCTGCAGCTATCTGTAGCGCGTGGTTGAGGGAATCTTTATTTTCTTCTGCATTCTCTATTCAGTTTGGAACTCCATGTGTGCGCGGTAAGCTTAAGATCCCTTCCATTCTTCTGGTTCATGTTAGCTTGGCCTGAGCAATTTTGGTTCCTTCCCTTTTCTTGTTGACGAGTCTTGTGAGGAAAGAAGAATTGAAATTATCTTTCATTGTTGCAGCTGGTTATTTAAGGAGAAAAGGAAAATTGGAGACTATTCTTAAGAAAGAAAATATAAACGTTAGAAAGGACCGATTATGTTAATTGGTAATTTTATAATACTTGGTTGAGAACTTTGTACGAGGCATGAGATTGATTGGGTTCTGTTTATTGTGAATTTGTGATTGCTATGATGAATTTGGAAAAGGTGTAGGCTTGAGGAAATTTTCCTTAGATATGTGGATGCTTGGAAGTTTTGGTTCGTAACTTGTGAATTTTGATGCTTGCTTTATGAACTTGTCTCGAGTGCTCTTAAGGTGTTCGATGAAATGTTCTGAAGGAAATTGATTTTTTAATCCAAATGCTAAGCTTGCTAGTTCTTATGCCAACCTTCGGTTACTTGTGACTTGTGAGATAGTTGGTTGTGCTTGTTGGGGTTGCCTGAGACTATTGATAAATGACTTAATTTAAAGGGGTTGCCTGTTACAAATTACTATTGATAAATGACTTAATTTAAAGAATATATCTCCAAGTTAGAATATCAAGATATTAATTAACTATAAGTCAGTGGGTATGAGTTAAGTGGATGCACTTTTATATGCAGAAGAATTTGGTCTTATAATTCAGTGGCAGAAATGACAATGATTTCATTTTGAGATAAGTTTTTGTGAGTTGGGAATGTGTGATTATATGTTGAGTTTTCTTTTAGAAACTGAATTGTGATTAATTGATTTAACTTAGTAGTATATTACCTGTTGAAAGGTTAGGTCTTTCTACCATTGAGATTGTAGATTTTCCTTGCGTTTTTTTTGGGGTTGTTGGACATTGTGGTTAAGTAACTTCAAGAGGTGAGTGAGGCTTAAATGTTAACAAATAACAATAATTGTTATGAGTTTTCTCACATTTCTGCTTGTCACCCTTTAATTTTGGGGCGTGACATATCAAATCTTAGTTATGACTTTTTCATCTTTGAGATGCTAACAAAGTATTGAATACGTATTTCAAATATCTTTTGTGGGAATAATTTCTAATTAATTGAGGATTTCAGATGACATAATTATTTAAGGAAATTTTGAATCAAAGTTTCAAGTGTGTGGATTTCGAAGATTTCTTTATAATGAATTATTTATAGAAACAAGAATATGATTTGACTTACTCTAGCAAAATGAAATAAAATTTTAATTGTTTCAATATTTGATATACTCAGATAACTTATTATATATTAATTATTCAATGATGTTTAGTTTAAATTTCAAATACATGCTAGCTATTTTGTTAATTACTGTAATTTGTAATGAATGGGCCGAAAGCTTATTCAAATGAAATCTCTAATGCATACGAATTGATTTGATAGCAAATCCACAGAAGATATGGAAAGGCAGAGCAAGTGAGGAGGAAGAAACTAGAAGAATTCGGTGTCATCCAGAGAGGGAAAATAAAGTGGAAATAGTAATTGATGATAAAAGTTAACAGTCAAACCAAAATTAAAACAAATTATTTCCAAAATCGTCTCATTAATTGTCAAATATCTGGGCCATGATCTTCAAATCTGTTAGAATATTTCAATTATTCGTTTCTTCATTTTCTATCGGGCACCAATTACTTTCATTGCTATATATATACTGACTACATCCCTTGCTATATGTGAATTGTGATTGCAGGCAAGCCATATAATATAAATCAATGGAAAGTGGTTTACCTGATGACATTATTCTTCACATATTCTCTTTCCTTCCCATCAAGGACATACTCAGGCTCAGAGTCTTGTCTACAATGTTCAATAACAAAACCCTATGTTCTTCCATTCCTTCCTTCTGCTTCTCTGATAATCGTCCTCATAACTGCTCTTGCGAACAAGTCTCTGATTTCATCATCAATACTGTTCTCCAAAATCGTCCCCATACTTTGGGAATTAACAAAATCTCCTTCTCATCTTTGTGCGACAACCGCAAACACGGTCAGCTTTACAGCGATTGGATCATCCGATTATTTCGAGACTTTCATATCCATGAACTTTCTCTTGATTACAAGCTACGTTCCTTCTTTTCAATGCTCCTCCCTAGCTTCGCTGAGTTTGAATCCTTGAAAGTTCTCAAAATAAGCATGGAACAATTCAACACAGCAGTGAAGCAGCTTCCCAAGATGAAACTTGCTTCTCTTGAAACGCTTCATATCAAATGGATTGGGGCTGATGCTTCATTTCCAAAGTGGATCTCTGAGAGTTTCCCATCCTTGAAACATCTATTCCTCCAAAAAATCATCTATTGTAAAGGAGAGGAAGACTTTATAATAGAAAGCTCAAGTTTGAAGTATTTAGCAATTAGTCATTGCTCTTGGTTCCTTTTTCTGAGGCTTTTGACTCCGAATCTACACACCCTCAATTGTTGCTTTGGTAAATACAGCTGGAGTCGACTTCAAAGTTCTTCACATAGTCTGCAAAGCCTGACTTGGGTTCATGGTGCTGATCGGAACAGGCTTCATCATGATGAAGAGGTCTTCCAAAATCTGCAGATCACCACTACTATCCCTAGATTGGTGATCATGGGGGTATCATATGATTGTGTGTTGGCTCCATTATTAGATACTATGCGTTCAGCAAGAGAACTACATATAGACACGGAAGTGCTACAAGAATTCAAGATGAAACGTGTGTTTCAGGTTAGTACGTTCATGAGTTTGAGCTCCATTTTATGGTATAATACATTCTGCAATTGTAGATGTAGAATTAATATATTACTCACATAATAAGTTTCATAATAACAAACTTTGAAATATTTCTTGCTTTCGACTTGTAGGATTATTATGGAGAGAGACTTGTTAAAAACCTTCGTCATCTGGAAATACATGTTCAGAAGTGTATTGATGGTAGAAATTATATTACTTTCCTGGAAAGATCATCAAATTTAGAAACTCTCACCCTTGTGGATTCTCAAAATGACGGAAGTGATTATGATTCCAATCCCTTTTTGAAGGAGGTATTTTATGTTCAATATGTATATACTTAGCTTGTTATCTTCAGTGGTATATATAAATATTACTTTATTAATTTGTGGTGTGAATCTTTGTCTTAAATGTTTCAGCGATCTGTTGTGGATAACTTTAAGAAAGCATTAAGACGTTGTAGGAAAAACAAAGTGAGAAGGACAAAGGGATTGAAGAAAGTGAAGTTGATAACAAAAGAGTTCAAGTATAGAATAGTTCTTGTGATAGGGTGGTTGATTAAATCGTGCGAAGACTTGGAAGAGGTCAGTCTGAATTACCCATATTGTTTTCATAGGTTTATGATGCGAGACGGGCTCCAACATTTGCAGAGTTTTCCGAGGGCTTCTCATCAACCACCTTCATTTTATTTCCTTCCTAAGAGGAGTGCAAAGGATCAGCCAACTCCCATTCTTATCGCAGAAGAGGATGTATGAGGTGACATTCCACTAGTTTCTCGAGAGCATATGAGGTAATTAAGAATAAGAGACGAAGACAACCATTCATTAGATGCTAAGAGGTTGAAGTCCTGAATATTATTGTAAACATATTTTGTGTAACACCCCTAATTATCATATAAATTAATCAAGGGAATATATGAATTTTTCATCAAGTAGTAGTAGTCAATGGTATTTATTTTTATGACAAGATATATTAATTATGGGAAATAATGTGGAATTATTCGGAAAATGTGATTAATAAATTTCGTTACAAATAAATTGAGATGGCAATATAAAAGAAGGTAAAAATATATTTTTCCCTCATTATTTCTATAATTTTCGTCTAAAAAAAAGGGGAGGAAATTCTGATGAAAAAAAAAACAGTGGAGTTTCAATATAAGTCTAATTTACCTTAGAAAGGTGGACATTAAATAGGACTTATATGACATAAAATCACTCTCCCCAGCAGCAGCCATCACGTGTACGAGCAAGGAAATAATTTATTCACTAATTCCCAGTGTGAAAAAGATGCAAATGGGAAGAATTAAAGAAAATAATAATATATATATATATATACACACACACACACACATTTCTTCTCCAATACTTCAATGCATCTGACGTTGTAAGAGAAAGAAGGATGTGATGGGTCAATTGAATATTAATTGAGGAAGGAAGTAGAGAGCCGTGGGGTGAAGTATAAGTGGAGTATTGGACACACAAATTTTCTCTAAGCTTCAGGCGTGTGAGAAAGAAAGACCATATATATAAAGAGGAAAAAAAAAGATTTGTTTCCAATCCCCAAAGAACTGCCGGCTGGGATAGTGACAATAAATGATCGATTAAGGGAAGAAGGGGTGAGCACGTGAAACAAGGATAGGAGGAAAAAAAAATCAAATCACCACCCACTTCTCTGAAACCGCCGGACCAAAGAGTGCAGGAATGGATTGATGATTGGACAAAGAAAATTAATTAAAATAGGAGAGAGGGAAAATGGTCACACACATATATATTTTTTTTTTTCAATTTCTCACAAACCCCTTAGCGAACTGCACGTACGGGAAGAGGAATTGAAATGAAATTTTTTTCTTTACCCATCACAAAAGACGCTGACCGAGAGAGAGGGAGGGATCAAAGGGAATGATAAGATTTTGCTTCCAACTTCCCTAAAATCCGCCGGCCTAGAAAGAGCAAAGGAAATCCCAGATTTCTCTAGAAGGGCGTCGGGTGATCTAGAGGCAAAAGGAGACCGCATAAGTCTTGAAGAGTTATTTAAGAAACTCATCTCCTCCTGTTTTGACGTTGGACGCGTCTGAGAAGAAGAAGAGAAGGAAAAAAAAAATATAGCTAAAGGGGTTCAAGGAGAGCTCCAACAAACATCCAAGTGGAAGGTAAGGCATTTGGGTATTTATTCCACCTTCTTCTACATTTGTTCTTGGGAGTTAAATATTTTTGATGAAAACTCCTTCCTTACTGCGTGAAGGATCAAGGACAAAAGGAAGAGGAAGAAAACGTGAGGGACCAAGTTTCTAGTTGAAGAAATACCAAGAACAAGTAAGTTATAATTCTAACTACCTTGTGACTTCATGGTTGTCAAATTAGAAGTGGTGGTGCATGCGTTTTGTTCATGTAATAGGTGTGATTAATAGGTAAAAAGGGATGAATAAGGGATTGAAATTAAGGCTTAGAGGTTTAGGAAGAAAGGTTTTTATGAAGGAAGAAAAAAATAGTTGTTGAAAGTGGAAGCCTGTTGCGTCGGCCAACCCCAAGGACGTGAAAAACAATTTTGTTTGCTATCTCTAATGCCTTCAACGTGATCAAGATAAGAGTTAGGATTGAGGAATTTTCTTTAGAAAATTAAAGAAGGCTTATTTTTAAGTCATCAAATGAATATATTTTTAAGGAAATGTTACTTATATTTATATTTTGATTATTTTAGGGCCACTTTGATTTTCGCATATCGGGGGAAAATTATACTGATAATTTTGGGTCAACTGCCAGGTAGTAACCTTAATCCTCATACGTCTTGTGTTGCTTTGTATGGTTGCTTTTCCATGATTGTGGACCCGTGTCTCCTGAAAAGGGACATGCGTTTGTGTGCATTCAGTGTGGTCTGGGTTCAGAGCCCGACTACTGTGTTTTTCCTGGCGCTATGGATCCGGGGCTTGCTTTGTTGAGCAGTCCTGCGTTTGTTTCTAGGACATTTAGTCCTTCCGCAGTTAACACGGTATATACTTGGTATGTTGTATTTGTGTTACTGCGCGTTTGTTACTGAATGCTATTATTTGGTGTTTTTCCTAATTATGGTTGCATACATACACTGTTTATGCATTACATATGAGATTAATGGTTACTCTGGGATTCATTTATGAATCCTAGATTTTTGTAAAGCTTCAGGAAGTACTTTGAGGGTTGTATCTAGTGACAAGGGTAAGACTGCAGAGCTGGAGTAGGTGGAGTTGTTGGTGGCGGAGGAAGATTATTTTTGGATATTTATTTTGGATTTGGATAACTGTATATTTTTGTGGCCTTGTGGGCATAGAGTGGATGACTGTATATTTAACCCCTTCAGGGATTATATTTTGTTACTCACTTTTAATTATACCAGTATTGTCTGAAATCCAACCGGGATATACTCTGCCGCGTTAACCTCTGATGCATGCTAACAAGTAGTAATTAGGTGAAATATGGTAATTATAACAAGGATTCCCTCTATCCGCCACCCGAAAGGGCGAGGCCGGTAGGGGTGTTACATTTTGTGTGACTAATTCCTAATTAATTGAGGATTTCAGATAATATAATTATTTAAGGAAATTTTGAATCAAAAGTTTTGAGTGTGGATTCCGAAGATTGTAATCAAAGATTTTTTTTTTTTAGAATGAATTGTTTATGGAACCAAGAATCTGATTTGATATATACTTGAGCAAAATGAAATCGAAGTTCAATTGTTTCAATATTTGATTTACTCAGATGATTTATTATATATTAAAGATATTACTCAATAATGTTTAATTTAAATTTCAAATAAATCCAAGCTATTTTGGTTATTTACGTAATTTGTAATGAATGGGCCGAAAGCCTACCTTCATTCCAAATTGGTAGGGTTGGGAAAACGACCCGACCCGTTGGGACGACCGGTTTAGACCCTGAATTTACGAAGGTCAAGCTTGATCATATTATTGCCTTAACAGTAAAAGTAGGTTTAAAAGGGTCAACCCTTTAGTGTGGAGGGCCTAAAAGGGTTGGGCCTCTTAAGCCCTTATATTTTTTTAAAATTATTGATATGATAATAATATTATTGATTTTTTATATTTTGTTAATGATGATGCAAAAATTTAGTTGTTGTTATCTATTTTAGAATTAAGTTTCATAAAACCATCTTGTATTAAGAATCCTAAAAAAATAAAAACTTATAAAAGATATTTATTATTTCCTAAGTAATCTTACTGATTTAATATTTTTTATTACTAGTAATTGTTTGGTTCATATCTTGTCTTGTTTATTTTGTTGACTAATTACATTTTTCAAGACATATTTATAAGAAGTATTTTTAATTTTTTTCAAGTCTTCTCGTTAATTATTTGTAATTGTAGTAAGTGGACAATAATTTACCTTTGATTATGATTTAGTGACCGTGATTGCATGATATGTGTGGTTTAAACCTTAATATTGACAATATTTATTTGTTAAATTAGAACTAGTTGTTATAATTTTCTAATTAAATTCTTTTAGAAAAAAAATAGGAAAAATAGTTAAAATTCCTTTAGAAATGGCTTCATCATGATGAAGAGACGTTCCAAAAGTTGCAGGTCACCACTATGCGTAGATCCTTGATCATGAAGGAATCAGATGTGAATGTGCTCACACAATTATTTAAAGCTATACCTTTGGCAAGAGAACTACATATAGATACAGAAGTGTTAAAACATTGGCTGAGACTCTTTTCGATGAAACGACGACAATTTAAAACATTTTAATCTTAGTTAGCATGACTTATTCAAAACAATTGATCACATAATATTTGTTTTTAAGAAAAATAAGAGTTTTATTTTTTTTTTAAAAATGATCTGCCAATATTTTTATTAAAAATAAAAAAATATGAATTATTTCATGCGTCATATATCAAAGAATTATGATTAAAATGATCATTGAATACTAAATAGGGTTCATATCATGAGACACTTTTTAGAATAGGTAAGTATTTCTCACATCAACTCTTGTCTGCTAACATAAGTCCGCTCTAGTTGCTCTTGCGGGTGGATTTTCTTATTTGCTTGTTGGCCCTTTTTTGTTTCTCTAATTAACTTTCTCCTTTTAAATAAAGAGCCGAGGTTGTGAAAGATAGACATTTTAGACGGGTTGAGTTTCTCTCATCATCCTTTATAATCTCTAAATTATGTATATCTAATCGATCTGAAATGTCAAAATACTACTTTGACTTTTCTCTTATCTTCTCAATCAACGATACAAATGAGCCGATGAGAGATAATGAGAATAAAAAAAAAGATGAGGAAATGATTTGTTTCTCATGTTAAACATGATTTCCAATATTTATTCTAAAAAGCACATTTGAAATTTTAACTAATGTTTTTCATTTTTAACCACATTAGTTACGTATTACTACTATGTTACTGCTTTACACTACTACAAAATATGGTTTTTACTTTCCAAAAGGACGTCTAATTTTTAAAAAAGGAAGTAAAATGTGAATGCGGTGGCAATTTTGTAAATATTTAAAGAAAATTTGATATATTAGACGTCCTTTTACTTTTTAGGACGCAGAAAATTATCTTATAACGTCCTAAAAATATTATAGGACGCCCGAAAAGGAAAATTTTGCCCACCAACATGATATCGGCGCCAATATGTATAGTTTTTGGCGTCTAATTTATATTTTAGACGCCGTAGGTATAAGTTTTGGCGTCTAAGTAACAAATTTAGACGCAATAGTGTCGACCTAAAAAAAACTTTTTCACGCCAAAACCCTTTTCCCTCAAATTTCTCCCCCGTGCGTTCTCCGTCGATTCTCATTCTCATTTCTTCTCAACCCTTACCGCTGGTCCGCGACTTTCTCCCTGGACCATGAGTGCCGTGAGAGGAGCCCTAACCAGCGGCGACGGTGACATTGAGCCCTAACTGTAGTAACGATGAGCACTACCCTGGCGGCACCAGCGGTGGTTAAGTTTAGATCTGGAGTCAAATCACTTGATTTTGGTTGAATGTTCTCCGACTTTGGCCTTTACTTCCACCTCCGGTAAGTTCATTGGGCTCTTCTTCGATTTTGGTTCACTGTTCTCCGAATTTGGCCTTTACAATCCGAATTTTATTATTCACTGATGTAATTCCCTGTTTCTTTCTTATGCTATGAAATGAAGAAATAAAATGAATATATGTATTGTGGATTATTCACCGATGTAACTCCCTGTTTCTTTCTTAAGCAAATGGTGTTTGTTTTATTTCCCAAGTCTGTTCATATTACATGCTACTTTTCTATGTTTCAATTCCTAAAGCTACTTCTGTTTTATTTTTTGAAATTGTGCAGTTAATATTTTTTTTAATGGAATGATCTGTCAATTTGTTTCAGTACTTTATGTGATGTTTAGATAGTAACTCGCATTAACAGTTTGGAAATGCAATCTGTTAATAACAAAGTCTTTACCGCTTTGTGTGCTGACCCGGGGCGAAGGATTAGTCTCATGGCTACCGGCTATGGGGATACCTTGCTTTAGCAAAAAAAAAAAGCTCTTATTGAGGAGCTTGATAAGCTTGTTGAGCGACTGCGGGTCCCTTCTGAGGTATTCCTTAAGTGCGTGAATTGAATCCTTTTTTCAAATTTGACTAGCTTACCTTGGTAACTATGTAAACATTCTCAATCTGTAGTATGCAACATGTCTGACAGGAGGTTCATTTGACGAGGCAAGAATGATTCAAAATGTTGAAGCATATGAATAGTTGACTGGTGCCTTGCGTGGTCTTGAAGTGCCTTATATGGATCCTGCTTATGAAAATATGAGAGCTGTATTTTCTCTAGCTTGCTTTTAGTTTCTCTGTAAAATTCAATTTTTGAAGTGGAATTTTAGATTTGAAAGCTAATGTTCATGTGATCTGGCACACGTGCATGAATATATATGTAATGTGTAACTAGCAAGAGTTTAAGAGGAGTAAGTAATCAATTCATGGAAAGATTAAGAAATGTTTATTACACATCTTATGGCAGTTTGTTCATTATCTAACCCATTGATTTGTGATATAATTTCACTCTTGTCACCTTTCACCTGAAATTAATCCCAAGAGAATTTTGTCTTCACGAGGCCAATATAGTGCTTTTGCTGTATAGATACTTTTTATATGCATGGACCTAATATTATCCATTGTGATGGGGGTTCTTTACTTAGTTGCTTCTTTCTACTCCATCAGATAAAAGAAAAGCGTGCGGAACTTGAAAAGTTAAAATCTACCTTTGTCAGGAGAGCTTCAGATCTTGAGAAATTATTTTGCTAGTTTGGTGGATTTCATGATAAGTGATAAAAGTTATTTCTCTCAGGTACTATTGATTTAGACTTGTGGTACAAATGCAGGACATATGCACGACTTCTGCAGCATTTAAAGGTCAACTTTAACATCTTGCATTTACATATTTATTAATTTTTTCTTAGCTTTCCCTCTGATGTATACTGCTGTACACTAGCAGAGTCTGGATAAAAATTGCTTGGGTTCACTGAGGAAAGCTTATTGCAGTTCACTTAACTTGCTTCTTCGTAGGGAGGTCTGATATTACTAATTAGTCATTCACCTTGTTGTTTGTCTCTTAATCATCTCAGGTTACAGTTCTTGCTAGGAGCAAGCCTAAACTCTAAGACTGGAAGTAATGAGTATGCTTGTCAAAAATAATTAGTTAATGTGACTGCTTAGATAGAATAAAACTGGATATGATGATGATGGCAATGATGATGATCTGGGAATTATGGACATTGATGAGAATGATAGCAAGCCAGGTACATGTGCCTCACTTTATGAAAATAACCTTTCTTTAAAGTGCATATAAAATATAGTGCACTTTGATTTACTCTGGGGCAATCCCACAATCTTACAATTGGTTTCATTTTGTAGGTAAAAGTTCTGTTGAGCTTGTGGCTTTAAATGAATCACTCCATGATTTGCTTGATGGCATCTAAGTATGTGTAGAACTTGCTCTACCTTTTTGAGCTTCTTATATTTGTGAAATAAAGTGTTTGCTTCTTCTGATCTTACATGATATTTCAGCTGAAGTGTCTTGTTCTATTTCTCTCTCTAAAGTGTTTTGCTGGATACTAAAACAACTTAATTGTCGTTGAATTGATACTTTATCAACAAGTAAACAGTTTGCATATGCATCCTACAGAGAAAAATTAGGAAGCAAGAGAACAGTGCAAAGTGACAGTTAAACCCATAACTAAATCTAGCTTCCAGGATTCTGTAACTCAGGTATACAAGATAACCTTTAAAGTGACAACTAGCAGGTGTTTAGAACACAACATTTAGGCTATCAGATGTCAATATCATTGATTTTCTTATTGACATTGCATGAGCTATTTTGAGTTACAGGGCAAATCTGATGACAACATTGCTTCTAATGCCTTTGTGTTGGTGAAAAACTATATTTTGCTAATAAGTAAGATCCATTAGTTCTCCAATATCCCTAAATTATGGTACTTCTGGATCAAGTAATTCTTCTTCAAATTCTTTGCTAATTACTCGAGGTCGGAATTGGTCTTTATTTGCTTGCAAATACCTTACAATCATTGGGGGACATAATAAATGTGACTTTTCTATATAAAATTGTTCTTGAACCTTCTTTGTATAATTTTCTTCAAATATAAAGATCACATTCTATAGTTACTCAATCTGTAATCTAAGACAGAATTTTGTTTTGCCCAAGTCTTTCATTTCAAATTCTTTCTTCAAATAATTAATTGTCTTTTGAAGTTCTTCAGGAGTTCCATTGATATTGATATCATCAACATAAACAACAATTATAGCAAATTCTATAAAGATGCATGGGCATGTTGGTCATTTTTGTACCCTTCTTTTCATAGATATTCCTTGAAACGATTATATCACATGCGCTTTAATTGCTTCAAGTCATACAAAAACTTATTTAATTTAATTGAGTATTGTTCTCAAGAACTTGAATTAGATGCTTCTAACATCTTGAGTCCTTCAGGGACTTGTGCTTCTGGCACATTAAGTCCTTTGGGGACATGTGCTTCTGGCACCTAAGTCCTTCGGGTACATGTGCTTTTGGCACCTAAGTCATTCGGGGACATGTGCTTCTAGCACCTTAAGTCCTTCGGGGACATGTGCTTCTGGCACTTGCTAATAGATTGTGGCTCATGATTGTCATTATCATTCATTACATTATATGCTATATTATAAGTAAATATATCGTCAACATTGACTTCCTTTCAATCCCATTGGATTCCGTTCATAACATTATTTATTGAGATCTCATAATTTGTTACATATTTCAGGTACTTGAGTCTCTTCTGGGACTACAACATTCTCTTTTGGAGATATCTCTTCTAGGGAAAATAACTCTTCAGGAGATGTTCTTCTGGAGCTACTAACTTTTCTTGATTATCCTCAACTTGATCATCTATGTTCTTAACTCCTTTTCTCTTTTGAGGATTTTTATCTTTGGAATCGATGGGTCTACCACGCATCAGGCGTGCTTTAAATTCATTTATAATGGGTTGTCCTTCAAGGACATCAATTCAAAATAGGAGCATTAGCAGTTGGGATATGTGACTTTGTCAGTTTCTTTGGGTCAGTAAATGCTTCTGGCATTCAATTAGCTAAATTCTGCAAATGAATTATCTTTTTGAATTTCTAGCTCACATTGTTTTGTAAAGGATCAAAATGAGCCAAAGATAATTCATTCTATCTAATCTCTTTACCCATCTGCTTATTTTCTCCCCCTCATGTTAGGAAAATAAAGTCAAATCACAATTGACTAATCAAGCAGTATAAGTCTCCTAAATCTATTTGTTTTCTTTAGAAATATCATTTATTTCATTTAGAGACAAACAAGAAGGAGGTCCTTATACAACATTTATCCATCTACATGCATTGTCGTACACATCCAAACCTTTTAAGATGGAATTTTTCTAGCTCTTGACCAAAAGCCAATTTTACAGGGAGAATTTTGTTGGCTTATATAAATGCTACAATTTATAAGATCAAATACCAATATAGAAATTTGGTTCTCATAAGCATTGATCTAGCTATTTATGGATGCTTTAATACATGATTTCTGGATCATATAATCTAGAAATAGCGCGCTTAATTTATTCAAACATTGTTGCAAACTTCAGGTTGCAAACATTATTGCAAACTTCAGGTTACAAACATTCTTACAAACTTCAAGTTGCAAGATAATAGTCTTACATGTAACCATCTTATAGATGCATCTTTCAAATTTATACGGTTTACATGCTATTTCAATGGGCCTATATACTATTGTTTGATATATTTCCAAAAGTACTGATATCCATTACTAATCATGATCAATGAGAACAAGCAGCATATAATTCATAAATAACATGTTGGTTATTTATGAAGAATCTTCTAGTTCTTCAATGGATGTCAATACATAATCTTATTATTATTATTATTATTATTATTATTATATATATAACTTTGATGATCAAACAAGTCATGCCAACAATAAATTTGTTTGGATCAATAAACTTCTGGTTTACTGTAACATATATCTCAACCAATCATAAACTTTTCAATTTCCATAAAATTATGATTTAAATCACAATCTGACATCCATTTTGGGAGATCTTTTAGGCTTTGTGTGAGAAGTATATAACTTTTCAAAAATTAGCTCATACTTGTATTCCAACTCACACTTGTTTTCTAACAATCTCCCCCTCAAGTGTGAGTCGTATAAACATACTTTGTTTATATCTGTATTTCAAAATCACTTTCAAACCCTTTAAGTTTGAAAGGAAAATCTATGTTGGTTCTTTAAGAACTACCATATAATATTACATCACTGGATAATCTCATTACTCATTAATAATATACTTCAATTAACTTACATATTATGCAAAATATATAGTCCACCACATATGAAAATATTCAATAATCAAAATAACTTTGCATGTTGCAGGCTATTTCTTTAACCCTCAACTTCATTATAGCCCCTCATTCAAAGCTGATTATGAAGTGAAACGTGGACTATATGATTGTTTAGAAAGGATGCTTGAGGGGGATATGGAGGAAGTATCTAAGGTTGATCAACAAATTGATGATTTCAAGAAGCGAGTTGGTTTTATAGGTTCCGCAGTAGCTAGGGCTGGAGTTAAGTGCAAAAAGCCAGCAAATTGGTGGGATTCTTATGGGGATCAACTTCCAGAGCTTCAAAAAATTGCTATTCGTGTGCTAAGTTTGACTTGCAGTTCGTCTAATTGTGAGCAAAACTAGAGTGCCTTTGAGATGGTATGATTTTATTCTTGAAATATGAATTGTGTTTCATTTAAAAAAAATGTTGTGAGTTGCATATTAATTCTTTTTCTTTCTTTAGGTTCACACAAAGAAAATAAATCGTTTGAAGTAAAAGACTATGAATGATGTTGTTTTTATTATGGGTAATTCAAGATTGGGCAAGAAAAAGAAACCTTGAAACTCCCCCGCATGTAATTTTGATGACCTTTCATCTGATGATGATTGGATTGTAGAAAATGAAGATGGGGAAGATGACTCAGATGTTGATGCCCATGATGACGACAGTTTGGTTGAAAGGGAACTTATGGATGATGATGATTTGGACATTCCTAACTTTGCAAATGATTGTAAGAGCATGAGAAGAAAACATTGATGACATTCAAGATGATGTATTTGATTTGAATGAATTGTTATAATATAGGAGTTGTTAAACTTTATTATTTTGATGTTTTTGTACTTATGTTTTATGTTTATATGACTTATATTATATCTTTTAGATATGAAGTTTTTCATTGAGTAGTGTGATTTATGATTTTTTTTTTCATTGAATTTTGAGTAGTTATTTACTCATTTATTGTAATACCCTGATAAATTAAATAGCTATTTTTAAAAGATGAATATGTGGTCTCGAAGAATATGTTATATTATTTTATTTTCTAAAGGAGAATTTCTTGGAGATTAGAGAATTTAAGGGCCAAAGTGCCAAAATGACGAAAATGCCCCTAAGGGACATAAATAACTTAGGAAAATGGTGAAAAATCCTAAAAGACAAGGAAATAATTATTAAAATTGAGAGAGTATATTATCTCTAATTGTGGTAATTTAATAAATTACAAACTTGGAGGAATTGAATAAGAATGCTCAAAAAAGTAATGTAATGACCATAATACCCTTGTAATTTCTAAGACAATGCAGAATACATGGAAACAAATGTGTCCGTGTAAAAGTTATGAGGTAATAAGGTATTATAATTAAGAAAATTATCAACTAGTGAAAAAAAAGTAATTAAGTAATTATTGGCTTATTACTTAAGCATAAGTAAAGGAAATTCATGAATAATTATATGAAACCCTAAAATTAATGGTTTTTGGCCAAGAATTAGTAAAAATATATTTACTAATTAAATGAAAATTTTTGAGGAAAATGGATGAGTTTAGGTATTTTTAAGCCTAAATACAAGAATGAGCCAATTAGGTAATTTTGTGGAATTTTTGGGAAAAATTAAATAAGTAAATAATTAAATAATAAATTAAATAAAAAAATAAATATTTATTAATTATTATTTTGGTCAGCCGAAAATTCAAAGAAGAATGAAGATAAGATCACATTTTTAATATCTTGATATTTTGCAAAGTTTTGAATATTATATAATATAATTAAAAGTGATGAATAGTAATTTAAAAATTAAGAAACGGATCCTATCTAGAGATCTAGGAATAGGATTTCCAAAGTCAGGGTAGAATATTGATCAGTGGAATTTTATCTTCCGTTAAACTCTTGCGGAAGTTAATTCTGAAGCCGTTTGTGCTTTTTCCTAATAAGACAAAATAGGGAAAAATGCAATGCATTTTTGGATGTAAAGAAAATAAATTCTAACTCAACATCTAGGAATGAGTTTGAATTTATATGAACATATTTGGAATCAGTGAATTTTTCTGAAGAAGTTGATGATTCCAGAAATGCGCAGTGAGCGACTGAGCGTTGAACACGTTTCTCGAGAAAACTTTAATGATTTGTTGGAGCCCTATATGGAATCAAAATTTAGGTTAACTTGGAAATTTCTAGTAAGAGAACATGTATTCGAAATTGTAAATCCAGAATTTTGAGGAAACGAAATTACGCGAATCAAATAAAACTCGGGAAATTCTATCGGATCGGGCTATAAAGCAACATAAGTCACTACTCTTGGAACCATTCCATTGCAGCCACATCACCCATGTTATGTCGACCAAAGCTCTCCATGGACAAGAATTTTACAACATTTTGGTCTTATTTTCCATGGTTATAATCAAAGGAAAATTACAACTTTGGGCACAAAGTTGGTTTGTGAAAGTTACACAACTTGCCCACTTCTTGCCTATATAAAGGCATGCCTCTCTTCACAAATTCTCACATCCATTTCTCCTTGCCTTGGCCGAACCTAGAGGAGAAAGAAGAGAGAGAAGCACGGGCAAATTTTGTACGGAAACGGGTAAGTCTTTCGGTCTTTAACTTTTTAGTTCGGTAGTTAGTAGAGTTGTTAGATAGTTTTAGTAAGTAGGGAGTGAAATTCCTACTATTGTTTTAGGCCTCATTGCATTGAAAGATGCCTAAAGAGGTAAAACTTGGTAGGGATTGAGTCCCTAGAAAAGTTTAAGTAGCGAAGTGCTGGCGAAATTCCGCCGATTAGGGGTATAGGGGCAAAATGGTAATCTTTACCTAAAATGCCTGTTTTGATGTCAAATCACTAATAAAAGTGATATTACTCTTATAGGACATCAGAAACTTTGATCTGCTGCGAGAATTAGTTTAGTGGTGAGATTATATGAACAAACGATTTCATTGACGACAATATCCGAAACGAATTTGTTTGGTCACTTTTTTTTGTCGGATTACTGTGACCAAGGAGTAAAAGTTAGCTTTGCCTTTAAAAAAGAAAAGTGAGAGACAGAACGACGTACTGAACACGAAAAAGTAACTCTCAAAGATATTTCCACCACTTCCAATTTCATATGTTCTTTCAAGCAAAAATAAGAAATCAAATCCATTTTCTTCTTTTTTTCTTTGGATTCCAAGTTCCATTAATACATCTTCAGTGAATGATTGCCTAGCTAGAGTCTCGTAAGCTGTATTTGACTACTCTCTCTATCCATAAATATAGTGTAAGTCCAGGTTTTTAAATGTGTTTTGTTCTTACTTATAAATCTCATCACAAAGTTTTGAATCTAATCAAGGCATTTTTCCTAGAATACCTTATATAAAAGATCAGAATTTAATATCTTACTTAATGAAGATGCACCTTTTAATGATGATATTTAAATCATGATAGGAATGAAAATAAAAAACACCATCAACTAAATTTAGGTGTTTCCTTATAGCATGAATGTTTAAAAGAATAGCTATCTCCGGTCCTTAATATATGACATATTTTGTCGTGTAATTTGTACTATAAACTATGTCCTATATTTAGGACCGGAGGAGTACGAATTATCTTGACTTAGGTGAAAGTGTTTCATAATTAGAGTCATTGGACTGTCTCTTTTTTCCTTTGATCCCTGGCTAAATTTCGCTAAGGACTTGCATAGGTGCCTACTTATTTTCCAATGTCTATACCCCCCACCCTCATATATATCAATATTCAAATAAATAAATAAATAAAAAGAATTTTGAACCATTTCCGTTTTATTTTTTGTTCTTTTGTAAAAGATAGTTATATTACAGTTTATAATTTCTTTTCTTTTTTTATACCGGCACATAGGAAATATGGGTGAATGTCTCAGAAATTTGATGATGCTTTTGGAGAAAGTGTCTAGGTAATTTCCTTTCTCTCAATTCCATGTTTTTCATTCAGTATGAAATCAACAGTAAACAAGAGAAAATTGGGGAAAAATTCCTAGTTAAAGATTTTAGGTCAATACTACTTTTTGTCCTTACACCTTACCCTCATTTGAAATTGTGGGTTTTAATCCTTTAAGTTTGATCCGTTTGTAACGTTGATCCTTTAATTATAGTTTCAAAATGACTTAAGATGGAGTTAACGGAGTTAAATTTGGCATGTGTCGCTAACATTGTTAAAAGGGAAAATGACAGTCAGGTCCCGATGACCATAAAAAATAGCAAAAAAGTCCTAACAGAAATTCGCATATAAAAAAAAATCCCTAGAGACTTTTTTGATATTATTTGTATTGACAACAAGAAATGCTATATTTACAATAGAAAAAGTTATATTCACAACAGGAAGTGCTATATTCACAACAAAATTTAAACACCTGAATTTTGTTTCATACCCAGGTCCCTAAACGTACAGAGGTCATTTACAACAGAAAAAACTAGATTCACAACAAGAAGTGCTATATTCAAAACAAAATTTAAAATCTGGCCATTCACAACAGAAAAAACTATATTCACAACAAGAAGTGTTATATTCACAACAAAATTTAAAAACCTAGATTTTGTTTCAATACAAATAATATCAAATATGCAAAATTATGTTAGGACTTTTTTGCTATTTTTTATTGTCCTTGGGACCTGCTTGTCATTTTCTCTTGTTAAAATTGCTGATGTGGGTGCCGATGACTTGGCAAGATGACTGGGTAACCTTTGCTGAGAGGGGCATATTAAATAATAAATAAATTAAAAAGGAAAAAAAGAGAATAAGATGTTGTTCACCTCCTCCGTCCCCAAATCTAGCGTTCACCCCTTCCCTCAGCTCGCAGCATCTCCTCAGGCTTCACGCTTGAAAATCTGAAAGACAAGCTCATAACAAAAAATCGCACATTAAAAATGTTATATATTTGATAGTGGAGATTTAAAGCTTATGATTATGAATAGAAAGGTTTTGCTGATCCTCTTCTTGAACAATAGAGTAAGCTTGGTTCAACGTCGGAAGTGGAGACATGAGCAAAATTTGAGATCTAGCATGCTGATATGTCTCATTTAATCCCATAAGAAATTGAAATAACCTTTGTTGTTGACTTATCTTAACAAACTCCTGAGAGGGGCAAGACGGCAATGGAACTAGCACTGAGCTAGTACTTATCCCATAATTCCTTTAATTAACTTGGTGAAATAAGCCGCAACCGACAAATTGTTTTGAGTCGTGGATGCAATTGAATGATGTAAGGAGTAAATTCTTGCACCATCTACATCTACCTTGTTAAATTGCTCCAATAAATCCTGCCATATACGGTGGAAGGAGTTTGCAAATACAATCTTGTTTGCAATGTCCTTGTCAAAAGGTTAGATTAGCTAAGATAATACGGCTGCATCACAATGTTCCCATCTATAGGCCCTTGTGGTCAGAAGCAAGCCTATGTACGGATAAATGTTCCATCTATAAAACAAATTTTATTCTTGCCTTGAAGTGCTAGGCGCATGGCTCTGCTCCAAACTACATAATTGTTTGAACGAGTGAGAACTTGTGACACCAATATAATGTGGTTATGTGAGTATCTGGAGGATGTAAATATAGAAGATGATTAACATCAATAGCGTTCTTGGCTCTCTCCATGAGTGGAAATCTTAGAAACTGAGGACCAAATGTCTTATTAAACAAATTCTCTCGAATGTTCAGAACAAAAACGTAACTTTAATCGAAGAAGAAGCTTCAAATAGCAACAACCAGGATCAGATAGAAAAGATGAAATTAAAGAAGAAACATAGTCCGACGAATTATGTAATCGGCGAACAAACAGAGGCCGAAGAACCTAGAATCCAAACCTGGAATCGATTAAGCAAACACAGTCGGCGAATTCTGGGATCGGCGACAACGTAACTTAGGAAGGACACAAATCAGCTATCGACGTTGTGTAAAGCGGAGTTCGACAAGCTTGGAATCAGCGATGAGCCTGGAACCAGCGATCATATACCACGAATAGATGAGCTCAGACCAACACGTGTAGAGACCCAACTGAAATGACAGAATCAAATAGAACTCGATAAAAGAAGAAAGAGACCACCCTAGTTCTTCGTTCCTTTCTGAAAGAAACCTGTAAATCGAATATCATGTGAAAAAGGAAGGAGGAGTGCACTGGAACGACGACGTCTCAAGATAACGGAGCCATTTCAACCAAACAGCATCGTCACAAGCCTCAAGAGAATCTGTGACTCAATGATGCACTTGCGCTTTAATGGGCATGGCCTTTCAGGGTGGATAACCTAATCTCTAATCTCTGGCACCATGAAAACTAAGCCATTCTACACTCAAACAAAATGAACAAGTTACACGGCCAATCAAACTTGACTGATCTTACTCTTATTTATGGAAAATTAATGTACACACAACCAAAATGGGACAAGGCCAAACATGTAAGCCCAATATAATAGCCAATGCTCTCCAATACAAACCAAACACATATTAGTACAAGCACTAATACAAACAATACTCTAACAAAAACCATTAGTTAGTTGAGATAATCCTCATTAGTTAGTTAAGATCATAATAAGGTAGTTAATTATTATAAGATCTTATAAATAGAGGTCTAATGGTATGTATTAGGGTGTGTATGATAATGAGATCCACACCATGCTAAAAGAGAAGTTAAAGTGAGTCTCTCTCTAGAGAGGAGAGTCCCTCCTAAATCCGGAACCGGATTCTCTCAGAATCTGGTTCCTCAGTATCCTCAGTATCTTTACATCTGGGCCGTCCAAAAATTGATCCAACGGTGTACAGAGGAAGTTTTAAAATTTTCATCATTACCGCATGCGGTAATTGCATCGCATGCGGTAATTTGAAAAAAATGAAATGTCCCTTTGTGCACCGTTGGATCAATTTTTGGACGGCCCAGATGTAGAGATGCTGAGGGATACTGAGGAACCAGATTCTGAGAGAATTCGGTTCCTCCTAAATCCTTAAGAGTTAGGGTTAGAAGTTAATCACCCTCAAGTGAGGGATGATCATTGTTAAAACCAAGCGAGTTAATTTGTATCTTGTAAAAAATCATTTGTTATCAATGAAGATTCATCTTTATTTTATTAAAAAGTTGCTTTATAGAAGAATGTATTGGTCTACAATATATATAAGTCACTTTGAGAGCAAATAATGTCAATTTGTTAATTTTGCTCATATAATTAATGTTTAAACATTGCTCATTGTATTTTTCTCTCTTCTTCAAAACCTCATTTAATAAATGTAAAGTTGAAAATTTCTTTGAATTTAATGAGTTAAATTTCTAAAGTTATTTATTATAAATGAAGTGAGAAAGTAAAATACATATAGACAAGATTCTACGCCGCAAATAATTATTTATTATAAACTCATGAAAGTGACGTACTTTCTCATCATAAACTCATAAGAGATTAATTTTATCATTAATATGTGTTAATAGTTTATAATTAAATAATTAGAATACAAAAAATGGCAATGATTTGATTTAAATATATTTTAAATCTAAATAATTAAAATCAAAATTCATCAAAATTTATTATTCATCATATTAAACATTTTTTTTATAAAATTCATGTATAAAGTTATTGAGTATGATCAAATCGAAAAAGGTAATATTGAGTTTAAAAGTGAGTTGACATGTGGTTTTGTAAGATAATAATGTAAAAACAATAAACTCGGTGTATAAACTCATTAGTTTAACCAGATTTACAACTAGTACGATTGTATCAGTGACTCGGCACAATTTTATAAGCTAAAAGTATAAAAATAGTAAACTTGGAGAGTCAACTCACGAGTTTGACAAGTTTGTTTGGATCCACTTATGAGGGTCCCAAAAGTCCTTAAGAACATAAGTCGAGATAAAACTCTTCTCACATACTTACCTCGTATACCACAAAACATGATTAAAAAGTTACTTTTGAATGTTTCAATCCAAACCAACAGCATAAAGGAGGGAAGGGAAGTCAAGTCCAAAATATGTGAGGTTAAGAGAGTCAACTTGTCAGACAAGTGGGTTAAAGGGTACTATTAATGGTTAATGGTTAGTTATGTCAGGGAAGGTTGTAATGAATTAATGATTCTCTTAATTATTCCTCACATAGAAGCAGTGATGATTGACACTCCAATTCCACGCCCAATCATGCCGTTTTCGTCCACCTTTTCCTCCCCGGGCCCCTCCTCTCTTGATTTGCGCATAATCCCCCTAGTTATTAAACCAAATTCTCTGTTGGATATCAAACCAAAGCAATTTGATATGGCTTCATCTTCTTCCTCAACTCCATATTCTCAATCTCCAAAGAAATATGATGTTTTTATTAGCTTTAGAGGTGAGGACACCCGCTCCAATTTCACTAGCCACCTTCATGATGCTCTTCACAGCAAACAAATATATACATACATCGACTATAGACTTGAGAAAGGAGATGAGGTATGGCCTTCTCTTGAGAAAGCCATTGAAGATTCAACCCTTTTCCTAGTGATCTTCTCAAAAAACTATGCGTCTTCCACTTGGTGCTTGAAGGAGCCAACAAAAATATTAGAGTGCTCCAAAAATGAAGGTCAACTTGTTATCCCAGTGTTCCATAGAGTAGATCCTACACATGTGAGGAAGGAATCTTGGAGTTACCAAAAAGCATTTGAAGAACATGAGCTCAAAAGCATCAACGAGCAACAGCTGGCAAAGTGGAGGGAGGCTCTCACTCATGCTTCCAATTTATCTGGTTGGCATTGTAGCTTTGTTAGGTAACAATTACTATACTTATGATCTTTCTCTTATCATGTCGTTTTTCCATGCGTGGGGCTACATTAAATCAATTTTTGAGGCGTCAGATGGAAGTTAATGATCATAATGAGAATAGGTTCTCTTATACGTACACTATGCTTAATTCGAGGTAGATGCTCTACTCATCTTTTTTTCTTATTATCCCTCATTAGCATTGGGAAGATGAGAGAAAAGTCAAAATAGTATTGTGACATTTTAGATTGATTAGACGGATATGATTTAAAAATTATGAGAGATGATGAGAAAAAGACTATATTAATCAGTCTACCAGACCATCAACTTTACTGTTATGATATTTCATATAAATCCCGATCTCACTATAGCCACAATAATGCATTCATAGTAAGAAAAACAATAAAGCCAAAATTTAATATATCCAATTCAACTCATCTAATATGAGTAATATTTCTCAAGAAAATTATTAGAACAAATTTTAAAAATTCGCAAATCTTTAAGTTGCATTTCTTTAGGAATAGTTTAAATTTTGAATAGATAATGCGATATTAAAATTGGCACGTCTTTACTTTTTTCAATTGATTGGAATTCATAAAAGAATGACAGATTTAGAATTGCTGTTGGACAAAAGTTCAAACAATGTCCAATTTATTGTGGTATGGGTGGGGTAGGCAAAACAATTATTATAAAAGTATTGTTTAACAAATTGCGTTATGCACATTAAACCAAATTTCATTAATCAGGAAATTTCATAGGTGGGTACATATTTCCTTGGGAAATATGATTAAAAAAACGCTATCGTTGTCCCAACGAAATTTGGTCAAGATCGTGTCGGGGGATTTCATTTCTCTATGTACTACGCTTTTCATTTGCTTGTGTCTTTTCCGCAAACTTAAGTTATATTCCCTAGTATATCAAACGGCTCACATTTTTAAAGTTATCTCTCAATCTTCTTTTACATTCCTTTCCCTCCTTTAAGTTCATTTCCTTCCTTAAATCTTCCTTATAACAAACGGGGCCTAATATGACAGCAAAATTCCCAAGCGGTGGGACTGCCTTTCTCTGACTAGGTTGACCCACTCTACTGATCCACTAAAATCTACCTACCTCTGATCTTAATTATAAGATCAAGTTGATTTTTTTGAAGAAATTAAGGAAATAAATTAAATTACTTTAGAGTATTTATTTTTTATTTTTTCTTCAAATTAATTAATTTGACTAATAAACTAATATATAATCTAAGAATACACAAGATATGATATGATTAAGTAATTTATTTAGTTTTCTTACTTTTTCTAAAAAAGCCAACTTGATTTTATAATTAGAACTATAGGTAGTATATATCTTCCCCTTAGGCCGGTTTCTTTCCTATTATGGTATGTTTGGTACGCGGAAAGTTTAAGGAGGGAAAGGAAAGGGAATCAATAGAAAGGAAGGGAACATTGGAAGAGAATTTAAAGAGAGTTTGTTGTTTGATAGACATGGAAACACAACATACGTTGAGAAAAAATAAGATGTTTAGTAGGAAGAAAATGAAGTGGGATTTATGAGAAGAAAATCAAAAATATCCAAGAATATCCCTTAAATTAATTTTTTTTACATAATAAATTTGAACTTAATTAATAAATTTATTAACAAAATTTGAATTTGCTAAATAAATTTGAATTTGAGAATCAAATTCTTTTCACTCGCTTGCTGAAACAGAGCAAAATTATGTTCACCCTTGTTTTATGGTTGCTGAAAGAGAGCAATGCAAAGCAACACTCACAAGCTAAGTGATATTTCTCAAGAAAATTATTAGGAAAAATTTTAAAAATTGGCAAATCTTCAAGTTGCATTACTATAGGAATAGTTCAAATTTTGAATATATAATGCGATATTAAATTTAGCTCGTCTTTACTTTTGCAATGGTGTGTAGGGACGATGAAGCGGAGCTAATTAGAGAAATAGTAAATTGTGTAATACAAAGGTTGGGCCGAATGTATCAAAGTGAAGATTATCTTAAAGACTTGATCGGAATTCATAAAAGAATAGCAGATTTAGAATTGTTGTTGGACAAAAGTTCAAACATTGTCCAAGTTATTGGCATTTGGGGCATGGGTGGTATAGGAAAAACAACTCTTGCAAAAGTATTGTTTCACAAATTGCGTTATGCATATGAAGGGTTTTGCTTTATGGCTCATGTAAGGGAAGAAGCAAGGAAATATGGAATAGATGCTTTGAGGGAAAAACTTATTTTGAAGTTATTAGGGGATACAAAATCTCACATCGGCATGCTTGATTCAATATCTCCTGTTGCCATGAATAGACTTGGTCGGAAAAAGGTTTTCATTGTTCTTGATGATGTTGATGATCATGAACAATTAGAAAATTTAGCTAGAGGACATGAGTTTGGATCAGGTAGTAAAATCTTGATAACAACAAGAGATAAGCAAGTTCTTGGTAAGGAAGTGGATGATATATATCAACTTAAGGCTTTGAATTATGATGAAGCTTTTATTTTGTTCTCCATTAATGCATTTGGAGATGACTATGCTGACCCTGAGGTAAGAGAGCTAGCAAAAGAAGTGACTCAATATGCAGCTGGAAATCCATTGGCCCTAAAAGTTTTAGGTATCTTATTATATAGCAAAGATCGAGAAGAATGGAAAACCCAATTGGACAAACTTCAAAAATTACCTTTTCCAAAAATTAATGATATCCTCAAATTGAGCCTTGAAGGACTTGATTATGAAGAGAAAAATATTTTCTTGTATATAGCATGTTTCTTCAATTATTATGATGTACAAGATGCAAAAAATTTGTTAGATGCATGTGGTTATTCAACCAAGATTGGACTGACAAGACTTGAGGATAAATCTCTTTTAGATATTCATAAAAGAAGAATGTGTATGCACCATTTGATAAGAGAAATGGGATGGAGTTCAGGTAAATTTTATATTTTATTCTTACAAAATATTATTAATACGCTTGTTGAAACATCTTTAATATGTTCTGTCTCTTTAGTCTTACTCATAAGTTTCTACCTATTAGTCCTTAATACAAAATCTCAAAAACACTACTAGCTATTTGTATATATTCACCATATATACTTAACGGTTTTAAGGAAAGCGTTAAATATGCAGAGTCAGAGTTTTGGGAATGACATATATAATGGTTTTTTTTTTAAACAATCATTAAGTATATGAGAAAATATTTAACGGTTTTATAATCCAACCGTTATATATTAGTTTGATTTTTTTTTAAAGGTATCTTTTATTTGACGGTTGTTTGTGAAAAATCATTAAATATAGGTGTGTATATTTGACAGTTGTTGGGGGGGGGGGCCCGGGGAAGGCCCGTCAAATATAATATACTTGATGGTTCTTTAATGATATTACCTCCGGTCCGAAATATATGACATATTTTGTAGTGTAATTTTTACTACAAACTATGTCTTATATTTAAGACTGGAGGAGTAAATGTTAAGTATACTCTTTTAAAACACTTCTACATCCATTTTTGTTCGACCTTTGAAACTTACAAAGTTATAGAGAACTTACTTCTAATAGTTATTCACCAATAATTGTCACACATACTTAACAGTTACTAACCAATAACTGTCACACATTTTGTTCGATTTACATTTTTGTTCAACCTTTGTCACACATACTTAACAATTATTTGCCAATAATTGTCACGCATATGTTCAACCTTTGTCATACATATTTAACTGTTATTTATACTTCCAAACCCATTTTGTTCGACCTTTGCCACACATACTTAACAGTTATTGGCGAATAACTGTTACACATTTTTGTTTGACCTTTGTCACATATACTTAACAGTTATTTATACTCCCAGATCTATTTTGTTCGACCTTTGACACACACACTTAACAATTATTCGCCAATAAATGTCACATAAAACCTTTCCTTTGGTGACAAATACTTTACCGTTCATCATTTTAACGGTTAAGTATTGTACAAAATATATCATGATTGTTATTTAAAAACCATTAAATATATATTACGATATTTAACAGTCACTATCTTACAACCGTTAAATATAGTGCCATATACATAATGGCATGTATTTGAAAAACTATAAAATACAATGTCTGATATTTAATGGTTAAAAACCGTTATATATAAATATTTGACGCTCGGATATTTAACGGTACCGTTAAATATAGACAAATATGTAGTAGTAGTAGGGAAAGTTTAATGCAACATTGACAACCCATTCTTAAAAAATTGCTTTTGTCTTCACCTGACACTAAGCTCCATGACCTTTATTTATAAAGATTATTATATTGTTTAGGGCAATTTTAGAAAACTGTAAAATTGTTTGACATTAACTAATTCTCGTACTAAAATAGTTGATGAGGTCTTATAAAAAGGAGTAGAGAGAGGAAGTATTTTTGTTTTGGCCATCAATCTTACCATGTAATTTACATTTTACAGAATCTTGTGAATTTAAGCAAAATTGATCTCTCAAGATCAAAAAACTTGATGGAGCTCCCTGATTTTTCCAAGGCGATACATCTTGAAGAAGTTGAACTCAGTTTTTGTTCAAAATTGCAAAGTGTTCATTCATCAATTTTATCTCTCCATAGCCTTCGTCGTTTGTTGCTATATAATTGCAGAGCCCTTACCAGCCTTAAAAGCAATACACATCTCAAATCACTTAGTTATCTCGACCTGGAATATTGCTCAAGACTGAATGAATTTTCAGTGACCTCAGAAAATAGTGGGTTTCAATTGATGCTTTCATGCACATCCATTCATGGTGAGTTGTGCTCATCAAGCGGACATCTTAGCAAAATTGATTCATTGAAGCTAGTTGAATGCGAAAATGTGACAAGTCTTCATAAATTGGTTGACCTGCGTAACCTTACACATCTCCTTGTTTATAAGTGTAATAAGCTAGCATCAAATCTATGTTCCACATTTGATGATATGCGTGCTTTGCAAGTTCTAAGTCTGATTGATTGTAGTGAATTATTTGAAGTGCCAGACAACATCAACTTGTTGTCATCATTATGTGAGTTAAATCTCTCAAGGAGTAACATAGAGACCTTGCCTCTAAGCATCAAGCATCTTTCAAGCCTGCGACGTCTTTCCTTGTATGAATGCAAAAGGCTTCGGTCTTTAAAACTCCCTCCCTCTATCTCAACATTGATCGCCCAGCACTGCCGATCCCTTGAGACCTTCCATTCACCTTTGACGAACGAAGATGAAGAAGGAAACAAAGCAGATTATGATAAGCAGATCATATGTAATAACCACAATCCATGCTTTAGATTTACAAATTGCTTGAAGTTGGATGGACACTCAATCAAAGCTGCTGAGGCAAAAGTGCTACTTGAGATAAATAGAGCCATTCATGAGAAGGTCGAAATGGAATATCCAGGAGAAAGAGTTCCAGAGTGGTTCATGTATAGGACCACACAATCTTCCATAACTGTGGATCTCTGTACGATTCCACAACCTTGGGATGGCAATTTCATTTTCTGCGCTGTTATTCCTAAATCAACGCAGAAGAACAAAATTTTAGTCAAATGGTTCATTGATGGTCAATATACTTGCAAGTCTTTTGGCGCAGATTGCTATGATCTCTTGTGGTCGGATCATGTTTTCTTTTGGTACGATCGAAAGTCGTGTGGAGAAGTACAAAGGAAAATTGAAGAAAAGAAAAGAGATGCTCAAACCAACAGCTATCATCCATTGCTTCAAATTGAATTCGGAATGGAGGATTCTTTCGCTTTTGATCATGAAATAATATCGGTCGAAGAGTGTGGAGTGTGCCCGACATCAGCACTTGAATATCAAACTTACATTAAACGAATTCAATTGGCATCGCAGCCACATCCTAACTCTATTGCAATGGAAACGCCCTCTCGAAAGCGCAAATATCAGCTTGGATGATTTTGTTGAAGAAATGATTTTGAGTTTTAAAGCTCTTAAGCTCTATGATCTGCCCACTTCAACACTCGATACATGCATGAGCCCCATTCTCCTGATCCTGAAAAAGGTATACTCTGCTTTTGATTAGTAATGATAGCCATGATTCTTTTTTTGGTTTTAATTACCGCATCCTTATGTTGGAGCATTGGCATACATATAATTGAATCAAGGTTTTTCTTATTGAGATTTGATTCTATTCGATCCTCAAGAGTCCAGATTGCATTGCTTAGTTTGACCTTTCTTTATGGTTTAAGCCATGATGAGAGTGACGATTATATTCTACTATTGAGATTGGCATATTACAGCCACAACTTCATTCTGTTGGATCTTCAAAAATTGGATTCAACTGGACATTAAGGTGATTATTTCTCTTACTTCTAATATTTCATAATCACAGGAAATTAACTAAGCAGCCTGAGAAACAAAAAGATTAGTAGTACACATATCAATCAATCAATAAATGTGAATTTTCCTCCTTTATATATATATGTGTGTGTGCGTGTGTGTTTCTCCATTTACCTTAATGCTGCATCTTCTCTGATGATCAAAGAAATATATGGAGCTTGAGGTAGAGGAAGCCATTGAAGCAGCTTGCAAATATAAAATCAAGTTCCTCTAATACGTACACATGTGAAGAAGCAGTCTGAGAGTATAATCAATAGAAAGCATTTGAAGAATATGAGCAGAACAAGCAATAGGTTCAATCTTTGAACATTAATATTCTCTGACCTTTTCTTTTTTAATCCTTATCCCTCTGATGGCTAGCTACATTTCCATTTCATTTATTCATCCGATCATCTTCCTTTTTAAAAATAGTTTTCGAACTGTTTTGAAAATATATATTTGCTAATCTGTGAATTTGCATTTAAAATGGAATACCCTAAAATCTTACCGTTTGTTCTATATGAAAAAATTAGCATGCTGCATGCACATGATCCAAATGGATAAATTTCTGATATAAGAGGCAATAATTGGACATTGATAACGAACGAAATTTAGTGGCAACAATAAAACACAAAGATTCTTCTAGACTACAAGAAACTAATTAGCATGCCAAAAGTTAGGTGGGAATTGAGACAAGTGAACAAAACTAAACGGTGAAACAGTGGTGACAAATTCAACTATGTAGCCATTGCTATATGTGATGATCATAAGCCTAAAGGGAGAGCTCATCCCAAAAGACTAGCTTATTAGGAGGGAGACTCCCTTAACTTATAAACCATGATACACATGTGAGGCTTTCTGATGTAGGACTCATAACATAATCACCCCCTTTAAAAGCTCATGTCCCTGGAGGCTCCACACCATGGCACTTCACTATGAAAAAAAGGGTTCTCAACGAAAGCATCATGTGATGATCACAAGTCCAAAGGTACATTAAAATCATAACACAAGTGTAGGTTTATAAACCACACTACACTTATGAGACTTCCCGATGTGAGACTCATAACACTATAGATAATATCAATGAAAAGATACATTAAAATATAGAGTAAGAAATTCAGATATTTAGATGTCATTGTATAAGTTAATAATAATAATAATAAGTAATGATTGCAAAACACAAAAATTAGAATATGATTGATGAAAACATGCTTTGGTTTAAAACCCCCGTGATTACATGCTTGTATATAGTCATTTCTTTCTTTCTGGAATGACTTACAATATGAGGGCTCAGTAAGATTATATTTTGTGTTTAAAAAGCACAGACTGAGCTTTTGGCTTTCAAATTTTTTATTAGTCAACCATATGACTGACTTAAAATGGAAACAATATGGGAAAAAAGGATGTAATCTTCTCTCTAACTCTGTTCTTCTTCATTCATTCTCTGTTTTTTTTTTTGGGCCAGATATGTATCTAGCTCCTTTGATATTCTGATAGTTGTGGGACAATTGTGAACTTGATTAGATATTTGATTTGGTGACTGAAAGGAAAAATGTATAGCAGATGGAGAGAAAAAAAAACAGTTTTTTGCAAATTGCACCATATGTGTAGTTTTCCAATTCCTTATACTTTTAAGATTTTTTTTATTGATATTTAAGTCTATTCTTGAGAAGTCCAAATTGCATTGCCTATTTTAACCTTTCTTTATTGTTAATGCGAAGAGGATGATATGATGATGAGTGACGATTATATTCGACTATTGAGATTGGCTTTACTACCACATCTTCACTGTTGGATGTTCAAGAACTGGATTCAACTGGACATTAAGGTGATTATTTCTTACTTCAAATATCTCATAATTACAGGTCATTAGTTTTGCAGATTAAGAAAGAAAAAGATTTCTGGTATATATAAGAATTTCCATCCTATATTCGATTATATGATGTGTCTTCTCTTATGATCAAAGAAATATATGGAGCTTGAAGTTGAGGAAGCCAATGAAGGACAATTTCTTATTTCCTTGGTCTCCCTTGAAAGCTTTGAAACTTGTATCATCATCAGGGCAAACTTGACATGCCATGCTCAAATCAACATGATATCTCCATCACATTCTCCTCTGCAGCAAATATTGCGTAGGACAATTTCTTCTATCATAACTGGAAGTTCTTCTTCACTCCAACTTTATTGGACAACCTCAATGTCAAGCCAAATCTCGCCTTCGTCTTGGGTTGCTGCAAAGATTCTCAAACTACAAAGCTTGGAAGCCAATCAATTTGCCACTATGATGTTCTGATACCGATGTTTGACATAGCATTTTCTGTTTGTAGATAAATGCTTCTTTCCCAACAAAAATGTTGCTATTTCTTCACAACACTCTTTTATTGTTCATGTTAATTCCTATCTTGCAGACTGTCATCTCCCTTTCCAAACCAAAAATTCTCTAGCTATTTCACGATATGACAGCACAACGAGTCAGTACAATTAATCGAAGGACTAAAGAATTGTCAGTTCACCATTTCAAATGAGAACTCTTTGGCAACTAAAACATGCAATGTAATTCCTGCATATGCTTCTGCCATTCTGGAGATTCCAAGTAAAGTGGAAACAGTTCTTAAGAAATTGGTATATGCCCAGCAAGTCTCGTTAAGAATTGCAGAAATCGCTTTCCACTATTTAACATACTCAGTAGAGGTTGTGCATTTACATGTAAGAAGAGGAACCAGCAGACTGTATTCATCCCAGAGACATTTAAGCGGTGTAAAATAGGCAGAAATGCTTAAAGTCCCTTGGGTGAGAGATGAAATTGACCTGTGCAGGCTCCATCAATTTTATGAAACCTTTGTCCCAAGTCGACCCATACATGGTGAGCATCTTCAGAGAATACTATTCCATTTACTATCTCACCGTTGACAGAATTCAGTAACCAAGAAACACGACCGCATTGCACTGATCCCATAATTCAGGGAATTTTGTCTCCTTGCTACATCGTTTTTACCACCCAGGGCAAGACGCATTGCGCGGTTCCATACAACATAATCAGAAGATCCAGTAAGCACTTGGGGAACAAGAGTAACCCCTTGAACATCCGAAGGATGTAAATATAACGGGCGATTGACGTCGACAGCCGAGGTTGGGTTAGAAGCCATCTGGTTCGCTTAGGCAAATGGAAAGATCGTCTTGAACAGAGGAGTAAAGAACAGAGAAATTGATCAGAAATCAAGACGCGATAAGCGCCTCGGTGAAATTCCCCTCAAGTCGCGACAAACTGTGGACGGAGCAAAGAATCTTGCAATTTGCAAGTGCCGGAGGTGTCTGTCTGGTCGCGATTTTCTTCTCTGCCGCGAGATCGAGCGAGTTTTACGATCTTGGATTCCGGTCTTGCGATAACGGCGTTAGGGTTAAGCCCTCAGATATTGGGCCCTCTTGGTTTGGGCTTTGCCCTTCTTTAAATACCGGTTAGGATTCTTGGATCAAAACCTGGACTCTGAAGCAAGACTCCCAATCTTGCACCAACATGTGGTTGGTCCAGCGGAATGTGGCGCTGGATTCTCTTAAGAGGTCTAGGGTTCGAGTTGCGGTAAAACCACTCGTAATCCGCCTTGTATGGAACTACCACTGTTGGGAGGGTCGTCCTTGCCACTGCAGAACCCGGAGTGGTTGCATACTTGCCACCATTTTATATATCAAGACTCCCAATCTTGCAAACATGGGAACGACGTCGTGGCAGCCTAAATGGGTACTGTTAGGTAGAAATGCAAGAATAAAAGAAAGAAAGAAAGAAAAAATACTCTTTTTTTGGACTGGGCCTCAATGATTGTAGCAAGAACCATAAGCAAGAAACATGTAAATAAGCCCACAATACAACTACTTTAATAGCATGTTAACCAATGTAATTAGAGAAACAACTAATAAGGATTGGCACAGTTAGCTAAGGTTCATGTAAAACCCTCTTTATTTAGATCGGTAAAATCATACGGTTTTATGAAACCATGTGCTATTGCTCGAATCCGTAGTCAATCCTATTTCCGATAGGAGCAGTTGACAATTGAATCCAATTTTTCTCATTATTTTCGTATCCGTAATAGTGCGAAAAGAAAAGAAGGCCCGGCCTTCACTCCAAAAGGGAAGAGGTTCGATACCTGCCGGTCGATGTGAAGCATGCTCTTTAAGCCTAAAGGCATGCCCTGTCCTTGGTGGGGTACCGGTGTCTACCCCACCTAAACTTTTCTTTTATTAAAAAAATGTAATTAGAGAAACAATATAGAGAATATAAAGAATAATCTATTAATCTCAATAGAGCAACATACTCATACAAAAAATAACTCATTTGGGTTATCTCTAATCTATCATCACTTGAGGGAGATAACCAAAAACCTAAACCTATTAGGATCTAGGCATCCCACACATTAACCACATTAGCTAAAATCAGTTATCTAGACTAAAATCTTAACAAACTAATTAACTAATCAATTAATATCACCATAATATCTCTAATACATATTGTTAATTTAAGATTTTGTTATCGACATTTAATTATATTATTAAGGACTCCAAATTGCACTGCTTATTTTAACCTTTCTTTATTGTTTAGGCTAAGATGACAACGACAACGACTACACTCTGGCTATTGAGATTGGCATTACAGCTACAACTTCATTCGATCGGTTGGATCTTGAAGAATTGGATTCAACTGGAAATTAAGGGGATTATTTTTTACTGGTATTATTTCATATTTACAGAAAATTAATTATGCAAATTGAGAAAGAAAAATGTTTCTTCCATATTGTAGTGAAATGAATAAGAAAGTTGTATTATTCATGATAAACATATTGGTATCTATACAAGAGAGAGGTGCCTCTACACATAATGGCTCATAATGTTGTAATCCCTAATTATGTGGGATCTGATTGAGATATGATTATAATCCCATGATCTCAGCTATATACATTAAAACCATATATTTCATGTTTCCTAACACTCCCCCTCAAGTTGGAGCATAGATGTTAATCAAGTCCAACTTGTTACAAAGATAGTCAACCTGAGTTCCTTAAAAAACTTTAGGTAACAAATCACAAAATTCTCACACTCCCCCTCAAGTTGTAAGTAGTTTAAATGCGAGTAGCCACTAATTAAAAGAAATGATTCAACACCTTCACCAAAAGCTCAACCAAACGGTCTCACAAGGGACCAGCAACACCCAAACATCTCACGAAAGATAAATACCAAACGATCTCACTAGAGACCAACACCTCACTGGAGGCAAAGCAACGAATGAGTCTCAGAAGGACCACCAAACTCCTCACCAGAGAACGCAAAGCATAGAAGATGCCAACGAAATTACCCAACCACAAGCATGACATTCAAGACAAAAGAGCACTTCACGAACGTGCTGGAAAACGTAACCAACGAAGAACTCAGCCACTAGAGACCAGTGAACGTGCACGAAACAAAATGCCGACTGTGCTAAAATACCCAGTCTCACAACACAACCTTCGAAGCAAAGAACCGGCCTATACATACCGGGAATGAAGGCTCGACGTCGGAGAATGAAGCACGACCGGAAAAATGGTCACAACAACCAAACAAGGTATCAATAACCTCTTTAAATACAACGAAAACCTCTTTAGTCACCACAGAACAATCTCACCCGAGATTACAACATCAAACTGAGGCTTCACGATTCGCAACAACAAATGCCACATTAGTGACCAAATAGAAGCAACAGTCACCCCAGTGACCAAATAACACTTCCACAACCTAAAAGCAAATAACCATCGAACCAGAAGTAGATTTATGAAATGGCACTGGGACGAAGACAAACAAGCAAATGGATGAATAGTTCCGCAGACAGAACCTTCACTCTTAATCTCTCTCCCCACCTTTGTCCACCTCTGACCATAAAATCGACGAAAATTGAAGAAGAGCAAAACAACAAAACCTAATTGCCAAATGCAATCCTCTAAACACGAAACCGGAAAAGAAACAGATATGGCACTCGTACAGACATGTTAGCTGGCCACTGTTACTGCTAACGCTACAATAACAGTGGCCGCCGGAAAACTCAAATTTGCTAAGAACTATACCTTAGCTCTGATACCATATAGTGAAATGAATAAGAAAGTTGTATTATTCATAATGGCTCATAATGTTGTAATCCCTAATTATGTGGGATCTGATTGGGATATGATTATAATCCTATGATCTCAACTATATACATTAATACCATATATTTCATGTTTCCTAACACATATATATACCAATCAATAAATGTGAATTTCCCTCCTATATTTTGTCTCCATTCACCTTATATAGAACCTACAAGATGTCTCTTTAAATTAAAGTGGTGACTCTTCAACTTTAAATGAACCTTTTCTAATTCCAGCTAAACCAATCATCACAAGACTACAAGCTAAAATATTTAAGGAAGCATTGATTGGGCTAGTTCAAGATGCTTTTGCAAAGCAAATGGCAATTGGATCAACAATTCTGAACAAAGATATTAAAAACGTCACTAATTTTATTTGGGGTGAAAGTGAAGCTGTTGATCAAGTTCTTGGAGTCTTCAAATTAAAGGCTTGGACCAAGTACTACACGAGAGGAGTCATTTGGGGCCTAAATAAGCACATTTTAGGCTTTAAATATTGATTATATTGTGTTTAATTTATTTGTGCAAAAATTGTTAATTAGTTGGCATAAATAATTGACTTTTGTGTTCCCTAGTTTAATGTATTAAGTTCAAATTCTTATTTTGTAGGTTGTATTTAATGCAATTAGGTCATATTTGAATATTTCTCTTTAAATACCTTGTATCCCTTCATCTGTATTTAGACTTTAGACTTTTGAATTGAGAATTGATTTTCTCTAGGGTTCTTCTTAAAACTAACAGATTTATCAAGGCTTAATCAACCTTGTGGCATCTTCCAATACTTAGGTTCAAAATTTCAAATAGATTATCGATCTTTAGCTTTCTTGGTATAAGTGTATCTTAGATTGGTTGTGCATTCATGAGATTTTTGCCTTGTGGGTTCTCACCATGCATCTTTTATGGCCATCAAATAAATATATGGAGTTTGATGATGTTGAGGAAGCCATCATTGAAAGAGCATGAATATAATCACTAGAAAGCATTTGAATAATAAGAGCTGAAAAAACAAGCAACATATTCAATCTTTGAATACTAATATTCTCTGATTTTTCCTTTTCCAATCCTTATCCTTTTGATGGCTATATTTCCATCTCCGTTTGGATCGAAGAAAATCAAGAGAAGGAAAAGGAAAATTAGAATTTTCCAGTGGCAGCAGCTGTTTGAATTGCATTTTCTCTGGAAAATATTTTCCCGCCCCGCACCATTTTCCAACGTTTGAATGAAAATTGGTTCCCACCAAAAATGGTGGGAAGCCATTTTCTGGTGCGTATGAAAATGGGCTAAAGTCCATTGTGCCCTTCGAGAGTGAAGAGAGTGATGACGGGGAGAGGAAGAGAGAGAATAAAGTGATGCAAGTGAGAAGAAGAGAGTGACGCCGGAAAACATTGTGGAAGGAGGAAGAAGAAGACGCATGGCAGAAGTGACGACGGAGAGGAAGAAAAAGAAGAAAGTGATGCCGGAAGAGGAGGAGAGAGTGACACCGGAGAGAAAAAGAGTGACGTTGGAAAACATTGTGGAAGGTGGAAGAAGAAGCCGCCGACGGTGGCCTCTTCGTCACTCCTCAAATCGGAGATGACAGAAATAAAATGGAAGAGAATCAGGACAAAGGAAGGAGAAAGAAGAAAAAGACCAAGATCGGAGGAAAGAGGAAGACGTAGCGCACTTGAGTATGCATCATGCTCGAGTGTGCATGACTCTTGTGCACACTCAATATGAGTGTGCACTCTCGTACACACTTGAGTGTGCTTGATGCTCAGGCACACTAAAGTGTGCACGAATTTTGCACATGAGTTCACTGTGGCGTTATTTAAAATAATATTTTTTTAAGGGGTAAAATGATATTTTGTCTTATTTTCCTACTTTATTTTCTTTCAACCAAACAAAAATTTTCCTATTAACCTATTTTCTTTCCAGTGCGAACCAAACGCATCGAGACAAAATATTTTTCATTTCATTCTATTCTTTTCATTTTTCATTTCCATTCCCACCTTTTCTTTGATCAAAACAGGCTTTAGCTTTAGGTGTGTTTAGTTAGAAGGAAGGAAGGAAGAGAGAGAATTCCAAGGGACCGTCACCGCTTTCCTCCTCCGTTGCCGCTGCTCTTTTGTTCCCATGTTTCGTGTTTTCAATCTCTTCATCTCCCTCGGTTTTGTGGTGCTGAGGCCCGGAGCTTTCTTCTCTTCTGCAGCTATCTGTAGCGCGTGGTTGAGGGAATCTTTATTTTCTTCTGCATTCTCTATTCAGTTTGGAACTCCATGTGTGTGCGGTAAGCTTAAGATCTCTTCCATTCTTCTGGTTCATGTTAGGTTAGCCTGAGCAATTTTGGTTCCTTCCCTTTTCTTGTTGCCGAATCTTGTGAGGAAAGAAGAATTGAAATTATCTTTCATTGTTGCAGCTGGTTATTTGAGGAGAAAATGAAAATTGGAGACTATTCTTAAGAAAGAAAATATATATGTTAGAAAGGACCGATTATTTTTAATTGGTAATTTTATAATACTTGGTTGAGAACTTTGTACGAGGGATGAGATTGATTGGGTTCTGTTTATTGTGAATTTGTGATTGCTATGATGAATTTGGAAAAGGAGTAGGCTTGAGGAAATTTTCCTTACATTATGTGGATGCTTGGAAGTTTTGGTTAGTAACTTGTGAATTTTGATGCTTGCTTTATGAACTTGTCTCGAGTGCTCTTAAGGTGTTCGATGAAATGTTCTGAAGGAAATTGATTTTTTAATCCAAATGCTAAGCTTGCTAGTTCTTATGCCAACCTTTGGTTACTTGTGACTGATGAGATAGTTGGTTGTGCTTGTTGGGGTTGCCTGAGACTATTGATAAATGACTTAATTTAAAGAATATATGTCCAAGTTAGAATATCAAGATATTAACTATAAGTCAGTGGGTATGAGTTAAGTGGATGCACTTTTATATGCAGAAGAATTTGGTCTTATAATTCAGTGGCAGAAATGACAATGATTTCATTTTGAGATAAGTTTTTGTGAGTTGGGAATGTGTGATTATATGTTGAGTTTTCTTTTAGAAACTGAATTGTGATTAATTGATTTAACTTAGTAGTATATTACCTATTGAAAGGTTAGGTCTTTCTACCTATTTTTCTACTATTGAGATTGTAGATTTTCCTTGCGTTTTTTTTTTTGGGGTTAAGTAACTTCAAGAGGTGAGTGAGGCTTGAATGTTAACAAATAACAATAATTGGTATGAGTTTTCTCACATTTCTGTTCATCACCCTTAAATTTTGGGGCCTGACATCAAATCTTAGTTATGAATTGTTCATCTTTGAGATGCTAACAAAGTACAGTATTGAATAAGTATTTCAAATATCTTTTGTGGGAATAGTTTCTAGTTTATTGAGGATTTCAGATGGTATAATTATTTAAGGAGATTTTGAATCAAAGTTTCAAGTGTGGATTTCAAAGATTATAATCGAAGATTTCTTTATAATGAATTATTTATGTAAACAAGAATATGATTTGACTTACGCAAGCAAAATGAAATAAAAGTTTAGTTGTTTCAGTATTTGATATACTCAGATAACTTATTATATATTAAATATATTAATTATTCAATGATGTTTAGTTTAAATTTCAAATACATGCTAGCTATTTTGTTAATTACTGTAATTTGTAATGAATGGGCCGAAAGCTTATTTAAATAGGCTCAAGAATATGATTTGGTTTACTTAGCCTTTATTTTTTTGTTCTCATATTATTCCATCTTAAAACTTATAACTAACAGCACAGAAACCTATTGTGAAAATAAAATCGCTAATGCATACGAATTGATTTAATAGCAAATCCATAGAAGATATGGAAAGGCAGAGCAAGTGAGGAGGAAGAAACTAGAAGAATTTTGTGACATTCAGAGGGGGAAAAACTTAACAACTAACATTCTAGAAAGCTAAAATTAAGTGCAAATAGTGATTGATGATAAAAGTTAACAATCAAACCAAAATTAAAACAAATTATTTCCAAAATCGTCTCATTAATTGTCAAATATCTGGGCATCTTCAAATCTGTTAGAATATTCAATTATTCGTTTCTTCATCTTCTATCGGACACCAATTACTTTCATTGCTATGTGTGTGTGTGTGTGTATTGACTACATCCCTTGCTAAATGTGAATTGTGATTGCAGGCAAGCCATATAATATAAATCAATGAAAAAAAAACAGACAGATTCCCAGAGTGATTTACCAGATGACATTCTTCTTCACATATTCTCTTTCCTTCCCATCAAGGACATACTCAGGCTCAGAGTCTTGTCTACAAGGTTCAATAACAAAACCCTATGTTCTTCCATTCCTTCCTTCTGCTTCTCTGATAATCGTCCTCATAACTGCTCTTGCGAACATGTCTTTGATTTCATCATCAAAACTGTTCTCCAAAATCGTCCCCATACTTTGGGAATTAACAGAATCTCCTTCTCATCTTTGTGCGACAACCCCAGGCATGGTCAGCTTTACAGGCATTGGATCATCCAATTATTTCTAGCCTTTGATATCCATGAACTTTCTCTTGATTATAAGCTACCTTCCTTCTTTAGAATCCTCCCCAGCTTCGCTGAGTTTGAGTCCTTGAAAGTTCTCAAAATAAGCATGAACCAAATCAACACAGCAGTGAAGCTTCCCAAGATGAAACTTGCTTCTCTTGAAACGCTTCATATCAAATGCATTAGGGCTGATGCTTCATTTCAAAAGTGGATCTCTCAGAGTTTCCCATCCTTGAAACATCTAATCCTCCAAAAACTCAACAATTGGGCAGGAGAGAGAGACTTTATAATAGAAAGCTCAAGTTTGGAGTATTTAGCAATACATGATTGCTCTTGGTTCCATTCTGTGAGGATTATCACTGAGAATCTACACACCCTCAATTTTTACTTTGGTGATATTTCCGAACATGATATCAGTTCGTGTCAGCTTGAGACTTCTGCGCCTAATCTACAAAGCCTCACTTGGGTTGGTCATGCTGATCGGAACAGGCTTCATCATGATGAAGAGGTCTTCCAAAATCTGCAGATCGCCACTATCCCTAGATTGTTGATCATGAGGGAATCAAATTATTGTGTGGTCTGTGAATTATTCAATACTATACGTTCAGCAAGAGAGCTACATATAGACACGGAAGTGCTACAACTATGGATGATTATACGAGGGTTTAAGGTTAGTTCATGAGTTTGAGCTCCATTTTATGGTATAATACATTCTGCAATTATAGATGTAGAATTAATATATTACTCACATAATAAGTTTCATAATAACAAACTTTGAAATATTTCTTGCTTTCAACTTGTAGGATTATTATGGAGAGACACTTGTTAAAAACCTTAGTCACCTGGAAATACATGTTCAGACGTGTGTTGATGGTGAAGATTATATTACTTTCCTGGAAAGATCATCAAATTTAGAAACTCTCACCCTTGTGGATGATCAAAATGACGGAAGTGATGATGATTCCAATCCCTTTTTGAAGGAGGTATTTTATGTTCAATATATATATACTTGTTATCTTCAGTGATATATATAAATATAACTTTATTTGTGGTGTGAATCTTTGTCTTAAATGTTTCAGCAATCTGTTGTGGATAACTTTGAGGAAGCATTAAGAGATTGTGGGGAAGATGAAGTGAGGATGACAAAGGGATTGAAGAAAGTGAAGTTGATAACAAGAGAGTTCAATTATAGAGTAGTTATTGTGATAGGGTGGTTGATGAAATCGTGCGAAGACTTGGAAGAGATCAGTCTGAATTACCCATATTGTTTTCATAGGTTTATGATGCGAGACGGGCTCCAATATTTGCAGAGTTTTCAGAGGGCTTCTCATCAACCACCTTCATTTTATTTCCTTCCTAATAGTAGTGCTTCAGTTACTCATCATGATCTTGTTCTTCAGCCTCGATTGCTAAGAAAAAGAAAAAGTTCAACCTTAATCATGTGAAGAGTTTAATGAAGTTATAGATAATGATTGGCTATTTAGGATTTCTTTTTTCTTTTGTCATGCTATTGAAGGTTCTGAGTAATGGTTGTTCATGATTATGTGACATGACTTTTGGTTTACTTATTAAATATTGGTAGTTACATGATTGTTTAGGTCACAAGCCCTTTCCTTTTTCTTAATCAAAAGTGCTTCTATTATTACTCGAAAGGAAACTACAACGTTTAGGAATGGTAAAAACAAAGTAAGCAAACTGGAAGAAAAACAAAGAAACTTAAAAGGATCAGCCAACTCCCATTCTTATTGCAGAAGAGGAAGTATGAGGTGACATTTGTATATGGAGCCATGCTGAATGCGTAGTGCTGATGATCGAGTTAATTAATAAATGTAATTATTATTTGGACACTTGCTCTCTCTTTATAGGTTTAGGCCTAAATTAACTTTATAATATTTACTTACTACCTTCAATCCTAATAGGAGATCGAATTGGTTAATTTAGAGAAATTAAGGAAGCTAAAATCATTTTAAACATTATAATTTTTCTCTTAACAAATTTATTTATTTTATAAACTAATATATAATTGATATGGTAAAACTTTATAACCTATAAATTCGCAAGTATACAGTCGTATCAAGTAATAAAATGATAATAAAAGTATCTTTACCACGAAGACCTTGTCACACACTTCAATTAAACATTAATTTCACAATTTCGTTTAAGTTGAACAAACCAGATTGAATTTAATTAAGACGAAAGAAAAGAAAATCAAAATAACAAACTACTAAAATAATCAAATGAGCAACCTAGAGTCACTAATTCCTTGTTTATTTCTTAGATTTTATTCCCACTAAATTAATTTTGATTTAACTTAATCAACTAACCTAGAATATTGATGTCTATAAATGCCTTCCGGTCCATTTATATACATAGGGGTTTAAACTTTTTAGGTTGCATGAGAAGAAGAATCCTACACACATGAAATGATGGGACCCACATATATATATAATGCTAATTATATATATGCGTGGGTCCCACCATTTCATGTGTGTGACATGAGAATACACTTCTCCTACAACATGAGAAGTGTTTTTCCCATATACCTATCTTAATTAATTATGCAATGCCTTCCACAACTAATAAGATGCATTTTAGATCGGGCTCACTCTAATTTGATTATGGGAGCTTCTAGGTATATGCCTATCCTAGACGCAAATTAGATTAAAACTTAATTCTACATTATTTAACCCCAATGTCAATTTAAGATTCCCTCTTCCAAGCCTTAAATCTCCAAAACATACTTAATGATGACCAACCAATAAGCAATAACAAATAAGACAAGATTAAATAAACTGAAATAAAATTAAACAAAAATAATCCGTGGGAACAATCTCTAAAACCCAAACAAGTTTATAGGATCTCTAGGTTGTAAAGGAAATTTAGTCACACACGACTATAATAAAATTCATAAAAAGATGAAACTCTGATTCAGAGAAATAGCTTGAAAGGAAGAATAGAAATCAAATCTGTCCGTGCGTCATCAATCTCCCTTCCTCTGTTTCTTGAATTTGTGGTTCAACCTCCGTACGTTGTGTGTTGTGCGTCCTCATCCGTCCTTGCGTCTCTGCCTCTAATCGTTTTCAATCTCCCCTTTTATTAGATATATTATATTCTCACAATAATATCTTTTTCATAACTAAACAGCACGATAGAATGTTTTATGTGTTTTATGATTAACTACCTCCCATCTGTACAAGCCTCCCCAAATTTCAGTCCTTGAAAGTCCTTAAACTAACCATGAACGACGAAAACGTCTTAGAGAATCTTCCCAAGATGAAACTTGCTTCTCTTGAAACTCTTCATATGAAATCCTTTGGAGCTGATGATTCATTAGACGAGTGGATATCTCAGAGTTTCCCGTCCTTGAAACATCTATCCCTTCAACAAATCATCAATTGGGCAGATAAACAATACTTTACAATACAAAGCTCTAGTTTGGAGGATTTAGAAATTCTTGGTTGCTCTTGCTTCAAACTTGTGAGGCTTATCACTGAGAATCTTCGCACTCTCGATTGTTTCATTGATTTTGATGATGTTCCCGAACACGAGACTAAGTTTATACTTGAGAATCGTGCACCTAATCTACAAAGCCTCACTTGGGTTGGTGCTGCTGATCCTATAAGTTACAGGCTTCATCATGATGAAGAGACGTTCCAAGATTTGCAGGTCACCACTATGCGTAGATCCTTCATCATAAAGGAATCAAATGTGAATTTGCTCATACAATTATTTAAAGCTATACCTTTGGCAAGAGAACTACATATAGATATAGAAGTGCTAAAACATTGTCTGAGAATACTACGTATCCCTATGCTCGAGGTTAGTTCATGATTTTGACCTCCATTTTGTAGTCTACAATATCTGCAATACTTATGAGTTATAGGTTACATTAGTCACATAACGAATATTTCTTGCTTTCAACTTAGGATTATCACGGAGAGATTCTCACTGTACTTAAAAATCTTCGAAGCCTAGAAATACATGTTCGATCGTGAGTATATTAAGGGTGAGGATTATATTACTTTCCTGGAAAGATCAAATTTAGAAACTCTCACCCTTATGACTTATCCAAATAACGATGAGAGTGATTCTAGTCCCTATTTGAAGGAGGTATGCTTCCATATTTTCCCCTTCTCTCTCTCTCTCTCTCTCTCTATATATATATATATATACACCTGTCATCTTCAATAATGTATATAACTTTATTTGTTATGTAATGTTTGTTTGAACGCCAGTCTCTCAGAGACATGTTTAAGAAGGCATTAAGAAATTGTAGGAGACATAAACTGATGAGGAGAACAAAGGGATTGAAGAAAGTGAGGTTGATAATGAACGATTTCTGCAGCTATAATATGATTGTTGTAATAGGGTGGTTGATCAAGTCATGCACAGACTTGGAAAAGATGGAGTTGTATTACCCATCTTGTTATCACAAGTTTATGATGCGAGAGGGGCTCCCATATTTGGAGAGTTTTGAGAGAGCTTCTCCTACACCAATTTCATTTCATTTCTTTCCTGATCAATATTAATTCCGCATTAGTTTTGGAAATATTTACTTTCATCAACAGATGACAAGACAGAGTTGCAAATGGTCATGACATTGAAGGCTATTTTTTAATATGGCTTTTTGACTGGGTTAAATTTGAACTTGTTGGGATCAATTGGGAGTAACTCTCTTAAAGACGACGTTATTTGAAATATTGTACTTAAGTGACCAAATTTCCTCCTATTTGGATCAATATTTGTGGGTTGATGGCTATTATTGTTGTTACTTGTGTTAGAATGGAAGTTGGGTGTTTGTTTATGGCACTACGGACCTTCATTTGTGGGAAAGTCATGGTTTTATGACGCTGGTTGTTTTATATATTAAGGGTCCTGATTATGCTTTTTTTTTATGCAAGGGGCATGCGCCTATTTTGCTTAACTAATTATAAATATATATATATATATATATATATATATATATATATATATATATATATATATATATATATATATATATATAAGTCACTTCCATTATGATTTATAGTGACCGAACAAACTTTAAACTTCATTAATTTTGACTTAAAATTTAACAACTTTACAACTTCCCTATTTGATATGCATTAAACCTAATGAGTACAAAGTTAACACAATAACAAATGAAGGGTAATAATATAAATGTATATGAAAAATTTAATGAAATGAAGGGTCACATAAAGGCCAATTTAGTATTGTTATTTATAATTTTTTTAAGATACAGGCACATTATAATAATTTATGGCCTCAAAACAATAAAATTGCTATGCAAAGATAAGCAGCAAAATCGTTCTATTTTATTTACAATGACTTAAAAACATGATCCAAAAACTCCTTCTTTCTTTACCCTATAATTAATAGGATCAGGAGAGAGAGAGTGTGTGTGTGTATTAGTTGCTTGGGAAAATTTATTTTAGGGCCCTTTTAACAGGAAAAAAATTCCAAAAAAAGCCCTAAGATTCTGACAATCCCAGAAAAGACCACAGAGCCTTTTCTGGGATTTTCAAAATCTACGTGAGTTGTTAACAGAGCTGATATAGTTGTTAACGGGGTACTGATATAGTTGTTAACGGTACTGATTTAGTTGTTAAAAAATTGTTGTTAATGGTACTCATTTAGTTGTTAATGACCTACCCGTTAACAACTATATCAGCCCCATTAACAACTCATCCAAGATTCTGACAATATCAAAAAAGGCCCTAGGGTCTTTTTTGAGATTGTCAGAATCTTGTAGCCTTTTTTAGAATTTTTCCTGTTAAAAAGGCCCTGAAATAAATTTTCCCTAGTTGCTTTTTAAATGGAAGAAAATCTAAAGGCCCTACAAATAAAATAGAACGATTTTACTGCTGGTCTCTTTGGGTAGTAATTTTATTGTTTTGAGGCCATAAATGATCATAATGTGCCTCTATCTTAAAAAATTATAAATAACAATACTAAATTGGCCTTTAGTTACCACCATGGAGTATCAATAACAGAACTAATCTCTTGGCAAAAAGAAAAAGGATTATATTAATCGCGAGGCCAACGTTGCTGCAGACCTTTAGTAATAATAATAAAAAGATATTATTCAATTTTAATTTCAAATAAATGCTGGCTATTGGCCTTAAGTTTGCTTATGAATTGACGTGTAGTTTAATTCAATTTTGACGGACAATAATATGTTGTGTATGCTTTTGAAGATAGGAATATGTTTCTAAATCACTGCATCTGCATACAAAAAGTGATATTATTTTTACATTGATATTCTACATTTGAATGTTGTTAGTCTTTTGGAGTGGATTGTTTTTTAAACATATCCACAACCACAAATGTAAACTTCTATAATATTTCACATGCTCAATTTGATGAGTAGTTTCATTGTAAATCCATTTGTTGTAGTTCCTGCAGGTTGTAATGGTTGGTTGGGTCTTCTATAATCTCTATATGTTGTGTTTACTTTATCATTTTACGAAATGTTATTTTACTTTGCTGTGTTCGTTTCTCATATTTTCATGTCATGAATGAAGGGTATATTCTTTATTATTAGACCCTTGTAACTCAGTAGCCAAAGTTCATTCCTTTCAATATTTAGGAGGGTACACTTGGCAATGTTAATAGTTTATGAGTTAGTGTTACTGAAATCAATTGGTGGAGGCATGGGTAAAAAGTTCTCATTGTTTTGATAATTGAATTAAATTAACGTGTTTTTAGTTCATTTATGTAACCAAAAAAAAAAAATTTATTATCTTTTTCTTGTGAGTTTTAACATTTTTTTATCAATTTGTCATTATGTTTTTAACTGGGTGACTTTTTATCAGTTTTTCAATCTTTTTTTTTTTTGGGTACTTATTTTATGTATTGTTTGCAGGATGAATTTTTGAGATGAAAGGCATCAATCACTTCTGAGGGAGGCAGTGTCCAATCTAATGAAGATGAACTCAATTTATGGTTAGAAATTACTGGTGGTAAGAACAAGAAAGGTCGAATCTATGGCCTTGGATCTAAAACTCAACATATTGTCTCTTCTGCCTCACCTCCTTCCACCAATTCTTCGGGGGATTTTAATGCTGAAGCAATGCAAACGAAGATGACGCAAATGTCAGAACATTATGAACAGCTGAAACAAGAGAATGAAACGAAGATGACACAAATGTCAGAAAATTATGAACAGCTGAAACAAGAGAATGCAGAACTTAAACAAGCAACCAACCTCATTATGTCAGCATTGCAAGGAATGGGGATTCAATTACCCACTTTCTCTAACCTTCCCAATCAAGGCGCTCCCTCTAACAATGCAAATGAAGATGCTGAGAATGAACATTGACAATTTTCATTGTTTATGATACTTGTGAATGAGAACATATATTTTCCCTTTTTTAAGTCTTTTAGTACTTTGAACTTGTGTGGCATTTCTATCTGTTTAATATATTAGTTATTTGGACTTTGTTAATTTCTCTAGCTATATATGTACAAACTAATTTTCTAATTTAAGAGCTGCAAAATTGTTAACAAAAATGGTTAAAATCGAAGGGTGAACAGAAAGAAGAAAAGTGAATTTGTATAAATTACCCACGGAATTTTCCCACGGAAAATCCGTGGGAAATTTCACACAAAACTTACCACGGAATTTTCCGTGTGAAATTTCCCACGGAATATTCTGAAGGAAATTTCGCCACAGACATTGCCGTGGGAAGATTCCGTGTGACTTTTCCCACGGAATTTTCCGTGGAAAATTTCACACAGAAACTTCCGTGGGAATTTTCGTGGGAAATTACCCACGGAATATTTCCATCTCCAATTCCGTGGGAAATTTTCCCACGGAAATAAATTTCTTCGGTAACCGGATTTGTCACGGTTTTTTTGGGGACGGATTATATTCCGTGGGAATTCCGTCGCAAATTTCATTAGCCACGGAATTCCGTGGGAAAATTCCGTGGGTAATGCGATATTTTTTGTAGTGTCTGTTGATTAGTGTTAGACTTTGGGTTCATGTTCAACCTTGATGGGATGTACTATTTGATTGGGAAATAAGAAATCTTTCTTGTTAAGTGTTTGATTAGCTTTTGGAGAATAATTTTTATGATTTACGAGGTAAGCATGAGGAGTTTTGTCTCAGCTTATGGAAAAAGGATTCTGAAACCACGGTTTCAGGGTTGCTTAAACACTCACTAATAAAGAGATTAAATCAGAGCATTAATTCCTACAAGGAACTGGGAAACCAAAAACCTTAGAAACTAATCAACATTTTGTGAATTGAAGGGCAAGAAAAGAATCATTAGAGAGATGACACCTATAGTGGTCACTCCGCGACCCTGAAAATAGGGGTACCTCCATCATTTATTCCTTGCCCTGACCATTGAGTTATCTGGCTATCTCTCTTTGATAAGTATATATTTTATAATTAAATAAGTATAGATTCTGAAATATATTGGATTGAATTTATTAATATTTTATACTTATTTAATTATCATTTATATATTTTTCTATCTTTTAATTAATTATACGATAAAAAGATATTTTTATATAAAATTTACTCATATTCTAACTCACAGGAGATATTATTATGCTTACTATATATATATATATAGGTAAAGGATTTCTCCAGTCACCGGAGATAGAGTTATCTCCAATGACCCCAAAACTACGTCGTTTTGGATTAATGAAGGGTGTTTCTGTAATTTTGTTTATTTTTTAATCATGTAAATTTTACCAAAACACCATTCATTAATTCACCTAAAATTACTAACACACCCTTCATTAATTCAAAACGACGTAGTTTTGGGGTCACTGAAGATAACTCTATCTCCGGTGACTGGAGAAATACTTTTCCCTATATTATATATGAGTAAAGGATTTCTTCGGTCACTGGAGATAGAGTTATCTCCAGTGACCCCAAAACTACGTCGTTTTGGATTAATGAATGGTGTTTCTGTAATTTGGTTTATTTTTTAATCATATAAATTTTACCGAAACACCCTTCATTAATTCACCTAAAATTACTAACACACCCTTCATTAATTCAAAACGAAGTAGTTTTGGGGTCACTGGAGAAAACTCTATCTCCAGTCACTAGAGAATCCCATTATATATATATATAGGGTCAACGAAAATATATTTTGGATTTGCTTGCAGAGACTGACATGGGTGGTTGTAAGCCACTATCAATTCACATGTCCACTACACTCAAACTATCAGCATATGAAGAAGGAAAGCACAAGAAGGAGGATATGTTTAATGATCCGGAAAGATATCGAAAACTAGTAGGTAAGTTGATCTATTTGACACACACTAGACCTGATATTTGCTTTTCCGTGCAGGTCTTAAGTCAGTTTATGCACCAGCCCATGAAGTGTCACATGGCAGCAGCATTGCACGTGTTGCGGTACCTAAAGCAGAGCCCTGGGGTAGGAGTGCTTATCAGTCAAGAAGGCACTACTACATTAGATTGTTTATGAGATGCTAATTGGGAAGCATGTGAAACGACTAGAAGATCAGTTACAAGATATCTGTTGAAGCTTGGTGGTTCGCTTGTGGTATGGAAGACGAAGAAGCAACATATTGTTTCGAAGTCTTTTGTTGAAGCGGAGTACCGGGCACTAGGTTCGGCAGTATCAGAAGTTGTGTGGGCTGTTGGACTACTCAAAGAAATTGGTTATGAACACCTAACCCCTGTTAATGTGTATTGTGATAACAAAGCTACCTTGCACATAGCTTCTATTCCAATCTTTCATGAAAGAAAAAAGCACATTGAGATCGATCTTCATTTTGTTCGAGAAAAGCTTTTAGAAAAAGTAATTGCTTTGCAGCATGTTCGATCTTTAGTCAAGAGGTAGATATATTGACTAAAGCAGTAGGTAAAGAAATACATGATAGGATGCTTAACAAGTTAGAAGCTATAGACTTGTTTAGCCCCCAACTTGAAGGGGTGCTGAGATTGTAGTTTGTGTTTGGGTCTTGTATACTAGGCCAGTTTATTAGATATGGTTGTGTGTGTATAAGTAGGAGAACTCTCATTGTATTGTACGTGTTCAGTTGATTAATAATAGAACATTATTCAGCTCAACAGTATGTATGGGATAAATAGCATTTTTACCTTGGAAGTTTTAGTTTAGGAGCACTAGACACCTAGAAGTTTTTTGTGTTTTTTGTGGAGAAAAATTGCCCCAAAAGTTATTAAAAACGAGCAAAACGATGAGGACAGAAGTGTCCTTGGGTTGTTAACCACGAGTGGATTTCTTTTGATTGGAACTATTTTAGAATCAAGCGACAACAAGTGATCATAAAGAGGAAGCTTCAACTTAACTTCATGTGAGAATCCTTACCCGAAGTATAACATAACCACAATCATTATATTATCACTTGAGTAGATGTTGAAGCACGCCTTTTATTACTCGTATGCACTAAAGCAACAATAGGTGCACGCTCAAAATGCAATTGAGTAAAATAAAGGCTTGAAATACAAACCTTTTTAACTTTGATTTCCAGATTGAGGAACATAAGAGAGCTTTTAACTTTCTTCTGAATAGTTCCAATTGAATGTAAGTAAGTAATCGAGACAAATGATTTTTTAAACAAAAGCTTACAACTTATGACCCAACAATTGACAGTAACAAAGAGGAGAACGCACACCTATGATGAAGAGCTGGAGAGAAGTACAGAGATTGGAGATTGAATCACACTCAAATTTGTGTGGGGTAAGAGAAGCCTTTCACAATTGAAATATATTATCCACAGGTCACTTGGGACTTGTTGGATATTTGATAATTTCAAGGGAGTTTCTAGTAATAATTTGTCTTCCTTAGGACCTCAGCGCAATGTTTCCTTCTTTTTTTATCATTTTGAAATTTTCCTTCTTATTATTCCCCTAGTTTTCTTTTCTTGAAACTTTTTTTAGAAAAATTTTCTCTCAAAATTCCGAGAGAACTTGGAAATATTCATAGTTATGGAAATTTCCTTCCTCAATTTTATTCCATAGTTTTGGAAATATTCGGTTCCATTGTTATGATTCTATTCAATTCAAACATCAGAGTATAATGTTATTAAAAATTTAACCACCACCACTGCACATTATCTATTTTATCTTAATAAAGAACTTGAATTATACAAAAACAACTGACTTTCATTGAAAAAGAACTTACTTTTTTTATATATATATATATATAATTTTGATCGATATATCGGAATCAATAAATCCTACACAAGCGAATAATCACAACTATGCAAAACGGCCTAGTTAAAAGTGCATCACCTAAGCCTATTATAGTACTCATCATCTTAGAAAGAAGCCTGACAAGGAGAAATGAAGTGTTAGATGTTAGTTATTGTGTGTAGGAAGCTAATTATTTTCATTTGTCAGTATTTGATTATGTATGTTATCATTTGACTGTATTTAAACAAAGTCTCTTGTTGAGCATAAAACCCTTGAGTATTTAGTGTCACTAATGACCTTATAGCCTGGGAGCATAAATACTCCACTATATTTATAAGCATCAACTATGTAAGCACTAGCCTTCAGTAGAAATATGCAAGCACCAACTCATTGCTTCAAAATCTACTACAGCAACGTTTGGAAACTATGTAACTAATTAACAGTACAGTTGCAAATCTAACATTTATAAAAATAATTTTTAAAAAACAATACTCCGATCAAGGGAAAAAAAGTTCCCTTCAGTATCAGCTTCAAGTCTTCACCTTCCAAGGGCCTTGTCATAGTTTGAGTGCTAGCCTTCTTCTCATGATATCCGCTATATGATTGATGTGAATCAGTCAATCTTCACAGAAGAATAGATCTTGCGGACAAACCAAAAGCAAGCATAGAAGCCAATAGTCCCAGTCAGAACAAGGAAGGCATACGAAACAATTATCATATACCCAAAGTACAGGATGCCTGACACAAATTTTGTTATCTCAAGTTTGGTAAAGAAGTAGAAAATAGAGTAGAGGAAAAGGTACAGAGCAGAGGACCCAGCAGTGAGGTAAGATCTCCACCACCAATTGTAGTCTTCGCTGCACAACTGGAAGTAGCAGAGCACGATTGTTATCTCGGCACAAGTAATTAATAGTATGACAGTCACTATGAAAAGGAAGCCAAATATGTAGTAGAACTGGTTCAGCCAAATTGATGTCAAGATAAAGAAGAGCTCGATGAACACAGCGCCAAATGGGAGAATGCCTCCAACAAGAATGGAGAATATGGGTTGCATATACCATGCCTGCTCGGGTATCTGCCTGGGAATTTTATTGGTTTTCACAGGATCTTCAATAGCCGGCTTCTTGAAACCCAAGTAACTACCCACAAATACCAAGGGCACTGATATGCCAAACCATAGGCAAACAAGAGCAAACATTGTTCCAAAAGGCACTGCCCCAGAAGATTGCTCCCCCCAAATTATAGCATTCAGAACAAAGAATACAGAGAAGAGAATGCCTGGGAACATAAATGCAGTTTTCAAGGTATTCCTCTTCCACTCTGTGCCCTTGAACATTTTGTACAGACGTGCAGAGGAGTAGCCTGCACCTAAGCCCATAAATACCCACAATAGAACCATGGCTGTCATAAGACCTCCTCGATTGGATGGAGATAAGAACCCCAGCAATGCAAATAGCATTGTCACAAGTGTCATTCCAAAGATCTGAACACCAGTACCAACATAAACACAAAGTAAATTCGAATTGACTGGGGGCCTGAAAACATCGCCATGGAGAAGCTTCCATCCTGTCTCTTCCTGGGCCTCATCTTGGGTATCTAGCTGGTTATAATTGGAAATATCTTTGTATAGTGTTCTCAGCATGATCATTGCCACCATTCCAGAAAGGAAAAGAACAATCATCAGAGAGTTAATGATGGAGAACCAGTGGATCTGGTCATCATTCATTAGAAGATATGTATCCCATCGAGATGCCCATTTGATTTCACTTTTCTGCAAATAAATAAATCATTAAACTAGAATTAATGTGCCGATCACAGATGAGGTAGAGGAAGAAGAGAGAGGCCAAAGGCATGATCAGAGATACCTTGAAGGAAACATCATAAGTGAATACAATATCCTTGTTTTTTTCTACTTCTTGTGGGACAGTGCTACCTTGCATTAAATTCTTGGTGTCTTTATTGCATGTTGTTACTTGTGGATTCTTCTCATCCCACTCCTTGTATTCATGATTGATACTGTATGCAGTAATAGAATTCATATGAAAAGAAAAGAACACGCAATAAGTAGTTATGCAAAAATCAACAAGAAAGCCTTTAATATAGAAGCTCAATATTTTTGGACTGATTTCAATAAAGACCAGAGATTACAATATGCTGAGATCATTGTTAACAAGCATGAAAAGCATACAGGTATCATAAAAAGAATGAGGGAAAAGGGAAGTATCCAGCGTCCTTCTCTAAAATAGCATAAAGACCTTGTTTTATCTTCAAACAAAGGAGGCCATAGAAAAGATAGGAAACATTAAAACAACACCTGTTTGGGGTGACTTCAAACCCAACAATACGAGCAGTATCAGTTTCAGGATCCTCATGATACATGACTCTAAAACTCAAGTGGTTATTGATAAAATATTTCTCCTCCTTGCTCTGCAGGTAAGTTTTAAATTTGAGAGAACAGGGGAAAAAAGATATTTTCATAACAAAAGTGTGTTCTGAGTTTATACCCCTTGATAGTTTCCCTTGAACCCAGCACGAAACCCATGTTCATATGTGGTTGATTGCCCTCCATCCCTCCTCTGTCTAAGAACAGCAACTGGAAGATTAGCCAAGATCCTGCATGTTCATTTTAAGGCTTTATTTATTGATCAAAGTAAGTGCAGAAAAGCAGCAAGTTTCATGAGTAACTTGTGTCAGCAAGGATATACACAGCAAAAGACAAGAAGGCAGCCAACAAGAAATCTTTAAGAAAGCATAAAAGGACTTATACTATATAGCAATAGCACAGCACTAGAAAATATACGTTAATCACTTACATGTTTACTCGATATTCATCATCAATTTTTTCTTGAAAATTCTTTGCAGACTCAGCACCCAAAGTCACACGACAAGCTACAGTACAAGATTGTTCCTTCCTCATTTTAAACTGAAAAAGGAATAAATCAATTTGGTTGCAAAATCAAAGGAAGAAACCATTGTAGCAAACTCTTAACGGCCTAATTATCCAAGTGAATAGCTAAATGAAAAATCAGTAATAGATATGTACCGTATATACTGAATTTTCTATACGGTCCCCTCGAAGAACCTCTCCCAAATTTTCTGCATTGTTCACAATCTTAGGGGGTCTGCAATACTTCAAGAAATAGTAGTCGTATGGAAGTTGAGTCTTCGTAGATGATAATTTGTTCACTTTAACAGACAGAGGTTCACCCTAGTCCACAGCAAAAAGAACGAATCAATATTTTCAGGATAATATGGCAAACCGAAAAAAAAAACTGAACGAACAAATTAAAAAAGAGAAAAATCCCTGAACCATAACTATAGGACCCCTCGTTCAAGAAATACAACAGTTAGAAGTTCCTAACTACATAAATCATTAATTGAAGTATAACGAAAACTCATTTCAGCACCAGAAAGGCGACAACTGAAGCTATATTATATGAATCCCTCACTTAATATCAATAGAATGGAACACCCTGTTCCTAGCTTGTCGTACATCAATCAATCGAAATTATCAAGACCCGAACTCAAAAAGCTAACCTAACTCCCTGGGACTCCCGCAATCACTTTACCGACAGACAATCATACAACCAATTCACCCGAACAAACGCTAATTTACCAGAAATGACAGTCATTTCTGACTCGAACCACATCAGGACAACCAAATAATCCACGAAAGCTGAAGCAGAAACTGTAAGGTAAATAGGATCATTTCTCACTCCCGAATCTTGAATGAACACGAAGGAAAGGACATAGATCAGACCTAAAACCCTAGATCCAACAACTATCAAAAGCGAAATTAAAGAAAGTCCGGGATTCAAAGAAATTCAAGGACCAGAGAGAAACAGGTAGTACAGCAATAATCAACCGGTAGAAATTAGGAAAATAGGAGTAAAAGGGTTGAGGGAGCGTACAGTATGAAAGTCTCGGGGAGCAACGCCGGGAAGGTAGAACGAGTGGGCGCGTGAGATGAATAAGAGAAGAAGGAAGAAAGCGGTGATCGTCGGAGGGGAGATGGTAGACATCTTCGTCGGCCTCTTTTGGTGCTTCAATGGAATGAAGGAACGAGCAAGACACTGATACACACACAACGAAGGGAAACCAGAAACTGTGGCCCAGCTGAAGAAGAATTCGCTTCTACCGAGTTTGTTTCTGCTGCTTCCGCCTCACGGGTCACGCATCTGGAAACTTGAGACTCAAGCGCATATACATGTCTGTGCGTATAGATATATTTGTTGGAATTTTTTTTCCCCTTTGTATCATGTCAGTATTATTCCACCTATTTTTTAATCAAACTCCTCTTGTAATTTTTTCTTTATAATTTTATTTATTTTTAATTAGTTCTCTAATATTTTTCGATTTTTCTTACCAATCACACGAAACTACTGCAAATATTTCATTAAAGAGACGGAAAAATTGCATCTAGCTCTCGGATAAAAGAAAATATAACACAATAATCCCTAAAATCTCAAAATTACATTTTGTGTGAGATTTTTTTCAATAAATTCTTATTATAATGGACGTCGACTGACAAGTCCATAAATATTCAATGACAAGTCTATGAACATTTGACAATTGAAATTTATTGTAAAAAGATCTCACAAGACTTAAATACAGTTTTAAGACTTTAAGGATCATTTTATCGTATTTTCTTTTACTTTGATTTAAATGTGATTTTCCTTTTATTTTATCTTTAATAAAATCTTTGTAGGAGTTTCATGTGATTGATAAGACAACGAGAAAAATATGAGAGAACTAATTAAAAATAATAAAATTATAAAGACATGTTATAAAGAAAAAATTACAAGAGGAGTTTGATTAAAAAATAGGTGGAATAATCTTAAATTGTTTTAATATTTATAACAAAACACTAAATTTTAAAATTATGTTTATTGAAAATTTTATTAAGAATCTAACTTTTTGTTTAGGGAAAATATCAAATACAGTATTTTTAAAATATTAAAATACAAAAAAAATGTTTCCAATATTCATAATGTTAAAAAAAAGTTAGGTCTAATTATTTTTTCTAAATCAAAAGAAAATGACACAAACGCACTCACAAATATTTTTTAGAAATTTAAAAAAAAAATAAGGACCAACCCCTTTCCACTTCCGGCCGTGCGAAACTCTAGTGGTCATTTGGCTGGCCATTGGCACCAAAGCTCTAGTGGGAATGATTGACAACTTTTATTTAAGCATTCCCACATTTCATTAAGCTTTAACAATTTTTGTTTGTCAAGTAACAAATCAATATATCATGTTATTGACAGGTTTTAGTAAGATATGTCCCATATTTCATTAGTTCATTAGGTTTCAACAATTTTTGTTTATCGAGAGGAAACAAATGTTGTTATAACCTATTGAAATATGGGGATAGGAATGTTTTGAAAAAAAGTTGTGAATGACTTGACAGTGTTGATTTGTTATTTGGTAAATAAAAGTTGTTAAAACCTAATACAATATAAGGAATATAATGCATTAACAAAAGTTATTAATGACATGATCTGTAGATTTGTTGCCTAGTATATAAACGAAATGTGTTAAAACCTAATGAAATATGGGGAATGTGCCTAAAAAAAGTTGTGAATAAGTTGATAATGTGAATTTATTATTTAATAAACGAAAGTTGTTAAAACCTAATGAAATATAGAGAATGCCTTAATAAAGATTGTAAACAGTAAATACATTTCCCATTTGATTTCAAAAATGACAAATCAAGCCTAACATTATTATAACATTATGATTATTGGAAATACCTTTATGTCTTTTAATATTCTTAAAGTACTTTATCTTGATGAATAAGTAAAATCACTCACTCATGTTTGTTTTTTATGTTGATTAAAAAAAAAAATTATTCTCAACTACCAGAAAAATTTGTTCTCACATTAAAAAATTATTCTCATGAACATCAAATATCTTTGCAATTATTATTTTTTAATAATACTGAGGATCATATATATATATATATATATATATATATATATATATATATAGACATATGTATGTACACATACATACAAATATACATACTCACACATACATTTATCTAACATATTTCACCAAAATCAAGAACAACCTTAATTAAACTCTAACAAACATGCCTCAAAATTTAATAAATTTTTAACTTTATCCTTAATTAATATAATACTATTACCATGAAAAATCTACACAATAAAGAAAATGGTGGGTAAAATTGTACTAGTATCATATAAAAACTTAATGATGTGACATATAATTAGAGGAAAAATTTAATAAAAAAAAAGAAAAAGAAAAAAAAACCACTTAAATTTCAAAATTCTAAATCAGTAATTTCTTACTAAAATAAGTTGTTAATTGTTATACTCTTTTAGTAAATACCTATAATCTTATAAACAATGAAACTGATTTGAGATTTTGAAATTTAAGTGGTATATTTTTTTATCTTAATCCCAAAAATCTTCTCTCTACTTCTTAAATAAAACCAGAAGAGGATATAAATGAATATGTCTGAAATAGCATAACACAAACAAAGGCATGCATATGATAAAAAATAATGATTTAAACTTCGAACGACACTTAATTATAATCTGTGCTTGCAAAGTTGCAATACGAGTTGCCATGTCATGTCATATAAAACATTTATTCTAATATCTTCGCCTCCAATATAATATTATCCACATACGATGAGGATAATGTTGAAGTCACTGGGTTTGGGTTTGATTTGACTGATAATTAAAATAAAAACCTGGAGAAGAAGCTAGAAAGTAAAACATAAATCCTTGATAGATGATAGGCTTCGTCCTACAGTACAAGGCCTGAACATATTCAGCTCTGTCATAATGTTCCTCTCCTCATTCTCAGCAACCTCTTCATATATTACATCCATCATTCGCCACATCTGTATTAATTTCACCACAATTATATATTTCAGGGTCATGAACTCATAATTTAAGAATATAAGGAGGTCGATCGACATTAAATATACATATATTATTGAATCTGATAAATGTTCACATGCATTCTAAAGATTGAAAATTAAAACCATTTTGCAGGTGCGAATTCTTTTCCACAATCTTTTAAGTTTGGTACCTGTTTTTTTCCTTCACTCAATTAAATCATTTAACCTTACTCTGTTAACACTGTTAGTCACTACAACTTAGCTCAGCTGGTACAAGAGCTAATGGTGCTAAGACAACAGAGTTAGATGATTTAATTAGGGTTTTTCTCATAGATACCAAATTAAAAATTGAGGGAAAGCACATAAGTATGTACCTGCAGAATGGTTTTCGATCTGTTCAAAAGATAATTGCTTACCTGCAAGGTGCCTCCTCCACGACCTCTGCAATCATGAGACAGACTAGCAATAGTCCAAGGATCTGATGGATTCCACTGGAATTCAATGGCCTTGTACCTGAATATTATGCATATATAAATATATATTCTCTTTAGAGAAGCCAAATTGTTTTTAAACATTTTAACTTAGGTAAAAAGTTCAAAAAAAAAAAATTTGAAGAGTAGCCCTCCCTGGATGTGAATCTTCCAAGTTTTAGAATGTTTGAAGTTGGTAAAATTAAATGCAAGATACATTATACTACCTCTAATTCTTAATATAAGAGCCAATTGACTTATTTTAAAAAGATTCACGAAGCTAAATAAGTTACATTAAATTATTTATATTTATCGTTTTTCTATAAACTAATTTGTGTGACTTATAAACTAATATATATAATCTAATGATACACAACATATATTAAAATTAAGTAATTTATTTAGTTTTCTTAATCTCTTAAGAAAAAGTCAACTAACTCTTATATTAAAGACCGGATGTAGTATTTTATTTTTTACAAGAGGATCTAATATTCAATGCTCCCATATGACTATTATTTCCCTCAACATCCATATCTCTATCTCAGATGACGACTCAGCAAAATAATGATTTTGTCATAAATAAATTTAAATATAGATATAGTACTACTAGCTAGGTTAAGCAAGCAAGCGCACATAACCACATCATCACCATCTCAATCCCTACCATTAGCTAGAAAGTTGTGTACAAATACCAATGATTATTACACATACACAAAAATACAACTAGCTACAGACCAAAAAAAAAAAAAGGTTAAGTATATTATGGAGTAGGAAGCGTGAGTTAATTATAAAGAACATTAATAATGAAGTGGTTGGGCATATTAACAAAAAATCACATCTTATAATGAAAATCAATTATTGTTAAAAGGAAAAAAAGCCAAAAACTCACCTATGACCAATATGTCGAAAGAATAAACCAGGAGGAGCCCTTTCTCGTCTCAGACCAAGAGGAGGTGTAGCTCTCTCAACCTATAGAGAATACATATATATATGTGTATATAGAGAGAGAGAGAGATGTTTCAGGAAAAAAATTATAATATGTTTCCAGGTAAATGTGTATGTTCTTATAAGCAATTATTCAATATCATATTACAGATAAACATAAGCTTATAATGTTTAAGAAAAATAAGGACTTAGATATTGCCACCTTTACTCCTTAATACATACAAGAGTTAAATAACTAATTTGTATGTAAATATTAAAGAAATTAGTTCACTTGGTTATTTATAACAAATGTGTGTTGATTTCCTTAAAATATCATATTTAATTATGTGTATTGAAACTACTTCTTAACGGAATTTTTTTTACCATGTTCAATCAATAAATATACTCTTAAAAAAATTATAAATTTGAGAAATAAAGTGGTTTGTGGTTTTATACTTAAAACTAAAATAAAAATCTTATTGTTTATCGAAAAAAATAAAACTCTTATTTAGCTTCTAAATTTAGGATACGAGGGATAAATTGAATAGTTGAGAGAGAAAGAGTTCAAACCTTTTCATAGTCCCAAATGTTAATAATGCCATCATCGCCAGAAGTGCCAAATACGGATTCTTTGTCAGGACACCACTGAGAGTTTCAAACAAGTACGTTTAATTTAATTTCAACGCAGATAGATATATATATATATATATATAAACACGCTATATAAATATTAATTAGTTAGATTTAAACTTACTGAAAATTTAAATCCTCAAAGTCCAATTAAAGTATTTGTTCAAAGAGTGTGGGTGCATGTACCTGAACACAAAGGACAGAGGCGTCATGTCCTTCGAATGTGTAAACAGGATTCTGTAGTCCATGGACATCGTTAAGGTTTCGACGATCATACATATGAACTGACCTATCGGCAGAACTGTACGTACGTAGTTCAATACAGTCAAACCAAAAAATTAGAAAGATTGATATATTTAAAAAACATTTAATTATTGCAGTAATTAAGCAGATGGTACGTACCCAGTGAGAATATAATTAAGATTGAAGTTATTCCATTCCACACAGTGGATATCTTCCTCATGATGAGCATCCTCGACCTGTACTTTACATTTGAAGGTTAATTAATTATTATGATCATTAATAAGAAAATTGATTAATTAGCAGAATACGTCTCCCTCCGATCTTTAACATAAGACCCGGTTAACTTTTTATTTTAGAGATTAAGTAAGTTACAAAGTTACTTTAAAGTTTTATATTTATGGTTTTTCTTTAAAATAATTTGTCTAACTTACTGATATATAATTTAGGCTAAAGTATACGTTTGGTCCTTTATGTTTGCCTCTGGTATCATTTTAGTCTCTTAAGTTTGTAAAGTACACGTTTGGTCCTTGAAAGTTAACACCGTTAGTTTAACTTAACGGAAAATACTAACTTAACAATTTTTAGCTATGACTGTGCAATTAAATGCTGACTAAACATGCTAATATGTTACTATTTTAATAAATTAATATTTTAAATCCAATTAGTTGAAAAATATTTAATCTTCACAGACAAAAAAAAAGTATTTAATCTTTACAAACAGTGAAAAACCGTATAATAGTCCGTGAAAATTAAATATTTTCAATTAAAAGGATTTTAAATATTAATTTATTAAAATACTAATATATAAGCATGTTTGGTCAGCATTTAATTGCACAGTCATCGCTAAAAATTGTTGAGTTAGTATTTTCCGTTAAGTTAAACTAACGGTGTTAACTTTCAGGGACCAAACGTGTACTTTACAAACTTAAGGGACTAAAATGATACCAAAAGCAAACATAAAGGACCAAACGTATACTTTAACCTATAATTTAATAATACACCAAATATGTTATGATTAAATAGTTTATTTAATTTTATTAATCTCTATAAAAAAAAGTCAACCGATTCTTATATGAACGATATGAGTGAATACTGAATAATAATAAGAACCTTTATAACAGGATAGGGGCCAACACGTGCATCCCATAGCATCAACTTGGAATCGTCCCCTACGCTACAGAACTCTTGTGGACTTTCCCATGAAACATAATAATCAGAAAATAAAAAATAAAAATATATAACAAAGTATAACATACATTATCAAATTTACGTGACATGTAAGTATTTGTTACCAGCACAAATTTAAAAGGAAAGCTCATAAAAGACTAGTTTGTTGAGTAAGAGAGAAAACCCTTATATAGAGAAAAGAAGTAGTACTTTGCTGGGTTGAATTGGACATCTTCAACAGTATTTGTGTGTCCTCGGAAGATGCCACGTGGAGTGACAACAGGGTTATAATTGCGATAACCAAAATAATGAGAACCAAGTCTGTAGTTGGGCTCCGCTGCTAAAGATGTGATTTGGTCATTCAAACTCCACAAAACAACATTCATGTCCTTCCCTGCATTCATAGTAATATATAATTTCCCATTATCTCAACAAAATTTAGGAATATTTCAGTTATATACCAATTACAACGCTAAAATAATGCATTGTATTGGCCAGCGTCAATAGAATTTGGTGTTGCAGAACCAAAAAATTTATAGAGCTGTATCAGCATAATCACAAGCGCGCGCGCACATCACAGATTCTAAAAAATGTTAAAATGAGAATTAATATTGTAAATGAAAAGGAAAGATGGACCTCCAGAAAGGACATAAGGTTGAGAAGGAGAAGTAGCCAAAGCAAATTGAGCATCAGCAGTGTGCCCAGCCAGTATCTGCAAAGTGGCATGCATTGGTCAAATCCTATAAATTACTCCTTCCGTCATTAACATGTGACATATTTACGTAATTTAATTAGACTAAGGAAGTTAGTTAATATGACATGTATTTTCTAAATCATCCTAATCATCTTTCTTAGTTCCCTTATTTTCTCTCCTTCTTAATTATTATTGAGCTAGCGGAGTATCAACATCAATGGAGTAAATTAAGAAAAGATCAGATTGACAAATATTAATAAAAATAAGTTTTATATTTGGGATCAAGATCACCTCATCAAATATATATGTCATCTACGTATATCAAGAAACTTTATGAAAAAGGAGAAGAGATTGTTTGTGTTTGGTTTCAAAATTCTAGTCTTTTATAGCAGCAAAAATAAAGGTACATGTTATGTCAAGAAATGATATGTGATGCAATAATTTCAATTGCGTTTTACTTCTTATATAGACATTAGATTTTTAATATTTCAAAGAGAAGTAGTAGGCATCATTATATTTATATGTAGAGCGTGAATTGTAAAACATTGCAATAACAGAAAATTCAAAGCTTGTAATATGGTTGATGTTCATTTAGGGTTGAGACGTTTGGTGTATAGTATGTAGCTAGTTGGCTAAAAGAAAGATATATAAGTGGAAATACACATAAACTCTCAAAAACTTTAGGTTGATATAACATCTTCAAACCCACTTATATCCACCACTTTGTAGATGTATAAGTTCTTTTTCGGATATGCTTTCTAAACCTAACAATTAATAATGCAAAGATTTCCCCAAAGAATTAATGCAAAACCGTATGAGGAGAAAAAAAATAACTAAACCAGATTCGGTAAGGAAGGTTCAGCTCCAGGGATAGCATGGCGAGCGGGTTGAGCTTCAATATCCCAAATTAATACCTGTTTCATATTCACAAATAGAAAAAAATTAACTTAATAATAACAAGCTTACATTAATTAACTGGTTCTCGTAACCAGTAAAATCTAGTTAATTGACTAGGAATAATGGGAAAAAAGGCACCAAACTAGACAGTTATAATACCTCAGGTCTATCTGTATGTACGACTAAGAGATTCTTATTTTCTGGAATTTCCCTGATTCTGTTAACCTGAAAGACATCAACGCTAAAGACTGTATTAATTCATTCAATAGAGATACACTGTTCTAATGAAGAAAAGAGAGAATATTGGTCTAGATACAACAACACCAGTAACAGCCGCATTAGATGAGATCGGCTAATTGTAAGGATCACATTTGTGTGTTATGATCTACCAATAATCAAATCTTTAAATAAATTGTTGGTTAAAAGGTCTCATTCAATAACTTTATAAAGGGTTCACTATAGTTTTTATCTACCTCTTTTCTGAAGACTCTTCCTATCGTTTGTCTGTTCTACCCTTCCCTACCTCCAACAACCTTTTCTATACATGTTCAAACAACTTTAAATGATTTTCTACCATTTTCTCTTCATTAGACACCACATACTCTTCCTCTTCCAACTACATTCAAAATTTTCTTTTTATTTGTGCATGACCACATATCCATTTTAAGATCATCATATACGTTATTCCAACTAAATGATTTTATTGTCCCTTAATACCCCAATATTGACTAACATATAACATAAATTACTGGTCTAGATATTTCAAATTAATTAAACCTACATGAATATTAAGTAGTATTGCACTATGAATGCATACACTTATATATGTATGTATATACCTCCCCAGGGTGAATAATGGCTTTGTACTTCTTGATGTTGCGGGAGCGTGAGTCTTCACAAAACTGGTAAATCAACAAATATAATCAAATTAAAACAAGTACACTTGAATTACACTTGGATATACAAAAGCTTCATTATGATCGTAAAGCATAAAAGAAAAAAAAGTCTAAATAAATGTTACCCTGTTGATGTCCTCTGATGCAACTCTAGGCTTAACAATCTCACAGTCCGCTATAACTAGAGTATTTGGATAAATACCTTCAGTCTGATACATAATAACAACAATATTAGTAAATTAAACAGAGAGAGAGCATGCATATATATACATATATAAATATAATAATCACCAAGACAGCTTACAAAAGCATGCTAAAAGAATATTATCATTTGTAAACTGATTAGAAAAGCTTTCATTAAGAAGACCCATATATGATAGGGGGAATATGTTATAAAAGAAGACCCATATATGATAGGGGGAATATGTTATAAATATTGGGTAAGAATGTGTTAAAAGAAAGGAGTCTCCTCCCATGTGACTCTCCCTTCTTGTGGACAAACAAGTTTTTAGATATTTCTTAATGATAGTGTCCTTAGACGCGACTATTTTGTTGTTCCTTAAAGATTTTGCTAGTAAAATTATATTTATAAGTCCCAAAAGAAGGAATTATAATCATAATTAGGTCTCTAAAAGAATTTTTTGAAAAATGAGTTGCAGGTATCAACAATTCAGACATTTGTAAATAAGAATCTCAATTGTAGATTGAGAGTTGCATTTGAAACTAAGAAATGTTTTATTAGCAATTAAGACTCATAAATTTGTAGTTGTTTGAATCACTATTTACAACTTAGTTTTACAAAAAATATTCATTTGGGACTAATTAAGTATAATTCTCTATATGATATCGATATATCATTCTTGCCTGTTCAGCAAGGTACAAACGCTGTTTCTTTGTATCCCTAGTTTCATCAATTTGAGGCCCCCACCTGCAATTACAATAAGTTAGTAGGGTTAAACAAGACTGTATTAGTTGATTCCTAGTTTCATGTATGAAAGTATTCGAAAAAATAATGACATATAAATTACTGTATAGTTGTACAGGAAATTCACATATATATTATCACTAGTTTTAGGTGATGCCAGGTCCTAAAGATTTTTTAAACATTGAAGCATTTTTGCATCTATATATACTCATGTCAACATATATATATACACACTGATAATCTCTAACTAAAATCTTCAGATTAAAACAATAAGAAGTCCACTTTTCAGGATAGAAGAGACAATTTCATGTCCTGGGTGCTTCTTGTTCGCAATACTAAATCAATGAGTATGCTAATGTTAAATCTGCTACAAATCTGGATATTAATATTTTGTATTAATTAATTTCTTTCTGACCTTGTATATAGAGTGGAGAACGAGGTTAATTAGTATATATTGATAAACAAAGAGTCATATTTTCTTTGTTGTTGTAGTTGTAGGGTTAATTGCATAACTTTTCATTTTAAAATAAAAAGTCATATTATTGATTCATATCTACTTGAGTTTTCAAATTCTTTTATAAATTTTCAAATCAAATTTTTAATCCGAACTGAATGATATATACTAAAATGATTATTGCTTTTTACATGATTTGTGAAGTATTTCATGTGTGGGTGTACAATGAAACCATTAATAGAAAAAGAAAATAAACAAACGACCCAACCCCTAATTTAAACAGTACGAACTACTAATTTCTCTACAACATCAATCTCGAACTAATTAAATAATCATGGCATAATTAAATAGAGGTCGAAGGAGATGTGAAAATAAAAACATAGCATTTCTCAGAAAGAAATTAATATAAATATTTTGTCCGGTGGGGAATACAAATAAGATATATAGAAGATTATAATCTAACAAAGTATTTATAGAATGGATATATATATTTAAGGTTGTCAAATTCCCAAGTTTAAGCAAATTCGTGACAGTGACGTAAATTTGTATGATGAACTCAAATTATAAATTTATAAGAGTTTACTTTTATTATTAAATAGGTATTACTAATGTATAATTAAAAAATTAAAATATAAAAATGACAATAATTTGATTTAAATATATTTTAAATCTAAATAATTAAAATTAAATCTATCAACATTCATCATTTATCACATTTAACAAAGAAATTCTATAAAATTTATATATAAAGTCGCTAAACTAACCAAATCAAAAAAGTTAACACGACTTTTTAATCTAAAAACAAAAAAACGGTAAACTCGATGTATAAACTCATGAGTTTAACCAAGTTTACAATTATCACAAGTTTACCATTGACTCAATTGTAAGCTAAAAACTTAAAAACGGTAAATTCAGATAGTGAACTCGCTGACACTAATAATTCTACCGACATATATACATGATTTTCTTCCTAAGTTCTCGTATTAATTTCTAGCAGTGAATCATTACAAATTATTAACATAGCTATATAATAATCATGGCTTACAAAACATCATTGAGAAGAAAATTGCTTTTTCTCCCAATTTCGTTTGACTTAAAATGACCTCGTCTAAAACGAATTACACGAACAACCCATCGTTGTGTTTTACTAAGGATCTGTATATATAAAATGGCAACAAATTAAAGGTAGGGTTACGAGAAAATCCTTTTGTTGGGAGGAGAATAGAGATCTCAATTCTTTTCATTTTAAATAAAATAAACATATAATAAAGACGGCCTTCCGTAAGACAGATATATAGAGTACTGTCTTATAAAAAAGAAAAAAAGAAATCCAAATTAATTCTGAATAGTGAATAGTCAGAATTGCTTCCAGCAGAGAAACAAACAACACATCAAAACCATGAATACCAAATTAAGAGCTTTGTCTGAATAGTAATGGAGTCTGTCTCAAGGAACACTTGAGGTTTGAATCGAATTCATCAAACTAAAACCAAAATTAATCAAGAAATAGAAATCAAAGGGCGTATCAGATATAAAAATGAAAAATGAAGAAGAGAGAGAACCGGCAGGAGAGAGAAGGCCAAGAAAGATTATGATTGAGGAACCAGTCATATATGACAGGAACATAAAATTTCCAGCGATTATATCTTCTTTGCACATTCGTCGACACTGGAATGTCGAAACTTCCCTTCATTTTTCTCTCTGAAACAGTACTCTCCCTGATGAGATCCAGAGTGAAGAACCAGCTTTGGATGGATATATATCCTTCACAGAGAAGGAAGAACCAGGGTGGACTGTGGGACCCACCCTCTGTATCTGGGTACCTGCATCTGTATCTGGATCCATAAACATTATTTCCATTTATTAGGACTTGGTTTTATTTTTTACCTCAAATTTATTGCATTAGGGCTTGTATTGATGATGTGGCATTAATATCTGATTTCCATTTTTTTTTTGCCAATTTCTGATTTTCAACTTATATATGCACAAGATACATTACCCTTGCATCAATAAATATTGGTCTAGTTAGTAAAGAGTTGGTTTATAACCTACCAAGTCGTGAGTTTAAACCTCATGTCGATATTAAAAACTTGTCAGTAGATGATTTGTTAGTATCTTATTAAGTGTTGTTTGAGCTTTAATACATACCTTGATTCTAGTGAGTACTTGAGATCTAACCCACCAAACTTTTTGTAACCATATAAAATAAGATACACTGCCCCATTCATATACCCATGGTAAGACCCCTTGTGCATATGACATGTAAAAAAAAGGCTGGCACACAGGTACCCTCCAGTTATAAACAATCATTTTCGGGCAAGAATCCGAATATTAGTCAGTTATATTGTTAGGGACCAATCCCTTCCATTAGACCAACCCTCATTGGTTAGACAAAAATTGGTAAATACTAGTACCTCCAATAGTCCAATCCTTAATATAAAATCTAAATAATTGATTTACAGGTATTGAGAAAATTAGTTAAAGCTAGTTATTTAAAACAATTGTACATCCATTTTTCTGAAATATCATTTTCAATCTTATGCATTATAATTTGATGAAAAACCTTTAATATATGAAATCAATAAGGATATTTTGGGAAAAAATATAAATTCAAGACATAAAGTAAATTGTGGTATTATATTTAGGATTAAAATAAATCTCTTATCTAATTTTTATATTTAGGATAAGAGAGGGCAACAGCATAGCTTCTTTTAGAAAAAAAAAATGGTGAAAGAACAGGCATGATTTTTTTTTTTTTTGGGAGTTTTGGCCAGGGGGAATCTTGTGCAGAAGGTGTTATGGGTTTCAAGGAATGCCACAGTTGTCAGCAAGTCATTCCTGGTAATAATTTCATTATCTTGAAATACTACTCATTCTTTAATATATTTATTTGAGAAGTTGATCTTAGTTCTATGTATAAAATATGTTTTTAATATTTGTCAATCTTTTTATAATTATTTACTTCAATTGATATTTCCTTAATAATAATCAATAACGAGAGAGAATGAGGAAATTAAGGGGGATGACTAGGATGTTTTTAAGAAATACTTCCTCTGGTCCTTATTATAAGGCACCAACTAACTTTTATTACAAACCAATAAAAGTAGTTAAAGTTAATAAAGTTGTCCTAGAATCTAAACAATTTCCAATATTACCCCTTCTAATTGCTCACCCACTAGGGGCAGATATGGGAAAAAATAATCATTGCTCATGGGGACAAGCAAGTGCCTTATAAAAATGACCAAATAAACTTGCTAGTTAGTGCCTTATAATAAGAACCAGAGGAAGTAGGTGTCATATTAACTGACTTAATTAATTTCTTTAATCTATTTAAATTATTTAAATAGGTTTTATATTAAGAGGCGGAGGGGGTATATGAGAATTTTATTAAGAAAAAAAAACTCATTATTTATTATCCAATTTCGAATTCCTTTTAGGTCTCTCACAAAGTTAAATAGTCAAAGTTAATGCCCTTCCTTTACTAGAAATTAGATTTTTACTATATGTCCATATATATATAACATAATTTATATAGAAAATTGAATTATTCACACATCATGAATATACCAATTCTCTGGTTAAAACAAAAAGTTCACAGATTTTATGCAAAATCATTAGATTAGCTTTTATATGGCACATGCTTGTATAATTCTTTTGGTTCTATAATACTGCTCTGGTTTTTAATATACGATATATTTGGAATGTTGATCTTTATCTTAAATATAAGACATAATTTTCATTTTGTTCATATTTTCCTAATTTAGCACTATTGATGCTCCTCAACAACAGTCAAACTAGAGGAGAGGGAATGAGGAAATTAAAGAAGCTGACAATAGTATTTTAGAAAACACATGTTATATTAGCTAATTTAACTAATTTTTTAATCTAATCAAATCAAATTAGGTAACTATGTCTTATATTAAGGACCGAATAAGAAGTATCATATATTAATATTTTAATTTGATTGTTTTGCAGTATTTTATCCTCAAAAAAATAATTTAAAAAAAATCAATTTTTTTCTCCGAGTTATGATTAAAAAGGAAAAGAAAAGGAAGAAATGATGGATTATTTATTAAAAAAAGAAAGAAAGAAAGGATGGATTATGTTTCAGGAGGGAAGGGAACAAAAAAGGAAAGCTTATAATGGGGTTTCGTGTTTTTTCATGGGTGGGACAGAGACAGTCAAGGCTGCTTTTTAGAAACGAACGTCATTTTGCTGAGAAGAAGATCATTATTCATCATCGTCCTGTTTCTGATTTGGATGTTTCTCAGTTTCATTTCATTCTCCTTTTTGCCCACATTTGCCGATACGCATTTTTCCTTTGAAGCTTCAACATATCAACCCCACGTTAATGGGTACGTCTCCAATCTCCATCTTTTTTAATTTCTATTCCCGAAACCGATCGGTTTCTTCAGTTATTTCTGCCAACTTTTTGTAATTCGTGCTCTGATTGCCCACTCCTTCCTTATTTTCTTATAACCGAAACTTGACCAAAAACTCACAATTACTCCCACAAGCGTTTTCTTCATTTGTTTCTTCAATTTCAAGGCATCATTGTTTGGGATTTTTTTTTTTGGGATTAATTGTGGCATATTCATTTATAATATGTCTTGAAATGCTAAACTGGTGGGTCCCAGTTGGATTTCATCATAGCTTTTATGCATTTTTCATGGTGTTGAAAGAATACTGGTAATATTTTATGTTATATATTAAGATGAGGATGCAAATTAAAATTAAGTTGTCTCTCAATGCCAATGATGGATCATTTTAGGGATAATGTGAAAATTTGTTCTTGAAGTTTTTGTTAAGGAGTAATGTTATCCGAAATATTTTTAGGTTTAATATTGCCACAAAAGTATTAAAATGGAGTAGTATTACCCTTTTCCATTAAAAAGTTAATTGTTAACATCAATTTTCAAAGTTCAATGTTAATTTTTTAACAGTAGGACAATATTGTTACGTTTTGAAACTTGTAAGGTTATATTGAACCTGAAAAAACTTTCAAGACAAATTATCATTTAACGAAAACTTCCAGAACAAATTTACATCTTAACCCATCATTTTATACAATCTCACGATTTAATTTTCAAATGTTCCCTATCGTTATAACCGTTTTGGTTTCCTTGCTACCTTCTTTCTTGCTGTCCCTCCAAGTAGTATGGTATGAGACACGATAGCTGTGAAGCAGGGTAAAATTTTATGATCCATTGTAAAGTTTTGAACCTTACCTCTCTGTTTGCAAGAGTAAAACTGATCTTCCACTTGGTGGGAGCATCATGCGCTTATTGTAAAGTTTTGGACTTGAGTCCCAAAGTGGGATTCTAATGCTGGGCAGATATGATTATATAAACTTTGGACTCTTCAATGAGCTAACTTTTAGGAGATATAGTTCATTCCAAGTTTCATGTATGGAAATATTGGTCGGAAATTAATTATTAGACTGATGAATTAGTGTGTTTTATTCCAAGATTCAGGGACTAAAAAAATATTTATATTAATGAAGATCCTGATTTAAGAGTACCTGACATGGTAACCGAGAGTTATGCAATAAAATGAAATCCATGCCAAGGGCATAATCTACCTCTTATGTTCATATGGATCATTGTTAATATCAATAAAAACAATAAAATAAAAGTCATGTTGAATATCTATGTAATGGTGATGCAGCAAATAGTGAGAGGAGCTGTTCAACTCAGCTCATAGATGGAGACGGCACATTCAATGTTGAAGGGATGGAAAGGTTTATGAAGGAAGTCAAATTGGGCGAATGTGGGCTTTCCTATGCTGTAGTTTCCATTATGGGTCCTCAGAGTAGTGGTATTTATGCTTTCTTGCCTCCACATTTGAACGTGTCTTGTGTACATTGTTATGAATTATGAGCATTAACCTGTAGTTGATTATATATATTTGGATATAGAACTAGACTAGAATCTATTTATCTATTTATATGGGTGATTTCCAGTGATCAAGTTTAGTTTCTTTTGGTGTCTCTCTCTATCTCTCAATGAATTCTATATTTTCCACATTGGATTTTTAGTTTGCATTGTATATGTAATCTAAGTTGTGTTTTTTTTTTTTGGGTCTGAGCAGGGAAGAGCACGCTATTAAATAAATTGTTCAGAACAGACTTCAATGAGATGGATGCTTTTAAAGGAAGGTATGCCTTTTCATTCCCAATGAGTTACATGATTTTTGACTGATTAACATGCAGGCATGTAGCCTGATGGGGATGTTCTTGTTTTCAGGTCTCAAACAACTAAAGGAATTTGGATGGCAAAATGTGCAGGCATAGAGCCTTTTACACTTGTCATGGATTTGGAGGGTACAGATGGAAGAGAACGCGGAGAGGTGCTTCTCCATTTACTCCCTTTGTTCCTTAATACAAGACATCGTAACATTCTAGGGTTTCATTCTCGATATTGTTCGCTTTGGGGCCATCATCCTTCACAACTTTAAAACACGTCAAAAGCGGAGGTATCCAAACCCTTACAAGGCGTCTTTCATTTCCCTCCCCAGCCGATGTGAGGGGAACAAATGACGCCTTATAAAGGTTTGGATACCTCCCCTCAACGCGTTTTAAAGTCATGAGGGGTGACGGGCTCCAAAGCGGATAATATCTAGAGCAAAGCGCTGAGATGTTACACATATTTACCTCATTTGATTACATTAAGAAAGTTAGTTAATATGACATGTATTTTCTAAAACACTTTAATTAGCTTCCTTAATTCCCTTGTTCCTTCTCCTCTCTAATTATTGTTGATGGAGCATTAATAAGAGTAAACTAGGAAAATATTAACAAATATATAAAATAGTTATTATATTTAGGACCAATATCAACTCTCCTAATAGTCATATATTAAGGACCAGAGTGAGTATCATATTATACATTAACTTCAATCACAATATGATTTTAAACCTGTCAAAATATCTGCCTAGCTCAGAAAAATAAAAGAAGAGACATGACTTATCAATACTCATGTTCTACATTTGGTTGCTTCTTTCTTTCAGGATGATACGGCATTTGAAAAGCAGAGTGCTCTTTTTGCTCTTGCTGTTTCAGATATAGTGCTAATAAACATGTCAGTTCAGTTTTCTCCCTCTTCTTCTTCTTCTTCTTCTTCTTCTTCTACCTTTTGATATCTTTTATACGTATTGTTCTATTTGGTGAATCTTCTTTCTTTGTGCAACTGATTAGGTGGTGTCATGACATTGGCCGTGAGCAAGCTGCAAATAAGCCTCTGTTGAAAACTGTCTTTCAAGTATGTTTTTGTCTAACTATATTGGCTACAAGCTGCCATTTTGGAATCACAAACTTGGCTTTAATTTAAATGCATGCTTGCTTGGTGCTACTTCCAGGTTATGATGAGATTGTTTAGCCCACGCAAAACGACATTGTTGTTTGTCATTCGTGATAAGACAAGAGTGCGTAAGCAAAAGAGCTATTACTATTGTTATTTGAATATTATCTCCAGTACTTAGTATAAGATTCACTTTAACGACGAAATTAAACTACAAAGTGGATTTTATATTAACAACCGGAGGCGTATTTTCTGTTATCAGGAGCTCAACTTTAGTGTACTTTTTACTTATGTGGTCATCATTTTCCATTTTTAGACACCCCTTGAAAATTTAGAACCTGTCTTGCGAGAAGATATTCAAAAGGTATAATACTATGCCTTTTCATGTTAATTCTCTCTATTGAATCTTATATTATTGTGGGAATATTATGCATTTATTATGAATTATTTAGAGTAGTTATTATCTTATTATTATATTACATATAGATATATTATATCATACCTTAGGATTAGATATAGGTATATTATATCTTAAAATATTTCCTATTATATCTCAATCAGTTTGATTGATTTTTGATTTGATTAGATTTATGAAATTCTAGGGTTAGCTCTAGATTTGCCTATATAAAGGTCTATATGTACTCTTTCTGATTTAGAGATTAAGAAATATATTTCTCTCTCGAAATCTACATGGTACCAAAGCTAGGTTAAAAATATTCAAAACCCTAGTAACGTAGAGCACAATTCTTCATCAACGACCTAATCTGCTCTTCGATGCTGTCATCGTCGTCGAGCCTATTGTCGTCGTTGATGGTAGTTCCTTTGTCATCATGCCTCTCAATCCGTCTGACGACTGATCTCGTCATCCTCAACTCGTCGATATTCAAAACCCTAGTAATGTAGAGCACAGTTCTTCATCAACGACCCATCTCCTCTTCGACGTTATCATCGTTGTCAAGCCTGTCGTCGTCGTTGGTGGTAGTTCCTTTGTCATCGTGCCTCTCAACCCGTCCAACGACTGGTCCCGTCGTCCTCAACTCGTCCGACGACTGATCCTGTCGTCCTAAACTCAGCACCGTCCTCAACTTGTCCGATTACTGGTCCCGTCGTCTTAAACTCAGCATATTTGTTTACCATTCTGTTTGTTTTTCCACCATACGTACTGTTCATAGAGAGTGAGGTTGCGTTAAACCTTCGGTCGAGGTCTTCCTTTTGCAACATGTGCCCCACCATCGGAATCTACACCCTCCGATCGGCCCATCCCCGGTGGTGCGATTGCATTTCGACGGCCGTGTGTCATCACACACCTCCCCGATGCTTGCCGCCGATTACACGCGCCGGCGTGTGAGGCTTATTTCCGACTGAACCTGGAATCCAGGTGATCTCGTGGTGTGGGTTTCTCTGTTTGACTATTGGGTAGTATTCGATGTATCATTGGGCTTCATTTGTCTCTTACTGTGCATATATCTACAACGGCCAGTATGTGTACACAATCAGATGCCTCATCCTCTGTGCCACGATCTGATGATTGGGAGTGCTAAGGAAGTTGAGAGTTGTATAAGCAAGTTGAACATGATTTTCATCCATGATCCAACTTGAGGGGGAGTATGAGAATATTATGCATTTATTATGGATTATTTAGAGTAATTATGTAGCAGAATAGGAGTTTTAGTAATTAGTCCGATAACTCTTCTGTTCTCATTCATTGAGAATATATAGAGCGCATAGGGGGATATAATCTGTTATAACAGATCTATCTTCTAGGGGATACAAAATTTATAAAAGAAATCTAATCTTAACTAACCTAGGATAACAACCTAGATCCTATAATCTCTCATCATAACAAACTAGATCCTATATAATATCGATAATATTATAATCTTATAATATCTGATTATAATATTATTTACAATATAATTACCACACTCCCCCTCAAGTTGGATCATAGATACTCATCATGTCCAACTTGCATACAAAACCTTCAAAGGTATCTTCCGGTAACCCTTTTGTAAGGATATCAGCAAGCTGTAGCTTTGTAGGAACATAGGAAATACAAATAATTCCATCTTCAACTTTTTCTCTAATGAAGTGGCGGTCAACATCAACATGTTTAGTTCGGCTATCTTTGAATCGGGTTTAATGCCATACTTATGGCTGCTTTATTGTCACAAGAGAGCTTAAGTGGACACTCTATCTCGTGTGTAGGTCTCATCGGCTACTCTCTTTAGCCGATTCCTTCCATAACCCCTTGAGATAGGGCTCTTAGTTCAGATTCTGCACGCTCTTGGATACAACTCGTTGTTTTTGACTTTGCCAAGTTACCAAGTTTCCCACACAAAGGTGCAATAGCCGAAGTGGATCTCTCTGTTATCTTGGTCTCCCGCCGATCTGCGTCTGTATAAATCTCAATAGTTCTCGATTTGTCTTCTTAAAGAAGAGACCCCGCCAGTGTCCCTTTGAGGTATTTTAGGATTTTGTAAGCTGCATTCAGTGCTTTTGCTTTGGTGAATGCATATGTTGGCTTGCAACACTTACTGAAAAAGCTATGTCTGGCCGTGTATGGGAAAGATAGATAAGTTTTCCAACCAATCTTTGGTAACGCCCCAAGTCTGCTGGTTTTTCATCTTGCTCCTGTTTTTCTTTTCGCAATTTCTGTTCAGTTGTTGGGGGATTCTTCTTGTTCTTCTTCTTCTTCTTGACTTTAATAGGCGTTTTACTTGGCTTACATCCAAGCATGCCGGTTTCCTTCAGTAAATCAAGGATATATTTTCTTTGTGAAATGTGGATTCCTTCCTTTGATCTAGCCACTTCCATTCCTAGGAAATATTTCAAATTTCCAAGGTCTTTGACTTTGAATTCTCGGTTCAACACCATCTTGATTCTACTTATTTCTTGGAGATCATTTCCTGTAAGTATAATGTCATCTACATATACTATTAGGATAGTAATCAGATTTTCATGTTTCATAGTAAACATAGTATGGTCAGAGAGGCTTTGGTTATAGCCTTCAGCCTTCAGAACACGTGAGAATCTGTCAAACCAAGCTCTAGGGGACTGTTTCAAGCCGTATATTGACTTATTCAGTTTACATACATGCCTTTTTGTCCTTTGTCAAAACCAGGTGGTAATGTCATATATACTTCCTCTTTTAGTTCCCCATTTAGGAAAGCATTTTTGATGTCAAGTTGTTGTAGTGGCAGGTCAGATTTACAGCAATGGAGATAAGTATTCGATCGTATCTAGTTTTGCTACAGGGCAAAAGTCTCGTTGTAGTCCAAACCATATGTTTGTGTAAAACCTTTGGCTACTAGCCCGGCTTTGTACTTGTTTAAAGTACCATCGCATTGTACTTGAGGGTGAATACCCACTTGCATCCCACTTGCCTTTCTTTCCTTTGGTAGGTCGGTAATGTCCCAAGTATGATTCTTTTCAAGGGCATATACTTCGCCTAAGACAAAGACTCTTCCATTCGGAATTTTTAGAGCTTCATGTACATTTGTAGGAATCGGATCTGATCAAGATTAGTAACAAAGGAACAATATTTTTGTGAGAGATTACCATATGAAAGGTGGTTCTGGATAGGGTGTTGAGTACATGAGCGTGCCTTCTTTCGCAGTGCAATAGGCATGTCTTCTTCCTTGTCAGCATCAGGATTCACCCCCGGTTGGGATAGTGTTTGAGTGTTTGTAGGCATGGTGGACCCTTCTACTGTTTGTTCCTCCTAGAGTAAACCTTGCCATACTGATTTTTAGGTTCGAGACCCCTTGTTTGTGATGGTATTAAGGGTGGATCTGGGATAGGAGGTATAGATACGAGGATAAGAGGGTGGTATTGGTTCGGGTATAGGAAGACCAGGTGAGAGTCACTCCAACTCTCCCCACGACTAGAAGGTGGGAATAGAAAGGTGAGGATTCAGCAAAGGTAACATCACGGCTGATGAAGAGATGTTTAGACTTGGGATCATAGCATTTATACCCCTTTTGGCAATTTGAATAGCCAAGGAAGATACATGGAACCGATCTTGGGTCAAATTTAGACGAAGGGTGATAAAGGTGGACATAAACCTTGCATCCAAATATACGAAGGGGAAGTGAGTGATCAAGGTGAGAAGTCATGTGAGTTTCACATAATTTTTCAAGTGGAGAGATGTGGGAAAGGACCCGGGTAGGCATTCTATTGATTAGATGGGTGGCTGTGAGGATGGCATCACCCCAGAAGTATTTGGGAACATGACATGTGTACATGAGGGCACGAGCGATGTCAAGAAGGTGGCGATTTTACGTTCGCTATGCCATTTTGTTGTGGGGTGTAAGAGCAATTGCTTTTGTGGACAACACCATGAGAGGTGAGAAAATGGCTGAACCGATTGGTGAAGTATTCGGTGCCATTATCAGAGTGAAGGACCTGAATAGTAGAGTTGAATTGGGTTTTAATATACTGAAAAAATTCAACAAAGATGTTAAAAACATCAGATTTTTCCTTTAAAAGATACACCCAACACATGCGAGAGTGATCATCGATAAAGGTGACAAAATATTTTGCACCAGAACGATTGGGAATTCGGGAAGGCCCCATACATCACTGTGGATGATGGAGAAGGGACGGGTGGCACGATATGTGTTTGAAGGGTAGGTAACACGGTGGTGCTTTGCCAATTCACAAGTCTCACAATGAAAAGTGCCATCTTTATTAGAAAAATGAGGAAACAGTTTTTGTAAATAATGGAAACTAGGATGTCCCATTCGTTTATGCCATAGCATTACATTATTGTCTACTGAAGGGAAACTAGGGGTCTTTATTTGAGATGACAAGGCACTTGCAGAGGAATCATCGAGATAGTAGAGGCCACCATGCTCCTTAGCTGTGCCAATCATCTTCCCCGAGGAGAGATCCTGAAATACACAATGAGTAGCAAAAAAGTGAGCAGAGCAATTTGCATGCTTAGTTATTTTGCTGATTGACATGAGATTAAATGCCAAATGAGGAACATGAAGAACAGACTCAAGTTTGAGGTTTTTTGTGATAGGTATGGTACCGTGCCAGCAATGGTAGCACAAGTATTAGTGGTCAGACGGATGCGCTCATTGCCCGCCGAGGCGAATATGAAGTAAACCGCTAGATTCTCAAGTCATGTGATCGAAGCGCCGTATCGACTATCCATTTGGGTAGAGACGAAGAGGTTTTAAGGGTGAGATAATCGTACCTTGTTTGACAAAGAAGCAATAGGCCCTTGAGGAGCCTTCGTGGTTTTTAACATATCCAGAAGTTGACTTATCGATCCGGATTAAGAGATGACGGCGCCGGTTCAGATCTCGGGGTCGGCCTCAATGGTTGTTTGATGAGCGAAAAAGGTTTTGAGCTGCGTGGTTTCCAATCGCGGGCTTGCCATGAAGTGACCAGCATTTATCCGGGTATGACCAACCTTCTTACAATGATCACATGTTGGACGAGGTTTACCTGGGAGTGGGGCCAAGGAACATGCTTACTTACTAGGCACGATGCGTCCGGACTTGGAGAGACAGCTTTGATCAGCATGGTATGCCTGCGGGATTCTTCACGGCGTATTTCGGAGTACACTTCTCGAAGTGGTGGGAGAGCCGAGTGGCTTAACGCGAGCCCAATCAGGATAATTATGTAAGGTGAGCTTCTCCGAAACCAGGTGATTATCGGTCAGGTTGGTAGAGACCGAGGTGTCGTTGGGTTTAATTATCTTATTATTATTATATTAGATATAGATATATTATATCATATTTTAGGATTAGATATAAGCATATTATATCTTAAGATATTTTCTATTATATCTCAATCAGTTTGATTGATTTTGATTTGGTTAGATTTATGAGATTCTAGGGTTAGCTCTAGGTTTTCCTATATAAAGGCCTATATATACTCTCTCTGATTTAGAGATTAAGAAATATATTTCTCTCTCAAAGTTCACAATTATAAAGAGTTCGTAGTTAGTGTCTAATTCTTTCCTTTGCTTTTCTATCCTTACTGCAGATATGGGACTCTGTTCCTAAGCCACAAGCTCACATGGAAACTCCATTAAGCGAATTCTTTAATGTAATGTGCAATCCATTCTATTATCACTAAATTTACAGATCTTTGCTTATATATATCATAATTCTATCAGCATTTTTTAGTAACTGTTTATATCTGGCAACAAATTCTCAGGTTGAAGTTGTTGCTCTTTCTAGTTTTGAAGAAAAGGAAGAGCAATTTAAGGAGCAGGTATGGATAGTACACCAGATGCCTACTTTTTTGCTTGCTGACTGTAAAAAATAAACCATTATCAAGACTTGTTCATATATAACTGTTGGATCAGCTTGGTTCTCATATTTTAAAACAGATATATATATTGGATCCCTCTATTTTGTGGACATCTTTTATTTATGTGATATATTTTAAATGTAGGCTGCCGAGTTGAGGCAACGATTCCAACATTCTATCGCTCCTGGCGGGCTTGCAGGAGATCGACGTGGAGCTGTTCCTGCTTCAGGCTTTTCTTTTAGTGCACAGCAAATTTGGAAGATCATTAAGGAAAACAAGGATCTGGACCTTCCTGCTCATAAGGTGACATATATATAAATGGTGTAATGGTTTTTTTTTTTTTCCATGGACATGTTTTTTATTTTGATTAATTATATCCTTGACCTACCAATTTCAGGTCATGGTTGCCACTGTAAGATGTGAAGAAATTGCCAATGAGAAGTATGCTGCTTTCATTGCTAATGAGGTATCTGCAATTCTTTTACCATGGTACTCCTCCATGGATATTATGACTGCTACATGGATTACAACCATTGAACTCGATAAAAAAACTAGATCTCTCTATATATTGTTAACTAAGTGTTGATCTATGTTCATAAAGATTCGACAAAGTTTTACCTTGTTTGTTGAGGGCTTAGCACATCCCTCCTCCCTTATCCGGGCTTGAGACCAGCTATAAAACATAGGCGGACTAGTTATTATGCATGCTTTAATTATTTAAAAAAGAAAAAGAAGGGCAACCCAGTGCACAAGGCTCCTAATAAGTGGGGCAACCTGGGAAGGGATAGATACACGCAACTTATCTCCGCAAGTGGAGAGACAGTTTCTAGGATTTGAACATGTGACCTTGGGGCTGTTTCTAGGATTTTATCCAGTGACCTCCAAGTCATGTCAGCTACCTTACCGTTGTTTCAAGACTCACCATCAACTGCCTAAATTGTTTATGTTATGTAAATTGGTTTACTATTATTTCTCAGGAGTGGCATGAATTGGAAGAGGCTGTGAAATCTAGCCCGGTTCCTGGATTTGGCAAAAGGCTCAGTTCAATCCTTGGCTCTTGTTTGTCAGAGTGAGTATAGTTCATTTTATATGACATTTCCATCATCACAGACTCATGTAGTGGATACAAAGTAACCTTATGCTTAAAATCAGCAGTTTTTGTAGTGCTATGTTACTTTAACACTCCCTCCGTTCTAGAATGTAAGTTATGCTTTGGTGTTGTTTGGTGTAGTAATGACGTTTTTTCCATTTTTCCTTTGGTTTTAATGCATTGTAATTTCTGTTATGTTAGAATTGAATGCATTAAATATTGGGAGTTTCATTTGAAACACCATATAATGCTTCTGGGGTTCTATCTTTCCGTTTCCAACATAATTTACTTTTAAATTTAGTATCGTTGAACAGTGCAGAGGCCACAAGTTTTAATTTAGTGATGCATTTAATCTTTCAAACTGAACTTTAGTTTGAAATGATGATAGTTTCTAAATATCGATTTTTTTTTTTTTTTTTATTCATGTGTTGAAACATCCATAATAAAGGCTTACTGAGAATTTTACATTTATAGACCTCTTGCGTTTCCTTTTATATTGTATTTATGTTGTTTTTAGTAGAAGTCACATATAAGAGAAAGCCTTGACAAGGATTTCATCTATATTGAGCTCTTATGTTTCATTTAATGTAGGTATGATTTAGAAGCCACTTATTTTGATGAAGGTGTCAGATCTGCAAAACAAAAGCAGCTTCAAGAAAAGTTGCTGCAAGTACTTCTTCTTCTTATCTTTATTTTAGTCTCCCTCTGTTTTTTCAGAGATAAGGCCAAAATTCCTTAATTTATTTCAGTCAGCCATGATAATTTTGAGATTTATAATGTGATTATATTACTTCTTAAATGTTCTTCTTCTTCTTCTTCTTCTTGCCTCAATTTGGTTAGCTTGTCCAACCAGCATTCCAAACTGTGCTGGGACATATAAGGTCTGGAATTATGGAAAAGTACAAGGAAGCTCTTGACAAGGCTTTGAAAGGAGGGGAAGGTTTTTCTGCTGCTTCTAATAGATGCACAATGTCTTTTATGGCTCAGTTTGATGAAGCCTGTGCAGGTATTCACAAATATCTATGTGTGTGTGAGTGTTAAATGTATTGAAAAATCAAACCGGTGAATAAAACGGTTGAAGTGATAGTTGAAGGGTCAATGATTCAAATCGGTCAGATCATCAAAACTAAAATATAATGTCTGGATAAAAAAACACTAATCCACCAGTATATTGAACATTCATATACGAGTCACACATAATCCAACAAAATTGAAGTAATTAATGAATATTATTATTTTTGTGGTTTGTAAACCTTACTTTTAAGCTAATGTGACAACAATGTTATGTTATTATATCCTTTCAGATGTAGTAATTGAACAAGCAGACTGGGATGCATCTAAGCCAAGGGAGAAACTCCACCGTGATATTGATGCATATGTTGCTTCTGTTCGTGCAGCTAAGCTGTCTGAACTAACTTCATCTTATCAGGTATGTGTTCGTTCAACATTGATAATGATATCTTATGAATTCTGAAGTAATTTCCTTCAAAATGTAGTAACTATGGTGAGATTTATTTATATTTGTGCCAAAAGACAGCAAGTTTGAATCATTGCTCACATTAGGCGTAAACTTTCCACTTGTGATGCATTGGTTCAATATGAGCCCAACGCACAAGGCTCCACTCAGGGGTTTGGGGAGGGATAAATGTACGCAGTCTTACACCCACAAGCGGAGAGGCTATTATATAAACCCATAACCTCTAGGTCACAAAGCAGCAATCTTTACTATTACTTTGAGGCTCACTATGCATTGGTTCAATATAAGTTACCAAAATTCTGCACTTGATATATCGGAATTCGAGACTTATATGCAATTGTTTGTGATGCTTGGCATGTTTCTATAGATAAAAAACTTGCCATTTACTTTTGGGAAAATTTCTGATAGTGAGTGCCCTGCAGGAAAATTTGAAAGACGCGTTATCTGGACCTATTGAAGCACTTCTGGATGGAGCTAATAGTGATACATGGCCAGCAATAAGGAATCTTCTCAAGCGTGAGACTGATTCTGCAGTTTCTAGCTTCTCTACTGCACTTTCTGTGTTTGATATGGATGAACAAACAAGAAGGAACATGATCACAAGTCTAGAAGATTATGCAAAGGGTGTAGTAGAAGCAAAGGCAAGAGAAGAATCTGCAAGAGTTCTGATCCGTATGAAGGACAGGTCTAAAGCTTCTACAATACTCCCTTTGAATCCTTAATATAAGGCCTATTTACCTAATTTGATTAGAATAAGGAAATTATTTAAATTAATATGACATGTATTTTCTAAAACACCTCAGTCATCTTCCTTAATTCCCTCATTCCCTTTCCTACTCGTTTATTGTTGAGAAACATCAATAGAGTAAATTAGGAAAAAATTGACAAATATAAAAATATATATCTTATATTTAAAACCAAGATCAACTTTTTTATACGTTGACATCCTTACTTGTTCTTCTCAAAAAGTTATCAACAGTCACTTGAACTACCTTGAATATGAAACCAGGTTTACGACATTATTTAGCCATGATTCCGATTCGATGCCTCGAGTTTGGAAAGGGAAGGAAGATATTCGAGCCATCACCAAGACCGCCCGCTCTGCTGTATGACATGATTATGAATATACTTTTCTGTTATTAGAGTGTTTGTGTTGCATTGAATTAGCTGATTAAACAATTTGAATTATTATTATTATTTGCAGTGCTTGAAGTTGCTATCAGTTATGGTAGCTATTCGTTTAGATGCAAATTCTGATAATATTGAGAAAATATTAGCAGTTGCATTGCTGGATCCCCCAAGTTCTAAGAAAGATAGAAGCATTGCAACAGTTGATCCTTTGGCTTCAAGCTCCTGGGAAGAGGTTCAACTTTACCATTTCTAGACAGCATGTCATGTGAATTGATTAATGGTTTAAGGTGCAAATCTATCCATAATGTTTTCATAGAGTTGCGTCTAGCACTATAAAGTTTTACTGAATACAAAAATATACATGAACTTTTTAAAATGGGTCAAAATGACAAATCCGTAAATTAAGACAAACAGTATGTTACTTTATGTTTGTGGGGCTCACGAGATTTCTCTCTACACAAGGTAACAGTGTTTGCCCAAATTAACAATTTTGCTATTTTTGTTCCGATTTTATAAAGTTCATGTGTATTTTTGCACTTAAGAAAACTTTATAGTGTCAAGTGTAATTTCAGGAAAACATTATGGATATATTTGCACCTTAGCCCTTGATTAATACATAATTTTAGGCCACAAAATTGAATCTTTTTGGTTACTTGCAACTTCTTATGGTCTGAAAACTTGTATCTTGGGAACTAATTAGCTTCTTCAACTAAATTCCTTATGCAGATTCCTTCTTGTAAAACCTTGATCACACCAGTACAGTGCAAAAATTTGTGGAGACAATTCAAGACAGAGACTGAATACAGTGTCACACAAGCTATTTCTGCACAGGCATGAAGATGTTTCACTTTTTTTTTAATTATGATCAAGAGGGAAAATTTATTCGCGAAATCCGCAAATAATGTTTGTTCTATCGATGAATACTTTGCATTTTTAGGAGGCCCATAATCGTAGTAACAACTGGTTACCACCTCCATGGGCAATTGTTGCTTTACTTGTTCTGGGATTCAATGAATTTATGACAGTTCTAAGGTGAATATCAACTCTTTAATCCTCTGGTGTCTTTTTTTCAACTGTTTTTAGGATTGAGCATATCTGTTTTCTCTCTCTCTCACAACTTGTCACAAATATAATAAGAAATTTTGATCAAATAGGGGGTAGTTACCTTTAACTAATTCACTCTGATCCTATTTATAAGTTCATTTTAACTAAATCTTACATACTAAGGAGAGGTAGTTAACTCAATGATTATGGGATAAATTTTCAACTTTGCCCTCATTAATGAATGGGCAATTTTCAACTCTTTCTTTTCTCTTTATTTTCATTGATAAAATTAATATAGGTAAAATTGTCACAATCTCATTTACTACCATGAAACTGGACTTATAAATAGAACCAAATTTTTTGATAAAAAATGACTTATAAATACAACCAGTGGTATGGTTATCATAGAGATCCTTTTCTCTGCCGCAGTATTTTCAGAATGAGTTTGACTTTTTTCTGTCACTAAGTTTCATATTCTTCATGGCAGAAACCCCTTGTATTTTGGTGTTATCTTCATTGGTTTTCTTGTGGGAAAAGCCCTATGGGTGCAGCTGGACGTCTCAAATGAATTCCGCCATGGAATGGTGAGCAACTTCATAATATAAAAATTACTACCTCCGATCCTTAATATAAGATCTTGCTCATAGTACAGTTTACACTACGAGTGAGATCTTATATTAAGGACCGGTTGTATAAAGTATGACAAAGAATTTAAAATAATTTTGAAATTCTGTGTTTGGTAGTATTCTCATCTTGTTACTATGGTTGCTTAATTCCAGCTTCCAGGAATGATATCCTTGTCAGCCAAGTTTCTTCCAACAGTATTGAGCATTATCAGAAAACTAGCAGAACAGGCACAGAATCCTCCTCCAACTAACAACGATCCTCAGAGAAAGCCATCAAAAACCAATCAAAATTCTGTTACTGCCAGTAGTAACACTGAGTCTAGTAGTGCTTCATCATCTAATTTAACTTCTTTGGACAAAGGACCCAAATATGAGTAAGGCCAAGGTCAAAGTCCTTTAAGTCATTCTATTTTGTGGAGGTTCCATCCACAAAGGAGCCCGCCCATATGAATATATATATTTCAATTATGGGTGTTTTAGTTTGTTGGAGAAGGTATCTGCAAGATCTTAATTGTTGTGCTGATTTTCTTGCAATTTGTTTCCAAAGAGTTTTATAAAGTTGTGGTGTATTTACGTAGATTCTTTCAATTAATTTGCTGCATGTAATGTGTCTATGGATTCAAATGTAAGCATGGTTTTGAATGAAAGAAGAAGAGGTTGCTTGCTTCTGTTGCTTTTTACCAGTTAGTTGTTTTCACGTGCATGCATATCAAAGGTTTATATCAATAATTTTTGTAACTCAAAGAAAGTCAAATTCTGTGCATGAAATAATTTAAGGTCATCAATGAATGAATCATGTCAACTGAAATTATCATTATCATTTTCCTTCGATTATTTTATTCTATTTCCTATACTGTAATTTCAATGTCATGTTTTAAGTCATATTCTAGTAGGTTTCCTTTTCTATGTTATACTTTTGATCAGTAATACGGAGTATCTTTTAATATATTAATATCATTTTGCTTTGATTCAAAAAAAAAAAAAAAAATTTATTATCATCAGGTGAAGCAGTATAGGGAAGGGAATGTGAGAATATAGAGAAAGAAAAGACAGGAGGGAGGACAGTAAAAAATAAGGGAAAAATCAGTTTTTTTTTTTTTTTGCGCAAATGAAAAATCAGTTTATTCAATTCATAAAGCATGTAGATACCATTTATAGACCTCAACCTAACCCCAAGAATTAATAAGTGAACATTATAGAAACCTAAAATTAAATGCAAATGAAAATTAATAATAAAAGATAACAATCAATCAAAATTAAAACAAAATGTTCCCTAATAATTCTAAATATATGAAATATTCAAAAATCTTAATCATTATTTCATATGCCATATCAAAAGGTTTATCTAGTTGATAAAAACTTGTTCACACTACAATAATACTCATGTGTATCATTATTAATATAAGACTTAGATAGCTAATTTGAGGGGATTAAGAAAGTTGGTTATTTATAACAAATATATATATTGGTTTGTGGAGAATACCCTTTTTAATTATATGCATTGTAACTACTCTTGATGAAAATCACAACCAGTCCCATAAAAAGGACGAATAAAGGTCGGTTTTTTTGTCAGTAACCAAAATAGGGTCCGTGTTTTTTGTCAAGGACCAGAAATGGTATTTACTCAAATAAATTTCTTATCTAAATCTTAAATTTAGGATGGAAGGTAGTTTGAAGTCTTGAGTACTACTATTGCTGATATAAATAGATTAAATTTAAAAATATATTTTTATAAGTATACTTTAATTTGAGTTAAAATAGCTGTGTTATCATTGATGAATCCTTCTGAATTGACTCATCCAAATTACCTATAATTATCGCTCTTTATGAATGTGGGGTTCCATATATAACAGTCAACAGAAACTTAGATGCTCGATCGGCTTTGACGTGTCTTCATAAATAAAGGTTTAAATAGTTTCTACCAAGAAAAACGGATCATAAAGGGTAAACTCTATTTTTGTACAGTGAACTCTAAGAATAGAAATAAAATTAGGTCTAGGTCTCACAAAGAAACAGGTTATATGAAAAGCAAATTGAAACTGCATATTGTCTCAGATACACTAAACAAAACAAGCAACAAAATGAAAATGCAAAACAAATTGTAAACAATAGAAAACAGATCTAGAAAAATAAATAATGAAAAGTCTACATAGAGAGAACTTATATTTCCACCAAACTATCATAAGTGGGGCATAAAGCTTTGTTTTAATTTTGGATAAGAACAAAATAAATAAGGGGATCCCATTAAAGTATTACTTTAAAGCTCTTTAAAGAGAGTTATAATTTCCAAGTCATGGGAGAAGTATCAATGAGGCATCGTAGAACTAAACATACTAAACTTTGGGACGACCGACTTACAATGAAACTTGGGGTTGGAGGAATCTTTTGACATACTCCCTCATATTTTTATCTAACCTGATGATTAAAAAATTAGTTAAATTAATTAATATAATATATATATTTTTAAAACATTCTAGTCATCTTTCTTAATTCCTTTGTCATCTCTGACAAAATATATAAATAAAGAATATGGATGATAATTGTGATTTTCTTTGAGTTGTAATACATGTATTTAAGTTAGAGTTTTAGTTCAGATCATTAGTTACATTGTTATTTTGTTGTACCTAATTTACTTTAGTTGCCACTTGTAAATAGGGACTAGGGAATATTATATATATTAGTTGTACTGTACAGTGATTGATTGATTCAATATATTTTCTCAATTTATATTTCGTCTGCTCTCAATTCCCCTTTTATCTCTCTCATTTCTTCCTCCGAGACCCACGATACCAGGCTCTTCTTCCTGGTTCATAGTTTGATTTCCACCTGATACATAATTGCTACATGGTATCAAAGCCATAATCGCCGCCATGGATGCGTCTTCTACAGGCACCGATGGTTTGATTGCTGCAAACTCAACAAATTCAAGCCCTAATTTGTCGAGTCCGTACTACCTTCACCCAAACGAGAATCCGGCGTTGGTTCTCGTCAATCCGATCCTCACCGGACTGAATTACCATACCTGGTCGAGAGCTATGCGCGTTGCCTTACAATCGAAGAACAAATTGGTGTTCATCGATGGAACTATCCAAGCACTGTCACCGTCAAGTTCTTCTTATTCTTCTTGGCTTCAATGTAATACTATGGTCTATTCTTGGCTGCTGCGTGCGATTTCTCCAACCATTGCTCTGAGTATTCTTTGGCTAGACAAGGCCAGTGATATCAGGCTTGACTTACGGGATCGATTTGCCCAAAGTGATGTGTTCCGGGTTGTCGAGCTACAGGACGAGATTTTCACCTTTCACCAGGGAGCATTATCGGTGAGTGATTACTACACCGAACTCAAGATTTTCTGGGATGAGTATATGATACTTCGACCAATTTCTCGTTGCCCCTGTAATTTCACTTGTGTGTGTGAGAAATACCGTGAGGCTAACTATACGTTGAGGTTTTTGAAAGGATTGAATGAACGATTTGCTCCTGTCAAATCGCAAATTATGCTGTTAGATCCCCTTCCCTCTGTTAATCGTGTGTTTTCTATGCTTATGCAACAAGAACGAGAAATGTCACCACCTATAGGGATGGATCCTATTGTGTTGTTTAACAAGGGTCCAGTGAAGCCTAATTCATCCATTCTGTCTCCTTTACTGGTCGTGGATCTGGTTCTTGTCACGCCCTGAAAACTAAGAGGTGACCTGCACAGAATATGAGTGGACTCACATTCCTTAAGTCTTAAACTAATAAATTAGACTTCATAAAAAAATTCTACAACGATCCAAAATTTTATTAGAGCATTTAGAGCTTCGCTCCATATAGCATATACATATAAATATATTCCAAATTACAAGGGAAAATAGGGATCCTGCCTATAGATTATGTGGAGCTCCTAGAATGGGATTTTCACAACATAATGCCACAGGTTGAGTTTACACCACCATAGAGACTGATCAACACAATTCTTCAACTTCAATTAGGCTGGAGGTACTGAGTCAGCTACACTATCTGAGACCAAAAATATTTTTCCGGTGAATAACGTCCCATCAACAGAAATAAATACAATACTGAAAGAAATTATTTAGATAGACTTAAACTTGAATTATAAAATCATGATGACAAATTTTCAACTTCTAAACGGAGGCATAAATTGAAACCATGAAAGATTATAATTGAGAGGTAAAAGTTAATTTCAACTCCCAACTATGAAATCATAAACATAAATCTATATAAAAGTTTGTTAATAAGCATAATTAAAAATGTATAAGAGATTATTTCATGAATAATACCAAGTACATGATAAAACATTTTTTCCTTTCCAAATCAGTTTATAAATAAGTCACAAGTTCTAACTTCTCATGGGACTTCAACAGAACGGACAACAAGCGTGGACACACAGTCCACGAGGGTAAATAACCAAGCGCAGCATGAAGCCACGAGAGCAAGCGTGGACACACAGTGTACGAGGGTAAGTAACCAAGCGTGGATCGAAGCCACGAAACAAGCGCAGGTACAAAACCCACGAATAACAAGCGTGAGAACGAATCCCACGAATATCAAGCGTGAGTACTGTGCTCACGAATGTCAAGCGAGCTCGAGTTAACCATGGCGCGCCAAGGACTAACAATACTGCTGTTAGTAACCAGTGTTCTGTATTCAGTCCTCTAAAAAAATGTTATCAAGAATGCGTGGGATCAATTCACTATTTAGAAATGAGAAATAACTTCTTATAGTGGAACTAACAACAAATAATTCATAACAAGGATCCCCGCATGGAAGTTTAGAAATAACATCTCAAAAACCATTTCCAAGCATGCACAGAATTTACAATGATCAAATACCTCACCAGACTATAAGTTCAACACAATTGAAAATCGGCTATTGGACAAGTTTAACTTCCTTTTAAAACATCAAGCAAATGATATAATTTAGTCAAACTAACTTTGATGAATTTATACTAAGAGATTCGGTAAATAAATTTAGAAATATGAAAGGTAGTAAAAACATCATTTATAAAGTTAGAATGAGACGTTATTCACTCACCTGTTGTGCTCCCAAACATATGACTTACTTCTACCTATCAGCTTCCAACTTACATTCACTCCTTAATCCCCTGACGTCCAAAACAAAGATCATTATTATTCTAGTTATAATTTTATATGTCAAACGTGTACTATTTAACTCGTTTATTAAGATCCTTCAACACCTTAGCAAGCACAATCATCACCAGATAGACATCCCAAAAGTTGACATACAAATAAGCAACTTAACCATTGGAGTTTCCCAATAGCATTCTTTCCAACATCATTATATAAAATTCCAAGCTTTCCAAATTCAGTTTTCAACAATATTCCAGGTAGAAAAATAATTGGTTCTTGTCTAATAATTTGTTCAATGTTATCACCACCTAATTTATTCCTCAATTTCCATAAAATTTCCTTCTCAAGCATTTACTCAAATACTTATATGCATTCCACAAAATCAACTCATAAGCTTGTATCATTTTAATAATTTCACCAATGCCTTGAGTGCTTATAAAAATCAAATCATAAAAATTAATGGTGATTATCCCATCTTACTAACCAAGCAACTCTAAACAGCCTTATTAAATCACAGTAGCTAAATTAAGTATCCTAACAACTTCTAACCTATAAACAAACATCATGCCTCAAATTAGTTTTACAAAAGTCTCAATATTCCATTTAATGCTTTAAATGCTCCTTTCAAATATTTTATCAATCACCAATCAAGCTTAGCAATTTATATTGACAGAACAAGCTTCCTTTCTTGTTTCAACTTTAATTTCTATAGCATCCATACTTTATCATTCACCTCTTCTCAAACATCTTGTAAGCATTCAAAGAAAACTCAAAGAATAACATCATAATTACAATTACCAACAGATACCACACTCTTAACTTCCACTCTCATTTTGAGCACCTAATCACGGACAGGGGAAAAATTCCATTCCTTTTACACCACACTTCACGGTAGCCAAAAAGAGAGGAAGGATTGAGGCTCTTGAACACCAACATAAAAGTCAACATAGCAAAGAGGAATGAAGACTAACACGTACAGCAATAAAATGCAGAACATAGGATGGAGAAGAAGGATTTGAGCATAGATACACAATCTTAGCACCCAAGAACAGATTCGAAACTCTAATACACACACCTGAAGCAACTCGATCACAGCAAAGGAAGAAGATGACTTCAATTGTTGCGACACAGCCCTAACGAAACGAGGTCACACCCACCGACGGTTAAGGAAAACGGACCCACGCACTTGCTGAACGGAAAAGGAAAGGGAAAACTGTTCCTATCATGGCAGCGCTGGATAAGGAAACACCGCCGGTGAACATAGACGACGGTGACATAGCCGAACAGAGAAGAAGAATGGTGAAGTCTCCAGAAATTTCTTCCCTTCGTTGCTGAACGACTGAATCGATAATAAGGAGGAAGAGAAATATCTAATGAGGGCTTTAATAGAAGAAGACTAAAATGCCCTTGTTGCAACAGAGAATCAATAAATTTATGGGATTAAGATTTCTCCTGTGACTGGAGATAAGATTATCTCCAGTGAGCCCCAAACTACACCGTTTTACTTAAATTTGTAGATCCAACATCTAATTTGAATTTTGATCCCTAACAAACCTAAACCCCTGCAATCGAAAGCTTCGTTCTCCCAAGATCCATCGTGCCCCTGGAACCGAACCCCTGAACCGAAAGCAATCCTTCATTCTCCGGCAGATTTTAGGGTTCTTTCGGTTTTTTGCATCCCCTGGAGAAGATCAAAATCCTGGTACGTGTCATCATCTCATCTTGTTAACCTTTTTTTTTTTTCCCTACAAATGCCCGATTTTTTTTCTGGGATTGCTCTCCTACTTCGTACCAAGCCAGGCGGCCATTCCCAAGTATATTATGGTCATTCACGGCTCCATCCAACTCTTTTTCTTATAATTTTTTTTTTCCGTTTTTGAATTGCTTGAATATACAGTAAAGGACCGGACCCCTTTTCTTGAATTGATTGCTTCACGTTTTTTAACTGTCCGTTTTTGATTTTTTTTTTGTCCGTTTTTGAATTGATTGCTTCACGTATTGCAGGAATCTGTTTTCAAATTATCTTTTGCAAACATCGTTTTCATCTTTTTTGTTTTGTTTAATCCGTGTTAAAATTGAAGATAAAATGTCAGTAGAAGTATAGAACGGAGAAGAAAAGCTTTCCATACGCCAGGGGAATTTTAGGATTTTGGACGAGAGTTTTCGTTGATGATGGTTTGGGGTTTCCTTTCGATTCTGATTGGGAGGCGTACGGCTGAGGTAAAGGCAGTGAAGATGGTGTCTGATTTGCAGGTGAAGGTTAGGATTTTTTATTTTATAATAATAAATTAGCAAATTAGATGTTTTTAATTTTGTTTAGTGTTAAACGGTGTAGTTTGGGGCTCATTGGAGATAATCTTATCTCCAGTCACAGGAGAAATCTTAATCCCTAAATTTATATGGCACTTTGCTAATTTGAAATTGGCTGAAACAAAATAAAGACATTTTTTTTATCATTATTGATAGCAATCAAAATAATGGAAAGAATTAAAGGCAAAAAAAAAAAAAAAAGAAAGATAATATTAATATCTTCATTCAAATATTTAAATATTTTAATCAAGATATCCTATGATACTAAATAAATTAAGATACTCTAATAAAATATTATTAAGATATTCCTAAAACTACCCCATTAATCCGCACCTGATATTATGGGAGTAACTGCCAAAAATAAATAAATAAATAAATAAATGAAATTATTAATTTATTTTAATATTCTCTCTTACTAATCCTAAACTTGAGGATCACTCAACAAATCAAAAATATTTCCTTAAATAAAAGAAAATATCTTAAATAACATAAGTAAATATTTTTTTTCTAATGATCTATTATCTCAATAGTCTATAAATTTTTTTAGGGCTATTACAGTTCTGGTGGCAGAGGCTCTAATAACTCTGGTAGTGAGAAGTTTTGCACCTATTGTAACCGGCCTCGTCATACAGTGGAGACGTGCTACCGGAAACATGGATTTCCCCCTGGTTTCAAGTTTAGGAATCAATCCTCTCCATCGGTTCATCACATTCAAACTCAGGATCTAGTCAACAATTCTGTTTTAGAGCAACCTAAGGCATCTGATGGTGTTTTGCCAACTCCATCTCCTCAGTTCACGCAAGACCAGTACCAGAGGATTCTTGCTCTTGTTCAAAATACCTCGGTTGCTTCCCCTCAGTCCACCTCTGTCCCGTCCATCCACCATATCTCTTCATCACATCAATCTCCAGGTAGCTCTGTTCCTTTCTTTAGTTTTCCCCCTAAGAAATCCTGGATAATTGATACTGGAGCAAACGACCATGTTTGTCATTCTTTAGACTATTTTACAGCATACCAATCTATTAAACCTATTCCTATTAAGCTTCCTGATCATAGTCATATTACTGCTACTATTTCTGGCATCGTGTGTATTTCTCAGTCCTTGACTCTCCATAATGTATTTTACATTCCTCAGTTTGCTTTTAATATCCTTTATGTTTCTAAACTCACGGTTGCTATTCCTTGCTGTTTCATTTTTTTGTCTTCTGTTTGTTATATTCAGGAGCTTTCTCTCTGGAAGACGATTGGTACAGCTGAAGTTTTCGAAGGCCTGTATTTCCTGAATCCTGCAACACCCTCTGGTCTGCCCATTGCAACACCCTCCTCCACAATAGCCATGAGTATTTCATCAACTTCCCCTGGTCTGCCTACTGCAACCTTTGATTTATGGCATCATCATTTAGGTCACACTTCACCTTCTACTTTGAACATTTTAAATAAGCAATTTCCTTTAATACGCTGTCATTCACAATTTGATCCCTGTGATGTTTGTCATAAGGCTAAACAAAAGAGACTTTCATTTCCTGTAAGTACATCTTCGAGTAATAAAATTTTTTCTTTGATACATACTGATATTTGGGGTCCCTTTGCTATTACTTCCATTCGAGGTTATCAATATTTTTTAACTATTGTGGATGATTTCAGTCGTTATACTTGGATTTTTCCTATGAAATCTAAATCTGAGGTTCGTGTTCACCTCCAAAATTTCATTCTGTTTGTTGTTACCCAATTTCATGCTGATGTTCAAATTGTTAGATATGATAATGGTTTAGAATTTTTTATGGATTCCTTTTATAAATCCAAAGGCATTATACATCAAACTTCTTGTGTTGAGACTCCTCAACAAAATGGCATTGTCGAACGCAAACATCAACATATTTTAAACGTTGCTCGTGCCTTTTTGTTTCAAGCTAATCTTCCTAAATCTTTTTGGTGTTTTGCTATTTCTCATGCTGTTTTCCTCATTAATTGTCTACCATCTCCACTTCTTCATCAATCCACTCCTTTCTCCTTACTGTACAATAAACATCCCTCATATTCTGATTTCAAAGTTTTTGGCTGTTTGTGTTATGCATCCACTCTTTCAGCCCATCGTTCAAAATTTGACCCCCGGGCTTCAAAATGTATCTTTCTTGGTTTTTCTGAAAATACGAAGGGATATTTGCTTTTAAATGTCCATAATAATAAAATTTTTATTTCTCGCGATGTTGTTTTTTATGAGTCTTCTTTTCCTTATCATTTACAATCATCACATGACAGTGTAGTTTCTCTTCCTACTACCTCTTCTGCTCCCCTTTGTGACCCGGACCCTATTGTTGTTAACTCCCCTGCTTCTGCTATTCCTTCTTTTCCCATTGACCATAATATTGTTTCTTCCCCTGTTTATGATATGCCATCCCCTGTTTCTGTTTCCCCTATACCTTTGGTTTCTTCTCGTGTTCCTCCTAGAACTCGCAAACCACCTTGTTACTTGCAGGATTACTATTGTTCGGCCTTGACTACTTCAGCTGTTCCATTTTCTTCTGGCGATAAGTATTCTCTCTCTCTCCATCTTTCTCCTTCTTTATCTTCTTCTTATCGCACTTTTTGTCTCAATCTTTTTACTGATGTCATTCCCACCACCTATCGTCAAGCCTCTAAATATAAGTCTTGGCATGATGCTATGGATGCCGAAATAGCTGCTCTTGAACAGAATAAGACCTGGTCCTTGACTTCTTTACCTGATGGAAAGCAACCCATTGGTTGTAAATGGGTGTTTACCAAGAAATATAAATCTAATGGTTCTCTTGATCGTTACAAAGCTCGGTTAGTAGCTAAAGGCTTTACACAGACCGAAGGTATTGACTATTTTGATACCTTTTCCCCTGTTGCTAAGATGACCACTGTTCGTCTCTTACTTGCCCTTGCCGCTGCAAATAAATGGTACCTTCACCAACTTGATGTAAATAATGCCTTTTTGCATGGTGATTTGAATGAGGAAGTTTATATGGTTTTGCCTCCTGGTTTTTATTCTACTGATTCTTCTCTTGTTTGTCGCCTTCAAAAATCACTTTATGGTCTTAAACAAGCTAGTAGACAATGGTTTCATAAACTTTCCTCTGCTCTTATTTCTGCTGGTTATGTGGAGTCCAAGGCTAATTATACTTTGTTAATTAAGGCTTTTGGATCTAGTTTTATAGCCTTGTTGGTTTATGTGGATGACATCATTCTCACTGGTAATGACATGTCTAAAATTGCTACTGTTAAAACCACTCTTGATCGCCTCTTTAAGATCAAGGATCTTGATTCAGCTCGATATTTCCTTGCTCTTGAGATCGCTCGTAATCATTCTGGAATTTCTTTATGTCAATGCAAATTTGTTATGGATCTTTTGCTGATACAGGGTACCTTGATTGTAAGCCTATTTCTACTCCCATGGGTCCGAAAGTCAAGTTGGTTCTTCATTCTAGTACTCCTTTGACTGATGTTAGTTCTTATCACCAACTTGTTGGGCGTCTTTTGTACTTAACTACTACTAGGCCTGATATTTCATTTGCAACTCAACAATTAAGTCAATTTATGGCTGCTCCTACTTATTCTCACCTTCAGGCTGCTAACCGTGTTCTCCGGTATTTGAAGTCTACACCGTCTCATGGTCTTTTCTTTCCATCCACATCTGATTTGTCTTTAATCGGCTTTAGTGATAGTGATTGGGCTGCTTGTTTGGATTCTCGACGTTCTGTTACTGGTTATTGTGTATTTCTAGATAATGCACTTATTTCTTGGAAATCGAAGAAGCAAAGTGTTGTCTCTCTTTCTTATTGTGAAGCTGAATATCATGCTCTTGCTATAACTACTTGTGATATTCAATGGCTCTTGTATTTGTTAGATGATCTACGTGTTTCCCGGTCTAAGGCTACTCCTATACTGTGACAATCAATCTGCAATTCAGTTGGCTTCTAATCCTACTTTTCATGCCCGTACTAAGCATATTGACTTAGATTGCCATCTTGTTCGTGATAAAGTCAAAGAGGGTGTTATTCGATTACTTCCTGTTTGTTCTCAACATCAACTTGCTGATGTGTTTACCAAGCCACTTGGTGCAGGACCTTTTCGTTCTCTTACTTCCAAGCTGGGCATGATTGACACAAATGCTGAAAAGACCATTTCCCACAACAACAGTTTACCATGTTATTCACACAAAAATTCTTTAATAACTCATAAATTATGAAAAATATTTTCTTTTCAAAACACACATATTAGGGTCCAGGGTACAACCACCGCCCACAAACCCCCTTACATAATTCTCGGGTCCAGGGTACAAACTTTTCCCACAAACCCACTACAAAAAATCATAACTCGAGGCACAATTACCGAACAGGAGAATAAATAGCTCAAGAATCTTACAACACTAACCCCACAACAAAAGGGTCTACACAAAACAATTTTCCGCACAAGATACAACTGTGGATCCACCATAATGTGATAAGGTATATAAAAAAAGGCCTTTTGAAAATAAACAGTCATCCAAAAATAGTTAATGCAGTATTTCAAATTATGAGGGCCCTAGAATGGCAATATATAAATCAATACCACACCCATACCAAAAGAGGCCTACAATTTCACAATTTTTATGCCTCTAGCTGCTTCCCTTGATTTCTAGTGAAAATAGAGGTGTCGCCTGAAAAATGTTAATAACCACGGGGTGAGACATAATGTCCCCGTAACTAGAATTAATTTATAAAATATGCAGGAAAGGAATGCAAGTCAGAGAAGCAGGTTTATTAACATAATAATAAAATTATTTAGTAACTAGAACATTAAATAATGAATAAAACAAAATACACAATAATCCAAAACAAATAGAACCAATCCCCACTCATCCATCCTTCTCCTCCTTATATCTTCTGGACATGGTATAGCCTATCAGTGCTAGTATACCCGGCCAAGGTTAGCTAGTCACTTCAAGAATACTGTCCCCTCCCATGCCACCAACAATATACCGTAACAGGGAGGTGTCCGCCCAAAACACTCAACTCAAAATTCCGGGCCAGGAATGAGAGAGCCGATGGGCACAAGTTCACCCTAAATCTCTCCCCCTCATCCCAACATAATCCACATTAAAATAAAATAACATTAAAATTTTCAAAACATTTTATACAACTATTATTATTCCCTAACATAATTCCACAACAAACATCATAATTATCATAACAACAACAACAACAACAACCTCAACAATAACAATAATCACTGTTATAATTATCATAGCAACAACAACCTCAACAATAACAATAACATTGTTATACACATATTGGAAAATACACTGCTTCACTGAAATAATTTTATATTCAACATATAATTTTTCAAAACACATACATAGAGTATATATAAAACTAACACTTAGAAAATACCTTACAGTCCAAAACAAGCATATAAAATAAATTAACCCCGGTTACCTTAACTCCAAGCTAAATCTTAATTTGATGGTCAAGATACGAACAATCACCGGTCACAAGAAAACTCTACATTATAAATGTAAATACAAATCAACCTCAAATCATAATTTATACAAATTGCCTCTCCAAAAATCAAATTTCTTTACACCCATTATTCTCAACATCCTTGACCCATTAATTCTCTTTTCTAACATACCTAGTAATTATTAATCTTTTATCTAAGTCTCCACACAATTTAAATCATATCTTATAATCCAAAATATACAAATTTCTAAGGGTTAAGGTGCAAAAATAGACAAATGCTTTTCTCAAAAGAGCGTCCAGTAGCAAATACTTTTTTTTGGCGCAAAAGTAGACACGTGGTTACAAAGTGGAGCAAAATTAGTGTTTGACCGTTAGTTGATTTTTTCTGAACTGAAAATGATGACGTGGATGTTAATGCTTTATAAATTACAGTTCAGCCCCGGATACATTTCAAAAATTTCAATTTAGTCCCTCTATAAACTTTTAAAATTTTCAGTTAAGTCCTTCTTCTTCTTCCAGATGCAAAACCCAGATTCGGTGATGCAAAACCCAGATTCTGGTGATCATTCTATCATATCCAAAACCAAAAAGCTCAAAACGATGAAACCAGAAACCAAAAGCCAGAAAATCCGAAGTGATGCGGAAGAACCCCCAATCAATCGGGAAGTATCATTTCAGGAACAAAAAAACGAAGTTCAAAGATTAAGGAACAAAAATAAAAGCTTCAAAATATTCTGCGAAGAGTTTAAGGAACAGACCCAGGAACATGAAAGGGAAACCCAATTAGATCTCAAGTTCCGAAATGGAGGGAAAATCCAAAAAAGTTCACAGTTCAAAAAGAATCCAAGAAACAGGGGGAGAACTCAAATTCCGCTAAAGAAATGAACAAATTGAAAGTAGCAAAGGGATGCGTAAAAAAAAAACACAGAAAAACAAGAAAATCCCAAAGAAATAGTCTGAGAAAATCCCAAACCCACAAACAATGTTCCGGCTTTAGCATATATATAGAAAATCCCAAACGGTGATCATTCTATCACAGCCAGAAATCATGCCTATTAGTAAGTATATATTGCATTAACATAAATTCGGTGCACATGAAAAATTCTCTCACAATATATCTCGATCATGCCTTCATACAAGAGCCAATGACTAATTCCAGAGAAGCATCACAATAAGAGAAGTAGGAGCCAATAAATTTTGGAGTAAGGAGAAGACAAAGTCAGGATGCAGATGAGCACTCACGTAATTCAAATGAGAACGAGTATTCGATTAAGCCAAATGACCTCCTTCAAACCACATAGAACCGGATTGCCAGCGTGCACTTCTCTGATGGAACGAACGAAGAGGGGTTCATCGATCTGGGTTCATCGATGAGGGGTTCATCGATTATGGGCGTTCGAAGATCTGAGGGGTTCATCGATTATGGGCGTTCGAAGATCTGGACCGCCACCCTCCCAATCTCGATCTGAAACCCCCGCCCCCAACCATCTGGATCCACCCCCTCCTCGATCTGGAACCCCGTTCAGTGATTATACAAATCGATCGCAGAGCACGGCAAATCGAACGCCGGTGGTTCTCTTGGCCTCCTCAACGCGGCGAGCACCACCCTCGTGTTTTTGGCGGTTGAGTTCGACACACTCATGGGCGTGGGGAAGGGTGGGTTCAGTCGGCCGCGAGGGGGGTTCGGTTGAAGGAGGGGAAGGGTTATTTCGAAGGAAGGGGGTTCGGTTGAAGGAAGATGGATCGTCGGCGGTGGCTTCTTGTTTCCAAATTCAAGTCGAAGGCCAGAAAGAAGGGAAGAAGAAAGAAGGGAGTTGATGATACGGAAGGGAAGAGAGAGGAGTGACAGTGGAAAAAAAAAAAGAGAGAAGGGAAGAAGAAGTTGACATGGAAGAGAGAGGAGTGACAGGTGGCTTAATTTTAATGGAGAAGTCAGATCCCACTGCCACGTCAGCGTCAGATAACGGTCAACTAACGGTCAAACGCTAATTTTGCTCCACTTTGTAACCACGTGTCTACTTTTGCGCCAAAAAAAAATATTTGCTACTGGACGCTCTTTTGAGAAAAGCATTTGTCTATTTTTGCACCTTAACCCAATTTCTAATATCAATATATTATTATGGCAAAAACTGAAAATGACTTTTTAGTCCCAAAATTCTAGAAATTACAGTTTGCTCTAAATTTTCCGAAATTACAGTTCTTCCCCAAGTTTTTTTCAAAATTATAGTTCTGCCCCAAAATTTTTCCAAAATTACATTTCTGCCCCAAATTTTTTCGAAATTTCAGTTCTGCCCCCAAATTCTCCGAAAATACAGTTTTGACCCAAAGTTCCAGTAATTACAGTTCTGCCCTAAAATTCCAGAAATTGCAATTTTTCCCCAAAATTCCAGAAATTACATTTTATTCCTTCATATATAACAAAACTAAGTTGATTAAATTCCAATAACATCTTCTCACCCAAATAAATTATTTTCATAACATTTGATTGATGGAAAATATTTTATAGTACATAAATCCTAAACCTCTTAAATAGAAAAATTTATTTTAACTTCTTATAAAACCAAACAACAAATCTAAACCGATTAAAATTACTTGTTTATTATCCTCCACTTATATATACTCTTCTATTGTTAAAACTAAAAAATCTACCAAAATCTGAACCTCAGAATTTTCACTAATCAACATAATAATACCCCCATTAGAAGGACAAAAATATATAGAGTAACTTTCATGAAGAAAACTTATTGAAAAGAAGCTAGTTTAGCTACCTAAATAATCTTATAAGATAAAAGACATACCTTAAAAATACACTAGAAAGCCTCAGACTCCTTCCTTCTTCCACACTCTCCGTCCCTCCTCTCCTCTCCTGTCCGGCGTGTGTGTGTGAATGTGTTAAACGAGGGAGGGTATTTATATTACCTCCCCATACACACACAATTTTTTTTTAATAATAAGATAGGGGGAATAGGTGGGAGGCCCTTCCTCCCACTTATTTAAGCAGTGGGAGGCCGTCCCACTACCCGGAGCAGTGGGAGGTCACGCCTCCCACTGATTTATGCAGTTGGAGGCCGTGCCTCCCCCTGCCAAGTGAAGTGGGAGGCCATGCCTCCCACTTTACATTATTATATTATTATTATTTAATTAATTATTAATATTTGTTTTTGGCTGCGTTTTTTTTTTTTTTGTAAACTTTCTTTCCCTTTTCCTTTTCTCACTTTTCTAACAAATACCCAATAAATACATATATAATAAGTAATTATATTTATAATTATAACTAAATTCTAAAATTAAAATAATAAAAATTAGGATGTTACAAATGCTTCAGCTTATGGGGCTGACAGAATATATAAATAAAGAACATGGATGATAATTGTGATTTTCTTTGAGTTGTAATACATGTATTTAAGTTAGAGTTTTAGTTCAGATTATTAGTTACATTTGTTGTAACTAATTTACTTTAGTTCCCACTTGTAAATAGGGACTAGGGAATATTATATATATTGTTGTACTGTACAGTGAGTGATTGATTCAATATATTTTCTCAGTTTATATTTCGTCTGCTCTCAATTCCCCTTTTATCTCTCTCATTTCTTCCTCCGAGACCCACGATACCAGGCTCTTCTTCCTGGTTCATAGTTTGATTTCCACCTGATACAGAATTGCTACAGTTATCATCCATGTTCTTTATTTATATATTCTGTCAATCTCTTCTACTTTATTATTGTTGAACAAGCATCATAGAGGTGAATTAGAAAATAAATGACAAATATGAAAACTATACTTTATATTTGGATTAAATTCAACTCTACAATTATGTCTTATATTAAAGACCGGAGGGAATACGTTGAAATTACCTATGGTATAATAGTGATGTGCACGGTATTTTCTTTTAATTTTGAGGTGACAAACACTAACGATTTATGATTACAAGTGAGATCGTTAGTATTATCAACCTAATATACTATGAGTGAGATCGAACTCAGCAATCTTACATTTATAAAAAAGTTTTCGTATGATTAAGCTACAAAAACTATTCACATGATGTACAGGATATTAAATATATAAAACAAAATAAAAGGGTAAAACAACACTTCCTTTTTTATTGTAAGAGCATGCCAAGTTGCCAACAATTTAAGACAACAAATATAGAAATAACTAATAACTTGTTATTTATAGAAATTTTTTCCATGCCACCATATTACTATAAAATGAAAGGGTGGGCATCGAAACAATAACAAAGGTTATTGTCATATGATTTAGAAATTACAGGTTCGGATTTTAATTCTAAGAACAACCTCATCCACTTGCGGGTAAGGTTATGGATATATGATTCTTTTTTGCTCGGAAAAGACATTCTATTACCATTAAAAAAGAGAGGAAATACAGAGAAGACAAATACAGCTGATACAAAGCCAACAAACAGGCACAGTAATACAACAGAAATCGGAATATACTAGAAATACAGCTGGGAAAAAAGTTAAAACCAAACGAGAAACAAACTAAAAAGAAATAACATTAAAGATCACCCCTTACAAGACTGGGGAGAGATGCCTCATCCGTGACTAAAAGAGCCTCCTGAGCTTCCATAGTTAGAAGGGACAACAAAGAAGGTGTTGGTTGAAAGACCCACCCAATAGGGCACACCCCCTTATAAGCAATTGCTACTAAAGCGTCAGCAACACGATTACCCCGTCTTGGAGTAAAGGAGATCGAAAACCCAACATTGGAAGAGAGAAGGCAGATAATGTCATGAATTAAACTTCTACAACGCCAGTCAAATAAGGTAGGTGACTTAGCATTAACACAGTTGATCAAAGAAAGGCAATCTGATTCAAAGACTGCGTTGTCAATCCCTATATCCACAGCAATAAGTAGAGCCCGTTTAAGAGCTAAAGTTTCAGTCATGAAAGCTGAGATAGATTTCAATTTATCCACAAAGCCCCACTGAAAGGAGCCAAAATTATCCCTACAGACCATCCCTATGGCTACCTCATCATTGCCTAGCTGATAGGCACCATCACAATTAATTTTCAGGCAGCCAGGGACCGGTGGAATCCAGCGGACTGGAGAATTGCGGGGCTGGGCAGGCAAGACAGGCTCACCCAAAAGACTCCTGTTGCTAGACAAAAATTCAGCATTGCTTTTCCTAGCCATCTCAATAACCTCTAAGGGGTTGGGATCTATGTGGTTAAACACCTTATTGTTTCTGTGCTTCCAGATGTACCAAAGTAACCAGCAAATTAAGGATAGATCATGAGGGGTCAGAGAGTGCATACCTAGAATATGGAGCCACCAACGGTTGAAATTTGTCACATTGGCAGAGTCTATTCTTACCCCTAGCAAACTCCCAAACCATATACACCTGGTCCACGGGCAATGGAAGAATAAGTGTTCAATATTTTCATCCACTTCCTCACAAATGGGACAGAGACTCGATCGGCTTCTGTGTCGACGGAAAAGAGCTCCATTGGTAGCAATGGCGTTGTTTAAAATACGCCAGATAAATTGCTGCACAAGCGGTATAATCTTAAGCTTCCAAATAGATTTCCAACACGAAGGAGGCACCACAAGAGAGGAGCTAGCCTTATTGGTACCTACTTCATGTTTTTCCTTTACAGCTTTATAACCCAACTTGACCATATACTCCCCATTTTTAGCATAATTCCATACTAGCTTGTCCTCTAGCCCGTTGGTTGGAATGGGAATATCATAGATGGCGTTCTTAACTTCATCCGGTAAGAATTGTGCTATAAGGCTAAGATTCCAGCAGTCGTCCACAATAAGATCACAAACTCGGCCCTGTTTCACAAAGGGGTTATCACAATTAAGAGGTTTTTCAAGAAAGGAAACTTCAGGAACCCAAGTATCTCCCCAAATACGAATTAAAGTGCCAGCACCAACATCCCATCGAAGATCCTTCTTAAGGAGATCCCTACCTTCAATTATGCTTGACCAACACCAAGATGCTTTATAGCCTTTAGTCGCATCAATGAACTCACCTTTAGGAAAATATATGCTCTTCAATACCCTTGCCCATAAGTCATCTGGGTTCGTCATGAGTCTCCATGCATTCTTGGCTAAAAGAGAGTCATTCATAATTATTAGATCGCGAAAACCCATACCTCCTTGATTTTTCCCAGATGTGAGAGAATCCCAAGCCTTCCAATGTGTACGACCCCCAAAAGCATTACCATCCCTCCAGAAATTAGCAATAAGGCTATGAATTTCCTTACAAGTTTTAAGAGGAAACTTGAAGCAGTTCATAGGATAGATCGGGATTGCCTGTATCACAGCCTTAATCATTACTTCTCGGCCAGCAAAGGAAAGGGAAGAGTGCCCCCATGACTTAACCGTCCACAATAGTAACAAAAATTCTGCAACCTCTCGTACTTGACTGTAATCCAAGCAGGCTCCTTCTCCTTTCGAGGGATCCAAAAACCAAAGCTCAGAGGTTTATCCAGCCGAATAAGTGAAAGAACTCTGATAAAACTCCTATCTATTCTGCCATTCAAAGATGGTTTCTCATACATAACCGCAGTCCCTACTGAGTCGCCAAGGATTTTCGCGTTAGCATTGCTAAAAGCTTCAACCGGGAGGCCATGAAACTGAACCCAAAACGGCGCCTCGTTAAAGTTGACATCATTGGGGACCATGAAATTTTCCCAGATCTGGAGATTCAAGAGGAAACCTTGTACCGACCACGGTTTGCCCTTGAGAATACGGGCATAGTCTTTGACATATCAAAAGCGAAACCGGAAAATAAGTTTGTTGCGATCTAGCTCATGAACCTCCAAATCCTCATCAAGTTGCCAACTCTTCTTAATCATGGTAATGACTGTTGGGATATATAAATTTTTACTGGTAAAAATCTTTCCTACTAGTGTGCCTCCACAATTTCCTGACTCACTTTCTAGCTCTAGTACCACATGGTTTGTTCTCCGGGAGCCGCTGCATTGACCTACTTCCATTTTTCACACCACCAGAACAACAACACACACACACACAAGAAACACTCAGGGAAGAAAAAGAAAGAGAAGAAAAGAGGAAGAGGATAATCTATGGAGTTCACCGGCTAAAGGTCGATGAACGAGGAGGTTCAGCAGGAACCTGGGGAACTCACGAGGAGCTAGAGGCTCTCACGCATGGAGAGCATTCTTTTAAAAGGATAGGAACCTTATGGATATATGATTCTCCTCAAACCTTATTTGATGAGCCTTGTGCATTATGAGGTTTTTTATTTTATTTTTTTATACTACTCTATAAAATTATGTCAAAGCATAGTATTCTTTCAATCTATACTATAAGTCATTTTAACTAGGGTTAAGTAGCAATTTTGTCCCAAAAGTACATACTCAAGAGCAATTTTGTTCTGAAAGTTTGTTTTGGAGCAATATCGCCCTGAAAGTCTAAAAACAAAGCAATATTGCCTCTCCGTTAACTGCCTAACGATCAAACGTTAGTTGACCGCATTATGCTGATGTGGATTATCTACATGACATCTTTGTCACTTTTTTAAGTAGCAATTTTGATCTGGAAGTTTTTTTTTTTTTTTGTCTCAATGTTGCCCCGGAAGTCTAAAAACGTATAATATGATTAAATAACTTATTTAACTTCCTTAATCTTTCCAAAAAACGTCAATCCAGTATTATAATTAAGATCGAATGTAGTATGAATAAGTAACTTATTTAGTTTTCTTAATTTCTTCAAAAAAAAGTCAACCCGGTTTTATAATTATAATCATGACAAGAGTCAGGAGGGAGAAGGGGTGGCAATTTTTTTTTTAAAAGTAAACATAGCCCACTCCTTCTTCCCCATAGCATTCTCCATCGTAGGCATTCCCCAATCAAACAATAATCACTCACCTGCGGAATTTGTCTAGAAAAAATGTTTCGAACAAATCAAACAAAAAAATAAGAAAGAATTTGTCCAAGCAGAAGATCAAATGAGTACATCGCAGTTCAAACGGATTTTTCCAAACAATAATCACTCAATATCTACTTAACCCAAAAAAAAGTGAGAAAGATGCCATGCCGCGTCAGCATAATGGGGTCAATATCTTAGTTCTACTTCGGCACTGCTTGTTGACACCACTATCTGTTTCTTGCTTCTCCAGGTAACTAGATTTCCCCACACGTATACACAAGGTTGACCTCCTGGTCTCTCTATCTCTTGCATGGTCTGCGTCAATGTAGATTTCTATGTTTCTGGTAGTACCTTTCTTAAAGAATATTCCCCTTCTAGGATTAAGCTTCAGGTAGCTCAAAATTCTATATACCGCCTCAATGTGTTCTTCTTGGGGTTGATGCATAAACTGACTTAATATTCCAACTGCATAGCTAATGTCAGGACGTGTGTGGGTTAAGTATATCAATTTTCCCACAAATCTTCTGTATCTCTCTGCATTAGTTGGAACACCTTGTGGCTTGATCTCTAAATGGCACCCCTCTTCCATTGGTATCCCTTCTGGTTAAGTGCCCAATATTCCTGTCTCATGTAACAAGTCTAATGTATACTTGCGTTGAGACATTGATGCCCTTCTTGGTTCTTGCTACTTCCATGCCTAAGAAATACCTCATTTGTCCAAGGTCTTTCACCTAGAATTCAGTCGACAAGTCCCGTTTTAGTTAAGCAATGGATTCTTCATCATCTCTAGTAATGATTATGTCATCAACATAGACGATCAATATGGTTACTTTGCCATTAACACGTTTGGTGAACGTGTCATCTGCTCGTCCCTAAGTATATCCAAGCCTTTTCACTGCTTTGGTGAATCTACCGAACTATGCCCTTGGAGATTGTTTCAGGCCGTACAATGACTTCCTTAGCTAACACACAGAGTTATTAGGAGCTAAAACTCCATCCGAAATCTTCATATATACTTGTTCCTCCAGGTTGCCATTCAGGAATGCATTTTTTACGTCCAATTGGTATAGTGACCAATTCAAATTTGCTACGAGAGATAACAGTACTTGAATGGTATTAAACTTGACCACTGAAGCAAATGTCTCCTGGTAGTCGATCCCGTACGTCTGGGTATATCCTTTTGTAACAAGTCTCGCCTTGTATTTGTTGATACTGCCATCGGGATTGAATTTCAGAGTGAAGATCCACCTGCATCCTACTGGTTTCTTTCCGTTAGGAAGAGTCGTGATCTCCCATGTTCTATTTTCCTTGAGTGCCCTCAATTCCTCTTCTGCAACTTGCTTCCAATTTGGATCAGCCATAGCTTGTTGAAATGTATTTGGAATGGTTATCTGTGCACTGTTTACAACAAAACCTTGCATTTTTGCAGACAGATTACCATATGAGACAAATCGTTGAATTACACGATCTTACCCTTTTCTCAAGGCAATAGGCCAACCCGATTCTTCAGGATTTAATCCCGGATTGGATTCATGGTCGTTCCTTTGAATGGGAGAGATAGTTCTACTAATGTCTGGTTCAATTTGAACTTGTGAGATGGACTCTATCTCTTGTCGTGATCCTGCATCCATCCCTAAATTGATCTCAACATGTGTTTCTGGTTCATTGGGTTCAGGTTAGGGTGGAATGTATGTGTTAGGCTTGTTCGTGGGAGCAAGTGAGTCAAGAGAGGCTATAAGGTTAAGTGGCACAGATGATGTGTCAGGTGAGTTTGAGGTGTTGGAATTAGATGCTTCCAAGATTAGCCATTCAATATCAGAATACTCCCCCTGAATGGGTAATTTAGGATAATAAGCTTCGTCTTCCAAGAAAACGGTATCCCGGGAGACAATAAGTTTCATGGAAGACGGACAGTAGCATTTGTACTCTTTTTGAGTGAAGGAGTAGCCAAGGAATATACACTTGTCAGCGCGAGCACCAAATCTGTTGCCTTCCTTTTTGTGAACAAAGACAACACAACCAAACAACTTGGGAGGCAATGAATTGATGAGGGGGCAATTTGGAAAGAACCCCAGGAGGTTTTGAATTGGGGTGTCGTATTTGAGAACTTTAGAAGGCATGCAGTTGATGAGATAAGCTGCTGTGAGGATGGCATCGCCCCAGAATAGGGTGGGAACATTCCGTTCCATTAGCAAGGCCTTTTTACTTCCAACATGTGATGGTTTTTCCATTCGGCTACCCCATTTTGTTGAGGGGTGTAAGGACAAGAAGTTTGGTGATGAATTCCTTGGTAATCAAGAAACTCTTTAAAGGTTGTGCTCATGTATTCCTTGGCATTATCACTTCGAAGCACCTTAATGGACGTGTTGAATTGGGTTCGTACAAAGGTATAGAGGTTTTGAAAGACTTTGGCGACATCGGATTTGTCTTTCATTAAATAAACCCAAGTGGTGCGAGTGTGATCATCGATGAAAGTAACAAACCACCTGGTATGAGTGAGATTAGCTATTCGGGCAGGGCCCCAAATATCACTGTGAATCAATGTGAATGGTGAGGAGGGAGTATAGGGCTGTTAGGGATATGAAGATCGTGTTTGTTTTGCAAATTGGCAAGTTTCACAATGAAAAGGAACAGAACTTTTATTGAATAAACTGGGACATGTTTCATATAATCAAATCTAGGATGACTTGACCGATAGTACCACAACAATATATCATTCTTCTGTGAATTCGAGCTAACCAGCGCTCATCTTGCCTTCCACGTATCTTTATTCTTCAAGGTTGATCCTTCAAGGTAGAACAATCCATCTCATTCTCTAGAAGTCTCAATCGTCCTCCTCATTCTTAAATCTTGAAACACACATAAACTATCATCAAAAATCACTCGACATATTTGACCTCTAGTCAACTTGCTCACAGATATCAGATTACAAGTTCCGGTACAAACAGAACATTATGTATTGCCAAGTGATCAGATAGTATAACAGTGCCAAGACCCTCAACCCATGTGAATATACCATTAGCTACTTTTACTTTAAGGTGTTCATGACAGAGTTTAAGGTTGTGGAATAGAGTTTTGTTACCGGTCGTATGATCTGTAGCTCCTGAGTCAACAATGCAGGTATCGTCACTAGTCATCACAGCGTTGAGAGCAACAACAGAATTACCAGATTGTACAAGATTCACGTTGGGAACAAAATTAGACTTATTTTGTTTGTCGAGCGTTCTGCGAAACATCTGTAATTCTTCTGGACTCAGGCGATCGTCATTCTCCACCGTTGGTTAAGTTGAGGTCAAGTGACTTTGGAAGTTTGATTTTCCCCCTGAAGGTTTTCCAGGAAGTTTCCAGCATTCTTCCCTATTATGGCCCTTCTTCATACAATAGTTGCACCATTTATTATTCTTTCGTTCACCCTGTGGTCCATGAACGACGAGCGCCGAGCTTTCAATTTGGCTTGGTCCACTTCGGTTCAAGAGTTTCTGACTTTCCTCAAATTGCACAAAATTAGCAACATCAAAGAGCTGTGGAAGTGGCTTCAGTCCCATGATTCTGCCCCTTATCTCTTCGAACGCATAATTTAGGCCTAAAAGAAAGTCGTGTATCCTTCCTTCTTCTACAATTGTGCATCTTTGAGACTTTCCAAGGGGTGAACCTCAAATAAGTCTTATTGCTGCCACAATTTCAGCAATGCATTATAATATTCAATTACTGACTTATTACCTTGTCATAAATCTCGGAGTTGTCTCTTCAGGTGAATCAAGGCAGCAGTGTTTTCAAGGGAGGAGTAGGTCCTCCTAGCGGCATCCCATATTTCCTTTGCCGTGTGTGCAAGAAGATATCCCTCACTGATCTCTAAGGTCATTGAATTACACAACCACGTCATGACTTGATTGTTTTCAGCAAACCATGTGTCAAAATTAGGGTCATTGAAAAATGGTTGAGGCTGCCCCATTAATGTATTTTTCCTTTCTTTTACCTCGAATATACCTCAGCACGCTTTGTGACCACTGGAGATAGTAACTTATGGCTAATAGCCATAACGTGATGGTCTGAAAATTCTGAAGCCATTTCTGAGGTTCTGTTTGGGACTAGGTTGCTGATTAGAGAGGAAGATGAGGAATTTTGAGTTTGAGAATCGGTACCGGACATAAAAGCCATGGGAGATGTTTCGGTTGATTATCCAGGAATTGATCCAAACAAAGGAGGGAACTGAGAGGGATCCATTTTTCTGGAAGAAAAATAGTCGCTGGAATCTGGAAATATTCACCGGAGATCTCGCCGGAAAAACCAAAAGTTCACCAGAGGATGCAATGAGCACTGGGGATGGCCGGAAATCAGAGGAGGAGGCCGGAGCAGGAAGTCGCCGACGGAAAAGACGCCACACGCGCCGTCACGCGTTGCCACAAGCTCACTGTCCGTCGAGCGCGTGTACACCACGCGTCGCCATGGAGACGTCGGACGGTCACCGGAGTCTGGGCATTCGCCGATCGGAGCCTTCCGGTCCTTCTGGGCTAGGCGGTGTAGTCCCACTCGCCTCCTACAGAGAACCCTAGACTCGCCGGAAACCTCCACTACACTATTTCTCTTTGACTCACTGTCACTCACTGTTTCTCTCACTTTACCTAGCCTCAGACGGATGTCCCTGGCTCTGATACCATATTATAAATCAGAGGTATCATCACTCTCTGTATTGTGTTATTTGATGAAGAGAATTACAATGTACTTATAGGAGAAGTGAAGGAGAACAAATGAGGTACATTAGGAAATACAATAAAGCATAATAAAGACTAATAACTCGGTAATTAGGATCCTATAATCAGGGCACTAATCAAGGGATCCTAATAAATGGGTGATTTATTTCCTAATATTCTAACAGAATTTAAAACCAAGTAAAAGGAAAAACCAACGTCTTTTCCCCTCCACAACTTCTATGTATACCATTTATGGATTGAAGATGCATTTCTTCTGCTTTTCTTTTTCCTCTACCTCTCTTACAGTTTTTCTACTACTCTTCTTTGATATGAAAAATGTTACTCTCTCCTGTTCTTTATAGAAGATATATTTACCTAATTTGATTAGAACAATGAAGTTAGTCAAGTTAGTTAATATGACATGTATTTTCTAAAACACCCAAGGCATCTTCCTTAGTCTCCTTATTCCCTCTCATTCTTTATTATTGTTGAGGAAACATCAATAGGGAAAAATAAGGAAAAGATTGACAAATATGTATTATATTTAGTACTAAGATCAACTCCCAAATATGTCCTATATTAATAACTTAAGGAGTAGTATTAAGGGTTAAGGAGCAATTTTAGACATGAAGTTTACCCCCGGGAGCGCCCAGTATCACGAAGTTTTTTCTGGAGCAAAAGTACACACGAAGTTATATTTTCGGAGCACCCAACACCACGGCCGTTAGTTGACCGTTAACTTAGATGGAACGCTGACGTGGCGCTTATTTGGACTGACACGCTGACGTGGATGATGACATGGACGCTAATGGTAAGTAAAAAAAAATTACCATTTTGCCCTTAGTTTTAAGTAAAAATTACACTTTTGCCCTTAGTTTTAAGTAAAAAATTACACTTTTGCCCTTAGTTTTAAATAATAAAAACTAAAATACCCCTCCTCGGCCGGCCCCACCACCGGCGGCGGCGGCCGACCACCGCTGCGACGCGGCGGCGGAGGTGGTCGGCCGGTGGTGGCGTCGACGGCCGGCGATGGGGGTCGGTGGTGGGGCCCACCGGGGGTAATTTTTGTTTTGATTTTTTTTAAAAAAAAACTTAGGGCAAAAGGGTAATTTCAACTAAAACTAAGGGCAAAAGTGTAATTTTACCCGCGTTACTATTCACTTCCATCCAAGTTAACGGTCAACTAACGGCCGTGGTGCTGGGCGCTCCCAAAACGTAACTTCGTGTGTACTTTTGCTCCTAAAAAAACTTCGTGGTGCTAGGCGCTCTTGGGGTAAACTTCATGTGTAAAATTGCACATTTACCCTACCCTAGTATTAATGACCGATAGTTTTAGCCGTAAAGGCAGTTGAATATAGAGAAAGGCCAGCTTGTAATATAGGGGATCTAGAAGAAACAAGAAAATGGAAAAAGACAACTCAATCCACGTATGATTTAAGTGGCTTTACATAGAGCTTTGGTGGGCATATTAAATAAGGAGCTTTATGACTCATAGTACATGCTGGTAAATGAGCTGTCCTTGAAAGAGCTGTTTAAAATGATCACACATAACCATCCCAGATCCTACGGCTATAACCTCCTAACTCTAACCGTGGGCATTCATTTCACCATTAAATGACTTCTCGTGTTGTTAGTTTCAGCATTCTTAAATATAGTAGAGAGGGTATCATTCTATTCTAACTCCTAACTCACTTCACAGTTCACACTTTGACTTTGCGTCCTCATTACTTTGTCTTAGTCCATATAAGGTTTAGCTAGAACCTTATTTATCTGTTCTAAGTATTGACACGGTGTATAGTTTTGTGTGAGTATATGTATAAGTACAGAGTATAGACATATATAAATTATGCTCACAGAAAACAAGGCCAACCAGAGGCAGCCACTTAGAGGTTTGGAAAGAAACAGCTTACTTCATAGAGTTCCCTTTTCTGTGACCTGGGAGATTCAATGGCTTCAGTTAGTACAGTCAAATTCTTGATCTGTTAAGTTTTATGCGTCTTCCAGCTTCTTGTCAAGGTTGAGTCCTCTAACTCATATGCTAGCTATCTACCATTTTCTTGCTTCATTAGACATATAGGAAGATTTTCGTCTGAAAATTCTTCTTAATCTAGCATCCATCTTTTTGTTTCTTTGTCTACCTCTCTATTTTCAGGGAAAAATTGAAATAAAAGGCTTGAGGGTTCTATTGTGTTTCCAGAGTGAATTACAAATCTATTTGGTTTGTCCGATCAGAGGCACCAACATGGCAATATCTACATCATACAATCTTACACAGTGTGTATCCAAAAGCACTAGTTTTCTCTGCTTCTTAAGTTTCAGTTCAAGAGATCACAAACCAAAATCAAAATCCCCAATTCCCAAAACATCTTCAACATTAGCAGATTAATGGATTTTGTTTATGATTATGACAATTTGCTCTTTTTTCACCTTCAATATCCAGAAAACAGAACCATGAGCTAGGTATTACCTTCCAAACTAGTATTATTTTAGTAGTAGCAGCAATATATCAGAAGAAAATTGACCCAAAAAAAAAATTTAATAATTGAATGCAGAAACAGATTTACTCTTTTTTACTTGAATTACTCATGAACTAACATAAACACATCCTTCACTTTCGGTATCCAGGAGGAAAAAGGACCATGAGCCAGATATTAGTTTCCAAACTTGTAGTATTATTTCAGTAGTAGCAGCGATATATCAGAAGAAAATTTGACAAAAAAGAAAAATACTAACCTGAAACGTTGAATGCAGGTAAGAAGAACAGGTTGAATCAAAATGGGTATCAATTAATCAGAAAGGCGAGCTCATTCACACCATCTTCATCGATTTCAAAGAAACGGAACAGTGAAGGGTGTGATTATATCATAGTGGGAGGTGGAACTGCGGGCTGCTCTTTGGCTGCAACATTGTCGGAGAAATTCAGAGTATTGGTGCTGGAGCCGGAGTGCCGTTTAACAATCCAAGTGTGTCGTTTATGGAGAATTTTCACATTACCTTAGCGGATACTTCTGCAACTTCGGCTTCTCGGTACTTCATTTCAACCGACGGAGTCCTCAATGCCAGAGCTAGGGTTCTCCGTGGGGGTAGCACCATTAATGCCGGTTTTTACACCAGAGCAAGCTCCAGGTAGGTTCACTTAATTGCATTTTTCCCAATTTGAAAAAAGAAAAGGAAAAACTACACAAAACCCCAGTAAAATTTAAGGAAAAAGATATAAAAAAATTTAAGTGGTATTTCCTTATATATTTTTTTATATAATTTATTGCTAAAAAATACCTAAAATTAAACTACATTTAATTATGTGTAAAACGGAGGATATTTACATATAATTAAACATACTTGGTCGCATCTCCGAAATTAAGTTACATCCATGCAAGGTATTTTTTTAATAATAAATTTTGTGATAGGAATTTTTTTTCATCAATTTCCACTTTAAAAAATAATAAGTTATGCTATTTATAATATGGTGATGATAATTTATTGGCAAAAGTATTTGGAGTTTCATGTATTAGATTCATAATTTATTGGCAAAAGTATTTGGAGTTTCATGTATTAGATTCAAGATGGAGATGAATTAATTCATTAAAGAATTATAAACGAAAATTCATGGAAATATATATTTTTTTAAAAAAAAAAAAAAATCCAATCGGAGGGAGTAGTTGAGAATTTTTTTGGGCACAACTTATGGGTCATAATAAATTAAATTAAATGAACGTTTTTGTTCTTCTTGTGAAATATTTCCAGTATTCTCAGACCCCCGGACTAGATCGGCCGAATCGGAAACTGAAGAATTAGTTGGTAAACCGATCCAGTCCAGGTGTCAAACGGGTTCATTTTTTTAAAAGAAAAAAAATCATTTTTTAAATTTTTTTAGAATTTCATACTAATAATTCTAAAATATTCCATTTTTCACCGTTTGGGTTAGGGTTTAGCTTCGATTTAACTCCAATCTAACTCACTAACATTTGACCTAATAATCCAACGGGTCTAGTGACCGATGCCGATTCCAAGCTTAAATAATTCAATGAATCACATGTGCGACATTTTTGGGATGGCACTATAGCTTGCGCCTTTCTGTTTATACCTAGACCTCCCATAGCATAATTTATAGACTCTTCCTAATTTTTTATTTTTTGGCCTCAGACTTTTCCAAATTTAGATTCTTAGGAAAATAATTTTGTGAATATTATATAAATATGTTAAGAAAAATATACGCATTTTAGATTTAATTTATTTTTCAATTTCATATAAAACCATCAATAAAAATTTGTCAACATTGTTTAAAATTCTAAAAATTGAGAGGGGGAGAACTAAGATAAGCTAGTAATTCATTCTACAATATACTTACAGTCTTACACCACATCAAGTAAATAATCCAATTACACTTAAATACTTTTTTTTAATGTTAAAAATCATTTTTATGATACCATCCCACCTATTAAATGTTGATCTTTGGTTATTTTTGTGTGTGAACACCATAAAGTAATATGGTTCTTTTTCCCTTAAAATGAGGTTTTGTAGCCATTACTTTCTTAAAAAAATGTTACTTCTCTAATCCTATTTATAAAATAGAAAGAGAATAAATTTTTTATTCATATTTATGATATATGTCCTCATTTATCGCTATTAAAATAGAAGCAAAGAATGCATGTTTAATGAGGACAAAGTTGAAAACTTATTAAATTTTAAAATATGTTTTGTCTCAATGAAACATGTTGGAAATGATTAATAATTAATAATTTCTTTTTTTGTGGTGAAAATTCATTCAGATATAGTAGTAGCATGCACGAGAGGAACATATAACCATGGACACATTTCAATTGACGAGGTTTGAACAAATGCAGGTTTATAGAGAAAGTGGGGTGGGATGCGAAGGTGGTGAACAAGTCATACCCATGGGTTGAGAAGCAAATAGTGTATCGTCCAAAGATCGCACCTCGGCAGCGAGCAGTGAGAGATGGCCTTCTAGACGTCGGTGTCTCTCTTTTCAATGACTTCACCTTCGATCATGTCCACAGCACCAAGGTCGTCGGCACAATCTTTGACCGTTTCGGCTGCCGCCATTCCGCCGCTGAACTTCTTGCTTCTGCAGACCCTCGAAAACTCTCTGTTCTCACCTATGCCACTGGCCACAAAAACGACTCTGACGCCACAGGTTAGGGAAAATACTTAAAAGTGCACCCACCACCTTAAATATTTTTCAATAAATCTTACATGTTAAGAGTAATGATGTGTCTCCAACAATTTAAAGTATTTTATGGTAGCACCCTAAAGTATTTTTTTTATGTGCGTCTAGCACTCTAAAGTTGTCGTTGAAAACTACTTTAGGGGTTGGATACAGCTTCACTTAATTAACAGACTTTTTAGGAGTCAATGAAGATATTTAAATTGCTCTTTAAGAATAATATTTCATGGGCAAAATTTCTTTTGAAAAATAAAGAGTAAAATTGAGCCTCACAGCGCTTTAGGGTACTAAATGGATCTAAAAAAATACTTCAGAAAGGGTGTTGTACACACCACAAATTACTTTAAGATACTGTATATACCTGCAAAATACTTGTGTTTGGTGCATCTTAACCCAAGAATAAACAAGCATTGTTACAAAAACTCACAATTAACTCCCACATGATCTGATTTCTTCAGTTATTTTTCATTTCTGCCAATTTTTTGTAATTCGTGATCTGATCATTACCCACTCCTTTCTTATTTTCTTATAACCGAAACTTGACCAAAAACTCACAATTAAAATTAAGTTGTCTCTGTTATCAAAAAAATAAAAAATAAATAAGTTGTCTCTCAATGCCAATGATGGATCATTTTAGCGATAATGTGCAAATTTGTTCTTGAAGTTTTTGTTAATGAGTAATGTTATCCTGAAATATTTTTAGGTTCAATATTACCCCAAAAGTATTAAAATGGAGCAATGTTACCATTTTCTATTAAAAAGTTAACCGTCAACGTCAATTTTCAACGGTCAATATTAGTTTTTTAACAGTATTGGACAATATTGCTACGTTTTGAAACTTCTAAGGTGATACTGAACCTGAAAAAATTTTCAAAGCAACATTACTATTGAGCAAAAACTTCTGGAACAAATTTGCATCTTAACCCATCATTTTATACAATCTCACGATATAATTTTCAAATATTCCCTATCATTATAATCGTTTTGGTTTCCTTGCTACCTTTTTTTATCCACCACTTTCATTTTGTCCCTCCAAGTAGTATGGTATGAGACAGGAGAGCTGTGAAACAGGGTAAAATTTTATGATCCATTTTAAAGTTTTGGACCTTACCTCCCCGCTTGCAAGAGTAAAACTGACCTTCAACCTACCTGGAGGGAGCATTATGCGCTTTTTGTAAAGTGTTGGACTTGAGCCCCAAAGTGGGATTCTAATGCTGGGCAGATATGATTATATAAACTTTGGATTCTTCAATGAGCTAACTTTTAGGAGATATAGTTCATTCCAAGTTTCATGTATGGAAATATTGGGCGGAAAATTATTAGACTGATGAATTAGTGTGTTTTATTCCAAGATTCAGGGACTAAAAAAATATTTATATTAACGAAGATCCTGACTTAAGAGTACCAGACATTGTAACCCAGAGTAACGCCATAAAATGAAATCCATTCCAAGGGCATAATCAACCTCTTATGTTCATGGATCATTATTAATATCAATAAAAACAATAAAATAGAAGTCATGTTGAATATCTATGTAATGGTGATGCAGCAAATAGTGAGAGGAGCTGTTCAACTCAGCTCATAGATGGAGACGGCATATTTAATGTTGAAGGAATGGAAAGGTTTATGAAGGAAGTCAAATTGGGCGAATGTGGGCTTTCCTATGCTGTAGTTTCCATTATGGGTCCTCAGAGTAGTGGTATTTATGCTTTCTTGCCTCCACATTTCAACGTGTCTTGTGTACATTGTTATGAATTATGAGCATTAACCTGTAGTTGATTATATATATTTCGATATAGAACTAGACTAGAATCTATTTATCTATTCATATGGGTGATTTTCAGTGATTAAGTTTAGTTTCTTTTGGTGTCTCTCTCTATCTCTTAACGATTTCTAGATTTTCTTCATTGCATTTTCAGTTTACCTTGTATATGTAATCTAAGTTGTTGTTTTTTTTTGGACTGAGCAGGGAAGAGCACGCTATTAAATAAATTGTTCGGAACAGACTTCAAGGAGATGGATGCTTCAAAAGGAAGGTATTATGCCTTTTCATTCCCAACAAGTTACATGATTTTTTGGCTGATTAACATGCAGGCATGTAACCTGATGGGGATGTTCTTGTTTTCAGGTCTAAAACAACTAAAGGAATTTGGATGGCAAAATGTGCAGGCATAGAGCCTTTTACACTTGTCATGGATTTGGAGGGTACAGATGGAGGAGATCGTGGAGAGGTGCTTCTCCATTTACTCCCTGTAACATCCCATTTTCTAAAGCGGAAATTTTTTTTTTTTTTTTGCAATCAATCAGAGATGAGCAATGGAGCGTAAGAGTAACTGATCATAATATAACATGAACCATAGTGTAATAAAGTATTGATTACAGTAATCCTAAGGTTCGGAAAGTAATCGACGTAAAGGAAAAGAAAGCGATAAGATAAAGATGACTTCTTCCGCAAGTCACTCCTGCTTTGCTTTCCCAGGACATCAATTCGCGGTCCTCCGGACCACTGAAGCTACAGTGAGATTCAATTCACCGCATTGAATCTCGGGTAACAATTAACCTTATGCTCAAATAAAACAGTATATAGACAACGAGATATTCATGACATAACAAAGAACATCTCATCGAAGTGTGACACGCATGTAACATAAGCATGAAGCAAATATGTAAGGTCCTACACAACAACATTGTGACACGCAGATAGTACATAAGCATAAAGCAGTATGTAAAGTCCTACACATATATAGCCTGCACATTACTCTGTGCCACGAACACGTGTCCTCAGCGCTAGGAAAACTCAAAGCGGTATTATCATGTCTTATAACCCGTACAAGGCTGTATGTAAAGCGGCGACCCTAAGCAGAGCCCCGGTATATGAACGTATCTATGACATATATGTATATGAGAGCTATAGGATTAGTGTTACAGTCCGACAATGCACGTTGGACAGACGTAACGGCAACAAATTAGGATTTCGGATATCCTATGAGAATAATGTCACTTCCATTAGTAATTTGACATTATAACTGGCATTTTAGGTAAAAATTACCATTTTGCCCCTATACCCCTACTTGGCGGAATTTCGCCGGCGCTTCCGCTACGTAGGCTATTTTCTTCCCAAAATTTCGCCAGAACTTCGACGCATTTATGATTTTCGAAAATAAAGACTAAAATAGCCCTCCCATATGATACCCAATCATACTCAAAATTTAAAGGCTATTACTACCCCTAACCTTTAAAAGAGCTATAAAAACTACAACTTTTCAATGACTCGATCCCTACTATGTTTACACCTCTGCATATTTTTCAACGCAAACAAGGCTCTAAAACATTTGTAGGAATCTTGTCACCTACTTTCTAAATCTAACTAACAATTCTACTAACTACTAAACTAAAAACTAAAGACCGAAAGACTTACCGTTGAAGACTTAAAAAAGCAAGGGCCTTGTTTGGCAAATTCAAGGCTTTGTTTGGAAAATCAAGTTGTAATAACCCATTAATGCAACTTGTTCAAGAAGCCACTTCTTCTACACACACACACTCTTGGCCGAACCCTAGGGCTGATGTGGCAGCCCCTCATTGGCCCAAAAGTGGTGACTTAGCTCACTTTATGCCCTATAACCGTTTTCCCGATCGGTACCCGATTCGCGTGATTTCGGAGAATTCACAAAATTCTGGATTTACAACTCTGAAAACATGTTCTCACTTAGTAGAAATGTCCAAGTTAACCTTTATTTTGATTCCATATAGGCCTTCAACAGTCCAGTTGAAGTTTCCTCGAGAAACGTGTCCGATCGCGTCCGGTGTCGGAATTCGTTTTCGGAGATATCAATCTCTTCGAAATAATTCACTGATTCCAAATATGTCTAAATAAATTCAAACCCATTCCTAAATGTTGAGTTAGAATTTATTTTCCTCTTTCCAAAATTATGCCTATATGCATTTTTCCCTATTTTGTTTTATTAGGAAAATGCACAAACGGCCTCGGAATTAACTTTCGGAAGAGTCTAATGGAAGGTAAAATTCCACTGATCAATAATCTACTTTGATATTGATAATCCCATTCCTAGATCTCTAGATAGGGTCCGTTTCCTAACTTAAATATTACTATTCACATATTTTACTTTAATTAAATTATATTATTATAAAAATGTGCAAGTTGGCCACTTGCTTCTCTATTTCATTTTATTTTTTTTTATTATTCTTTGGCCCAAAATTTCGTTTTCCCCTTTAATTAATTTAATAAATATTTATTTTTTATTTACTTAATTATTTAATGATTTATTTATTTAATTTTTCCAAAAATTCCAACAAAAATCCCTAATTGGTCCATTCTTGTATTTAGGCCTAAAAATACCTAAACTCAACTATTTTTCATAAAAATTTCCAATTAATTAGTAAATACATATTTACTAATTTTAAAACAAAAACCACCAATTTTAGGGTTTCATATAATTACTTGTGAATTTCCTTCACTCATGCTTAAGTAATTAGCCCAATATTACTTAATTACTTAATTATCATCACTTGATAATTTTCTTAATTACAATGTCTCATCATCTTCATATTATTGCATTAACCTTAGTATTTCCATGCCTCTTACATTATTCTATAATTTGTAAGGGTATTTTGGTCTTTTATTACTTTTGGCACATTCTCGTACAATTTCTCCAATTTCATAATTTATTAAATTACCGTAATTAGAGATATTATACTCTCCTAATTCACCTGGTCATTTTATTGCCTTTTGGTATTTTTTCCATAATTTCCTAAGTCAACTACCCTTTTGCAGGGGCGTTTTGGTCATTTTGGCACTTTGGCCCTTAAACTCCCTAATTTCTTGCAGAAATTCTACTTAGAAAATAGACTGTAATTATACAAGATCGGAGATTGAAATTTCACTTATCAGAAATATCCAACTTTTATTTATAATATTCCGGATAAATATCAAGGGTATTACATTTCTCCCCCTTACACAAAATTTCGCCCTCGAAATTTAATCTATACTAACTAAACTTCGGGCCATGAACTCGGGTACTTTTCCTTCATGTCACTCTCGGTTTCCCAAGTTGCCTCTTCGGGTGTTAAACCCTTCCGGACCACCTTCACTATCGAGAATAGTCTTATTTACGAGCCGTTTCTCCTTATGATCAATGATGCATTACGGCTCAACTATGAAGGTATTATCATGCCGTACTTCAACGTCTTCGTACTCAATGACATGACCTTGGTGCGGTTGGTATTTCTTCGGTTGTGACACGTGGAAAACGTCGTGAAGATTACTCGGAGTTCGGGGTAAAGCTATCGATAAGCTACTTCTCACGCTTTGCCAAAATCTCAAAGGGTCCTACGTATCGTGGACTCGGTTTCTTCCTCTTAAGCGTTCGCCGACACCGATTCTTGGAGATAACTTTAGGAATACATGGTCGCCGACATAGAACGTTAAGAGGTCTCCTCCTTTTGTCCGCATAGCTCTTGTCTACTATGTGCGGCTAGGAGTCTCTTCTTGATCAATGCGATCTGCTCGGAGGTTTGTTCAAGCATATCCGGCCCAAGTAATTGCTTTTCAGATGAATCATCGCATAATGGTGATTGACACTTCCGCCCATACAATGCCTCGAACGGGGCCATTTGTATACTAGCATGATAAGCTGTTGTTATATGCAAACTCAGCTAGCGAAAGATGTTGATCCCAACTTCCTTTGAAATCAAGGGCACATGCTCGCGGCATATCCTCCGGCGTCTGAATCGTCCTTTCAGATTGACCGTCAGTTTGAGGGTGATAAGCCGAACTGAACCTCAGCTTAGTCCCCATACCTTCGTGTAACGCTTGCCAGAAACGGGATTTGAATCGTGTATCACGATCAGAGACAATGCTCTTAGGAATACCATGTAATCTCACTATCTCTTTGATATAAATCCCCCAATCGTTCGGAGAATAGTGGATCGATGGGAATGAAGTGTCTTGACTTGGTTAATCTGTCAACAACTACCCAAATCGTATCATGATTCACGATTTTGGGCAAACCTACCACAAAATCCATGGTTATGTTCTCCCATTTCCATTCGGCGGCTCTAGTCCTTGCAAAAGACCGGGGGTCGACGGTGTTCAATCTTCACCTTCGACGGGTCAAGCACTTGGCCACGTACTCTGTAACGTCTTTCTTCATTCCGGGCCACCAAAGTTCGGACTTCATACTCAGTACATCTTGACCATGCACGGATGCGAGTGTATTTACTCTTGTGAGCCTCATCCATTATCTTCCGCCTTAATTCATCAGCGGCGGTACATAGATCCTGACCAAACCACTAAGTGACAGGTCATGGTCTTGGGTCTCACCTCGAGAGATTTTCTCACGTATCTCTTTTGCCCAATCATCTTCTGCTTGAGCTTTCTCAACTTCATCTCTCGAGATCATACTCCCTTGACTAACAAGAAGAGTTGCAAGATAGGCATCGGTGGTGCATGAAGACCCATGCAGACTTGATTGGATAGATTCAGATCTCTGAAATCTTCCAACAATTTCTGTTCTTGTATCATCATATATGCCACTGCACCGTCTTCCTGCTAAGAGCATCGGCAACGACGTTTGCTTTACCGGATGATACTTGATCTCCGAGGTGTAGTCTTTAATCGACTCCATCCAGCGACGTTGTCTCATGTTGAGTTCTCGTTGATCGAACAAGTATTTCAAACTTTTGTGATCACAATACACTTCTACGGTTACACCGTACAAGTAATGCCTCCATATCTTCAAAGCGAACACGATAGCCGCGGCTCTAGATCGTGTGTAGGATAGTTTAACTCGTGAGGCTTCGGTGACGAGAGGCATAAGCCACCACTCGCCTGTTGCATCGGGACACATCCCAACCCTTGCCCACTGGCATCACTGTAAACAACATACTTTTCATCTCGGATGCGGGATGATTAACACTTTGGTCTTGTAGTCAATCTCTCTCTCGGTTTAAAGCTCTCCTCACAGTCATCTCCCATACAAAGGGTTGATTCTTCCTCGTAAGCTTTGTCAATGGAAGGGCTAGGCGAGAAATCCCGTATGAATCTGCGGTAGTATCCCGAGACCAAGAAAACTACGGATCTCCGTCACGAGTCTCTGGCCGTTTCCAGTCCGAAGCGCATCTACCTTGCTTGGATCAACCGCAACTCCGTCGCTAGATATAACATGGCCCGAAATTTCACTTAGGCGGCCAAAATTCGCATTTGCTCGGTTTAGCATAGAGTTGCTTCTCCTGAGTATGCTCAACACCTTTCGCGAGATGTTCTTCGCCTGCATCTCGTTAGGAGCCATTCGATACGGCGCCTTTGATATTGATCATGTGCCAGGCATCAAGTCAATATTGAACTCCACTTCTCGGATAGGAGGTAACTCGGTGAGATCCTCAGGAAATACATCGGAAAATCATTCACCACGGGGATATCCTGGAGTGAAAGATCGGCTCTGCTTTGGTGAAAAGAATACCATGTAGGCATGGCATCCTGCTTCACACATCGATCGGCTTACGTAGCGGAGAGAAAGTTCAGCTCACTTCAACTTTTCTCAGGAAATGATATCTTCTTCTTGCCACGATCGATCATCGCACCGTTGGCCGTCGGCCAATTTAGGCCGAGTATGACGTCGATGCCGTGAAGAGGTAGACGGATAAGGTCCACTTTAGAAACTCGTCCATCACGTTAGCAATACAATTTATACATGCGTCGAAGCTAAAGATTTTACACCAAGCGGTGTAGATACTACCAAATCATAAGGTAAACTACGGGCATTCATTCCTAGGCGACTTGCACAATCATAGGAAATGAAAGAATGGCGGCTCCCGAATCATACAATGCCTCAAGTAGATTTCCGTTAAGGTAAATAGTACCTTGGACCATCTCGGGGATTGTCTGGCCTCTGTGTTCGTTAGTGCAAAGATGCGGCCTGTGCTCTGAGGTCTCGCCTCCCCAATCTTCTCAGTACACTCTCTGCTATAGTGTCCGGCTTATGACATCGAAGCATATCGCTTCCCTTCACGATTCACGCTGGATGATGCTTCTTGCATTTGGGGCATGTTTGTGATCCCATTGCTGGGATAGTTCATTTGCTTGACTTGGTATGGCCTTTTATTTCCACCACGGGGATTACTCCAGGGCGCCTTCCTCTTTTGTGAAGAGTTATCGCGGTTGGATCCACCTCGACCAGCATTATTGTTGTTGAAGTTCCTTGATCTCTGAAATCCTCTGAGGTTGCGCTCAGTCATCCGACAAGTTTCCATTGCGCTTGTCAAGTTTTGGAATCGGCTGGGACATGAGCCTTTCACCAATTTCATATTTAAGCCCATGAATCAAGTATATTCACCATCTTGCTTTCATCGTTGCCCCTTCGAAGATGTCTGAGTATCGGGACGAGGTTGGTGAGCCGGGCGTAGTAATCGTCGAAAGATTCCTCCTGTCCTTGTCGGATATGGAGAAATTCCGACTCCTTGTTCATTTTCATTGAAGGAGGAAATATTGCTCATGAAATTTCTCGAGAAATTTCCCCATGTCACGGGATAGTCATTGGTGCGTAGGGTTTACGCCGTGACTTCCCACCGGTCGGCATCTCCTTCAAGTTGGTAAATCGCTAGTTGGGCTTTGCGATTCTCGGGCGATCAATCACCCTAAATACTTTCTCTAGTCTCTTGACCAATCCTCCGCCAAGTCCGGCTTTCCTCGAAAATTTGGTGGCTTCAACTTACGAATTGGTTCACCCAATCGGGTATTCTTCTCCTTTCTTCCTCGTCGCGGAGGTGATTGTGATCTATCGGACTCCTCGGCATTTTCCTCTGGTCTTCCTCACTTTGATTGTCATTGTCCTCCTCTTCTTCTTCTTCTTCATTCTCCTCGTTTTCCTCATTGTTATGCTCTTCCTCTTCGTGTTGACGTGCGTCCAATTGTCTTTGGGCTTCATCATCCTGTTGATGTTGTCTTGCTAACAGAGCATCAATGAGAGCCCTCTGCTCTAGGAGAGTTCTCCTTAGTTCTTGTACTTCGTTCTGTTCAATTTGGTTTGGTATAGCATTTTGCTCGGGTATTACGTCCCTTTGAGGCTGCTGCCTCGCGCTCGACCTCGGCCTCGCCTCGGCCCCTACCTCTTGGTGCAGGCACCTCTTATGATGGCCATGTTTTAACTTTTCCTTTATATCAAATAACGGATAAGTGTTAGAACAATAACACAACACATGGCATCAAGTCATATATATTTTCATATTAGATGTAATGTACATGCTAACGTATACTACATCATCCAGCTGGTTTATGACCGGTGGTTATATCGTATGTCCCCATGTTGTCGTCATCGGATGAATGATGCGAGCCAACAGGTTTCTCTCTGATTGGCACACCCACGTAGACTAGCCTTGCCTTCGGCACCAAACCGTTCGTGGTAACATAGTTAAACACTTGCCAGAAAGATTGCTCTGATACCATAAAGTGTAACATCCCATTTTCTAAAGCGGAATTTTTTTTTTTTTGCAATCAATCAGAGATGAGCAATGGAGCGTAAGAGTAACTAATCATAACATGAACCATAGTGTAATAAAGTATTGATTACAGTAATCCTAAGGTTCGGAAAGTAATCGACAGAAAGGAAAAGAAAGCGATAAGATAAAGATGACTTCTTCCGCAAGTCACTCCTGCTGCTTTCCCCGGACATCAATTCGCGGTCCTCCAGACCCTGAAGCTACAGCTGATATTCAATTCACCGCATTGAATCTCAGGTAGCGATTAACCTTATGCTCAAATAAAACAGTATATAGACAACGAGATATTCATGACATAACGCAACATCTCATCGAAGTGTGACACGAGACGAGAACATAAGCATGAAGCAAATATGTAAGGTCCTACACAACAACATTGTGACACGAGACAGTACATAAGCATAAAGCGGTATGTAAAGTCCTACACATATATAGCCTGCACATTACTCTGTGCCACGAACACGTGTCCTCAGCGCTAGGAAAACTCAAAGCGGTATTATCATGTCTTATAACCCGTACAAGGCTGTATGTAAAGCGGCGACCCTAGCGAGCCGGTATATGAACGTATCTATGACATATATGTATATGAGAGCTATAGGATTAGTGTTACGATGCGCGTCCGTACCTTCGTTTGATGTACGTAGTTGTTTCGGCGGAAGCGTACTTTCGACGGAAAAGCGGTTTGTCAGACAGCGGCACGTTGGACAGCGTAACGGCAACAAATTAGGATTTCGGATATCCTATGAGAATAATGTCACTTCCATTAGTAATTTGACATTATAACTGGCATTTTAGGTAAAAATTACCATTTTGCCCCTATACCCCTACTTGGCGGAATTTCGCGGCGCTTAGCTACGTAGGCTATTTTCTTCCCAAAATTTCGCGAACTTCGACGCATTTATGATTTTCGAAAATAAAGACTAAAATAGCCCTCCCATATGATACCCAATCATACTCAAAATTTAAAGGCTATTACTACCCCTAACCTTTAAAAGAGCTATAAAAACTACAACTTTTCGTGACTCGATCCCTACTATGTTTACACCTCTGCATATTTTTCAACGCAAACAAGGCTCTAAAACATTTGTAGGAATCTTGTCACCTACTTTCTAAATCTAACTAACAATTCTACTAACTACTAAACTAAAAACTAAAGACAGAAAGACTTACCGTTGAAGACTTTAGGACAATTCTCTGAGGGCTTATTTGCACAATTCCCCAGAGCTCCTTTCTCTTCTTTCTCAACCAAAAATTTCGGCCAAGAGAAGGAAGAAAAGGTGTGAGAATTATGAAGGAGGGGGTATTTATAGGAAAAAAACAAGGGCCTTGTTTGGCAAATTCAAGGCTTTGTTTGGAAAATCAAGTTGTAATAACCCATTAATGCAACTTGTTCAGAAGCCACTTCTTCTACACACACACACTCTTGGCCGAACCCTAGGGCTGATGTGGCAGCCCTCATTGGCCCAAAAGTGGTGACTTAGCTCACTTTATGCCGGTATAACCGTTTTCCCGATCGGTACCCGATTCGCGTGATTTCGGAGAATTCACAAAATTCTGGATTTACAACTCGAAAACATGTTCTCACTTAGTAGAAATGTCCAAGTTAACCTTTATTTTGATTCCATATAGGCCTTCAACAGTCCGGTTGAAGTTTTCTCAACGTGTCCGATCGCGTCGGTGTCGAATTCGTTTTCGGAGATATCAATCTCTTCGAAATAATTCACTGATTCCAAATATGTCTAAATAAATTCAAACCCATTCCTAAATGTTGAGTTAGAATTTATTTTCCTCTTTCCAAAATTATGCCTATATGCATTTTTCCCTATTTTGTTTTATTAGGAAAATGCACAAACGGACTCTCGAATTAACTTTCGGAAGAGTCTAATGGAAGGCAAAATTCCACTGATCAATAATCTACTTTGATATTGATAATCCCATTCCTAGATCTCTAGATAGGGTCCGTTTCCTAACTTAAATATTACTATTCACCTATTTTACTTTAATTAAATTATATTATTATAAAAATGTGCAAGTTGGCCACTTGCTTCTCTATTTCATTTTATTTTTTTTATTATTCTTTGGCCCAAAATTTCGTTTTCCCCCTTTAATTAATTTAATAAATATTTATTTTTATTTACTTAATTATTTAATGATTTATTTATTTAATTTTTCCAAAAATTCCAACAAAATCCTAATTGGTCCATTCTTGTATTTAGGCCTAAAAATACCTAAACTCAACTATTTTTCATAAAAATTTCCAATTAATTAGTAAATACATATTTACTAATTTTAAAACAAAAACCACCAATTTTAGGGTTTCATATAATTACTTGTGAATTTCCTTCACTCATGCTTAAGTAATTAGCCCAATATTACTTAATTACTTAATTATCATCACTTGATAATTTTCTTAATTACAATGTCTCATCATCTTCATATTATTGCATTAACCTTAGTATTTCCATGCCTCTTACATTATTCTATAATTTGTAAGGGTATTTTGGTCTTTATTACTTTTGGCACATTCTCGTACAATTTCTCCAATTTCATAATTTATTAAATTACCGTAATTAGAGATATTATACTCTCCTAATTCACTGGTCATTTTATTGCCTTTTGGTATTTTTTCCATAATTTCCTAAGTCAACTACCCTTTTGCAGGGGCGTTTTGGTCATTTTGGCACTTTGGCCCTTAAACTCCCTAATTTCTTGCAGAAATTCTACTTAGAAAATAGACTGTAATTATACAAGATCGGAGATTGAAATTTCACTTATCAGAAATATCCAACTTTTATTTATAATATTCCAGATAAATATCCGGGTATTACACTCCCTCTCTGTTCCTTAGTATAAGACATTGTAATATTCTAGCGTCTCACTCTCGATATTGTCCACTTTGTAGCCCATAGCTCCTCATGACTTTAAAACGTGTTGAGAGAGGAGCTATCCTGACCCTTGTGTCTTTCGTTCCTCTCCCCAGCTGATGTGAGGGAATGAAAGATGCCTTAGGGTTTGTATACCTCCTCTCAACGTGTTTTAAAGTCATGGGGTGACGGCCCCCAAAGCAGATAATATCAAGAATAAAGCGCTAGGATATTACACATATTTAACTAATTTGATTATATTAGTAAAGTTAGTTAATATAACATGTATTTTCTAAAATATCCTAATTAGCTTCCTTAATTTCCTTGTTCATTCTCCTCTTTAATTATTGTTGATGGAGCATCAATAGGAGTAAACTAAAAAAAAATTGACAAATATATAAAATAATTACTATATTTAAGACCAATATCAACTCCCTTAATAAGTCATATATTAAAGACTGGGAGTATCATATTCAATCACAATATGAATTTAAACCTGTCAAAATCTCTGCATAGTTCAGAAAAATAAACATAGAGACATGACTTATCAATACTCATGTTCTACATTTGGTTGCTGTTTCTTTCAGGATGATACGGCATTTGAAAAGCAGAGTGCTCTTTTTGCCCTTGCTGTTTCAGATATAGTGCTAATAAACATGTCAGTTCAGTTTTCTCCCTCTTCTTCTTCAATCTTTTATACTTCTTGTTCTATTTGGTGAATCTTCTTTCTTTGTGCAACTGATTAGGTGGTGTCAAGAAATTGACCTTCAGAAAGCTGCAAATAAGCCTCTGTTGAAGACTGTCTTTCAAGTATGTTTTTGTCTAACTATATTGGCTACCAGTTGCCATTTTGGAATCACAAACTTGGCTTTAATTTAAATGCATGCTTGCTTGGTGCTACTTCCAGGTTATGAAGAGATTGTCTAAGCCACGCAAAACGACATTGTTGTTTGTCATTCGTGATAAGACAAAAGTGCGTAAGCAAAAGAGCTATTACTATTGTTATTTGAATACTATCTCCAGTCCTTTGTATAAGATTCACTTTAACAAAGAAATTAAACTACAAAGTGGATCTTATATTAACAACCAACTGGAGGCGTATTTTCTGTCATCAGAAGCTCAACTTGTGTCCTTTTTACTTATGTGGTCAACATTTTCCATTTTTAGACACCCCTTAAAAAATTAGAACCTGTCTTGCGAGAAGATATTCAGAAGGTATAATAATATGCCTTTTCATGTTAATTCTCTCTATTGAATCTTATAAAGAGTTCGCAGTTAGTGTCTAATTCTTTCCTTTCCTTTTCTATCCTTATTGCAGATGTGGGACTCTCCTAAGCCACAAGCTCACATGGAAAGTCCATTAAGCGAATTCTTTAAGGTAATGTACAATCCATTCTATTATCACTAAATTTACAGATCTTTGCTTATATATATCATAACTCTATCAGAATTTTTTAGTAACTGTTTATATATCTGGCAACAAATTCTCAGGTTGAAGTTGTTGCTCTTTCTAGTTTTGAAGATAAGGAAGAGCAATTTAAGGAGCAGGTGTGGATAGTACACCAGATGCCTACTTTTCTGCTTGCTGACTGTAAAAAATAAACCATTATCAAGACTTGTTCATATATAACTGTTGGATCAGCTTGGTTCTCATATTTTAAAACAGATATATATAAATATATATTGGGTCCCTCTATTTTGCAGACATCTTTTATTTATGTGGTATATTTTAAATGTAGGCTGCCGAGTTGAGGCAACGATTCCAACATTCTATCGCTCCTGGCGGGCTTGCAGGAGATCGACGTGGAGTTGTTCCTGCTTCAGACTTTTCTTTAAGAGCACAACAAATTTGGAAGATCATTAAGGAAAACAAGGATCTGGACCTTCCTGCTCCTAAGGTGACATATATATACATGGTGTAATGCTTTTTATTTTGATTAATTATATCCTTGATCTCCCAATTACAGGTCATGGTTGCCACTGTAAGATGTGAAGAAATTGCCAATGAGAAGTATGCTGCTTTCATTGCTAATGAGGTATCTGCAATTCTTCTACCATGGTGCTCCTCCATGGATATTATGACTACTACATGGATTACAACCATTGAACTTGATAAAAAACTAGTTCTCTGTATATGTTGTTAACTAAGTGTTGATCTATGTTCATAAAGATTCGACAAAGTTTTACCTTGTTTGTCGAGGGCTTAACACATCCCTCCTCCTTTATCCGGGCTTGGAACCGGCTATAAAACATAGGCGGACTAGTTATTATGCATGCTTTAATTATTTTAAAAAAAAAGGGGCCCAGTGCACAAGGCTCCTAATAAGTGAGGCGACCTGGGGATAGATAGATATACGCAACTTACCTTCGCAAGTGGAGAGGCTGTTTTTAGGATTTGAACATGTGACCTTGGGGCTGTTTCTGGGATTTTATCCTGTGACCTCCAAGTCACGTCAGCTACCTTACCGTTGTTTCAAGACTCACCATCAACAGCCTAAATTGTTTATGTTATGTAAATTGGTTTACTATTATTTCTCAGGAGTGGCATGAATTGGAAGAGGCTGTGAAATCTGGCCCGGTTCCTGGATTTGGCAAAAGGCTCAGTTCAATCCTTGACTCTTGTTTGTCAGAGTGAGTATAGTTCATTTTATATGACATTTCCATCATCACGGACTCATGTAGTGGATACAAAGTAACCTTATGCTTAAAATCAGCAGTTTTTGTAGTGCTATGTTAGTTTAATACTCCCTCCGTTCTAGAATATAAGTTATGCTTTGGTGTTGTTTGGTGTAGTAATGACGTTTTTTCCATTTTTCCTTTGGTTTTAATGCGTTGTAATTTCTGTTATGTTAGAATTGAATGCATTAAATATTGGGAGTTCCATTTGAAACCCAATATAATGCTTCTGGGGTTCTATCTTTCCGTTTCCATCGTGGTACAGTGCAGAGGCCACAAGTTTTACTTTCGTGATGCATTTAATCTTTCAAACTGAACTTTAGTTTGAAATGATGATAGTTTCCAAATTCTTTTTTGTTTTTTGAATTCATGTGTTGAATTGAAACGTCCATAATAAAGGCTTACTGAGAATTTTATATTTATAGACCTCTTGCGTTTCCTTTTATATTGTATTTATGTTGTTTTTAGTAGAAGTCACATATAAGAGAAAGCCTTGACGAGGATTTCATCTATATTGAGCTCTTATGTTTCATTTAATGTAGGTATGATTCCGAAGTCACTTATTTTGATGAAGGTGTCAGATCTGCAAAACAAAAGAAGCTTAAAGAAAAGTTGTTGCAAGTACTTCTTCTTCTTATCTTTATTTTAGTCTCCCTCTGGTTTTTCACAGAGAACGGCCAAAATTCCTTAATTTATTTTAGTCAGACATGATAATTTTTAGATTTATAATGTGATTATATTACTTCTTAATTTTTTTTTTTCTTGCCTCAATTTGGTTAGCATGTCCAACCAGCATTCCAAACTGTGCTGAGACAGCTGCGACATAAAAGGTCTGGAATTATGGAAAAGTACAAGGAAGCTCTTGACAGGGCTTTGAAAGGAGGGGAAGCTTTTTCTGCTGCTTCTAATGGATGCACAGAGTCTTTTACGGCTCAGTTTGGTAAAGACTGTGCAGGTATTTAAAAATATCTATTTGTGTTTGCTAAGGTATTGAAAATCAAACCGGTGAATAAAACGGTTCAAATCGGGGTCAAACCATCATAACTAAAATATAATGTTTGGATAAAAAAGTACTACTCCACCTGTATATTGAACATTCATATACGAGTCACACATAATCCAACAAAACAGAATTAATTAATGGATATTATTATTTTTGTGGTTCGTAAACCTTAATTTTAAGCTAATGTGACAACAATGTTATTATACCCTTTCAGATGTAGTAATTGAACAAGCAGACTGGGATGCATCTAAGCCAAGGGAGAAACTCCACCGTGATATTGATGCATATGTTGCTTCTGTTCGTGCTGCTAAGCTGTCTGAAATAACTTCATCATGTCAGGTATGTGTTCGTTCAACATTGGTAATGATATCTTATGAATTCTGAAGTAATTGCCTTCACAATGCAGTGACTATGGTGAGATTTATTTATATTTGTGCGAAAAGACAGCGAGTTTGAAACATTGCTCATATTAGGCGTAAGCACTGCAAAGAAACTTTCCACTTGTGATGTACTCATTCACCGAAAAAGGGCTGCATTAGTTCGATATGAGCCCAATGTATAAGGCTCCCATCAGGTGGAACCTGGGAAAGGATAAATATATGCAGTTTTACCAGCAAGCAGAGAGGCTATTATTTAAACCTGTGACCTCTAGATCACAAAACAACAATCTTTACTATTACTTTGAAGCTCACTCTCTACATTGGTTCATTATAAGTTACCAAAATTCTGTACTTGATAAATCGGAAGTCAAGACTCATATGTGCTTGGTTGTGATGCTTGGCATGTTTCTATCGATGAAAAACTTGCCATTTACTCTTGGGAAAATTTCTGATAGTAAGTTCCCTGCAGGAAAAATTGAAAGACGATTTATCTGGACCAATTGAAGAACTTCTGGATGGAGCTAATAGTGATACATGGCCAGCAATAAGGAATCTTCTCAAGCGTGAGACTGAATCTGCAGTTTCAAGCTTCTCTACTGCACTTTCTGGGTTTGATATGGATGAACAAACAAGAAGGAACATGATCACAAGTCTAGAGGATTATGCAAAGGGTGTAGTAGAAGCAAAGGCAAGAGAAGAATCTGCAAGAGTTCTGATCCATATGAAGGACAGGTCTAAAGCTTCTGAAAAACTGCCTCCTATCAATAGGCCTATTTACTTAGGACCCGTTTGTTACAAAGCTTAGAGAGGGAAAGGGAAGATCCCAATCTTCCCATGGATTTTGGGTGTTTGTTACACAGAAAGTCCAGTCAGCATCTTACAGTGAGGGTCCATCTTCCCTCATTTGAGAGAAAATGCTTTCCATCTGAAAATGGAAGGAAAGCTGTCATCTTCCCAGGAAAATGGTTTTTTTGACAGATTTACTCCTGAAATTCAAATTTGGCGGAAAGTTCGAACTTTGCGGGAAAGTTCAAATTTGGCGATTTTTTTTTTTTCTTCAAAAGTTTGAACTTAACAATAATATATTTTTTAAAAATATATTTTAGCAAATTTTTTTTTTATTTTGAATTAATTTCTTTTGAGGGTAAAATAGACATTTCCTAATTCTTTACCAACTACCACCTCTTCATTTTCTTCCTACCAAACAACTCAAGTCATCTTTCCTCATCTTTCAAATCTTCCTTTCCATTCCTTTCCCTCCTCTAAAGTTCCTTTCCCTCCCCAAGCTTTCTTTGTAACAAACGGGTCATTACTTTGATTATTGTTGAGGGAACATCAATAGGGCAAATTAGGAAAAGATTGATAAATATGAAAACTATATCTCATATTTAGAACCAAGATTAACTTCTTTATATGTTGACATCCTTACCTTATTCTTCTCAAAATGTTATCAACAGTCACTTGAATTATCTTAATATGAAACCAGGTTTACGATGTCGTTTAGCCATGATTCCGATTCGATGCCTCGAGTTTGGACGGGGAAGGAAGATATTCGAGCCATCACCAAGACCGCCCGCTCTGCTGTATGACATGATTATGAATATACTTTTCTGTTATTAGAGTGTTTGTATTGCATTGAATTAGCTGATTAAACCAAATCTGAATTATTATTATTTGCAGAGCTTGAAGTTGCTATCAGTTATGGTAGCTATTCGTTTAGATGCAAATTCTGATAATATTGAGAAAACATTAGCAGCTGCATTGCTGGATCCTCCAAGTTCTGAGAAAGATAGAAGCATTGCAACAGTTGATCCTTTGGCTTCAAGCTCCTGGGCAGAGGTTCAACTTTACCATTTCTGAACAGCATGCCATGTGAATTGATTAATGGTTTAACGAGCAAATCTACCCATAATGTTTTCACAAAGTTGCGCCTGTCACTATAAAGTTTTATTGAATACAAAAATACACATGAACTTTCTAAAATGGGTCAAAAATAGCAAATGTTGCGGAAGCGGGATATATAGAGCGTAACCGATTATACTAGAAAATTATCCAACTAGAAAACAAAGTTTCTAGACGTAATTTAATAATATAATAAGTCACTACTATTATATCTAATTGCAGCTAATAAATAATAAATAAGACAAATATAAAAGAAATATCATATCCTAAATTCACTCCAAATAATTAACAAGTGAAATACTATAAGAGAGAAAGATATACAAATGTCTTAAGAGACAATTGAAGGGTGAGAAATAAGGGAAGGGGGAGGCCCCCTTTTATACCCAAAACACCGCCCCCCTCACTAAGAAGTGGGCGATGTGGGACTTCGACCAAAACCCACAAATCTCCACCTTGGCCAAATTCACACATTCTCAATTCCTCCTATTTACAAATTCTAATTGCATTTTCTATTCAAATTACAATGTTCAACAATGTTGATTAGATCAAACAATGTTGAAATTTAATAGAAGTCACCATATTCGTCAGCATATCAGTAGGATTATCATCTGTTTGTATCTTCTGTATCGCGACTCCACCTTCTTCCAAAATTTCTCTTATAAAATGATATCGGACGTCAATGTGCTTCGTCCTTGCATGGTATACTTGATTCTTTGCTAACTAAATAGCACTTTGGCTATCACAAAATACTGTGATGCTTTCTTGACCAATACCAAGCTCTCCAAGCAACCCCTGAAGCCAAATCGCCTCCTTCACAACCTTTGTAATTGCCATGTACTCTGCCTCTGTCGTAGACAAAGCTACCGTTGACTGTAAAGTATACTTCCAACTAATTGGTGCATTTGCCAGAGTGAACACATAACCAGTAGTTGATCTTCGCTTGTCCAAATCACCTGCAAAATCTGAGTCGCAATACCCAACTAGTCGTTGATCAACATCCTGCTGAAAGACCAATCCAACATCTACAGTATTATGAATATACCGTAGGATCCATTTCACAGCTTGCCAATGCTCTTTTCTGGGATCATGCATATACCTACTCACAACTTCAACTGCTTGTGAAATGTCTGGTCTTGTACAAACCATAGCATACATCAAGCTATCGACAACGTTTGCATATGGCACTCTTGACATATATGCTCGTTCATCTTCATCCTTTGGCGACATATCTGCACTAAGCTTAAAATGCGGGGCAAGTGGAATGCTAACCGACCTCGTTTCTTCATTCATACCGAAACGATGTAGCACCTTCTTCAAATACTCCTTTTGAGATAAAAAGAGCTTCTTCGAGTGTCTATCTCTTGTTATCTCCATACCAAGTATCTTCCTTGCCTCGCCTAAGTCCTTCATCTCAAACTCCTTCTTTAGTTGACCCTTTAGCTTCTCAATCTCTGCTTGATTTCTTGAAGCAATCAACATATCATCAACATACAAAAGAAGATATATAAAGGATCCATCTTCAAGCTTCGGCAAATACACACAATGATCGTATTTGCTTCTTACGTACTTATGCCGCAACATAAACTTGTCAAATCGTTTATACCATTGCCTCGAAGACTGCTTCAATCCGTATAACGATTTTTCAAGTTTACACACCATGTTTTCCTTTCCAGCAACTCTGAATCCTTCTGGCTGAGTCATTTAGATTTCCTCCTCCAAGTTTCCATTTAAAAATGCAGTTTTTACATCCATCTGAACTAGTTCCAAATCCAACTGTGCTACCAAAGCCAACAAAATTCTAATGGAGGAATGTTTACAACTGGAGAAAATACCTCATTGTAATCAATTCCCTCCTTCTGAGCATAGCCTTTAGCTACCAATCTTGCTTTGTAGCGCACATCACCTTGGTTAGGAAATCCTTCTTTCTTCGCATACACCCATTTGCAACCAATTGCCTTCTTACCCTTTGGGAGTTTGGCCAACCTCCACGTACCATTCTGATGAAGGGACTGCATTTCTTCATTCATGGCACTCCTCCACTTATCTTCTTCTAAGCTCCGGATAGCCCCTTTATAAGTTGAAGGAACACCATCAGTTGCAATTGTAGTTATACAAGCCACCATATCCATAAAGCGAGTAGGCTTTCTAATTGTTCGTTTTGGCTTGCTGGTTGCGATTGATTCATGTTGCTACTGAGGTTCCTGTGTTGAAACCTCATTCTCAACTGACTCTTCTTCTACAGGAAAGTCTTCTTTTATTTCCCTGTCTTTTCTTTATACTGGGAAAATCAACTTTCCTTCAAACTCCACCTGCTTCGAAGCACCATCGGTCTATATGGTATCTTCAGATGCTACCGTTTTCAACATAGCAGTCTCGTCAAAGGTAACATCCCTGCTAAACCAACCTTCTCTGTCTCTGGACACCATAAACGATATCCTTTAACTCCAGAAGTGATCCCCAAGAAAATAGCTTTCTTTGCTCTAGGATCCAATTTTGATTCTTTCACATGATAGTATGCAATTGAGTCAAATACATGTAAAGAATTATAATCATTAGTAGGATTTCCATACCATTGTTCCAACGGTGTCTTACCACCAATAGCAGAAACGATAGACGATTAATGAGATGACTCGCATACGTTAATGCCTCAGCCCAAAATTCTTTGCCCAAGCCAGCATTGGACAACATATACCGAACCTTCTCCAGTAAAGTCCGGTTCATGCGTTCTGCCACCCCATTCTGTTGTGGTGTATTTCTGACGGTGAAGTGTCTGACGATGCCATCATCCTCACAAACCTTCTGGAAAGGATCATTCATGTATTCTTCACCATTGTCTCTGCGAAGACATTTGATCCTCCTACCTGTTTGTGCTTCTATCATCGTCTTCCATTTGAGAAAAATTCTCAATACTCTGTCTTTGGTCTTCATCGTATACACCCAAACTCTTCGGGAAAAATCATCAACAAAGGTTACAAAATTATGCTTTCCTCCCAATGAAGCTGTTTTGGAAGGACCCCAAACATCAAAGTGTACATAATCCAAAATACCTTCCGTATTATGAATAGCTGTACCGAACTTCACCCTTGTCTGTTTCCCCTTTACGCAATATTCACAAAATCCCATGATGCAATGCTTCAATCTCTTTAACAATCCTTGATCTGCTAAAGCCTTCAAGGATTTTCCTCCAGCATGTCCCAAGCGCATATGCCACAACCTGGTTGCATTTGCATCCTTCTCACTACTGGATGTCACTGCTGTCGTCCCAATAACTGTACTACCATGATAGTGGTACGTGTTATTGTTCTTCCGAATACCCTTCATTACCACCAGTGCACCGGAGAATACCTTCATTACTCCATTTTCTGCAGTGATCTTGAACCCTTTTGAATCTAGAGTTCCCACAAAAATGAGATTCTTCTTCAAATCCGGTACATATCGAACATCATTCAATGTCCTGATCAATCCATCATGGTTCCTTAATTTGATTGAACCAATCCCATATGCGGTAAGAGAAGAGTTATTTGCTGTGTGAACGACTCCACACTCCGCTTCTTCAAAATCAGTGAACCAGTCTCTATTAGGACACATATGATGGATGCAAGCTGAGTCCAACAACCATACGTCCGACGATTTTGACGACGTCATTGTAGCCAGTGAGAAATCTGAATTCTCATCATCACAATCAGCTACATTTGAGTCCATAGCAGCCTTGTCATTACCAGGTTTGCCCTTGTTCTTCAGCTTCGGACAATCCTTCTTCCAGTGGCCCTTTTCACGACAAAAGGCACACTCATCTTTGCTGGGTCTCGACCTCGACTTGGATCGCCCTTTCTTTGATCTCTTCTTGTCTTCAATACGCCCTCTAACCACTAGAGCCTCTGCATCTCCACCTTTTTGTTTCTCTTTCTTTCTTTCTTTCTTTCTTTGTTCATGGTTGTATAAAGCAGAACAAACTTCTTCTAGAGAAACTTTCTCCTTACCGTGAAGAAGAGTAGTCTCCAGGTGCTCGTACTCATCAGGAAGTGATCCCAACATTATCAGGGCCAGATCTTCATCTTTAAAGGTCTCGTCCATATTTTGCAAATCCGTCACCAACTTGTTGAAGTTAGTGATATGCTCATTTATTGTGGTACGAGGAAGGTAAGTGAAGTGAAACAGTCTTTTCTTCATATAGAGTTTATTCTGACAGTTTTTCTTCAAGAACTTGTCCTCCAATGCCTTCCACAGTCTACATGCAGAAGTTTCCTTTGTTTGTGGATATTTCTGCTCCCTTGAAAGGTATGATCTAATAGTACCACAAGCAACACGATTGACCACCCTCCATTCTTCTTCCTCCATGCTATCTGGTTTTTCTCTTCAAGAGCAAAGTCTAGTCCTTGCTGAAAAAGGACATCCAGAACCTCGCCTTGCCACATCCCAAAATGTCCGGATCCGTCAAAATTTCAGCGCAAACTTCGCATTGGACACTATTCTTGTCAAATACGAAGATCCCAACGACGAATTGCTGACACCTGTTGTGGCTACATCACCCTTTTTGTCCGCCATTTCTGCTTCAAAAATTATTTAATAGCTGCCAAAACAAAAGCCCAAAAGTAATTCTTTTCTGATGTGGAAGCTCAGACTAAGCTGCAACCACAGAGCATACTCAGACAAAACCTCGGCTCTGATACCAATTGTTGCGGAAGCGGGATTTATAGAGTGTAACCGATTATACTAGAAAATTACCCAACTAGAAAATAAAGTTTCTAGACGTAATTTAATAATATAATAAGCCACTACTACTATATCTAATTGCAGCTAATAAATAATAAATAAGACGAATATAAGAGAAATATCAGATCCTAAATTCATTCCAAATAATTAACAAGTGAAATACTACAAGAGAGGAAGATATACAAATGTCTTAAGAGACAATTAAGGGGTGAGAAATAAGGGAAGGGGAGGCCCCCTTTTATACCCAAAACACCGCCCCCCTCACTAAGAAGTGGGCGATGTGGGACTTCGGCCAAAACCCACAGCAAATCCATAAATTTGGGCAAATGGTCCGTTACTTTATTTTTGTGGGGCTCACTTATCTCTACATAAAGTAATGGTGTTTGCCCAAATTAACAGTTTTGTTATTTTTCTCCCATTTTATAAACTTCATGTTTATTTTTGCCCTCAAGAAAACTTTATGGTGTCACGTGCAATTTTAGGAAAACATTATAGGAAGATTTGTACATAATTTTAGGCCACAAAATTGCATCTTTTTGGTTACTTGCAACTTCTTATGGTCTGAAAACTTATTTCTTGGGAACTGATCTGCTTCTTCAAATAAATTCCTTATGCAGATTCCTTCTTCTAAAACCTTGATCACACCAATACAGTGCAAAAAATTGTGGAGACAATTCAAGACAGAGACTGAATACAGTGTCACACAGGCTATTTCTGCACAGGCATGATGATGTTTCACTTTCTTTCTTTTTTTTAAATTATGATCAAGAGGGAAAATTTATTCGCTAAATCCGCAAATAATGTTTGTGTTCTATCATTGAATACTTTGCATTTTCAGGAGGCCCATAATCGTAGTAACAGCTGGTTACCACCTCCATGGGCAATTGTTGCTTTACTTGTTCTGGGATTCGATGAATTTATGACAGTTTTAAGGTGAATATCAACTCGTAATCATTTGATGTCTTTTTTTCCAACTGTTTTTAGGAATGAGCATGTCTGTTTTCTCTTTCTCTCACAACATGTCACAAATATAATAAGAAATTTTGATCAAATAAAATATGGTTATCATGGAGATCCTTTTCTCAGCCACAGTATTTTAAGAACGAGTTTCACTTTTTTATGTTTCATATTCTTAATGACAGAAACCTCTCGTATTTTGGTGTTGTCTTCATTGGTTTTCTTGTGGGAAATGCCCTATGGGTACAGCTGGACATCTCAAATGAATTCCGCCAAGGAATGGTAAGCAACTTCATAATATAAAAATTACTACCTCCGATTCTTAATATAAGATCTTACTCTTAGTATCAAGGACAGGTTGTATAAAGTATGACAAAGAATTTAAAATAATTTTGAAATTCTGTGTTTGGTATTCTCATCTTTTTACTGTGCTTGCTTAATTCCAGCTTCCAGGAATGATATCCTTGTCAGCCAAGTTTCTTCCAACAGTATTGAGCGTTATCAGAAAACTAGCAGAACAGGCACATAATCCTCCTCCAACTAACAACGATCCTCAGAGAAAGCCATCAGAAACCAATCAAAATTCTGTTACTGCCAGTAGTAACACTGAGTCTAGTAGTGCTTCATCTAATTTAAATTCTTTGGGCAAAGGACCCAAATATGAGTAGGCCAAGGTCAAAGTCCTAAAAGTCATTCAGTTTTGTGCAGGTTCCATCCCCAAAGGACCCCATATGAATATATTTCAATTATGGGTGTTTTAGTTAGTTGGAGAAGGTATCTGCAAGATCTTAATTGTTGTGCTGATTTTTTTGCAATTTGTTTCCAACGAGTTTTATAATGTTGTGGTGTATTTATGTAGATTCTTTCAATTAATTTGCTGCATCTAATGTGTCTATGGATTCACATGTAAGCATGGTTTTGAATGAAAGAAGAAGAAGTTGCTTGCCTCTGTTGCTTTTTACCAGTTAGTTTTTTTCACAGGCATGCATATCAAAGTTTTATATCAATAATTTTTGTAACTCAAAGAAAGTCAAATTCTGTGCATGAAATAATTTAAGGCCATTAATGAATGAATCATGTCAACTGAAATTATCATCTTCCTTCGATTATTTTATACTATTTCCTATCCTCTAATTTCAATATCGTGTTTTAAGTCATATTTGTTGTTTAGAATACACTAAATAGGTAGTAATTGAAAACACAGCAAACAGATACTACTAATATAGCAGAACAAGAATCTGTATTATTGAGATAGTACATACAGTGAGCATACAACAAATCTGTATAATATCGAAAAACAATAAACGAAGTCACAAGACTGTCGAATATGGTAATGATCTATGGAGTAATCCAGGCCCAATGTACGTTGTCTCCTTAAGACAATTTTGCTCCCTCAATATGGATGCCCAAGGTTGCTGAGCAATTGTCTCTCAGGATAGAGCTGATTTTTCGTCTTCAGAAAGATGGCTCTCTCAGTATGAAGCCCAAGCGAATCCAATGAATCTGCTTTCGGAATGCACATAATATGTTTGCTGTATGTAGTATGAATTTTTTGAACAACAGATTCTGTCACTAGGGCGCCCTATTTATAGACGATGAAAAAGATTGATCAGATGGACTCGTCTGTTGTAGCGAACTGGTGCGTCATGGAACAGACGCACCAGAATGTAACAAATAGAAGCGACCGGCGTCCTTTGCTGGCGAACTGGTGTGTCGTGCGAACAAACACACCAGAACGAAGCGAACGATTCAAACGGATTGCAACTCGCAGCCGCTGGTTGGAAAATCTCGAAGGGGCAAAAAAGGAATTATTAAAAGTTTGTGGTCAAATTGGAAATTCAAAAAATCAGTTAATAAAAAATCATTTTTTATTTCACACACGCACGACCAGATCAACGACGCGTGCGCGTGCGGTGGACCAAAGGTCACCTAAGTCTTCACCACTCCACAAAAGTGGCTTGGCCCAAGGGCCCATTTAGAAGGAGCAAAGTTAAGGTCTATATACCCTCCAATTTCTTTCCAACTAATCAATGTGAGACTTCTATCCACACAGTGGCGGACCCACACTGGTGTCAGTGTGGGCAAGTGCACACACAAAAATGTTTATAATGTATATATATTTTAAAGGAGTTCTATCTTAATATGTCTAGATAGTCCATTTGGTTATAAGTGTACACAACTAATTGGAGGTCCCGTGTTCGAACCCTGCTCTCCTCCTCTCTTCCTTTTTATTCATTTTCATCGCTCTCTTCCTTTTTATTCACTCCAAATCTCTAGCTCGAGCTGCTCGCTACTCAATCGTCTGCAAACCCTCGCTCTCTCGCTCTCTATTCACTGTCGCCCTCAACCCTCCCGGCCAGATCTGGTTTCTTGCACCAAGTCGACCCTAATGATCTCCAAACTGAGCGCTGCAATTTGTCCACGCGATTAGGGCACTGGTTTGATTTCCGCTGCAATTCGTCGTGATTCTTGTTAACAGGGGGCAAAATCGTCGATAGAGGCGTGGATTAGAGCTTAATCGGAGATGATGGCGTTGTCGCTCGGAAAGAAACTCAGAAAGTGTCGCCGCCACTACTTGGAGGGATCGCTCGCTATTCCCTCTCCATTCAGGTCCTTCGATGACGGTAAGCCATTAATGTTGGCAAGTAACTTAGTCTTCTTGCCTATGACAATGTGTTTCTAGAAATGTCCAAAAATTTGGGAAGTTTATTGAACCTTGATTTTCTGATAGCTGCCCTGTCCTTGTGTTTTAGTCGATTAAGATTTTATATCATGCTGGGGAAACAATGTGCTTAAAACACTGGAATTTAAGTTTACTTCTTATTTAATCTAGGCAAAAGCAATATTTTGAACAGAGGAAATGCCAGCAACAAAATCTGCAGATCATGGGGTCAGAGAGCAGTTCTGATGTGTTGGGTATAAGTAGGCAGTACCTGAATGAACGTTGGTCTTTGGACATACTCAATTTGTTAAACTTGTCCACAAATGCTCAGGAGTGTTATTCTCCCTGTGTTGAAGGTAAGTGACTAATATTCTTTCTGTATAACAGTCCTATTGCTCCTCCCAAAAGGGTCATTTACTCATTGTTGAAGATCTTGTATCAAATTTGAACTAACTCTTTTTCCAATTGAAAGTTTGGAACAAATAAAATAATTACTTATGTCAAGGTTTTCACAGGAGCAACACTCTTCCCATAGTTATATTCCATAAAATAATGTGCACATCTTTCCCTTTTGATGTTTTATTGATTATTTTTGAAGAATAGATACTTCTAGTGTGCTCAAGTGCAAGTTCTTGCTTTGGTAAGTAGGTCATTATACTTGTTGAGAAAATGGGGAAGCAAAGGATCTGAAGATATATGAATGAAAGGCTCCACTATAGTCTGAACAGTATTGACTGTAATACCCGGATATTTATTATCTGGAAAATTATAAATAATGGATATTTCTGATAAGTGAAATTGGATAATTTGCAATTAGGTCCCTAAAACGTTTGGGAATTTGCAAATAGGTCCCTAAATACATTGTGGGTTATAAATACCCTGTGAAAGCTATAAAAGAAGCAAGTAAAAATCTATTTAAAATAGGGAAGGATATTGTCCCTAATTTAGGTAATTTATTAAGTTACAAACTTGGAGAAATTATAGAAGAATACTCAAAAAGTAAGGAAATGACCATAATACCCTTGCGATTATGGAAAAATGCAGAATGCATGAAAAATCTCATGTTGAAGCAAAGGTTAAGAGGTAATGTGGTATTCTAATTAAGAAAATTACTAAGCAGTGATAACTGAGTGATTAAGTATTTATTAGCAAATTACTTAAGCACAAGTATAGAAAATTCGGAGATAATTATGTAAAGCTCCAAAATTAGTGATAAATGGCTAAAAATTAGCATAAATATATTGGTTAATTAATTGGAAAATTTGAAGGAAAAAGGATGAGTTTAGGTTTTTAAGCCTAAATGCAAGAATTGACCAATAGGAAAATGTTGTGAGAGATTATGTAAAAATAATTATTTAATTAATTAAATAATTAATTAAATAATTAATTAAAAAAGAAAGTGCAGAAAATAAAAGAAAAAAAACGAAAAAAAATAAATAAATAAGAAATAAAAATAGGAAACTTAGTTGATAAGTTAAGTTTATTATTTTATTAATATAATTAATTAAACGAGAAAGACTCAACTGGACTGTTGGAGCCCTATATGGAATCAAAATATAGGTTAACTTGGACATTTCTACTAAGTGAGGAAATGGTTTCAAAGTTGTAAATCCAGAATTTTGAGATTTTTCCGAAATCACGCGAATCGGGTACCGATCGGAGAAATCGGTCAAAGCTTCGGAAGGTGACACATGGCCACCTCCCATTGGCCAAACCCCTTGAATTTCGGTCAAGTGTGAACACAAAGGGGGAAGAAAGGATTTTTGAAAAGTTGCTTTGGACGGCCCGGATCGCTTCTCACAAAGTTGATCCGATCACGAAACCCTACCACCGTTTCTATAAATACCCCCCCTCCTTCACTTTTCTTCACACCATTCCTTCTTGCCTATTTCGAAATTCTAGGGAGAGAAAGTAGAGAGAGAAGCTCGGGGAAGTTCTACGAAGTCTTCAACGGGTAAGTCTTTCGGTCTTTAGTTTTTAGTCTTTAGTTCAATAGTTAGTAAGGCTAGAGTAGTCTTTATTTTTATAATTGGATATCATATGGGAGGACTATTTTAGTCTTTATTTTCGAAAATCATGATGGCGTCGAAGTTCTGGTAATTTTTACCTAAAATGCCGCTTATAATGCCAAATCACTAATGAAAGTGATATTACTCTTATAGGACGTCGAAATCCTAGTTTGCAGCCGTTACATTTGCCCAATGAGCCGTTTCACGTTTTTCCGTAGAAAAGAACGTTTTAGAAGGAAGTACAGTATCCGATCAACGAAGGTACGTTCGCGTCTTGTAACACTAATCGATGATTATTGAATGATTATATGTGATAATATGTTATGTGAATAGTTTGGTGCCGAAGGCAAGGCTAGTCTATGTGGGTGTGCCATTTAGTCGCCGTAAAGTCGGTGAGGCCCCATGATAGACACTTACGGCCATTACATTCGGTGCTAGATGCACCGTATCTATGGAACCGTACTTAGATACCCGTGTCTAAGGAACCGTACTTAAATACCCCGTGTCTATGGAACCGTACTTAGATACTCCGTGTCTATGGAACCGTACTTAGATACCCGTGTCTATGGAACCGTACTTAGATACTCCGTGCCTATGGAACCGTACTTAGACACACTGTGATTAAGGAATCGTACTTAGATCACTATTACGCTTTATGTTGTTGTACTTGGCTTGATCAATGCTTTGTGAAATTGGAAATACTCGTTGTACATATCTTGTTTATAAGCATGAGGTTAATCAGTTACCTGAGATCCAATGCGCTAAATTGGATCTCATCTATAGCTTCAGGGTCCGAAGGACCGAGGGCCGAGGAGATAAGCAAGCAGGCCACGTAGATCGAGGACAAGGAAGGGAGCTAGCATGAAGATCAGATGGAGACGCTTTAGTTTTGTTGTACTTACATTAAATGTAAACACTCGGAGGAATGGACGGCCTTATGAACAGCCAGATACACTGTTAGCAATGTTATTCAGTTACTCTTTATTATGAAAAAAAAATTTGTCGCTCAAAACTCTGATCAAAACGCTATAAAAACAGTTGTGAAAACCGGGGTGTTACATTGACCCTTATCCTTTCTGTACCAATATCATACACGATGATGCTGATTGCAGCACAAGAGATGTACAAGTTTCTTATGAATTCTTAATACCTCTTGGGAATAATCAACTCTAGTTCTTATTTTGGTAGTCTTCATATGAATTCTTAATACCTCTTGAAAAATATTTCTGTTTTGTGCTTTGTTCCTTAAAAAACAATCTACATTTCAGTCTTTAGTGAAAGAGAAATGCTGATTGCACTTAGCTCTGCTTTCTCTTACATGTCTCTTTTACACCTTGATATGACAATAAATTTGATAGTAACAAAAAGATTGATTGAATCCACAATTAGCATTGCTTATTCCAAACTCATTTCATGTACCTTTTGGCTATAGGGATATGAATCAGAGCGGGAGCTAGAGGTTGTAGTGGTTTTTGTGTTGGAACAACTCCAACCGTAGAAGGGTAAAGGTAGGCAATTTCTGTGCTTTAATTGTTTATACTACAAAAAATTAGTTAACATTCTTGTTGAGTGAAACTGTATTTTCTGATTTCTCCCTTTACAAAACTTACGAACTTTCAATCTATTCCTATTACGAACTTATGAAGGAGTGGGTTGCCTTTTATTCTCCTTAAAAAAAAATCAGGAGCGTTGCCCCCGAACCCCCGAATCCCACCACCAATTGTGCATCCACAAATATTAAATCCTGGGTCCACCACTGTATCCACACACACATTCCTTCTTCCTTCTTCCTCTTCTTTTCCAACCTTCTTTTTATTCATAACCCATAGGATTTTATCCTAAATTCCAACAATATTTTAATAGGTTTCTTTTTCCATGTTATGCTTTTGACCTGTAATATCTTTTAATATATTAATATCATTTTGCTTTGATTAAAAAGAAGAAGAAATTATCATCAAAAGGTGAAGCAGGATGGGGAAGGGGAATGTGAGAATAGAGAGAAAGGAAAGAGAGGAGGGAGGGCAGTAATAAAGAAGGGAAAATCAGTTTATTCAATTCATAAAACATATAGATACTATTTATACATCATAACCTAACCCCAAGAATTAATAACATAACATTCTAGAAACCTAAAATTAAATGCAAATGACAATTAATAATAAAAGATAACAATCAATCAAAATTAAAATAAAATGTCCCCTAATAATTATAAAATATATGAAATATTCAAAATTCTTAATTAATCATTATTTCATATCCCATATCAAATGGTTTACCACTACAATAATACTCATGTTTTCTTTATTAATATAAGAGTTAAATAGCTAATTTATGGATATAAAGGAAGTTGGTTATTTATAACAAATATATATTGGTTTGCCGAGAATGCCCTTTCTAATTATATGCATTGTAATTATTGTTGTCAAACTCGTGAATTGACTCCGAGTTTACCGTTTTTCCGTTTCTAGTTTACCAAATCAAGTCGAGTCACTGGTAAACTCATTACTATTTTAAACTCGGTTAAACTTACGAGTTTATACACCAAGTTTATCATTTTTACGTTTCAAACTTATAAAACCATGTTAACTCACCTTTAAACTCGTGTTAACTTTTTTTATTTGATCATATTCAACGGCTTTATATGTGAGTTTTATATAAATTTCTTTGTTGAATATTGATGGATTTAATTTCAATTATTAGGATTTAAAATATATTTAAATCAAATTGTTATCATTTTTATATTATAATTATTTATTAAACACTATTAATACATATTTAATAATGAAAATAAACTCTTACAATTTTATGATTCGAGTTCACAATACGAGTTTACATTATTATCACGATGTTACTTAAACTCATGAGTTTGACAACTTTAATTGTAACTACTCTTGATGAAAATCACGACCTTATATGCAATCAATAGGAATATTTGATGAGAAAATTATATATTTAGATGCATCTTATTGCTTGGGATAAAATTACTCAAGCCAAAAAGCAAGGGGGTCTTGGTTTCAAGAACCTTCGTCGCCAGAATAAAGCTTTCATTATAAAACTCTGCTGGAGTCTATAAATTAAGCAGGATGCCCTCTGGGTTCAATGCTTACGGTCCAAATACAAATGTGGCGACCTCCAAATGCCCAAAATCTCTAGAAAGAGAAGTTCCTCCTCTGCTTGGAAAGCGATTGTTCAAGTTTGGGATAAATTTCTTAGTGGGGTGGGTAAGAAGATCAATAACGGGGCGGGAACTAAGTTCTGGACTGATCATTGGCTCTCCCTTGATCAACCCATCATATCCTTTGTTCGGTATCCCTCCTTTGTAAACGAAGATGAGACAGTTAGGGATCATCTCCAGTCTAATGGTTGCTGGGACTACCACAGATGGCTTGGTGTCCTACCTCGGGATATTATAAACACCATTCTAAAAATGAACCCACCCTCCAACAACTCCCCGGATTGTTTTACTTGGAAAACTGCGGTGGAGAAGGGTTTCTCTGTAAAATCGGCTTATCAATATCTTTCTGACAGTGATGCAGCTAATGATAACAACTTCTGGGCCCAAGTGTGGAAATGGCAAATCCCTGAAAAAGTCAAATACTTTATGTGGAAAGTTGGCCATAAAAGACTGGTCACCAACTCTCTCCGGGCCAGAAGGGGTCTTACCAATGATAGTGGGTGCCCTTTTCATTGCAATAGTGAGGAAAATGTGATCCATATAATTCGTGATTGTGAGCGTGCTAGGAATTTGTGGAAACTTATTTTAAAACCTAACTATTTTTCTCAGTTTTTTTCTGACAACTTGCAGGTCTAGCTCAATTGGAACACTAACCACAAGCCTGGAAGAGGAAGGTTCTAGAACTTCCCATGGACTAGAATTTTCAGCCTGGGGTGTTGGATCTTGTGGACAAGCAGATGCAAATTTCTTTTTCAGGGAGAAAGCACAACAACTAGGGAGATGCTTCACCAGTGCAACTACCTCCTCAGGGAAAATGGAGAGAATCAAAAGCTAAATCACTAGATTTTTCAACCGGGCAAGTTAGAGGAGATATCCTGGACCCCTCCTCCTGCAAATATGGTCTGCATTGATGTGGATGGATCAGTGCGACATCAACAAGAAGCTGCTTGCGGGGGTGTGCGTCGAAATACTAAGGGAGAATGGTTGATGGGTTTCTACAAACCCCTTGGCCTTTTTTCTGTTATTGAAGCTGAAATTCATGCTATCTTGTTAGGTCTTCAAATGGGTCTTCAGATAATCGTTATCTACTCTAACTCTCTCGATGCCGTTAATATCCTTATGAGAGACTGCCCTACTGATCATCCCCTTCGAGACATCATTGGGGAGACTAGAGATCTCCTATTCCAAGACTGTGAAGTAGAGCTCCATCATACTTCAAGAGAAAACATCTCGTGTGCTGATTACATGGCAAAGCAAGGACATAGTGTTGCAGTTGAGGCTGATGTGGTCATGATTCCTACGATCCCTAGAGATTGCCTCCATATGGTTTTGAAAGATCAACAGTCCTGTCATTCCTGGCTTTTTCTTCTTTCTATTTTGTTGTATTGAGGGCTAGAGTTTGATAATCTAGTTCATGTTTCATCCTCTCAAGTTTTGGCTTGCCTTTATTATCCAAAAGAAAAAAAGTTAAAGTAGATTGATATCTTACATTTAGGATCAAAGTAAACTCTTTATCTAAATTTTAAATTTAGGACGGAATGTAGCGTGAAGTTTTGAGTACCGTACCATTGCTGATATAAATAAATTAAATTTAAAAATATATTTTTATAAGTATACTTTATTGAGTTAAAATAGCTGTGATGAATCCTTCTGAATTGGCTCATCAAAAATACCTATAAATATCGCTCTTTATGAATGTGGGGTTCCATATATAACAGTCAACAGAAACTTAGATGCTCGATCGGCTTTGACGGGTCTTCATACATAAAGGTTCAAATAGATTCTACCAAGGTCCAAGAAAAACGGATCATAAAATGTAAACTCTATTTTTGTACAGTGAACTCTAAGAATAAAAATAAAATTAGGTCTAGGTCCCACAAAGAAACAGGTTATATGAAAAGCAAATTGAAACTGCATTGTCTCAGATACACTAAACAAAACAAGCAACAAAATGAAAATGCAAAACAAATTGTACACAATAGAAAACAGATCTAGAAAAACAAATAATTAAATCGGAATCCAAGACTTATATGTAATTGTTTGTGATGCTTGGCATGTTTCTATAGATGAAAAACTTGCCATTTACTTTTGGGAAAATTTCTGATAGTGAGTGCCCTGCAGGAAAATTTGAAAGACGCGTTATCTGGACCTATTGAAGCACTTCTGGATGGAGCTAATAGTGATACATGGCCAGCAATAAGGAATCTTCTCAAGCGTGAGACTGATTCTGCAGTTTCAAGCTTCTCTACTGCACTTTCTGTGTTTGATATGGATGAACAAACAAGAAGGAACATGATCACAAGTCTAGAAGATTATGCAAAGGGTGTAGTTGAAGCAAAGGCAAGAGAAGAATCTGCAAGAGTTCTGATCCGTATGAAGGACAGGTCTAAAGCTTCTACAATACTCGCTTTGAATCCTTAATATAATAAGGCCTATTTACCTAATTTGATTAGAATAAGGAAATTAGTTAAATTAATATGATATGTATTTTCTAAAACACCTCAGTCATCTTCCTTAATTCCCTCATTCCCTTTCCTACTCAATTATTGTTGAGAAACATCAATAGGTAAATTAGGAAAAAATTGACAAATATGAAAAAATATATCTTATATTTAAAACCAAGATCAACTTTTTTATACGTTGACATCCTTACCTTATTCTTCTCAAAAAGTTATCAACAGTCACTTGAATTACCTTGAATATGAAACCAGGTTTACGACATTGTTTAGCCATGATTCCGATTCGATGCCTCGAGTTTGGAAAGGGAAGGAAGATATTCGAGCCATCACCAAGACCGCCCGCTCTGCTGTATGACATGATTATGAATATACTTTCTGTTATTAGAGTGTTTGTGTTGCATTGAATTAGCTGATTAAACAATTTGAATTATTATTATTATTTGCAGTGCTTGAAGTTGCTTTCAGTTATGGTAGCTATTCGTTTAGATGCAAATTCTGATAATATTGAGAAAATATTAGCAGTTGCATTGCTGGATCCCCCAAGTTCTAAGAAAGATAGAAGCATTGCAATAGTTGATCCTTTGGCTTCAAGCTCCTGGCCGGGAAGAGGTTCAACTTTACCATTTCTAGACAGCATGTCATGTGAATTGATTAATGGTTTAAGGTGCAAATCTATCCATAATGTTTTCATAGAGTTGCGTTTAGCACTATAAAGTTTTACTGAATACAAAAATATACATGAACTTTTTAAAATGGGTCAAAAATGAAAAATCCTTAAATTAAGACAAACAGTCTGTTACTTTATGTTTGTGGGGCTCATGAGATTTCTCTCTACACAAGGTAACAGTGTTTGCCCAAATTAACAGTTTTGCTATTTTTGCTCCGATTTTATAAAGTTCATGTGTATTTTTGCACTTAAAAAAACTTTATAGTGTCAAGTTTAATTTCATGAAAACATTATAGATATATTTGCACCTTAGCCCTGGATTAATACATAATTTTAGGCCACAAAATTGAATCCTTTTGGTTACTTGCAACTTCTTATGGTCTGAAAACTTGTATCTTGGGAACTAATTAGCTTCTTCAACTAAATTCCTTATGCAGATTCCTTCTTGTAAAACCTTGATCACACCAGTACAGTGCAAAAATTTGTGGAGACAATTCAAGACAGAGACTGAATACAATGTCACACATGCTATTTCTGCACAGGCATGAAGATGTTTCACTTTTTTTTTTTTTTAATTATGATGAAGAGGGAAAATTTATTCGCGAAATCCGAAAATAATGTTTGTTCTATCAATGAATACTTTGCATTTTCAGGAGGCCCATAATCGTAGTAACAACTGGTTACCACCTCCATGGGCAATTGTTGCTTTACTTGTTCTGGGATTCAATGAATTTATGACAGTTCTAAGGTGAATATCAACTCTTTAATCCTCTGGTGTCTTTTTTTCAACTGTTTTTAGGATTGAGCATATCTGTTTTCTCTCTCTCTCACAACTTGTCACAAATATAATAAGAAATTTTGATCAAATAAGGGGTAGTTACTTTTAACTAATTCACTCTAATCCTATTTATAAGTTTATTTTAACTAAATCTTACATACTTAGGAGAGGTAGTTAACTCAATGATTATGTGATAAATTTTCAACTTTGCCCTCATTAATGAATGGACAATTTTCAACTCTTTCTTTTCTCTTTATTTTCATTGATAAAATTAATATAGGCAAAATTGTCACAATCTCATTTACTACCATGAAACTGGACTTATAAATAGAATCAAATTTTTTGGTAAAAAATGACTTATAAATAGAACCAGTGGTATGGTTATCATAGAGATCCTTTTCTCTGCCACAGTATTTTCAGAATGAGTTTGACTTTTTTTCTGTCACTAAGTTTCATATTCTTCATGGCAGAAACCCCTTGTATTTTGGTGTTATCTTCATTGGTTTTCTTGTGGGAAAAGCCCTATGGGTGCAGCTGGACGTCTCAAATGAATTCCGCCATGGAATGGTGAGCAACTTCATAATATAAAAATTACTACCTCCGATCCTTAATAGAAGATCTTGCTCACAGTACAGTTTACACTACGAGTGAGATATTATATTAAGGACCAGTTGTATAAAGTGTGACAAAGAATTTAAAATAATTTTGAAATTCTGTGTTTGGTAGTATTCTCATCTTGTTACTATGCTTGCTTAATTCCAGCTTCCAGGAATGATATCCTTGTCAGCCAAGTTTCTTCCAACAGTATTGAGCATGATCAGAAAACTAGCAGAACAGGCACAGAATCCTCCTCCAACTAACAACGATCCTCAGAGAAAGCCATCAAAAACCAATCAAAATTCTGTTACTGCCAGTAGTAACAGTGAGTCTAGTAGTGCTTCATCATCTGATTTAACTTCTTTGGACAAAGGACCCAAATATGAGTAAGGCCAAGGTCAAAGTCCTTTAAGTCATTCAATTTTGTGCAGGTTCCATCCACAAAGGAGCCCATATATATATATATATATATATTTCAATTATGGGTGTTTTAGTTTGTTGGAGAAGGTATCTGCAAGATCTTAATTGTTGTGCTGATTTTCTTGCAATTTGTTTCCAAAGATTTTTATAAAGTTGTGGTGTATTTACGTAGATTCTTTCAATTAATTTGCTGCATGTAATGTGTCTATGGATTCAAATGTAAGCATGGTTTTAAATGAAAGAAGAAGAGGTTGCTTGCTTCTTTTGCTTTTTACCATTTTGTTGTTTTCACATGCATGCATATCAAAGGTTTATATCAATAATTTTTGTAACTCAAAGAAAGTCAAATTCTGTGCATGAAATAATTTAAGGTCATCAATGAATGAATCATGTCAACTGAAATTATCATTATCATTTTCCTTCGATTATTTTATTCTATTTCCTATACTGTAATTTCAATGTCATGTTTTAAGTCATATTCTAGTAGGTTTCCTTTTCCATGTTATACTTTTGATCTGTAATATCTTTTAATATATTAATTAATATCATTTTGCTTTGATTCAAAAAAGAAAAAAAAGGAAATTATTATCAAAAGGTGAAGCAGTATGGGGAAGGGAATGAGAGAATATAGAGAAAGAAAAGAGAGGAGGGAGGACAGTAAAAAATAAGGGAAAAATCAGTTTATTCAATTCATAAAGCATGTAGATACCATTTATAGACCTCAACCTAACCCCAAGAATTAATAAGTGAACATTATAGAAACCTAAAATTAAATGCAAATGAAAATCAATAATAAAAGATAACAATCAATCAAAATTAAAAAACAAAAGGTTCCCTATAATTCTAAATATATGAAATATTCAAAAATCTTAATTAATCATTATTTCATATCCCATATCAAATGGTTTATCTAGTTGATAAAAACTTGTTCACACTACAATAATACTCATGTGTATCATTATTAATATAAGACTTAGATAGCTAATTGGAGGGGATTAAGAAAGTTAGTTATTTATAACAAATATATATATTGGTTTGTGGAGAATACCCTTTTTAATTATATGCATTGTAACTTGAAAATCACAACCTTATCTACAATCAATAGGAATACTTGGTGAGAAAATTATGTATTCGGAAGATACAATAAATTGATGTCTTATATTTAGGATTAAAATAAATTGAGTAAATACCCTTTTTGGTCCCTGACAAAAAATACGGACCCCATTTTGGTCTCTGACAAAAAAAGGTCCTTTTTAGTCCATAAAAAGGACGAATAAGGGTCGATTGGTGGACATTTTGATTCCTCACAAATTTCCAAAAGGTCCTTTTTAGTCTCATAAAAAGGACGAATAATGGTCGGTTTTTTTGTCAAGGACCAAAATAGGGTCTGTGTTTTTTGTCAGGGACCAGAAAGGGTATTTACTTAAATAAATTTCTTATCTAAATCTTAAATTTAGGATGGAAGGTAGGTTGAAGTCTTGAGTACTACTATTGCTGATATAAATAGATTAAATTTAAAAATATATTTTTATAAGTATACTTTTTTTTTTTTTGCTCAAATTTATAAGTATACTTTAATTTGAGTTAAAATAGCTGTGTTATCATGATGAATCCTTCTATTGACTCATAAAAAATACCTATAAATATCGCTCTTTATGAATGTGGGGTTCCATATATAACAGTCAACAGAAACTTAGATGCTCGATCATCGGCTTTGACGGGTCTTCATAAATAAAGGTTGAAATAGTTTCTACCAAGAAAAACGGATCATAAAGGGTAAACTCTATTTTTGTACAGTGAACTCTTAAGAATAAAAATAAAATTAGGTCTAGGTCTCACAAAGAAACAGGTTATATGAAAAGCAAATTGAAACTGCATTGTCTCAGATACACTAAACAAAACATGCAACAAAATGAAAATGCAAAACAAATTATAAACAATAGAAAACAGATCTAGAAAAACAAATAAGACTACATAGAGAGAACTTAAACGGTACCAACGGGGTTGGTACAAGTGGTAAGCGGCTTGTGTTGCTTAAGTAAGGTCTCGAATTTGAGCCTGGTGAATGCAAAAAAGTCTCGTTGGGATACTCTCCTACCATAGCCAGGTGCGCGACGATGCGGGTCGGATCCGAATTAGTTAGGGCGAAGCTCTGTATACCGGATGGGCAACAAAAAAAAGAGAGAGAACTTAATCGGTTTGAGAGACCCATTTTAAAGGATAAGACGAATCCAATAAAGTTTTGGCAATCCAAACGGTAGGAATTTGATGAGGAGCTATTATTACATTATGAAATTGCCAATACAATGATAACTCTAATATATATATATTAGGGATGTCCAAAAAACCCGGTAGTCTAGGTGGTTCGGTCTGACCCGGTCCGACCCGACCCGGTCTCTGGAAATTTTTTTTGGTCTGGGACCATATGAGGCGGAACGGACCGGATGAGTGCTGCTTTCAGGTCGGACAGGACTTCGGTCCGTGGTCTAAGACCTGGGATCGGGTCCGGTCCGCCCGAAATATTTTTATATATATATATATATATATATATATATATATATATATATATATATATATATATATATATTTAAAAAAATATCACAACTTAACCTAACCCTTTGTCCTTCTTTATTGTTTTCTTTATGATTCTTCATCACTCATTAGTGAGTCTTTTTCTTTAGCCAAAAAAATATTCAGAATCTTTTTTCCTTTTCAGTCTTCTTCTTCTTCCCTTCTTCTTCGGTCTGGCCCAATAGAATGTTGTTATTTTGTATTTTTGTTCAATGTTGTTGGAGATTCTTATATGTATAATTGTGTATGATTGGATTTAAGATGTTTGCATGTTTATATATTTAATTATTGGTCCAAAGAAGTGGGAAAAAAAACTAAAAAAAAAAAAATTTGAAATAGGTCTGGATGCTGGACGATCCAGCGATCCACCTGGACCGGTCTGGTCCAATCCGAGCTCGGGCTGGTGCCAGACCGGACCAGACCTCGGGCTGGCTTGTCTAACCTGAGGTCTCTCCTGGACCAGACCTCGGGTTGACCCCCAACCCGGTCCATGGACATCCCTAATATATATATATAAATAAATAAATAAATAAATATATATATATATATATATATGTGTGTGTGTGTGTGTGTGTGTGTGTGTGTGTGTGTGTGTGTGTGTGTGTGTGTGTGTGTGTGTGTGTGTGTGTGTGTGTGTGTGTCTGTGTGTGTGTGTGTGTGTGTGTGTGTGTGTGTGTGTGTGTGTGTGTGTGTGTGTGTTAAATAAGTGAATTAAAGGAAATCATACAAGTAAATAATATTTGACCAAAAGAAGAAATAATTCTTTTTGAACTAAGAAATTGGTGAAATCATGATCCATTTTTATACCACTCTGGTCTTATTTATAAGTATATTTTGATCAAGAAATTTAGTCCTATTTATAAGTCCAGTTTCATGTAATAAATGAGATTGTGACAATTTTACTCATATTAATTGTACTCATGAAGATAGAGGAAGAAGAAACAGTTGAAAATATCTAATAATAAATGAGGGGGGAAATTTACCCCATAATCATTGAGTCAACTGAATCTCTTTGATATGTGAGATTTGGTTAAAATAGACTTATAAATAAGACTCAAATGATATATATTTCCACCAAATTGTCATAAGTGTCGCATAAAGCTTTGTTTTAATTTTGGATGAGAACAAAATAAATAAGGGGATCCCATTAAAGTACGTAAAGCTTTAAAGCTCTTTAAAGAGAGTTATAATTTCCAAGTCATTGGAAGAAGTGTCAATGAGGCATCGTAGAACTAAACATAGTAAAGCTTGGGACAACCGACTCACATGAAACGTGGGGTTGGAGGAATCTTTAGGGGAGCACATATGGTGCTTCTCCCTTATGTGCTTCTTATGTGCTTATCTCTCTAATTAGAGGGGTAAGCACATTTTATTTTATTTTTTTAATTTTTTTATATGTTTTATTTATTTAGATTAAAATTATATGTTGCTTTCTGGATTTTTTTTTTGCACCCAATATCTCAAATTAATTAGTTCTCTCGCCTGCACACAGAAATATTTGTCCTGTAACACCAGTATCCTAGAAACTAATTAATTTGAGATACTGAGTGCAAATTTTTTTCAGAAAGCAACATATAATTTTAATCTAAATAAATAAAACGTATAAAAAAATTTAAAAAAATAAAATAAAATGTGCTTGTCCCTCTAATTAGAGGGACAAGCACATAAGAAGCACATTAGGACAAGCACCTAATGTGAACCCAATCTTTAGACGTACTACCTCATATTTTATCTAATTTGTAGTTAATATGATATTATTTTTTAAAATACTTTTATCATCTTTCTTAATTTTTTTTCATCCGCTCTCCTACTTTATTATTGTTGAATGAGTATCAATAGAGATAAATTAGGAATTGATTGATAAATATAAAAATTACACGTTAAATTTAAGATTAAGTTCAATTGTACAAATATGTCTTATATTAAGGATCGAAGGGAGTAATTTGAAATTATATACGGTATTTGTAGTGATGTGCACAATAGTTCCTTTTAATTTTGAGGTGACAAACACTAACAATTTAAGATTATAAGTGAGATGGAATTCAGCAATCTTACATTTATAAAAGAGTTTTTCATATAATTAAGCTCCAAAAACTATTCACATGATGTACAGGATATTATATATATTTAAACAAAATAAAAGGGTAAAACAGCACTCCCTTTTTTTTTATTGTAAGAGCATGCGAAGTTGCCAACAATTTAAGACAACAAATGTAGAAATAACTTATACTACCTCCAGTCCTAATTATAAAACCTAATTGACTTTTTCTGGAGAGATTAAAGAAGCTAAATAAGTTACTTAATCATTTCATCTGTTTTGTATCCTTAGATTATATATTACTCCCTCCGGTCCTAATTATAAGACATATTTAACCAATTTTGTAGAGATTAAGGAGAGGAGTTAAATTAGTTAATTTTACTCATTTTCCTAAAATGCCCTTATATAAATTTAAAATGACATAAGTAAAAGTGAATCAACAACCCCGCCACTTACCTTTCCGACCTAGAATTTTCTTTTCCACATGTTTTCTAATTGAAATAATGGTCTTGCTATATATGTGTGTGTACATATAGAGCTACACACACATCCATATATCTAAACATATATATATTTATGTGTGTGTTTATATATATGCGCGCGCACACATACATATATATCTACACATATATATTGACATGCACACATGTGTATAAACACACACACATATACATACATATACATATATACACAGTGTGTGTGTCTATATATATTTGTGTACATACATACATACATACATACATACATACATACATACATACATACATACATACATACATATGTATATAGATACACACACTGTGTGCATGCGTGTGTGTGTGCGTGTGTGTATTGACAAATTAACGTCAGTTGATCGATAAATAAATTAAAATCCAACAATTTAAAAGTTTCACTGACTGGAAGAGTTTACACATCCACTTCTATATACTCACTAAAAACCAAACACGCTTGAGAGAATAAAATAGGGGTATTTTAGGAAGAAACTGACAAAAACTAAAAAGTTGTATTATAATTAGGACCAAAATCAACCCTCAAATGTTGTCTTATAATTAGGACCGGAGGGAGTAGTTTATTAGTCAAACTAATTAGTTTAGAGGAAAAAAAAATATTCTAAAGTGATTTAATTAGCTTCTTTAATCTCTCAAAAAAAAAAATCAACTAGGTCTTATAAAATTCACGCCTCCATATTACTATAAAATTATGCAAGGGTGAGTCACGAAGCAATAATAAAGGTTATTGTCATATAAAGTATAAAGGGTTAAAGTGCAAAAATAGACATATACTTTTGTCAAAAGAGCGTCCAGTAGCAAATACTTTTTTTAGGTGCAAAAGTGACTATGTGGTTACAAAAGTGGAGCAAAAGTAGCATGAACCGTTAGTTGACCGTTAGTTTGACCAAAAACATTAACATGGATGCTGACTCAGCAAATTTTTATCCTAGTTGGCAGTGAAAGAAGAAAGAAGAAATTAAAAAAAATCCATGTGTACTTTCTTCTCATTCGTCCTTTCTTCTTCCTTCCTTCCTTCAAAATAAAAACAAAAACAAAAACCTCGCGACCCTTCCCCTCCATCAACCTCGCGATCACATTATCATCTTTATCTCATCCTGTTTTTTTTTTCCCTGATTTATTTGCCTCCCCTCGCGAACCAGAAAGAAGCATGGAGCTGAAAGCCTCTGACTAGGCGAACCACCAGACCAAGCCAGACAAGAAAGAGAGAAGGAACGACAGGGAACGGTAAAGGGAAGAAAGGAGGATGAAGGGCGACTAGGCGAACCAGAAAGAAGCATGGAGCTGAAAGCCTCCAACTAGGTTGTAATACCCGGATAAATAAATGAGTTATTTCTGATAAGTGAAATTATGGTCTTAAGACTTATGTGAATATAGTCTATTTTTCTAAGTTGGATTCTGTAGGAAATTAGAGAATGTAAGGGCCAAAGTGCCAAAATGACGAAAATGCCCCTATGGGACATAAATGACTTAGAAAAATTGTGGAAAATTCTAAAAGGCAGTAAAATAATTGTTAGAATTGAGAGAATATATTATCTCTAATTGTGGTAATTTAATAAATCATAAGTCCCAAAAAAATTGAGAAGGAATATTCAAAAAATATTGAAATGACTAAAATACCCTCATAAATTCCAATATAATGAGGGAGACATGAAAACAAAGATGTCAGTGTAAAAGTTATAAGGAAATAAGGCATTCTAATTAAGAAAATTATCAACAAGTGATAATGAAGTAATTAGGTAATTATTGGCTAATTACTTAAGCATAGGCAAAGGAAATTCATAAATAATTATGTAAAACCCTAAAATTAGTGGTTTGTGGCCTAAAATTAGTATAAACATATTTGTTAATTAATTGGAAATTTTGGAAAAAAATAGTTGAGTTTAGGTATTTTTGAGCCTAAATACAAGAATGGTCCAATAGGAAAATTTTGTAAAAAAATTATAAAAAATTATTAAATAATTATTTTATATATAAAAAAGGACAAGAAAATCTTAAGAGGATAAGATGATAGGATTTTGTAATATAATAATCTTATAATTAAGTACAGTGAATAGTGATCAGGTAAATAGGAAACGGATCCTATCTAGAGCCCCAGGAATAGGTTTTCTGAAGTCAATGTAAAATATTGATCAGTGGATTTTTATCTTCAGTTGGACTTTTCCGGAAGTTGATTAGAGGCGGTAGAGCATTTTCCTAATAAGACGAAATAGGGAAAGATGCGAGATAGGCACATTTTTGGATCTGAAGAAAATAAATTATAACTCAACATCTAGGAATGAGTTTGAAATTATCTGGACATATTTGGAATCAGTGAATTTTGTCCGAGAGGTTGATGATTAGAATTCAATTCAGAAGCGTCACGCTTTCCGTAAACTTGGACCGACTTTTGGAGCCACGGATGGAATCAAAATTAGTTTAACTTAGACATTTCTAATGAGTAGGAAAATGTCTTCAAAGTTGTGATTAGGATTTTGAGATTTTTCCGAGATTACGCGATTCGACATGCCATCGGGAACTTTATCGGTACAAGTTCATAAAGCAAAAGCATCACATCACATTAATTGATGTGACAAACCACCAACTAAGGGGAGAGGATGGTTTGGACAAGTGGCACAGTGAGGATCGTGACACCTAGCAGAGGTGCGATCCGACGGTGGAGATTAAAGGAGGAAAAGTGCGAATTTGCCCCTGGAATTTCCTATAAATAGGAAGCCCTCCTTTACATTCTTCACACCAAAAATCACTTCTCTAGTTGAACTTTCCTAGAGAGAAGTTAGAGAGAGGAGCTCGGAGGAGGAAGGATTAGGGAATTGCGCGCGAAGCTCTGGGTAATTTTTAGGTCTTTAGTCGTTAATGCTTTCAGTAGTTTTAGTAGTAATGTTAGATAGATCTTTAGTTTTATTTTAAGTATTAAATTCGAAAATCATGGTGGGGTCGGAGTTCTGGCAAAATTTTGGAAAGTCGAAGCCAAAGTAACGAAGTGCTGGCGAAATTCCGCCAATTAGGGGTATAGGGGCAAAATTGTAATTTTTACCTAAAATGTCAGTTATAATGCCAAATCACTAATCAAAGTGATATTACTCTTATAGGATATCAGAAACTCTGATCTGCTGCCGTTCTGCGCCCAACGTGCCTTTGTTGGGCGTTTGTGATTTTCCGTAAAAGTACGATTTTTGTCAGAAGTACCTACACCGTAAACGGAGGTACGTCCGCGTACTGTAACATTAACTCTTATGTTTATGGTATGCATATATGTGATATGTGTATTGTTATGGTATGTTTATTGAATGCAAATATGTTAGAACAGTTTGGTGCCGAAGGAAATGCTAGTCTATGTGGGTAAGCCATTAAGTCGCAGTGAACTCGGTGAGGCCCCCATGATAGACACTTACCTGGCCATTCTGTTCGGTTTACGGAGGTATGTACGTTCGCGTACTGAAACGCTAACTCTGATGTTTACTGTATGTGTATTTGTGGTTGAGGGTCTGATGATATGTTGTGAGTATTGTTATGTGCTTTTGTATACATGCACTACGTGTGACACATCTACATGCACTACGTGTGATACATCTACTTGCACTACGTGTGATACATCTTTATGCACTCCGTGTGATACATCTATATGCACTCCGTGTGACACATCTGTTATACTGTTAATATGAATGATTGTGGACTATATACTGTATATGTGAATATGAGGTTAACCGTTACCTGAGATCCAATATGGTAAATTGGATCTCAGCTTTAGCATCAGGCTCCGGAGGACTGAAGACTTTCCGTTGTTGTCCGTTACTTTTGAAAACTCTCGGTTGTTGAACCCTTCTGTAAATAGCCAGTGGGCATTTTATATCAATATATCAGTTACACTCTTACTCCGATGCTCTACTCTGATGAAAAAAAAAATTATACTGCTTTTGGAAAACGGGATGTTACATAGGCGAACCACAAATCCGATTCGGCGGCAATCACAGAACAGCGACACACAAAGAAAGGGAAAATTGGGTATTTCTGGTTCTCCTGCAACAAAAATCCCCCAAATAGAAAAACCCAGATTTCACACTTAGAAGATAAATCGATGAGGGAAAAAAAGAAGAATCAAGATCGAGGTTACCACTTTCCGCTATCGCAGTAAGGCGCCACGAACTGATTATACCCAAAATTTCGAATTTCAAAATCCCCTGGAATCCTGCTTCTCCTCTTTTCCCTTTTTTTGATTGATTCTTCCTTACCCTCGCTCTAGGGTTTAATTCGGATCTCTTTGATCAAATTTGACTCACCACTCGAGTCTCGGGTACCATTTTTTTTATCGCTCACTCTGTTCGCTCTTTTTCTGGATCATCATCTTTGTTTATGCTTTAGGTCTGCAAATTGGAGGGAATGTCTATGGTTTTTTCTAATGTTCGAGATTTCTTTCTATATTGAATCTGTTCTCTATCCCCTCTTGTCAGTCTTGTGTTAGGAGACTTCGCTTGATGATATCTCATAATTCACTTGTCTGGAAAAAAATCCTGGATCAGAACGAGACCCATAATCAGATTTAGGGCTTCCATTAATCGGCATTTTCATTCTTGGAAAGATGAAGCACCTAATCTGATTTTGTAGCAAGACGAAGAAATTTGGTTTCAATCAGCTATCCATCCTTTTTTTTTTAAATGTTCGATTCCAGGTTATTAGTTGACAATGGTTGCCCTAATTTTTGGGCGATCATTATTTGTTTAAGAATGATCATTCTTTGGTTGCCCTAAATTTCTATACACGTCAGTCTTCTTCCCTGTTGCTGCTGTGGTCTTCGCCAATTCTAGTTTTTTCTGTCTTCAAGAGATTTTTCCATGCAGGCCTGATGGTGGTGGTGGTGGTTTTTACGGTGGAGGTGGTTTTTACGGTCCAGATCGTGGAGGTGGGGGGCTCTGGTTCAGTGCGCTCTGGGGAAGAAGAACAGATCGTGGAGGTTGTAATTTATAACAACCCAGAAACCATCAACATCCACGTCATCATTTTCAGACCAAAAAAAAGTCAACTAACGGTCAATGCTACTTTTGCTCCACTTTTGTAACCACATAGTCATTTTTGCACCTAAAAAAAGTATTTGCTACTGGGCGCTCTTTTGACAAAAGTGCATGTCTATTTTTACACCTTAACCCAAGTATAAATAACATGTTCGAATTCTAATTCTAAGAACAGCCTCATCTACTTGCGGGTATATGATTCTCCTCAAATCTCATTTGGTGAGCCTCGTGCATTATGTGGTTTTTTTTATACTACTCTATAAAATTATGATAAAGCATTGTATTCTTTCTATTTGTAATATAAATCATTTTAACTATAACCTTTAGATTCAATATCTTTTATGAGTAATTAATTTATATCATATAATAATAATTTTTTCACGCCTTTGAAAATTTTTATAAATTTTTGTGTTAAGTAAAACAACTTTTGTTGAACTATTAATTATTATTTTTCTCTACATGCCGCGATTAATTAGGTTACTTTCATATTTTGTTGGATAAACTTCCCACATCGTCATCTGGTAGAGCATAAAATCACTGAAGAAAATAAAACCAAATATCCTGTTAAAATTATTGATGAGTTGGTTTTGTTTCTTTGATGGAAAAAGTTATTTTTAAAAAAACAAAGTCAAAAATTTTTGTGTTGATCATATGATATTGAAGCTGACATAACAGATCCCCAAGCCCTCTGCCATCATCTGATGAATATTTGTGTTGCTCTCTGCAGCTTTTTCAAGATGAATCCAACAATTATCAGAATCTAGAAGCCTTCAATATTAGTACTTTCACCTTATTTATAGTAAGTTACTTCCTTTCAAAGTGTTTTAAGGAATAAGGGAAAATATTAAACTACAATAACTCTACTTAAAATTATTTAAAATTCAAGGTAAAAAAATAACTCTACTTTAAAATTCAATAATTTTCTAACTTTATCTCCAATTAATGTACCCCTACAACTCATGAAAACAAAATCTATATAATAATAAATGAAGAATAAATTATATTTATGTGAAAAATTTAATTATGTAACTTATAAATATGAGAAAAATCCTTATTTCTCTGTCATATATTTCATCTGGTCCTTATTATAAAGCACCAACTAATTAGTATATTTGGTCATTTTTATAAGCACTTGCTTATTCCCAAGGAGAATTAATTATTGTTTTCCATATACGCCCCTAATTAATAAGATAGTGGATGAGAGTAACAATTAATAAGGTTAAGGAGTAATTTGGCCAACGAGTTTTTATCTCAGGAGCGTCCAGCACAAATAACTTTTAAGTGGACCTTAAATACCAAAAAACTTTTAAAAATGTGCAGTCAACACAAAAAACTTTTAAAAATGCAAAGTAATCACAATGTCGTAAGAAAAAAAATAACGTCTGTTATCTAATGTGCAGATTGGCCAACGAACTTTTACTCCAAGAGCGTCCAACATAAAAAAATTTTACTCCAGGAGCGCCCAACACAAAAAAATTCATGTGCAATCCATCCAAAATCCGACTGTTGTAAATTCTTGCTTGGACCCCTCAACCATGTGCATGGGGTTAGAAAGTGTGAATGCAACAAGAAAATCACAAATGTAATGAGTATATTTCATTTTGAGTAAGGATGGTCAATTTTTAAACTTGCCCAGGCAAATCCATGTGCAATCCATATAAAATCCAACTATTGCAAATCCTTGCCTAGACCCCCCAACCATGTGCATGGGGTTAGAAAGAGTGAATGCAACAAAAAAAAAAAATCACAAATGTAACGAGTAGATATTTTAGGTCCATTTAAAAATCACAATCTACACCTATACCAGACAAGTTTGAAAACTCACCATCCTACTCAAAATGAAATCTACTCGTTACGTTTGTGATTTTTTTGTTGCATTCACTTTTCCTAACCCCAATGCACATGGTTGGGGGGTCTGGGTAAGGATTTGCAACAGTCAGATTTTGGGTGGATTGCACATGGACTTTATTGTGCTGGGCGATCCTGGAGTAAAACTTTTTTTGTGCTAGGCGCTCTTAGAGTAAAAGTTCGTTGGTCAATCTACACCTTAGATAATGAGCATTTTTTTTTTCTAACGACGTTAAACTTACTTTACATTTTAAAAGTTTTTGGTATTTTTGGTCAACTTAAAAGTTTTTTTTTAAGAGGTAAAAATTTGTTGGTATTTTGCTCAACTAATTAATAATATTTTTTGTGCAATTAACCAATTAGTAGGATAATAAAGTTTAAATTGCATGACAATTTACTCCTTAACCCTAATTAATATAATATTAGAGTTTAGTGCAATTAGTAAAGATAATATTGGAAGTTACTTAAATTACATGACAACTTTATTAACTTTAATCGTTTTTATTAATTTGTGAGAATTATTAATTGATCTCTTATAATAAGACCAAAAGGAGTAAGTAGAACTAAAGGAATATATTAAAGCAGCTTCGAATAAAATAAGAAGAAATAAACGAATAAGCCGTTAGCTGAAGTGGTAAACGGCCTCACTTCATAACCAAAAAAAAAAAGAGTATAATACAAATTAAAATTTTGAGAAGCGCACCAATTAAAAAAGCCAAAACCCTTTGTGATATAAGTTTGGGAAAACTTTAATCCATATTGGGGGATAAAAAAAAAAAAAAAAGCGGTGATCATAGAAAAAATATTTATGGAAGAAAGCGGTGATCATATCCTTTCACAAAATCATCCTTCTGTCTTAAATGCTCATTTATCTGTGTATCATATCACTAACTAATACATGAATATTAGAGAGAGAGAGTATTTGGTGCATCATGAGATCGAAGAACATGCCAACTCAGCAGTGTAAGATGTGACTATTTAAAAACATGATAAAACTTGAAGAATGCATTTATACAGTTGCAACTTGCAACAACACCTCTTCTTCTGTCTTAAATGCTCCCACCTCCTGTATCTGTATCATATCACCAACTAATACATGAATATTAGTAGATATATATTTAAAAAAGTATTTGGTGCATCATGATGGACAATTAATTAATCGAAGATATCCTGCATATTGATTTATTAAATTAAACTGTTTCTATTTGTTATGATAATTATAATTTTTTCAAAGAAAAAAAGGTGAACTATCCTCTAAAAACATGATAAAACTTGAAGAAGTGCCATTAATATAAGAAGTGCACAGGGATGAGACAATTTTTACAATAATGTCACCTAATATTACATTATTGAATTTAACGCAAACTTGTCCACATCAAAGAATTAATATTTCAATTAGATACTTCAACCAGTAAGATGAGCTTCCCCCTGCATTTTCTTCAAAGTAATTAACACGTCCAGCCCTGGAATTTACAAGACCACCAAACAATACACACAATAATAATGCATATTTCTGTCAACAACAGTCTTCTAAGTATGAGTCCATAGAACGTAAAACCAAGTAAAAGGAAAAACCAACTTCTTTTCCCCTCCACAACTTTGCACTCCAAACTTTGTCATGTATTTAGGGTGGGGGGAGTGCCATTTATTGATTGAAGATCCATTTCTTCTGCCTTTCTTTTTCCTATACCTCTTTTACAGTTTTTTGACTGCTCTTCTTTGATATGAAAAATGTTACTCCCTTCTGTTCTTGATAGAAGATATATTTACCTAATTTGATTAGATCAATGATGTTAGTCAAATTAATTAATATGACATGTATTTTCTAAAACACTCTAGGCATCTCCCTTAATTTCCTCATTCCCTCTCCTCCTTTATTATTGTTGAAGAAGCATCAATAGGGACAAATAAGGAAAAAATTGACAAATATAAAAAATATGTATTATATTTTGTACTAAGATGAACTCCCAAATAGGTCCCCTATAATAATGACTTGAGGAGTAGTATTAATGACCGATAGTTTTAGCCCTAAAGGCGGTTGAATATAGAGAAAGGCCAGCTTGTAATATAGGGCATCCAGTAATATAGGGTATCCAGAAGAAACGAGAAAGTGGAAAAGACAACTCAATCCACGTATGACTTAAGTGGCTTTACATAGAGCTTTGGTGGGCATATTAAATAAGGAGCTTTATGACTCATAGTATATGCTGGTAAATGAGCTGTCCTTGAAAGCTGTTTAAAATGATCACATATAACCATCCCAGATCCTACGGCTATAACCTCTTAACTCTAACCGTGGGCATTCATTTCACCATTAAATGACTTCTCGTGTTGTTAGTTTCAGCATTCTTAAATATAGTAGAGGGTATCATTCTATTCTAACTCCTAACTCACTCCACACTTTGACTTTGCGTCCTCATTACTTTGTCTTAGTCCATATAAGGTTTAGCTAGAACCTTATTTATCTGTTCTAAGTATTGACACGGTGTATAGTGTTGTGTGAGTATGTATATAAGTACAGAGTATAGACACACACACATATATATATTATGCTCACAGAAAACAAGGCCAACCAGAGGCAGCCACTTAGAGGTCTGGAAAGAAACAGCTTACTTCATAGAGTTTCCTTTTCTGTGACCTGGGAGATTCAATGGCTTCAGTTAGTACAGTCAAATTCTTGATCTGTTTTGTTTTATGCCTCTTCACCTCTCCAGCTTCTTGTCAAGGTTGAGTCCTCTAACTCATGCTAGCCATCTACCATTTTCTTGCTTCATTAGACATATAGGAAGGTTTTCGTCTCAAAATTCTTCTTAATCTAGCATCCATCTTTTTGTTTCTTTGTCTACCTCTCTATTTTCAGGGCTAAATTGAAATAAAAGGCTTAAGGGTTCTATTGTGTTTCCAGAGTGAATTAGAAATCTATTTGGTTTGTCCAATCAGAGGCACCAATATCTATATAATACAATCTTACACTGTGTGTATCCAAAAGCACTAGTTTTCTCTGCTTCTTAAGTTTCAGTTCAAGAGATCACAAACCAAAATAAAAATTCCCAATTCCCAAAACATCTTCAACATTAGCAGATTAATGGATTTTGTTTATGATGATCACAATTTACTCTTTTTTCACCTTCAATATCCAGAAAACAGAACCATGAGCTAGGTAGTACCTTCCAAACTAGTATTATTTTAGCAGCAGCAGCAATATATCAGAAGAAAATTGACCCCCAAAAAAAAAAAACTAATTGAATGCAGAAACAGATTTACTCTTTTTTACTTGAATTACTCATGAACTAACATAAACACATCCTTCACTTTCAGTATCCAGGAAACAGAAACAGGACAATGACCCAGATATTAGTTTCCAAACTTGTAGTATTATTTCAGTAGTAGCAGCGATGTATCAGAAGAAAATTTGACAAAAAAAGAAAAATACTAACCTGAAACGTCGAATGCAGGTAAGAAGAACAGGTTGAATCAAAATGGGTATCAATTCATCAGAAAGGCGAGCTCATTCACACCATCTTCATCGATTTCAAAGAAACGGAACAGTGAAGGGTATGATTATATCATAGTGGGAGGTGGAACTGCGGGCTGCCCTTTGGCTGCTACATTATCGGAGAAATTCAGAGTATTGGTGCTGGAGAGGGGGGGAGTGCCGTTTAACAATCCGAATGTGTCATTTATGAAGAATTTTCACATTACGTTAGCGGATACTTCTGCAACTTCGGCTTCTCAGTACTTCATTTCAACCGACGGAGTCCTCAATGCCAGAGCTAGGGTTCTCGGTGGGGGTAGCTCCATTAATGCCGGTTTTTACACCAGAGCAAGCTCCAGGTAGGTTCACTTGATTGCATTTTTCCCAATTTGTAAAAAAGGAAAAACTACTCAAAACCCCAGTAAAATTTAAGGAAAAAGATATAAAAAATTTAAGGGACCCCAGTAAAATTTAAGGAAATCTACCTTTATAATATATTAAGAATCTAACGGTAAAATTAATTGGTAGTAATAAAAATGGTATTAACAATATCCTATCCCAAAATGTAAATGGTATTTCCTTATATTTTTTTCAATAATTTATTGCTAAAAAATACCTAAAACTAAACTGCATTTAATTATGTGTAAAACAGAGGATATTTACACATAATTAAACATAAGTTACATCCATGCAAGGTGTTTCTTAATAATAAATTTTGTGATAGAGTATTTCTTAATAACAAATTTTGTGATAGGAAGTTTTTTCATCATTTTTCACTTTAAAAAAATAATAATTTATGTTATTTATAATATGGGGATGATAATTTATTAGATTCAAGATGGAGATGAATTAATTCATAAAGAATTTCGGGCAAAAAAAAAATCATTAAAGAATTATAAACGTAAATTCATGGAAATATATTTTTTAAAGAAAATAAATCTAATCTGAGGGAGTAGTTGAGAATTTTTTTGGGCACAACTTATGGGTCATAATAAATTAAATTAAATGACTGTTTTTGTTCTTATGTGAAATAATTCAATGAACCACATGTTGACATTTTTGGTATGGCACTATAGCTTGCGCCTTCCTATTTATACCTATACCTCCCATAGCATAATTTATAGACTCTTCCTAATTTTTTTTTTTTTTTGGCCTCAGACTTTTCCTAATTTAGATTCTTAGGAAAATAATTTTGTAAATATTATATAAATATTTTAAAAATATATATACATGAATTTTAGATTTAATTTATTTTTCAATTTCATATAAAATCATAAATAAAACTCTGACAACATTGTTTAGAATTCTAAAAGCTGAGGCAAAAAGGGGGAAAAGAACTAAGATAAGCTAGTAATTCATTGGCTAAAATATATTTTTAGTCCTTTAAGTTTATATAAGGTATACTTTTGGTCCTTTAATTTTATAAAGTATACCTTTAGTCTTGTAATTTTAACACCGTTAATTTTGCTAACGGAAACTGCAAACTCAAGTGATAACGGTGTAGACTTAAGTGATGATTGTATAATTAAATGTTATTAAGCTTAAATTTAAAATATGGATAAATTGAAGAGTATAGAAAATTTGTGTAATTAAATGTTATTATCATCATTTGTGTTCGTTGTGTCAACATTTTCCGTTAGCAACATTAACTGTGTTAGAATTTTAGGACTAAAAGTATATTTTATAAAGTTAAGGGACTAAAAGTATACCTTATGTAAAACTTAAAAGACTAAAAGTATACTTTAACCTAATTTATTCTACAATATACTTACAGTCTTACATCACATAAAGTAAATAATCCAATTGCACTTAAATACTTATTTTTTTAATGTTAAAAATCATTTTTATGATACCATCTCACCTATTAAATGTTGATCTTTGGTTATTTTTGTGTGTGAACACCATAAAGTAATATGGTTCTTTTTTTTCCCTTAAATGAGGTTTTGTGGCCATTACTTTTTTAAAAATATTACTTCTCTATATTAAGGAAGCTAAATAAGTTATTTAATCATTTCATATATTGTGTATCCATAGATTATATATTAATTTATTAGTCAAACTATTTAGTTTGAATTAAAAAATAAAAATAGAAATACTCTAAAGTAATTTAATTAGCTTCCTTAATCCTTTCAAAAAAGTCAACTAAGTCTTATAATTAGGATAATTAGGATCGGAGAGTCAACTAAGTCTTATAATTAGGATAATTAGGATCGGAGGGAGTACTATTTATAAGATAGAAAGAGAATAAAATTTATGTTCATATTTATGAAATATGTCCTCATTTATCCCCTATTAAAATAGAAGCAAAAAATGCATGTTTAATGGGGATAAAGTTGAAAACTTATTAAATTTTAAAATATGTTTTGTCTCAATGAATCATGTTGGAACTTATTAATAAATATAAGTGATGAGAGGTCCAAGATCATTTGTAACAAAACAAAAAAGCAAAATATAGAAGAAACAAAGCAATTTATTAGAATTGGAAGATGATTAGGGAAAGATACTAGAATTGAAGTATAAGTATAACCACTTTTTAATTGACATAAAACAATGGGTCAATGGTTAACCACTTTTATGTCTAAAACATTGAAAGCTCTCTCTCCTGTTTTTTTTGTTTTGGTGCAATTAAGTTTGTATTATATGTATTATTATTGAAAACAAGAACTAACTAATCTTTTTTTTTTTTTTTCATTTCCCCCGACATTTTATTGGCCTTGTGGTCCTCGTTGCTCCAAATTTGTGAAGAAAAATTTAGACATTTAATTAATAATTTCTTTTTTTGTGGTGAAAGTTCATTGAGGTGGGTCTTTTATTAAGGTGGGCCATGTTATGAAAAAGACTCAAACCAATCGACACGAGAACCGACACCATCACCCCTTATTTGTGGTTTAAAGGTGGATAGGACAAAACTATTACAAAAATTTATAAATAAAAAAAGCAGTAATTTTCAATAAAAAAATAGATTTTTTTTTTTAGAAAAATACCTTCAAAATTAAAATTTTAAAATTAGTAATTTTATACTAAAATTATTTGTAAATTGATAATCAAGTATAATCAATATCTAAATTATTACATAAAAAACTAATTTAGAATTTTAATATTTTGAATGTATTTTTCTGAAACATATCTAAAATTTTCAGAACTATGGTATTAATTTCTTAAAATCTAGTACTCTCCTTACTTAATATAGAACATATTTAGTGAGTTGATCTTATCATGAATATAAAACATATTTTTCATATTTGTTAATCATTTTCTAATTTACTAATATTAATACTCTTTCAACAATAATCAAAAAAGAGAGAGAAAAAATGAATTTAGGAAGATCACTAAAGTGTTTAAAAAAATACATTTTATATTAACTAACTATTAGTTCAATCAAATCAAATAGATATATCTTATATTAATCATGGAGTAATAATTTATCTCATGAAAATCTAGTTTGAGCTAAATGGAACAGAAATAGTAGTAGTAGCAGCATGCAAGAGAGGAACATAACCATGGACACATTTCAATTTACGAGGTTTGAACAAATGCAGGTTTATAGAGAAAGTGGGGTGGGATGCGAAGGTGGTGAACGAGTCATACCCATGGGTTGAGAAGCAAATAGTGTATCGTCCAAAGATCGCACCTTGGCAGCGAGCAGTGAGAGATGGCCTTCTAGACGTCGGTGTCTCTCCTTTCAATGGCTTCACCTTCGATCATGTCCACGGCACCAAGGTTGGCGGCACTATCTTCGACCACTTCGGCCGCCGCCACACCACCGCCGAACTTCTTGCTTCTGCAGACCCTCGAAAACTCTCTGTTCTCACCTATGCCACTGTCCACAAAATCGTCTTTGACACGAGAGGTTAGGATTACCCTAAATATTTTTCAGTAAGTCCTATATGTTAAAGTAATTTATATATGGTGTGAACAATTTAAAGTATTTTGTGGTGTGTTCAGCACCATATTTTTTCATAACATTCTAAAGTTGTCGCTGAAAAATATTTTAGATGTTAGATGCACCTTTATTTAAAGGACTTTTTCGGAGTTCATGAAGAGATTTAAATTGCTCTTTAAGAAAAATATTTCATGGGCAAAATTTCTTTTGAAAAATAAAGAGCAAAGTTGCGCCGCACAACGCTTTAGGATACTGGACGAATCTAAAAAAATATTTCAGAATGTTGAACATACCACAAATTACTTTAAGATACTAGATGTACCTGAAAAAATATTTTGGGGCGTTGGACACACCTTAACCCAAGAAAAAACAAGCATTGTTACAGAACATGATGAAATTGTCATACGTGGGGGTAGATAGTTTTTAACTTTTTGACTGTGTTTATATATTATGCAGGTAAAAGGCCAAAAGCCGTGGGGGTAATCTTCAAAGATGAGAAAGGGAAGCAGCATGAGGCATTTCTGAGGAATAACGGGCAGAGTGAAGTGATGGTTTCATGTGGGGCTATTGGGACACCTCAATTGCTGATGCTAAGTGGGATCGGTCCAAAAGAAGAACTTGAAAGATTGAATATCACAGTGGTGCATGATAACCCTTATGTTGGGAAGGGCATGACTGATAACCCCATGAACACCATTTTTGTGCCTTCTAAGAGGCCAGTGAAGCAGTCTCTCATTGAAACAGTGGGTATCCCCAACATGGGAGTGTACATTGAGGCTAGCAGTGGCTTTGGTCAGTCCAATGATAGCATCCACTGTCACCATGGTATCTTGTCTGCTGAGGTATGCCTCTTGTTGTCTTGTTCCATAAATTTACTAAAGGGAAACCTCAAGTCTTAGTTATTTGCTCCATTGGTTCCTAATTGTTGTCTTGGACGTGTAGAAAACTGGCTGAAACTCAAGGGACTGAGTTGGCTAAGTCAAACTTCATAGATTAAATTGTAATTGAATTAAAATTATAGGACTAAATGGTTAATTTTCCCTTTACCAAATGTAGAACACGTTGAATTTAGAAGTGTCATGTGTTGGGCTGGCTTGTAAGTATATTAGATCCAACAAGTATCGGTGCTCGTGCTTTGCACCTGGGAAGTTCATACCTATGTGATGTCTCAATTAGGTTATATGAACTCATTTATAGGTCATATTTTTTTTGGCAAAAGAATAGATAATTTTGAATTATGATAACTCTTTGATTTATGGTAAGGTTGATGTCATGTGATTTGAAGGTCAAGAATTCAAATCCTAAAAACAGTCTCTCCGCTTCATACATCTATCCTTGTTATACCCACTTTGTAGAAGCCTTGTACACTGTGCTACCCTTTTTTTATGATAACTCATTGATTTATGGAGATAAAACAAAATTAAATTGTGAAGGAATATAAATAAAAAATGGTGTTACTTAACGAGATTAACGGTGTTTCTTAAAAACAATTTATGGCGTTACTGTGAGTACAATTCAGAAACATGACTGAAGTCAAAATTTTGGCAACTAATACATTGTACTGATCCAAAGGCGTTTTCCTTTTCTTTATCCCATAATAAACCAGATTGGGCAGCTCTCCACAATTCCTCCTCAAAAGAGATCAGCTGAAATTGTTCGAGAGTATGTGAAAAGCAAGCAAGAAATACCAGTTGAAGCATTCAGGGGAGGCTTCATCTTGTCAAAAGTAGCGAGTCCTTGGTCAAAAGGTGAGCTCAAGCTGATCAACACCAATGTAGAAGACAACCCTTCTGTGACCTTCAACTACTTCAACCATCCATATGATGTTCAGCGTTGTGTCGAGGGGATTCGAATAGCAGCTAAGGTTGTACACTCGAATCGGTTCACAAACTACACTTTGTGTGACACAGACAATACTGAGACACTTCTTAACCTCACAGTGAAGGCTAATGTCAACCTGGTACCCAAGCATGTCAATGACACAAAGTCACTTGAACAGTTCTGCAAAGACACTGTGATCACTATTTGGCATTACCATGGTGGTTGCCATGTTGGGAAAGTGGTTAGCCCTGATTATAAGGTTCTCGGTGTCGATAGACTTCGGGTGGTGGATGGCTCAACGTTCACCGAGTCTCCGGGGGCTAATCCTCAGGCAACTGTGATGATGATGGGCAGGTATAAAATTCAACACCCCTACTTAATATACATAACAAACACATGAAAACAAGGTCAACACAATAATAAGTGAGGTTAAATTATACATTCACTTCAAAAATTTAACAAGGTGCCTTATAAGTAGGACCCAAAAAAAATCTTCTCTCTTACCCTATAAATAATTCTATCTGGTTATTACAGGTACATGGGACTGAAGACTTTAAGAGAGAGGCTGGGGAAAGCGGATGGTATATAAGGAAGGAAAGGTGAATTATGGAGATAAGAGAAGCAGTGTTAGTAATAGGATTGAAAATTGATTAATATAGCCCATTTGTTGTAATTGTCAGTAAAAATAGAGTAATAGTAAAATCTTGGATTCTTGAGGAAGAAAAGCTTGCTGGAAGGGCAACTCTCGCCTATATATAAATAACCTTTTGGGGTGTGTGTGTGTGTTTTTTTTTTAAATAAATTTTAGCACCTGTTTGGCAGTTAAACAGCAGAAACTGCTAGAGGTGTAAAATATTGTCTGTTAAACTTATTTTGAAAGCTTTGCAAACGCTGAAGTGAAAAAGTAGTGTGTCTGAGTTTAGCACTACTGTGTTATTTTCAATTCGTTTGTTGTGAAGCCTTTGATACACAGTGATATTGACAAATTTACTAATTATCATCTCATCTCACTTCTCATTCATTCATCCATTAATTTTCTTCAGTAATTACTTCTATGTATACTCTTACAGGGATGATTGAGTGTTTGCATATCTTTTAATTATCACTAACTCGACTTTTATAACTGCCTTTCCCTAACTCAAATTCCCTTGTAACAGCCTGGATTATGAAACAATTATTTATACGAACCTTGTAATCAATATCAATATATCTTTACAAATTTTAGAATGTTGCAGTAGTGTGCATAAGTTGTGAAGAGTATTTAGGACTCTGCAAATGTGTGGAGCCTTTTATAGTTTATCTATAATCAATATGAACGATCCTAAATTTTCAAATAGGTAATTCCTCAAACTGCTTGAAATAACTAATAAGATATCAAAGGAAGAAAGTATCTCTTTATTATGACCAACAAAAATGTAATTACAGAAAAAAAAAAAAAAAAAAAAACACTCTCCAATGAATGATTTCACTGCTGATTTTCTGTCTCTGGATCTCCTTGTCCGATGGTACTATAATGTCAAGGTGAACAGATTAGTTCAATTGCTGCAAATGATTTATTTTTGTCTCCTCCAACTTGGCTTGTTAGGGACTTTGACTGTCTAGAAAAGTCATTCCCCATAACTTTGACCATGAGATGTCCAAACTGTTCAATGCTTTGAGTCATCTTGCTGCCTAAAATATGTTCATGCCTCGTTCAGTGATGAACACAACTTCCATTTCATCAGAATTTATGTTCAACTTGTGGGGAAGTTTAAAAATCCATGCTCACTAAAGCTCCCTCCTGATGAACTTCGCAATTTTTGCCATACCTTCCTTTTGTTCTCGGTAGTGAGAGGCCCTGAAGCAGAATGCCTTCTAAAGGACTCAAATCCCTGGCCTGATAATGGACTGAGCAACTTTGATTCTGTTAATGCCTGAAAACCCATCATCATCTCACCTGAAATACTTGAAAATTTCGTATCTTCATCGATTAGAAGACTCTCTTCATGGAAGCTCCTTGATCTCACAATGCTTGTATCTTCAAACTCATCACAGCAAACCAACTTCAAGGCCTGAACAACTTCGCCCATGAAAGGGCGTTGAGAGACTTCTGGCTGCACACACGTCGATGCGATAGCTGCAACTTTTACCACAGCTTCAAAAGACACGTTGCTCTCTAAAACCGGGTCTATGATTGTCTGTAAACCCTCCTTGCTCGTGAGAAGCGGACGAATCCAAGCCACCAGGTTTTCTTGGCCTGGTGGCTGTGACAAATCCACAGGCTTTCTTCCTGTTAGGAGTTCAAGAAGTACAACTCCATAGCTGTACACATCACTTTTGACAAGAAGATGGCCAGTCATTGCATATTCAGGAGCTAGGTAGCTGCAATAAGCAAGATGTCAATAAGAAATTAATAATTTTAAATGATAATGAAATTTAAACAAATGGTAAGAAGAATCCAAATGATGATAAGCTAATACTCCCCCGCTCCTTAATATAAGACTCAGTTGACTTTTTTTTTGGAGAAACTAAGGAAACAAAATAAACAACTTAATCATAACATTTATTGCATATTATTAGATTATATATTAGTTTATAAGTCAGACAAATTAGTTTGGTAAAAAAATGATAAATATAATTATTTTAAAGTAATTTATTCAGCTTCCTTTTTCTCTCTAAAAAAATCAATTGGATCTTATATTAAGAACCGGAGGTAGTATTAAAATAAGCTTAGGCCTAGCCCATCCCACAAAAAGTATAAACAAGACACAGGGATTGAAAGGGATAATATTTGGTACCCAAATGTTCCCATAACATGTGTGGAGATGTGCTTGTTTCCCTCATCTAGTGCTGTTCTAGCCAATCCAAAATCTGCAACCTTTGGTGTAAAATCATGTTCCAACAAGATGTTACTAGCTTTGAAGTCTCTGTGTATCACACAGGGATTTGAATCTTCATGGAGATACGCCAATCCCCGCGCTGCACCAAGTGCAATCTTCATCCTAGCATTCCAATCAAGTGGACTAGTTTTCTTGTCAGCACCTGGGAACGTAGAGAACATTTAAGAAAAAACCAGTCTCGTGAAGAAAATCCATGAACGAAATTGATGATATTCATGAACTGCTCTTTTTTGTGCTTACCGTGCAATTGGGATTCCACACTTCCATTAGGGATAAGCTCATAGATTAAGCAGCGTGTTTGATTCTCCATGCATATACCTATCAATTTGACTAGATTTCTGTGGTGAAGGCGGCTAAGCATCTCAACTTCTGCCAAGAATTCACGGCCACCATGATGATCATACCTTTTCAGAATCTTCACAGCCACATCCCTTCCATCATGTAGAACACCTTTAAAGACAAGCCCAAAGCCACCTTCCCCTATTATTCTAAGAGCATCAAAGTTGTTTGTTGCTTTCTCCATTTCATTCAAAGTGAAGGTCCTAACAGATCCTGTATGTATTATTGTTCCAGAGCTGAAAGACATTGATCTAGAACCACCTGGTATGCTCCCATAAGTCAATGACTTAATAGCCCCTGCAAAATACAAACTTCGTCATGTATTTATGGCGGATTCCATGACAATACTATAATTGCAAGAAGAATATAGTCACAAAAGTTGGGGAAACCGTCAAATTTTTCAGAAGGAATTGAACTAACCCTCTAATTCTTCTAGTTCAACATATTTCCAGGGTAAAACAGAAAACATAATTGGTTCAAGAAAACAACAGAAGTATGATACTTGTAATTATGGAAAAACAAAGAACAAGAGCATTTTTGGCAATGAATATGATACCTGATGGTTTTGAAGATGATAGGATTGAATCATCTGGGATATATTCAGGTTGTTGAACACAAGATCCACACTTCAACAGATACAGCCAGGCAGCTCCAATGAATAGAACAGATACAGTTATACATGACAACACAATCATTATAATTATGCTCCCTCTTTCACTACTCCCGTGCTTTTCATTCATTGGTAAAACTACTCCTAAAGGTTTCATTATTGTTCTATTGTAGTCATAGCCAGGGTATGGCACATCATCCATACTAGAGAAGCTTGAAGGAGAGGAAGGTGGAGATGGTGGAAGACCTGCACATTTTATCCAAAAGAAGTTTATTTGTTAATATATATTATATAACTAAGAAAATTTCCCCAAGAAACTAAGAGTTCCTTAAAACCTGGATAATGAACATAGAGCACTTCATAGGCTCCAAAGAGAGAAGCATCAGTGAGAACCTCCTTGTGCCAGAATTTCTTATATATTTAAAATGCTGTTGCTTCATCAAAATTTACTCCTTCGGGTACTATGTTTATAAGAACATTGGTTTTCTCTAGTTGGTGATTTGCTGCATCAGCTCCCACAATGCGAACTTGGTTCTGGTTAAGCGAAGCACTTGCTGCAATTTCCTCAGCTAGCTTTGAAACCAGAGGAAAGAACTTGTATATTGCAATGCCGAGGTCGAGCTTAACTTGTAGTGGCCAAACACAACCACAAGGTGATCCAGAAGGTGTATATGTAAGGGGCTCTGAACAAGTCAATGACATGCAATCTACAGATAAGATGAAGATCACATAAATTTCTCGACGCCCTTGAAAAAGAAGGGACTGGTGAAATATATAAATAAGGACAGTTGCAGGGTTGAGTATACCGTTATTAGGAGGTGAAGGTGGCAAAGCCAAAACAGGTGATGGTGATGGATTCTTCATATGCTTTGATGATGAATGAATCGGTAGAACTCTAGGCGAAGGAGAAGGAGCTGATGGACAAAAGATGGAACCAAAGTGAGGCTAAGATCAACAAGTAGAGAAGAAATTATAATTATAATATAAGTAAAAGCACTGACAAGGAGCAAACTTAGATTTTTATACCATTCATCAAGGGGACTGATAAAAATGCTCGCGATGGGGCAGGTGCAGGAATATTCCTGGTCTCTGGAGAAGGAAAAGGAGGCTGTGCAGGAAAAACTGAATGACCTAAATTTCAAGAGAGTTTTCAGAAGAAATCTTCATGTAAACATATTTGAAATTTCCATAACAGCTTTATTTCAAGTTCTTTCAGTCAAACATTAAACCTCCATGATTGTAAGTAGGTGTTGGGTTTCTGGAGTGTCTTCTGGAATGGTGATGTTTATGATGTGATGTTGGAGAATCTACAGAACCATGAGGTAATGACTTGGAAGGTGGAATTGCAATGCTTGCAGTAACTCTTGAAGATGACTGAGATGGTGGAAGCGCAGTACTTGAACGACTTCTGGAATTATGCAGATTGGTGGCTGCATATAGAAATCAACACATTTAATATAAAATTGCTATGGACATGAGCCTTTCCAGATAAGAAATTACAATTGACCCTAATTGAAAAGATAGTCATGGGTGAAAGGTAAATCCGTCACGAAACACTTCAATTTTATTTTGTTGTTAGACCCTACTAATGATCACAACTTGTTCTGAACTTTAACATACAAAACTTCTTTCAAAGACAAATGAAAACAATCTAAAGAACCTAGCATATGTGAAAGTAACAAATAGGCCATTTCAGGAAATTCTTTCCATTTACAATCATATGAAAGAAAATCATCACAGGAAATTTCAAACCTATATCAGAATCAAATGCCGACATCTAAGTTAGGATAATAGATCAATTATTGATTTCCTAACCGTACAATTTGACCAAGCTAAGGGAACACTTACAAACAAGATCCCAAGCTTGAGTTCACAAATCTGAATAACAACGTAATGAATCATATCGCGCTCATTGTAGATAATAACACAGAACATTCCAATTAAGCTCATACCTCTGTACACATGAAGTTGTGGAGCACTGAAAACTAAATGCAGCTCAAAGAGAAGAATAATCAGCTGTAACCCCATTTTCATTTTCTGAAGAATTTAGAGATTCAAATCGGAAGATCTCTCAACTTTCACCCACTACCCAAGGAAGGGAAGGTGGTGAAACCAGAAGCAGAAACTTGATAACGCAGTAAGGAACAGTCTTAAAAGAGCCCTGCAAATAAAGCAGACCCATCAATGTCAACAAAAGAGGGGAGAAAAAAAGAATTCCAGTAAGGACACCAGAATGGATTAGGTGGGGATAAATCAAGTTTTCACCTTTTTAGACCTAAAGCTCAAAATTTTGCAGACATGAGGCTTTTGAAAGCATAGTTTCGTTGTTTCTTTAGAAGATAGTAGTAGTACTACATAAGATCAAGAATAAAACCCAGTCACATTTTTCAGCATCATAATACAGTAATTTCTGTGCAAGAGGTCGGTCCTACTAGGTGGGGCTAAAAGCTATAGGTGAGGAGCGTGCTTGATTGAGACTTGACAGTGTGTGTGTGTGAGAGTGAGGGAGACTAAGGGATGAATAAATTAAGTTAGTTGACCCCACCATGCTTGACTTTCTTCTTGGCTTATCCAGGCAATGATTCATCCACAGCATGGTAGCCTGAAATCTTTTATATACACAGTCCTTCCGGTTCTTTTACAAGAAACAAATAGTTAAATCACATTGTTTAAAATTTTAGTTAAAAATAATAAATTAAATATGTATTATTTTTTAAATTATACCGTTACTTATAAAGAAAGTGTATGAGTGATAATAAGTGAAAATTTATTACAAATAAATAATGCGTGACATATACTTATTGGGATAAAAATGGAAAGACCATTTTAAAATTTTATGAGGATTTATTCTTTATATTAAAGAGTACCTTATAATATAGGATGTTTCTCGTAAAAAGGAGATGAGTGGGTATAATGTTAGATTTAGAAAAGCTAAAAGCATGGTGGCTAAAATCTTTATTATATATAGTACTACCTCTGGTCCTAATTATAAGACCTGGTTGACTTTCTTGGAAGAGATTAAGGAAGCTAAATAAATTATTTAATCATTTTATATGTTGTGTATCCTTAGATTATATATTAGTTTATTAGTTAAACTAATTAATTTGAAGAAAAAATAAAAATACTCTAAAGTAATTTAATTAGTTTCCTTAATCTCTCCAAAAAAGTCAACTAAGTTTTATAATAAGGACAGGAAGAAATATAATATAATGTTAGATTTAGAAGAGTTAAAAGCATGGTGGCTAGAAATCTTTATTATATAATATAATATAATGTTAGATTTAGAAAAGTTAAAGTTAAGTTTTGTTAACAATTTTAGGCCACTTTTGTCAGTTATCTCCAGCTTTGAAGCAAGAAGATGGGATTGCCCTTTGCCCTATGGGCTCCAGGTTCGTGTTCCAATGTGATTTTACCAAATTAATAAATAATCCATTTGTCAATAAAGATCGGTAAATAATTGATTTATAATTATAAGATGGTGAGTTCGAATCATATCGATACGATGACATTGTTAGTCGATAATCTATAAGTATTTTTGTAAGTATTCTTTGAATCACCAAGCTGCTCTGTAACAAAAAAGACAATAAATAACCCATTTCTTTCTGTTTACATTAGGGAAAGTGACGGATAAATCAAAAATGAAGAAAGATGAAAGTGTAGTGCTTGTTTGTTAGTTACGAGTGGTCTGTGTTGTTTGCGGCCAAAACGGTGATCGGAAGGAGACATGACACTATTTGATCATGTAATGTATTTATGTTCAGTCCATCACCTGCAAGTATTTAATAGTCTCTGCAAATAATGTAGCCAGCACGAGCTGAGCTCACTGTCCAAATTATATTTAAATTTTTTATTTTTATTTTTTCTTAACAAAATTATTTTATTGGATATAGAAACTAAAATAAAGATAATATTTTAATTAATTTTTTTAAAAAATATTTTTTATTTAAAAATCATCATTTAAAAATATTAAGAGTAAATACCCTTTCTGGTCCTTAACAAAAAACACGGAGCCCATTTTGGTCCTTGACAAAAAAAAGGTCATTTTTAGTCCATAAAAAGGACGAATAAGGGTCGGTTGATGGACATTTTGATCCCTCACAAATTTCTAAAATGTCCTTTTTAGTCAAGGGTCGGTTTTTTTGTTAGGGACTAAAATGGGGTCCGTGTTTTTTATCAGGGACCAGAAAAGATATTTATTCAAATATTAAATATGGACCGTCACATATTTAATCCAAACGGTTTAGATCAGCTGAGCTCATAGTGCATATCCAAAGGATAGACACTTACACACACAATTATTAACCAGCAATATTTGTATATGGATGACCCAGCAATTTCTTCAATTATTATCACAAAGTTGATAGCTTCTCACATATATGATCATTCAGTTCCTTTCAATTAGTTAAGTCTTATCCTTTAAAGATGATTTATTTTTTTAAAATATAGAGTAAAAAAAATATATGTGGCATCTTTTATGGCTTACTTTTATCTGAAGTAATAGTGGTATATTCATTACTGTAGGGACCGTTTGTTGATTTTAATAGATATTTTTGGAGTCTTTTTGTTATTTTCGCTTTCATTCAATGATGATTTTCTTAAAAAACAAAAATTTTAGGCTTTTGTTAGCCCACAATGCATCAAGATTTCACATGAATATGGGTGTGTAAATATCTTTGAATGTGTTTTAATGCATGCTAATTATCAAAGTTATTACTCCCTCCGGTCCTAATTATAAGACCTAGTTGACTTTTTTGAAGAGATTAAGGAAACTAATTAAATTACTTTCATTTTTTTTTCAAACTAATTAATTTGACTTATAAGCTAAAATATAATCTAAGTATACACAACATATGAAATGATTAAATAACTTATTAAGTTTTATAATTAGGACCGGAGGTGGTATCAATTTTCAAATGTGTATTATATATAACCGTTAAAGTGCATCAGGTGTTTGGCCCGGAATAAAAAAACAACTAGTGATAGAATCCTTCTACATTTTCTTAAAACAAAAACCCATATATATTTAGTAAATATGAAGTGTCTTTTTTCGCCAAATTAAATATGAAGTTTTAATGCTATCAATTTATTAAATATATTATCTCTGTCATAGTAGTAGCTAGCAGCCTAGCATACTATAAGATGTTATAGAATAACTAAAAAATGAAGCTTATCTGCCTTTTTTTTTGTTAGAAAAATTTTAGGAAAGGGGTTGGACTCACCGATAATCCAAGGGCAGGATGTTTGGAGCCTAGTCCATAGGGCATACTGGACAAAGAGTACATATGTCTCCACCTTTGCCAGCGTTTCCACTGCTTCCTAGACCCCTAAGATGCCTCCCTCAGCGCATTGACCAACGCAGGGATCGAACCCCCTCCCTTGAGGTGATGAAGTCTGACCCCTTCACCAGTTGAACCCAAAGACGAGGGGTAGCTTATCTGCTTTAATATAACTAAAATAGCATGTTTGGGAGAGTTTATGGGCTTATTCACTGTTCGAATCGGGCTTATGGTTTTTTTTCTCATTTAGATGAAAATGGTGGCTAATCGAACTTATGGTATATTGGATAAGCTTATGATAAGCTCCATTTCCTCGCTTATTTACTATTTAAATCGGGCTTATGATTTTTTTCTCTTATAATTTATCTCAAAAGTCATTTATCCATAAGTCATTCCAAACAAGTTTAACACAAAAGCAATTTATCAACTATCACTCCAAACATAAAGCACGTTTCACAATCTAACTTTTACCCAATTGGACTTATTTATAAGTCTGATTGCCCACCGATATCCCCAACAAGCCAACAATTATGAAAATGAATAATAAAAGAATTTGGGGGATAAACTAAAATTAAGTTGGAGTTTATATATAAGTTAATGTTATTTAATGTGGAGATACAAAGCAACAAAATTTGGTAGTTTGTTTTGAATGAAGTGTCATTATTATCCACGAAAATGACGATGTTTGACTAAGAGGACAGTCACAAGCATTGGTCACCGAAAATCAAAAATATCTCTCACTTGTGTCGGCCTTGCCCCACTAAAAAATTTGAATTTTCTTTTTAAAAATTATTCATGAGAATTTCAGGATGAAATTATTTGGACTTAAGACAATATTTTAAATTTTTAATGTGTAATTGGACAAAATTAATTAAATTTAGATGCTTTTGAAATTTAAATAATGAGAGTTTGCGATGATTTATGGGCACTTAAAAAGAAGGGATAGGATATTGTCACTACCAATTTTATGTCACTACCAAGTCACTATCACTTTTTCACCGTTAGATCAGAATCTCAATAGGAGAGAGAAATAATAAAAGTAAATGAGATTCTAATCTAACGGTGAAAAAGTAGTAGTGACTTGGTAATGACATAAAATTGATAGTGACAATATCCTATCCCAAAAAAAAATGTGTCCAATTATGGAAAACTAGCTATTTAATTGGCGGCAACTAGAGATTACGTACTAATAATTTGCAAAACCTTGTTGTCGGCTGTAACTCTTTCGGCCCTGTGTTCATGTGCCATACTACATCTTAATTTAAAGCATTAGTACAATGAATTTATGTGGGATAAATTTAAATTGACTTGTTCTTTTTTATAAGAGTTTGATAGGAGTTACCTGCATATTTAATGGGGGCTTTTCCATTTTAATAAGGTTTTTTCATTTCCCCCCTCTTTAATTATATGTTAATATAATGAAAAGGGAAAATTCTTTTCAGGTCCCAAGGGCCAAGTAAATGTCAAAAAAGTCCCAAGAGAAATTTAGATGTCAAACAAGTTCTATTAGCAACTCTATCTGTGGGATTAACAACTCTCATATGTGGGATTGAAGTTTAACAATTTCATCTGTGGAATTAACAACTCTTTGGGACGTTTCTAACATCTGAATTTCCCTTAGGATTTTTTTGATATTTTCTTGGTCGCTTGGCACCTGAAAAGAATTTTCCTTAATTAAATTTTTTTAATATTTATATTTACTCTATTTCTTTCTCTTATTTTCCTTGGATAAATAAGGGCATACTTACTAAAAAAAGTTTATTTTATACATATTTAGCATTTTTAACTAATTTTAACCACTTTCTTAAACCGCATAATTCAGTTATCGAGTTCTTATACATAACGGGAAAAGCATCATTGAAGCAACTTTTACCAAATATTGTGCCTAGTTAAAGCACCATAGATAATATTTACTGGAATAAGGTCGTCAATGGCGTCAGCTGACAAGATGACACCAGTGGCGTCAAGATGTGTGACGCCACTGGGGTAATGGCGCCTTGTGGCACCATGTGTGCTAACGCCACTATTAAATGTTGATTATGAAATAGTTAGCGTGTGATCGACTATAGGAGGTACTTTCCTTCAAAATAGATGTAAAAATGGTAATATAGCCTTTGAAATTATTGCAACAGGATATTTAGAGATATAAATTCTTAAAGTTGGTTAAAAATTCTGTTAGTTTAACTCTTGTGTGAAAATGAGTCTTGTGGAGGGAAATAAGAAGGGACATAAGGAGGACTTAGATTGGTGGAGCATGAGGAAATTCAAATATAGGCAAGGGTCTAATTTAACATCATCCTTTTCTCCATTTCATTATGTCATTTCAGCCAAGGAAAGAAACAAGGAAGGAAAAGAAGAGGATAAGATTAGAATTGTAATCGGTTGGTGCAATAGTAAATATGAGAAGCTATGATGTTAAATTAAATTCTTCCATCCTTCTTGCTCCCAACTGCCATATGCTATTTGACCAACAATTAAAAAGAGCCAAATCATCATGTTCATTCGGCCAACCAGCAGAAAAGAAGAGAGAAGCTCAACATAAACCAAAAAATGACATATGGGAATTCAAGAAGAGGGAGAAACGAATCCTATGAGTATTTTTATAATATAATCAAGAATTTTATATAGTAAGTAATGCTATTTCTGATACATGTTGATATACCAGTGGGGTATTATAATAGTAGAGGTGAAAATATGTTAAATCCCTATCAAACAACTTACAGTATGGTCTGGTTAGGGCTTGACCTAACTTGACCTATTTAGCAAAAGGTCAACTTAGACCTATTTAAAAGTTATTTGCTTAAATAGGTCAAAGTTATTTTTTTAAAACCTAGCCTGATTAATTATTGTAAGAGAAAATTAATTATTTATTCATTATAGTTTCAATGAGTTCACAACTCAGGTCATATAGCTTGTTACGACTCAGTTGTCTTTAAAATTTTATGATTTTTACAAAAAGTCTATGTAAAAATGTGTTTATTTGGCATTCTTATCGAGGACACATCAACTAAAAAAAGGTCATCTTTTTCTTTCCTCCTTCTTAGGATCATGTTTCCCTACCTATCATTTGGATAGGCCGGGGGCGCTCAACTTATCTGGGCTATCTAGATGAGATTTGGATGGCTCGGATTTATTTATTTTTCATTTCGTGATTTTTAAATAAAAAAATATTTTTTTAAAAAAATATTAGTTAAGTGATTATCTTTATTTTAAATTTTCTACCCAACAAAATAATTTTTTTTGAAAAAAATGAAGTAATAAATAAATAAATATGAACCGTCAAGATCCCATATGAATGGCCAAGATGAACTAAACCCCCTGGACTATCAGGCTGGAAACACGTTCCCTCCTACTCAGCTTTGTCGTATTCTTCTTCTTCCTCTATCTCCAGACTTTTTCCTCTTCTCAATCAAGCTCTTCCGGCACCTGTGGCTGGACTGGGTCGAGAATGGGTTTCCCTTCTTCTTCTTTCCCTTCGTCTCTAGAAGCGCATTGTTTATTTATCTCTCTAGCATGAACATTGTTTCAGTGTTTTCTTCTTGTAGGCTCAAACTTATTTAGCTAAAATTTGACCGGCCTGATCAGTTTCCATTCTAAAAGAATAAATGATTATTTTACTTTAAGAAATAACAACTTTAATGTATTAAATAACAATGAATTCTTCAACTATTTAACTATGACTAGGTGACAACTACTATGTTAGTGGTAACATGAATATCAATGATTACATGAAAGGATAAGAAAACTTTCAAGAGCACCAATTATTACATTTTTTATATTATTTATAAGTCACTCCCAATGTTTTATTAAAATTGAGAAAAAAAACTTAAATTTCATTAAATATGTCTTAAAATTTAAGAAGTTAGATCAGGTTTTAAGTAGATGGTGACCTAGAGGTAAAGTGGTAAACTACTTCACTTAAAAAAAACAAAATAAAATAAAAGGGTTAAGTAGCAATTTTGTCCCGAAAGTATACCCTCAGGAGCAATCTTGTCCTGAAAGTTTTTTTGGGTTCAATTTTGCCCCGGAAGTATCAAAATGTAGCAATGTTGTCATCCTCTAACGGTAAACACTGACGGAGTTACAAAACACTCGAGTGTCATGCAGGGGTGGACCCAGAAATTTACTGAAGGGGGGACACCAATGGTAGGGGGATTTGGGAGTTCGGGGGCAGCGCCCCCTTTTTTTTCTTTAAGTAAAATTTTAAATGTATTAAAAAACAAAAGAATATAAACAAGAAAAGAAAAAAATATCAAAAAAATATTCATGAAATCAAGTGAACACTGATGATATGATAATAGAGGCAATTATTTTACAAACCTATCATTTAGAAAAGCAAGGCTAAGTGCTGTTAGAAATGCAGTTACATAAATTATAATGAAGGGTGGACACTCAATATGTTCAAATACATATATTTTAATAACAAAAGTATATTACAATGAAAATAATTACAATGTCATCATTCTAGGCCTTATTTTTTAGAATTTCATCATAATTGTCTTATTATCAAAGCTATGAAATACATCTTTTTCAATATAAGGCACTAAACAATCATTCAACCATTCATTCCCTATTTGATTACGAAGTGTAGTCTTGATGTATTAAGGGTGATCATTGTGTGTGTGTGTTTAAAAAAATCTCAAATTTAAGGGGGGCACTTGCCCCCCTTATGTATAACTTGGGTCCGCCCATGGTGTCATGCCTCAGTACGGTCGTTTTTTTTTTTTTGGGGGAGGGCACACTCAAATGAGGTGCACACTCGAGTATGCACAAGGCACACTCGAGTTTGCACTTCAAAAAAAAAAAAAAAGCGTTCATACACACTCGAATGTGAGATATCACACTCGAGTGTGCTAATACTGTTAGTGTCTACCGTTAGGGGGAGGTCAACATTACTACATTTTAATACTTTTGGGACAAAATTGAATCCAAAAAATCTTTTATGACAAAATTATTCATGGGGTGTACTTCCAAGACAAAATTACTACTTAACCCAAAATTAAATACTGTATCACCTTTATTTATATGAAATGACAACCAGAATTACATCTTCTTATGATAATTAATTTGCCAACAAAGTCTTCTTAGAAAAAAAAAAAATCCCAAAAGACTTGAGAAGAATGATGTCATGTCACAGTTATTATGCATCGTACGCATATCTTGTGCATCCTCCTATGTCACTATCACAATACCCTCTCACATGTGCTGCGTCATTATTCATGCATGAACACATTTGTTAATCAACTGAGTGAAATTTTATTACTGAACCCTGTAATTATTTGACATAAAAGGAAAATAATTACTGCAGAGGATCTACTTGGATTTTCACGCACATTTTCTAAAGAATGTTCATTAATCTGTGTACCTTTATTTTTATTTTTGGGTTAAGGAGCAATTTTACACATGAGCTTTTTCCCAGGAGCGCCAAGCACCACGGGCTTTTTCTGGAGCAAGAGTACACACGTGGTTACGTTTTGGGAGCGCCCAGCACCACGGCAGTTAGTTGACCGTTAGTCAAACGTTAACTTGGATGGAACGCTCACGTGGCGTGACGTGGCGCTTATTTGGACTGACACGCTGACATGGACGCTGACGTGGACGCTGATGGTAGGAAAAAAAATTACCATTTTGCCCCTTAGTTTTAAATGAATATTACCCTTTTGCCCTTAGTTTTAAATAATAATAAAAACTAAAAATACCCCTTCCACCACCGCCGGCAGGCGGTGGCCGAATGGCGGCCGGCGGTGGCGGCGGGCGGTGGTGGGGCCCACCAAGGAGGGGGCGTTTTTAGTTTTTTTTTTTTTTTTTTAAAAAAACTTAGGGCAAAAGGGTAATTTTATTTAAAACTAAGGGCAAAAGTGTAATTTCACCCGAGTTACTGTTCATTTCCATCCAACTTAACAGTTGACTAACGGTCAACTAACTGCCGTGGTGTTGGGCGCTCCCAAAACGTAACCACGTGTGTACTTTTGCTCTAGAAAAAAGCTCGTGGTGCTGGGCGCTCTTGGGGGAAAAGCTCATGTGTAAAATTGCTCCTTAACCCTTTATTTTTTGCTCGAAGGAGGTATTCTATTACCACTTCAGGAAAATATTCAGTTACAGACAAGGGCGGATCCAGAAATTTATGGAAGGGGGCACTATTGGCTGGAAGGTGCGGGGTTAGGGGGCAGCGCCCCCGAATTTTTTTTTTTCACTTGTCATCAAAAGCACAAAAAAAAAAATACAGGATTCAGAAGGTTTTCACTTGTCATCAGTTGTAAGTTTGATCATCATCAATAATAAAAAGGGCAAGTGTTAGCCATAAAATGCCCATGGCCGAAAATTAGCAACCTACATGCTCCAAGCAATTTTTTGTGTTGGGAATATCCACATAAAATACTGAGAAAAGGCAACAAAATGCTAGGAAAGTATCTTAAAAAAGGAAGCAGATCTTTTCTAGTTGAGGTCACAATGCTAAAATATGTCCGCAAGTATTTTTACAGGGAAAGAAGAACGTGTGCGGCAAGACATTGATTACTGTCCGCAAGTATTTTCATGTCATTGAGAAGGCAAGCAATCACGGGGAACAGAGTGTAACGTCCTAATTTAATTTAGGATTTAGGTATAATTATGAAATAAGTATATATGATAAATATGTTTATTATGTAATGGTTAGTTGGAAGGAAAAATCCTTATATTAAATTAATTGGGACTAATATGGTGTGAAACCCACAAATTATCCTTCCAATTTGCACTTATCATTTGACCCATGATCATTAAACTCATGCATTAATCTTCAACCCATTATTCTCCTTTCAGCTGTGCGCCTTAAGCCCACACCTCATAGTCATGTACTTATATATAATTATATGTGAAGGACCAAATTTTGCACCTCACCTCCACATGCAACACCAATTAAATAAAAAGCCCATACTCTCTCCGTAAAATAGTCATTCCTACCTATTCATTACCCAACTACAAGCAAAGCCCATATACCATTTTCTTCCAAACTCTCCCTTTGACCTATAAAACACTTTTTCTCTGATGCATTACACAGAGTACTTTAAAAAAAATTAATAAAAAAAATCAAGGGGGGGCACGTGCCCCCCTTCTCCAATACCTAGCTCCGCCTTTGGTTACAGAGAAGCAAGTCTAACCAAAGCTTAAAAATCAAGATACAATATAAAAAGCAACAGGCCGAAGCCATCCAAAATATAACAGGAAAACAAATTAATCATCCTCCCTCCCAGGGCAGTCTTGCAAGGCAGCATCCATGGCCGGAGAAGTCTGTTTAGCATCCAAAGTCAGAAAGTGATGAAGCAAAGAGGGTGTTGGTTGAGGCACCCACCCAATCGGGTACACCCCCTTATAGGCAATTGTTGCAAGGTGATCAGCAACACAGTTACCCTCACGAGGAGTAAATGAAATCGAGAACCCAACTTTGGAAGAAAACAAACTAATAATGTCATGTATGATTCCTCTACAACACCAGTCAAAGGAGAGATTAATGATAGTAGTTAGGGGTGAGTAAGTGGCCTGCAACCCGCCCAACTGCCCGCAACCCGCAGAATTTTTCCCAGATTGGGCCCGAAACGGGTACGAGGCTGACCCGTACCCCTTTTGATTATACGGGCGGGGCACGGGTCCCATACCCGTTTATATGTTAATTTTTTTTTCCCCAATCAAATCCTTGCACGCGCCAACCTTTTAAGATATTTACTATGAAAGGTCCCAACAAATAAGAAACATAATATCGATGATTTCCTGGACAAATATCATTAATATTGGAAAGAATATATCTATAAGAATATAATTAAAGAGAATAACCATCAAACTTTGGTTTTGTTTTGTTTTGCTGTTTCCGCTCCTGCCATTAAAAACCATATCAATGAAAAAGTAAATCAAAGTAAGATTCTTTGGAAAAAGTAAAGCAGCAAACATATAAACTAGGCTACGTTTTAAATCTCAGTTTCCCGCCTCTGTACAGGTAATATCATATCATACAAGTCAAAAAGTGCATCTGGGCCAAAAAAATTCTGTTCTTGACAAAAAAGTGCATCTGGGCCAAAAAACCAGTTAAAAAAAAGAAAAGGGGGCCAGATATGTAAACGGGTTCCCTGGACCCGTTTACAAAAACCCGTTTAACCCGTACCCGTTTTGTGCGGGTAAAACGGGTTTTTGCCCCGTCCCCGTTAAAAATAAACGGGCGGGACGCGGGTTACCCCCGGGGCAGCCCCGCCCACCCGTTGCTCACCCCTAATAGTAGTTAAATTAGTTAATTGTATTAATTTCCTAAAATACCCTTATTTAAAAGTTAAAATGACATTAGCAAAATATCTAATCATTCATTCATCTATCTCGCCTATCCACAACAGATCTTAACCCAACTTTTTAAACACACAAGACTAGCACAATTACTGTCATCTCCTATCCTTTGTTTTGGGATATTTTTTAAACATATTTTTTTAAAAAAAAAAAAACTGTTTTGAAAATAAAAAGCCAACACGTCTTAATATCTGATTATATAAGAAAAACTTCACCGTGGTTCCATGAACTTCTTGACCTATAGGGAAAAGATATTATATAATACTCCCGGTATAGAATATAAGAAAAACCATCACATATGAATTATAAAATATAAGTGTGTTGTTAAATTAATTATTGTTAAGGAAGTATTAGTAGGGGTAATATGACAAAAATTGCTCAAAATTATTTTATTAAAAAAAACAGTAGCATTGAGGTGTGCATGTCATTAATGAATTGCAAGCATTACTTACTTTATAGAATATATAGGTACATTATTAAATTGTTGTATTTAATTATTATTGAGAAAGTATCAATGGGGGTATTTTAAGAAGAAATTAACAAAAGTTAAAACTTGGTCTTATAATTAAGATCAAAACCAACTCTCAAATGTGTTCCTATAATTAGAAGCGGAGGGAGTATAATATAATATAATGTTAGATTTAGAAAAGTTAAAGTTAGGTTTTTGTTAACAATTTTAGGCCACTTTTGTCAGTTATCTCCAGCTTTGAAGCAAGAAGATGGGATTGCCCTTTGCCCTATGGGCTCCAGCCTCCAGGTTCGTGTTCCAATGTGATTTTACCTCTTCTTTCCCAAAAATAAAACACTTATTTGCCAAATTAATAAATAATCCATTTGTCAATAAAGATGGGTCCAGTTGGTAAAGAATTGACTTATAATTATAAGATTGTGAGTTTAAATCCTATCGATGTGATGACATTGTTGGTCGACAATCTATAAGTATTTTTATAAGCATTCTTTGAATCACAAAGCTTTGTAACAAAAAAGGTAATAAATAATCCATTTCTTTGAGTAATGAGGATTTACTGTAGTGCTTGTTTGTTAGTTACGAGTGGTCTGTGTTGTTTGCAGACAAAAACGGTGATCGGAAGGAAACATGACACTATTTGATCATGCAATGTATTTATGTGCAGTCCATCACCAGCAAGTATTTAATAGTCTCTGCAAATAATGTAGGCAGCACGAGGTCACTGTCCAAATTAGATTTAAATTTTTTATTTTTATTTTTTCTTAACAAAATTATCTTATTGGATAAAGAATCTAAAATAAAGATAATATTTTAATTAATTTTTTTAAAAAAATATTTTTTATTTAAAAATAATCATTTAAAAATATTAAGAGTAAATACCCTTTCTGGTCCTTAACAAAAAACACAGAGCCCATTTTGGTCCTTGACAGAAAAAATGTCATTTTTAGTCCATAAAAAGGACGAATAAGAGTCGGTTGATGGACCTTTTGATCCCTCACAAATTTCAAAAAGGTCCTTTTTAGTCAAGGGTCGGTTTTTTTGTTAGGGACTAAAATGGGGTCCGTGTTTTTTATCAGGGACCAGAAAAGATATTTATTCAAATATTAAATATGGACCGTCACATATTTAATCCAAACGGTTTAGATCAGCTGAGCTCATAGTGCATATCCAAAGGATAGACACTTACACACACAATTATTAACCAGCAATATTTGTATATGGATGACCCAGCAATTTCTTCAATTATTATCACAAAGTTGATAGCTTCTCACATATATGATCATTCAGTTCCTTTCAATTAGTTAAGTCTTATCCTTTAAAGATGAATTTTTTAAAAAAAAATATAGAGTAAAAAAATATATGTGGCATTTTTTATGGCTTACTTTTATCTGAAGTAATAGTGGTATATTCATTACTGTAGGGACCGTTTGTTGATTTTAATAGATATTTTTGGAGTCTTTTTGTTATTTTCGCTTTCATTAAATGATTATTTTCATAAAAAAACAAAAATTCTAGGCTTTTGTTAGCCCACAATGCATCAAGATTTCACATGAATATGGGTGTGTAAATATCTTTGAATGTGTTTTAATGCATGCTAATTATCAAAGTTATTACTCCTTCCGGTCCTAATTATAAGGCCTAGTTGACTTTTTTTGGAGAGATTAAGAAAGCTAATTAAATTACTTTCAAGTATTTTTATTTTTTATTTCAAACTAATTAGTTTGACTAATAAGCTAAAATATAATTTAAATATACAAAACATATATGTGAAATGATTAAGTAACTTATTTAAGTCTTATAATTAGGACAGGAGGCAATATCAAATTTCAAATGTGTATTATATATAACCGTTAAAGTGCATCAGGTGTTTGGCCCGGAATAAAAAAACAACTAGTGATAGAATCCTTCTACATTTTCTTAAAACAAAAACCCATATATATTTAGTAAATATGAAGTGTCTTTTTTCGCCAAATTAAATATGAAGTTTTAATGCTATCAATTTATTAAATATATTATCTCTGTCATAGTAGTAGCTAGCAGCCTAGCATACTATAAGATGTTATAAAAGAATTTGGGGGATAAACTAAAATTAAGTTGGAGTTTATATAAATTAATGTTATTTAATGTGGAGATACAAACCCAAAAAGTTGGTCGTTTGTTTTGAATGAAGTGTCCTTATTATTATCCACGAAAATGACGTTGTTTGACTATGAAGACAGTCACACGCATTGGTCCCCGAAAATCAAAAATATCTCTCACTTGTGTCGGCCTTGCCCCACTAAAAATTTAGAATTTTCTTTTTAAAAATTATTCATGAGAGTCTCAGAATGAAATTATTTGGACTTAGAGTCTATTTTAATATTTTAATATTATTTTTAAATAATTGTATAACAAGGTTAGTGAAATTTAAATAATTGTGGAGGGGTGGTCAGAGATTGTTTGGGTAATTGGGTTGTTGGTTTTTCCAAGCTGATAGGTGATTGTCAGGCTAATTCGACGGAGGAATGAGTTATTGTTAAAGGGCTACAACTTGTTTGGGATTTGGGTTACGGGAAGATTATATTGGAATCTGTGGTTAATTTGCTTTTAGATAATGTTTGTACTAATTTTAAAAGCTAGAAAGTTATTGTCTTTAAAGTGGCAGGTGAATGTAAGATATATTCCGAGAATTTAAAAGAATTGCGGATGTTTTAGCTAAAGGGGCATTTCAAATTCTATTATTTTGGATGAGTGTCCAATTATTTTGAAGAGTTGGGTAGATCAGGAGTGTTTGAAATTAATTTCCTCTCGGTGTAATTTGTTTTTGTGTAATGTAGATTTATGCCATCTTTTATAGCGAGAAAGAAAAAAAACTAGAGATTAATTTGCAAAACCTTGTTGCCGGCTGTAACTCTTTCGGCCCTGTGTTCATGTGTCATACTACATCTTAATTTAAAGCATTAGTACAATGGATTTATGTTGGGCAAATTTGAATTGCCCCGTTCTTTTTTATAAGAGTTTGATAGGAGTTATCTATATATTTAACAGGGGACTTTTCCGTTTTGATAAGGTTGTTTCATTTTCCCCCCTATTTAATTATATAATTATATATATTATATTAATTAAAAGGGAAAATTCCTTTCAGACACCAAGGAACTAAGAAAATTCCAAAAAAGTCTCAAGAAAAATTTAGATGTAAAAAAATTCTCATTAACAATTTCATCTGTGTGATTAACAACTTCATCTGTAGGATTAATAACGCTTTGAGACTTTTATGACATCTGGATTTTCCTTGGGTTTTTTTTTTTTTTTGACATTTTCTTGATCCCTTAGCAATTGCTGAAACGAATTTTCCCTAATTAAAAGGTTAGTAATACTTATATTTACTCTATTTCTCTCTCTTACTTTCCCCTCATAAATAAAGGCATACTAATTACTAAAAAAAACTTATTTTATACATATTTATCATTTTTAATTAATTTTAACCACTTTCTTAAACGACGTAATTCAATTATCGGGTTCTTATACATAACACCTAGGGGTGGAAATAGTTCAGACCCTATTAGGCGGCCTACAACCTGGCCTGTTTAGGGCCTGATCAGGCCTGACCTGTTTGTTAAAAAGGCCAAGTCAAAGCATATTTAAAGGTTAAAATGTGTAAATAGGTCAGGCTTATTTTATTAAGGCCTGACCTGTAAGCCTTCAGGTCTGGCCTGTTTACACATTAAATAAATATAATTATATTTATATCATAAAAAAATATAATATTTATTATTTATTATTCTTATATTCTACTAAAAGTTTATATTTCTATAGTTTTGATAGACTCAAAATGTACAAAAAGCCTATTTATGGCCTCTAAGCCTACAATATGAGGCCTTTAAAAATGCTTTAGGCTCAACCAGGCTTTATGAAGGCTCAGGCCTGAGCCTAAAAAAAACTTGCATTCAGGTTCAGGCCTAGGTTCAGGCCTTCTACCCTCATTACAGGCCCAGGCCTATTTAGCTAAAGCCTGGTCTGACCTGACCTATTTCCATCCCTATTAACACCGGAAGGAGTATTGGAAATAGGTGATAGTTGTAAAATCCTGAATTTTGAGCCTAGAGACTTAAGGATAAGCATGTATTAGGAAGATGATTAAGCTCTGTTCGAAAAGTGTGACAAATATTGTGAAGGAAATTTCCCTTGATACTGACAGATAGTGTGACAACTATTGTGAAGGGAATTTCTCTTGATGCTGGCAGATAAGGGTTTCAGGAAGGCAGTTAGCTTGTGTTGTGCCTTTGACTGGGTAAATGATATCCAATGACACATACTATAAAACTTTTCAGAATCAAAGTAAACATGATAAAGTTTAATTTGATAGGTTCTATAGGTCAATTGGATTTGTATACCATGAGTTATGAATTTTTGAAGTTAGCCCTTGAATCTGAAACGTTTTCTGGACCAGTGTGTATTAAATGTTGATTCTGGAATAGTTTGTATGTGACTGACTGCGTGAGGTACTTTTCCTTCAAAATAGATGTAATAATGGTCACATAGCCCTTAAAATTACTTGAATGGGATATTTGTATATAGAAATATGAATTTCTAAAGTTGGTTGTCTGTCAATTTAACTCTTATGTGAAAATGAGTCTTGTTGAGGGAAATAAGAAGGGACACAAGGAGGACTAAGATTGGTGGAGCATGAGGAAAGTCAAATAAGAGGCAAGTGTCTAATTTAACATCATCCTTTTCTCCATTTCATTATGCCATTTTCAGCCAAAGAAAGAAAGAAGGAAGGAAAAGAAGAAGAGGATAAGATTGGAATTGTAATTGGTTGGTGCAATAGTAAATATGAGAAGCTATGATGTCAAATTAAATTCATCCATCCTTCTTGCTCCCAACCGCCATATACTATTTGACCAACAATTAAAAAGAGCCAAATCATCATGTTCATTCGGCCAACCAGCAGAAAAGAAGAGAGAAGCTCAACATAAACCAAAAAATTCCCATTCAAGAAGAGAGAGAAACGAACCCTATGAGTATTTTTATAATGTAATAAAAAAATTTATATAATAAGTAACGCTATTTCTATTTTACTTATTGAATTGCGTGTAAATACTCTATGCTAATATATCAATAGGATATTACAATAGTAAGGGTGAAAATATGTCAAACCTTATCCGGCGACTTACGGTATGGCCTAGTTGAGACTTGGCCTAACTTGACCTATTTAGCAAAAAGGTCAGGCTTAAACCTTTTTAAAAGTTATTTGCTTAAATAGGCTAGGTTTATTTTTTTTAAACCTAGCCTGATTAATTGTTTTAAGAGAAAATTAATTATTTAATCATTACTCAACAAGTTCGCAACTCAGTTCATGTAGTTTAACTTGTTACGACTCAGCTGTCTTTAAAGTTTTCTGATTTTTACAAAAAATCTATGTAAAAATGTGTTTATTTGGCATTCTTATCAAGGACACATCAACATCATCTTTTTCCTTCCTCCTTCTTAGGAACGTGTTTCCCTACCTATCTTTTAGATAGGCGGGACGCTCAGTCTATTTAGACTATACAGATGGTTTCTGGACTGCTCAAATTTTGTTGTTGTGATTTTTAAATAAAAAAATTATTTCTTAAAAAATACTAGTTAAGATATTATATTTATTTTAAATTCTCTATCCATTAAAATAGTTTTTTCAAAAAAATAAATAAATATAAACTGTCTATATTCTATATGAACGGGCGAGATGAGCTAAACCCTGACTATCCTCTATCCAAAGGATAGGCAGGAAAAGCGTTCCCTCCTTCTCGGCTTTGCTGTACTCTTCTTCTTCCTCTATCTCCAGGCCTTTTGCTCTTCTCAATCAAACTCTTCCGGCATCAGCGGCTGGACTGAGTCGAGAAATGGGTTTCCCTTCTTCTTTCCCTTCGTCTCTAGAAGCACGTTGTTTATCTCTCTAACGTGAACATTGTTTCAGTGTTTTCTTCTTCTTGTGGTCAATAGCGAAATGATAATTTTTCCCTTATGTTCGAACTCACTTAGCCTTTGATTGCTTCCTCCTGATCTGATTCTTGATGCATTTTACTTACTCAATTACTGGTCAAAAATATGAGCATATTCTTCATTTAATTTATTTGTACTTTCCTATAGGGTGAGCATGGTTTCCAGATGCCCGGTACGCCCGCCCAAGCTCAGCAAAAAATTGCTCAGCCCAGCCCTAAAAAAGTGGCTCGAAAAATATTTCGGCAGTTTTGGGCTGGACCAATAACTGGGCTGGGCATTGGGCAAGGGGTCTTGCCCTGCCTGGAAAATTAAATTTATTTAAATAAATATTATTCTATATATATTATTTTATTTAAAAAATATTATATTATTATATCTAAATATATTATATTATACTTCATGTATTTCCAAAGTTTTAAAATTTTGTGAAGTATGAACTAGAATCTTTATGGAGTAGAGCAATGCGTCACTACTTGGGCCGGGAAAGCCTACCCTGCCCAGCCCGTAAATGGTTAGGGCCCAGCCCGAAAATGGTTAGGGCTTTTATCGGGCTGGGCATTGGGCTGGGATCTCGCCCTGCCCATGCCCACCCCTACTTTCCTATATGTCTATACTATAATTTTCTTGGCAAGGAATTATCTATTGAATAAGTTGCAAATAATTTCCTTTTAGTGTTTTTGTGTGATTTATTTTATTTTTGTTACTGATCAGGTGTATTATTTTATGTTTCCTTTGATTCAAGTACTCTCCTTGATATTTTATTTTAGTTGTCAGTAAAAGCCTTCTCTTATTCTTCAATTCATGAGTTTTTTTAAAGAGAATTGACCAATATAATCTATAATACTTTTTTTTTTCAAGTACTTCCTTCATTCTAAATGTAAGCTTGATTTAACCATTTTTTTGTCAATTAATAAAGTATTTAAATACAATAAATATGCAAGTAATATGTGTGTGTATTCAATTATACCCTTATATGTAAAGAGGATGAGTGAGAGACAATAAAGAATATATAGGGAAAAGATAATGAGGGAGAGTGTGTTAAAGAGGAGGTGGTAAATATAGCAATACTCCATATCAAGGGTAAATATATGACCATTCTTTCTTCCTCCCTCGTAAACAGAAGTACCTAATTAATGCAATTCATTTACTAATGAAAAAAATATGCAAAAGAACAAGGGTAAATATATACTGTCAACAAGGGCAAAATTGGAAGAAAATTATTAAATGTTGAGACAAAGTTGAAATCAAGTTTACATTTTGGGACGGACATCTTTTCAAAAATCAAGCTTACATTTAGGGACAGAGAGAGTATATTTTTACTGGTATATGAAATTATTTTTATGTAGGTGATAGCATATCTAAAGCTTATTTATGGTATTCAATGCCTGATATATAAGGTCTTTTTAAAGGCCTACAAAATAGGTAGGCCTTTAGAAATGTTTCAAAATAAGCCTTCAAAAAAGCGTATATACAAGTTTAGGCTTTAATCCTTCCTTGTAAGGCACTTGTAAGCTCAAACTTATTTAGCTAAAGTTTAACGGGCTTGATCAGTTTCCATTCTAAAATAATAAATGATTATTTTACTTTAAGAAATAACAACTTTAATGTATTAAATAACAATAAATTCTTCAACTATTTAACTATGACTAGGTGACAATATACTATGTTAGTTTCGTTTTTTTGGCTCAAAGACTACTATGTTAGTTAGGGTATGTTTGGTTTGAGGGGAGGGAGGGGGAGAGAAAAAAAATGAGAGGAGGGAATTTTTTTTTGAAAATTGAGTGTAGTGGGGCCCACATATTTTCTTCTCCCCTCCTTTTTTTTCCCCCTCCCTCCCCTCCCCTCCCATTCCCTCAAACCAAACATACCCTAGGGAATTGGATCCTCTCATCATCTTACCTTCTCATCATCCCTTCTCATCCAATCTCAACCTTTGATTTCTCTCCTCAACCAATCTAAACCATTGATTTGAATTAATCTTGATTGTCCCTCCTGAAGTACTTTTTAATATCAGTCAGTATTCTAAAATATTTTTTTAAGATCCTAAAATTTAGGATCTTGAAAATATATTTCACTGTATTGACTGGTACTAAAAAATACTTCAAGATACTGACTGATACTAAAAAATATTTCAATATATTTATCGGTACTAAAAAAATATTTCATGATCTTAAGAAATTATTTTAGGATCTTAAAAGAATATTTTAAGATTTTGGCTGATACTAAAAATATATTTTAGGATACTGATTAGTACCAAAAAATGAGAGATAAGGAGGGATGAGGAGAAATAGTGCCAAGCAGAGAAACCGAACCCGTTAGTTAGTGGTAACATGAATATTGATAAGTATATATTTTATAATTAAATAAGGGTAGATTCTGGGATATATTGGATTGAATTTGAAAGCCGGAATATTACCAAGAGGGGGGGTGAATTGGGGATATTAAATTTTCTTGCAAGTTAAACAAAAATAGCAAAGGAGGAAGAAGGAGATGGACACAAGGCAATTTATACTGGTTCGGTCCTAACCCTTGACCTACGTCCAGTCCCCAGACACACTCGGGATTCTACTATCTTTCAAGAACAATTACACACTTTGTAAACGAAGGATGGTCCTCTCACTCTCAGACTCCACTCCCCCTTACAAGTTGTAATTGATACACCCGCTTGATTACACACTTTGTAACTCTTGGAGCAATTCCTCTCTTTTGAATAACACTCCCCCTTACAAGTTGCAATCAAATGACCCAGTCTCAAAGTCCCAATACTTTGAGTTCCTTACAAGAAATAACAATAGATGAATGACTCTCTCTAAGAGCAGATAAACATAAGCACTGAAGAACAATATGTGACACAAACTTCGAAAGTATTCGAAAGTATTGTCTGAAAGTATTCAGAAAGTATCTTTACAAGAGCTTAGCGGAACTAATCTCTTGCAGAGTTTTATTTCTGTTTCGTGTGATATTTCTTTGCTGTGTGCTTGGGTAACTTCTTTAAGCACCCATGGCTTCATATTTATACTGGTTTGCTTAGTTGACCGTTGCAGAAATTCAATATGAATTTGATTGAAGATTATTCCATACACACGTTGCTGCGTTTCTTCTCGTTCTTCTGTTTGAAGCATTGACGCGTTTGGTGATTTCCTTAATCCTTGCCCATTACTCGGTTTTTGCTGAAGATAGCCCTAACACATCATTACTTATGTCTTCTAGCCGTTTGAAGATCATTCTCCTCGATTCCAGCATATTCCCAACTTACGTCGTTTTTGAATGAAGAACAGAATCATGCGTAATTCATGATATATTCAAATGATCCTGTACTATAATTCCCATATTCGAAAACTATGAGCATAATGGGTTAGAATCGGAGCATTAAAGATCATAATTAATAGCAATTAATATCAGAATCGAAATCTACAATCTCTACATAGCAGAAGCATTTTTACCGATCATACTCGAGTATCAAATGCTCATACTCGAGTATCTATGCTGTTTGAACTCTGTTGCTTCCAGTATTTCGAGTGTCAACTTTCGAAGATCATAACTTCCTGGTATGGACTCCGATTTGATTGGTTCAAGTCTTTTGGAAAGCCCTTTGAGTCTAATTTTAAATGGCACCGGTTTCCGCTCAATTGGATTTCTAGTTTGTGAGATATATCCAAAACATTGAGCCTTGGTCAGGAATGTGACGGTGATGTCACTCTCATTTTCACAAATTCATAGATCTCTCATCTGACCTCCTTTGGACTTGAATCTTGTGCGACTAGAACCGTGTGGATGTCTCGTTTCCAACAAAATTTGTTTCACCTTAATCCGATCTCTGGTTAGGAAGATATCATCGAATTACCAGAGGTCGCCTGAAGCTGAGCGTGAACCAGAGCTGAACAGAGTGATCCGTACTCGAGTATTGATGATCCATACTCGGGTATTGTCAGGATTTAAGTGCCGAAGGAGTTGTTTATGTGCCATACTCGGGTATATAGGTTACATACTCGAGTATTGATGCTTGATACTTGAGAATGGGAGCCCGATACTCGAGTATCAATGAGAATTAGAGGCAATTCATCCCGAAGCTCGTATTTGATCATTTTAACTCCGATTTGAGCCATTCCAACTTCCATGTCACCGTGGAGACTTGTAGAATCTAATTTAACAACTTGTATGATGATTTATCATTTATCAAGTCTTCTTTCTTTCTTCTTCTCTTGATCATATTACGTTCTTCAAATATGTCCTCTTCTTGTACTTGATATCTTCTTTAATTTATTCTTTCTAAAGTCTCTTATCTCCTTCTTGAGCTATAATTCAACTTGAACTAATCTACATTAAATATAGTAGTTAGTCAATATAAGAGATAAATATATCATACAATCTTTTTGCTCTTAAGAATGTCATCTATAAGACATCATCAAAACTAGTCAAACCCAACATTCTCCCCCTTTTTGATGATGGCAAATACTTTAAGAAAAATATGTATGAATATGAAAAACTAATAAACCCAGCATATTTTTCTTGCCATTCTCTCCCCCTTATTTGTCATTAGCAAAAAGTTGAGTTGAAGAAGAACTGTTTGTAGAGACAAATAAGAAATTAAATTAGAGTAAGTTGAGGAATTTATTTTCTCTCCCCGATTTGAAATTGTTTTCATTCTTAATATGCTGCAATTTGAAATGTCAATTAAAGCATATAAATACCAAACATGTGCAAAATTTACTGAATATAAAAGGGTAAAGTTTAGAAATGCTCATGTAGGTTCTGCAAATTGATGAATGATCAATGAAGGCTATTTGCTTGCTTTCTTCTTGTATGAGATCATTTCCATCCTTTATATAGCTCGTCTCATTGAATATATCTTAGTTGGCTTCAAGAAGTTTTCTTCTACTTTGTAGAATATATGACAGCTAGCATCAAGAAGTTTTCCTCCTCCTTTTTAGAGCTTAGTGTAGCTTCAAAGTGATTGATCATCAAAGCATCTTTCCTTAATTTAGAGTTGCTCTTTGTAGCACATTAAGGAATGTCCTAGTACATAACAGATTCTCCTGCCACATAAAAACTTTCTTTGCAAAAGAGATTTGTTAGTACATACCAAATGTAATTCCGTAGTGATACCTCTATTACATGGTATCTCAGTTCCTAATTTTATGCATTGCCTCATGCCTTGTGCATTCAACTATCAAAATATCTCCCTTTCTATATGATATTTTCAAATTAAGGTATTGAAAGGAAAATATGATAATAACTCATCATCAAAACTAATAAATCATAGTGAGTGCGGATGAGCATTATTTATAGATAATTTTCTTCAAATCAAGGAGATGAGCTTTTAAGATAAAACACATGTTAATGTGAAACTCCCCTTAATGAATGCATTCTCTCTAGTAATACCAAATAATAATGTGATGAAGATTAAGCATAGTGAAAGCATTCTTAGGGAAAATGACACTATTAAAGAAAACTTTGTTGTTAAGTGAATGACACACAGTATTCACGCATCTTTCCCAATTGGAATAGAATACTTGTTGATTTAAGTGATGCACATAGAAGAGAATTGCATTGAATGAACCACTTTTGAAATGATGCAGTGATCTTTAAAATACATAACAAGCACGCACAAGACTAGAGAAAGATGAAGCAATGCTAGCTTTTGTAAGATCTACAAAATAGTGCAGCATGATTTTTGAATGAATAAATGACACACAACTTTGTCAAATGCTGCATTAAATCGAGAGGCATTCGACAAGATTTGAGTACTCCACTTGAATACTTGAGTATTGCCCCACTACTTGCATAACAACAGTTAATACTCAAGTATGCAGACTTAGATATTTTAATTAATTAAAATAAGTACTGAAATACCTCATTTCAAGTGTGTATTGTGAACACTTGAATTTATATGATGTGCAAATTGATCATTAAGCATCGTGGATGATTCAGGATGATTTTCGAAGATGATAGTGTACGAGTACTCAAGTATTGCACTTACCTACTTGAGTATGATCCATCAAGCAATATCTTCCTCAATTCGTCAGTACTCAAGTATGAATCCAGGATACTCAAGTATTGGTCTATTTCCCTTGCTAATGATATGAAAATCCCGATATTACTTGAGTATTGCTACATATACTCGGGTATTAGCATATCAAAGCTACTTGTTGAACATCCTGCAAAACAAAGTACTAGACACTCCTTGCTACCCAATATCTCTTTGAATGCACATAAGATTAATCACAACAACTCTTGTGCTATTATAATTTAACTATATAATATTTGAGCAAAGAGCAAAACACTTCAAAGATCAAAAAGCATAATTTTATCAAATCAAATAAGTTTAGGCCAATGATTCAAGAGGGTAATAATCATGTCAAGAATGTTATTCCTCAATGACAATTTGGAAATACACTTTAAGTAGAAAAGATGTCATTGAAATGAATCTCATGTAATCCATGGATAAGATTAAAATTTCAAAATGATAATGAAACATGCAGATTGTTTCAAATCTTGAATGTTCTTTCAAACTAAAATAATGCATCAAAACTTTCATGAGTGAAAGATTCATTTTGAAGTATATTTGAAAATCAGTGCATACTAAAAACGAAAGTCAATAGTTTGAATATGTCAGTATGCTTCAGATTAGAGCATTCCCCTTAACAAGTTGAAGAGATTTTTTAGAAGCAAAAGTCATGAAGATAGAGTACCAGAAATATTCTTAGCACAACAGATTCAAAAATTGAATTCTTTTCTTGAAGATAGGCTTGAAACTAATATATGAATAACTTATTAGATATGAAGTCCAACTAGTTCAAGAGTGAAACTAGACAGTTCATGCAACACATTCAATTCTAAAGATGAATATGTGAGGGATAGAAAATATTCAACTTAAACAAATTTGAAGCATATCTGTTATTCAGTGTACAACACTAACTTCTAATTTGAACCATCATTTGAATGCACTCAAAGTATTTTTCAAATCTATCCAAATACTTTCAAAGTATGAATATTTTTCAAAACGTGTGTATGCATTTTCACAAGACAAAGTGAATCAAACCAATTTTAGAATTGTGCATTTCAAGAACATGAAATCAGAAGGTAATGCATAGATTCATTTTTGATCCATTTAATTAGCAATCCAATTTTTTTTTAAAAAAAGTCATAACTAATTGATTGCTAATGGAATGCAATAATGGACAATTATTCATTACCCAAATTTCATATAGGCACAGTATAGGGCAAGGTTTAGATATCACCGTAATTCCTTTTTGTCCTTATAGAAGCTTGCTTGATTAAGGTGGATTGATATAGATGTCTCCCTTTTGACATTCATCATCAACATCAAGCATAGCCTATTTAGCTTCCTCAAGACTTGAATTATTTCTCTATGTTGCATTCTTGTGAAGCTTTTTCTCTTCCTACAAAACCATATAAGTCTTTTTCTTTCTTGGTATCCAACCTTACTTGGATCCAATCAACGTTAGCTTGTAGGAACCAAAATGTGCATGCTCTTATGACTATGATCAATTCAACATAATTGAGCATAATGAACTAAACATGATTTTATGCATAAAAGAGATACTTTCTTTTCAAATCATCATGTATGCATAAAGAATTAAACATTTGAACATTGCAATCCCTTTATAAACTTATTAAGTAGATTTTTAAAGGATGTAAAAAGTAATTTCAAAATAGTTTGCAATGCTTATTCCTAAGGCTACTACATATAAAACCTCAATGAATATTTCAGATGATAGGAAATGAGGTTTTATCATTGTATACCTTTTACCTTAGATACTTGGGGATCGATTTTGATTACCCATTGCCTCTTATGTCTTTCGATGGGTTTATGCAAAGTTCTCTCAAAGGGTATAGACTTCATGTGTCTTCGCTTGGCACTTGAGAGGATCTCCTTTTCGGTTCATAAGAAGCTCTTTGATTCCTCATCTTCTCTCGCACCTTTGTGTCTATTATTTTTGAAATCGTCGCACACACAAGGCAATAGATGGACATTTTGGTACCCATTTATACTTGGGTCCTTCACTGTTAGTTTGAACCTTAGGGAAAACATAAGTTCCCTTTGGTACCCATTGATAGTTACCAACAGGTTTATCTCTTCTATCCTTCCTATGAAAGCAAGATGAAGTACTATGTCCCTTTCGGTTACAGTAATTACAATGAGCAAATGGATTTGAGGTATGAACTGATTTCTGAAAATAATTTAAATAATATTTTCCACCATTTTTCTTTTTACCTTTCTTTTTATCAAAAGTAGGATTATATCCTATGCCTGATCGGTCATTAGTAAACCTTTGAGCTTTCAAAATAACATTTAGCATTTCACTACCTTTTGTGAATTTCTCAAGAGTTTTTGTAAGACACTCATTCTTTTTCTTCAAAATAAGGCATTCATCACAAATGTTATTTTCAGGGGTAGAGAGATTTTCTACTTGCTGTTCAAGAGTTGTATTCTTCTTTTTCAAAACAATATATTTTTCAGCAAGTTTTTCAAACTCATTTTGAACAAGATTGTATTCACCAAACAATTCATCATAAGTAGGCTTTGCATCATTATCAGGGCAATTTGGGTAAACTGAATTTTCACAAGAAGTTGATGGTGAATTCTTTGTTTGTTGTTTAAGCGCTTTGTTTTCCTTTCGGTAGTAATAAGTTCTTTTGCAATCTTTTTGAATGCAGAATGTAAATCATTATATTCAGAAAGTAACTCATCATAAGTGGGTTCAGAATCACATACCTCTTCGTTGCTATCTGATTGTTCCTCTTCTGCAACCAAACATATATTGGTAATTTCTTCTTCTTCTATGCCGGAGATTCCTTCGTATGAAGCTTCTAAGACTTTCCTCATCTCCTTGGCAATAGATAGATTGCAGATGCGGGAATACTCCTTTTGACTGAGAGCAATTTCAGGTAATATTCCTTCCATGATCTTATCTCGGGATGTTAAGCCCAACTGAGAAACTTGGCTCTGATACCAAATGAAAGCCGGAATATTACCAAGAGGGGGGGTGAATTGGGGATATTAAATTTTCTTGCAAGTTAAACAAAAATAGCAAAGGAGGAAGAAGGAGATGGACACAAGGCAATTTATACTGGTTCGGTCCTAATCCTTGACCTACGTCCAGTCCCCAGACACACTCTGGGATTCTACTATCTTTCAAGAACAATTACACACTTTGTAAACGAAGGATGGTCCTCTCACTCTCGACTCCACTCCCCTTACAAGTTGTAATTGATACACCCGCTTTATTACACACTTTGTAACTCTTGGAGCAATTCCTCTCTTTTGAATAACACTCCCCTTACAAGTTGCAATCAAATGACCTACCTCAAAGTCCCAATACTTTGAGTTCCTTACAAGAAATAACAATAGATGAATGACTCTCTCTAAGAGCAGATAAACATAAGCACCGAAGAACAATATGTGACACACCTCTAAAGTATTCGAAAGTATTGTCGAAAGTATTCGAAGTATCTTTACAAGAGCTTAGCGGAACTAATCTCTTGCAGAGTTTTATTTCTGTTTCGTGTGATTTCTTTGCTGTGTGCTTGGGTAACTTCTTTAAGCACCCATGGCTTCATATTTATACTGGTTTGCTTAGTTGACCGTTGCAGAAATTCAATATGAATTTGATTGAAGATTATTCCATACACACGTTGCTGCGTTTCTTCTCGTTCTTCTGTTTGAAGCATTGACGCGTTTGGTGATTTCCTTAATCCTTGCCCATTACTCGGTTTTTGCTGAAGATAGCTCTAACACATCATTACTTATGTCTTCTAGCCGTTTGAAGATCATTCTCCTCGATTCCAAAGATATTCCCAACTTACGTCGTTTTTGAATGAAGAACAGAATCATGCGTAATTCATGATATATTCAAATGATCCCGTACTATAATTCCCATATTCGAAAACTATGAGCGTAATGGGTTAGAATCGGAGCATTAAAGATCATAATTAATAGCAATTAATATCAGAATCGAAATCTACAATCTCTACATAGCAGAAGCATTTTTACCGATCATACTCGAGTATCAAATGCTCATACTCGAGTATCTATGCTGTTTGAACTCTGTTGCTTCCAGTATTTCGAGTGTCAACTTTCGAAGATCATAACTTCCTGGTATGGACTCCGATTTGATTGGTTCAAGTCTTTTTGGAAAGCCCTCTGAGTCTAATTTTAAATGGCACCGGTTTCCGCTCAATTGGATTTCTAGTTTGTGAGATATATCCAAAACATTGAGCCTTGGTCAGGAATGTGACGGTGATGTCACTCTCATTTTCACAAATTCATAGATCTCTCATCTGACCTCCTTTGGACTTGAATCTCTTGCGACTAGAACCGTGTGGATGTCTAGTTTCCAACAAAATTTGTTTCACCTTAATCCGATCTCTGGTTAGGAAGATATCATCGAATTACCAGAGGACGCCTGAAGCTGAGCGTGAACCAGAGCTGAACAGAGTGATCCGTACTCGAGTATTGATGATCCATACTCGGGTATTGTCGGATTTAAGTGCCGAAGGAGTTGTTTATGTGCCATACTCGGGTATATAGGTTACATACTCGAGTATTGATGCTTGATACTTGAGAATGGGAGCCCGATACTCGAGTATCAATGAGAATTAGAGGCAATTCATCCTGAAGCTCGTATTTGATCATTTTAACTCCGATTTGAGCCATTCCAACTTCCATGTCACCGTGAGACTTGTAGAATCTAATTTAACAACTTGTATGATGATTTATCATTTATCAAGTCTTCTTTCTTTCTTCTTCTCTTGATCATATTACGTTCTTCAAATATGTCCTCTTCTTGTACTTGATATCTTCTTTAATTTATTCTTTCTAAAGTCTCTTATCTCCTTCTTGAGCTATAATTCAACTTGAACTAATCTACATTAAATATAGTAGTTAGTCAATATAAGAGATAAATATATCATACAATCTTTTTGCTCTTAAGAATGTCATCTATAAGACATCATCAAAACTAGTCAAACCCAACAGAATTTATTAATATTTTGTACTTATTTAATTATCTTTATGTACTTATCTATCTTTTAATTAAATATAGGATAAAATGATATTATAACCGAAAATCTATTGATATCCTATTCTTATTTTGCAGGAGATATTATGTGATCTAGAAGAGGCAACAAATCAAATTAAAGAAAAAGATATAATATAATATATCAAGCCATTGGAATTAAAGACCAAGAAGCAGATCACGCGAGTGCAGCAAAAAGCAAAAAAAAAAAGATATAAAAAAAAAAAACAAAAAGACGCACACGGGAAGAACGGTACACAATACACACAACGCATAACCTAATAATATATATTAGAAGAGGGGAGAGACAGATTGCAACAGGGAACAGAGGCCGCGAAAGAAAAAAAGGAAGGACGCAGACGCCGCCAAGAAACAATTCAAGAATCCGGAGAGGAGAACACGCGCAAGAAGAAGGAGAATTTAGAGACGCAAGAACGAGTTTGCTTTTCATCTCTTTTAATTTGTTAACCTTAGTTTCCTTTAGTAGTTAGGGCGAGAATGAACCCTATGTGAATTTAAAGTATTTATTTGGATTCTTATTTGATTATTGTTTTCTTGACTGAATGGATTACCTGTGCTTAACGTTTTCTTAAAAGAGTGATCGCCTTTTAGATTGTTTATAGGTTAGTGGATGACAATAGAGATGTTTGGTACATTTAACTAGAATCGTTAATCCATCGTAGAATTGCATGACCTAGACATAGGCTTACGAATTTATGCGACCTCATAATTCTGGTAAACAAATTGATTTTTCCAAACAATACTAAGACATTAGGTTGTTTTCAAAGATAACGGATTAAGGTAGCATCAAGACATTGGGACTTAGTCTAATTTTAGAGAATTGGTCGTCAGTCGTGAGAATAATAATCAATTAGGGACTTAGTTCAAATACTTAGAAGAACATAGGGGAATTCTATGCCCTAACTGCGTTTTTCTTTATTGATCATCTTTTCTAAACAACCGTTCTTGAGATTCTTAATCTTGAATGCTTTTCTTGATTAAATTCCTTAAAAATTCTGTTTGGTTACAAATCAACCCCTATTACTCATTGATCCAACTAAAGCTTAAATAACGAATTAGTGGTTGGAGTACTATTCCTCGTGGGACGATCTCTTTCTCACATACTTTATTACTTGTAACGATCGGTGCACTTGCCGAAGTCGCTATCAAGTTTTTGTTTGTAATGATCTCTGATCTGCTTCTTTATAAAAGATATATCCTATCTTTTCTTGTTTTAATATATTATAATATTATATTATATTATATTATATCTTTTTAATTTGATTTGTTGCGTCCCTTAGATCACATAATATCTCCTGCACAAATAAGTAGGATATCAATAGATTTTCTGTTATAATAATTTTTTTTCCTATATTTAATTAAAAGATAGATAAATATATAAAATATTATTAAATAGGAAGAATATTAATAAATTCAATCCAATATATCTCAGAATCTATCCTTATTTAATTATAAAATATATACTTATCAAACTCCCCCACACTTGCATCAAATCTTGTCCTCAAGATTTTAAAATTCCAAAACAACCAACTCATAAAAACCATGGAAGCGAAATTTTTGAAGCAAGCACTACAAAATTGAAGTCAATTCAAACTTTTAAGAAACAAATTTTCTCCAAAAATTTTCTCCACATTCCAATAATGCAAGTAGCAAGACAGTTAATTTGGCAAAGATAAATCACAAGAGAATGTCCCTCACAAGTCAAGTGTTTACACTCATTTATCAAGATATTCTAGGGCTTGTGTTTCACTCAATTCCACCTATTGCAACTTATCTACCATAAGCTTGTTTATCATCTCAATCTCCACTTTATACATTATCCAATTGCACACTCAAATCAAAAGGACTTTCTCAAGGTTGTAATGATCAAGGTAGGATAATGAAATGAAAATGATCAAATGGTCTGAAAAATACTTTAATTAGTGCCAAGTAATTTAATGAAATTCATGATGAAGAATGAAGGAATACTCATTAAGAGAAAACAAACTCACTAACACCATATATAACCATTATTCTTTTCATCTCAACAATCTTTTTATTTCTTTTTTTCTTTTTCTTTTTTTGGAATCTCTATTTTTTTTCATATATTCCTTTGTTTCTATCTTTCTCTCTCTCTCTCCTTTTTTTTTTTTACATATAATCTTATAGTGCTGACTTTCTAACTCCTTCATTCTTTTAAATTGGATCACTTAGCACTTACTAAAGTAATAACATTGAATAGGAATAAAAAGATATAAAAATTGCATATCTCAAACAAAGGGCTATCTATTCTATGCAATTTTTTTTGGGTAAAGGTGCAAAAATACACATATACTTTACCTTCGGGAGCGCCCAGTACCATATGCTTTTTTTGGGAGCAAAAATACACATGTGGTTACTAAATGGGTGCAAAAGTCACACCTCTGTTTAAAAAAAAAAGTTGACCGTTAAAAGACACCTTTTGACTAACAGAGATGCTGACTTGACATATATATTATTATTTTAGCATTTGAAAAAAAAAAAAACACTCTGTAAGAGAGCGGAGAGCCCGCTGACGCCTTACGCTCTGCATATCTGTTTCCCGCACATGTGCATCCATAGTTGCACCTGCACCAAATTAATTGACTGGGTCAGAGAAAATTAAAAGAAAAAGAATCTCTGGATATAAACATGTATGGCTAGAATCTGGATGGAAACAAGAGACGCCATGGTATGCGCATTTTAGAAGCTTGGAGTTGAATTTTTCAAAAGCGTAAACCAACAGCAACACGGTTCAAACATGGCTTCTATTAAACAGAAAAAACAATGCAGCATCATGTAATGCAAACTTGAGCTAAAATGACATACGTGTAATCCTAAACCCATAATCCATGTGAACAATCAAAAATTGAATAAAGCTTCTCGTCATTTGGAGGTCTCAAGTGTTTAAATGCAGAAAGAAGAACATCGAGGAGAAGAAAAGAAAACTGAGAAAATGAAATTAAAAAGAAGGGGAAAATCATGAATGTGAAGACTTACCAGACCAGGATAATTTCATCCTGATGACGATGCAGCTTAACATTAGCACTGACTCAAACTGGGGACTCAGAGAAAACGACCATTGCAAAAAGGAATTCCCGCGTACAGTCTGTTTGGGGAGGAGGAAGAAGGAGAGGGACTGGATAATTTATTTCCACGCATATTTCGTTTGATTATGAAGGAAGAAGATTGCTAGCATTGTGGTGGTGGAAAGCGAAGTGGAAGTGCGGAGGTACGACTCTGGAGACTGTGAAATTCTCGTGGCTCTCTTGCTCTGTTTTTTCGAAGCTGCTCCACCAGTGACAATGGTGGAAGAGACCCATGATGAAGGAGTCAAGCTCTCCTCGTCCGATTTTCCATGGCACCGCGCGGATGATGGAAGAGACCAATCTAGAAATGCAACCCATTACCATCGATCCTGGTTGATGCAGACCGTAAGGCGTCAGCGGGTTCTCTTACACAGTGTTTTTTTTAGATGCTAAAATAATAATATATATGCCAAGTCAACATCTTTGTTAGTCAAAAGGTGTCTTTTAACGGTCAACATTTTTTTTTTTAACAGAGGTGTGACTTTTGCACCCATTTGGTAACCACATGTGTATTTTTGCTTCCAAAAAAAGCATATGGTGTTGGGCGCTCTCAAGGGTAAAGTACATGTGTATTTTTGCACCTTTACCCATTTTTTTTTAGAGGCTCAAATGGGGTAAACAAATGGTTTTCATGTGATAAGGTTGGACATTTGGCCAAACTAGCTATGAAATGAATGCCTAAATCATCTTTGTGCATGCGAAAGGATTTCAAATTTCAAAAGAGATTCAAGACAAGTTCTAGAGATGAAATCACAATAGGTGTACTCCCCCTTAGACAAAAAATATTGGCTCAAATTCCTCACAGGTTCTTTGACATCCTAAAGTAAAGTATCCAAACCAAACCTTTACCTCTTTACTAACATTCAAAGAACATAGAATCAATTCCTGGTCAAATTCACTCCTTTTCATGTTTGAATTAAACCAATTGTGATAATGCTCACATATACTATTCATACTTCCATGAGTTTTTTTTTTAAAAGCAAAATTGATGGCAAAGCAAGTTAAAATCAAGATCAAGATACCCTCACCCCCACACTTAAATGTCACATTGTCCTCAATGTTGCAAAAAATATAAAGAGGGAAAGAAACTAGTACTCCCCTGGTTTAGGTCTCTAACTCTGATGTGGAGTTCTTCTTTTAGTTCCATCCATGATGTTTCACATTTTTAAGGAGGAGCGAGTGCAAACGCAAGACTTTGCAGCAACAAAAGGAGTGATAATCTCTAAACCTAGAAAAATGAAAGGGAAAAAAAACAAAATAATAATAATAATAATAACTGCAAGAAAAACTTATTGGGTTGCCTCCCAATCAGCGCTTGTTTACCGTCTCGAGCTCGACGGATGTCACCTTAATTCTCAACTTCCAATGCCACGAGGTTCTTCCTCCGTCAATGTCTCCTCTGTGGTAAGGCTTTAATCTCTGCCCATTCACCTTAAAAGCGTCATCTGGACCTATTGGTGCAATGTCAATTGCACCAAAAGGTGTAACCTCTTTGACTACAAACGGTCCTGACCACCTAGACTTCAATTTCCCTGGACAAATTTTTAAACGAGAGTTATTAAGTAATACCTGTTGTCCCGGATGAAACTCTTTTGGAAGAATCCTCCTGTCATGCCATCTCTTGGTTTTTTTCTTGAATGGCAAATGAAAGTGGTCCTTGCGAGTGGCATCATCCACACACATTCTCCAAACTCGCATCTAACGGTTTCACCACTTCCTTTCTCACCACTTCCTTCATAGTCGGGTTAAGTCTCCTCCGGGTTGCCTTACTCGTTTCACATGGTCCTCCATAAGAATTTTATGAGTGCAAAATGAAGGACTAATCCCCTTTAAATCGATATAGACCACCCTATGGCGCTTGTGGGTAGTCAAAACTTTCAAGAACTTCTCTTCGTCAAGAGGGACAACTCAGCGCTAACAATAACGGGATAAGTGTCATCATTCCCTAGAAAAACATACTTGATTAGAAGGGAGCTCCTTTAGTTCCACCTTAGGAGTAACAGTGGCGCATCATAATCTTTCTTCTTCACTCCTCAACCTCGTAAATCGAATTCTCCTTTGCGTAAACCTCTTCTTCCACTTGTAATAATTGAGCAAGATCATCCTCCATAGGCTCATCTCGAACCTTCTTGAAAAATTTCTTGAATGGCCTCATCAACCACGCCAATTTTGAAGCAATCACTATTATCACCGGGTATTTCATGGGTTGAAACACATTGTAAGTGACTTTCTCATCATTCATTTGAACCTCCATTTTTCCCGCAGCCTACATCAATTACCGCTCTAGCAAGAGCCAAGAAGGGTCTTCCCAAAAGTAAAGGAATTTCAGCATCTTCCTCCATGTTAAGAACCACAAAATCCACCGGAAGATGAATTTGTCCACTTTCACAAGCACATCCTCAATGACACCTTCTCGGCTTCTTAATGGACCTATCCGCCAACTGTAATGACATCATAGTAGGCTTCATCTCTTTAATTCCGAGAGCTTTTGAAACAGATAAGGGCATTAAATTAATACTAGCTCCCGTGATCACAAAGTGCTCGCCCATATTGACATTCCCTATTGCACAAGGAATGCTAAAGTCGCCCGGATCTTTAAGCTTTGGTGGCAACTTAGTTTGAATTATGGCACTACACCGCCGAGTCAATGCCATCAAGTTTCGCCTCTTGCAACCTATGCTTCTTGGAAAGCAAATCTTTCATGAACTTTGCATAATTAGGCATATTTTTAAGAGCTTCTGCAAAAGGAATGTTAATCTGAAATTTCTTAAAAATATCCAAGAACTTGGCATACTGTTGCTTCTGTATCTGCTGCTTGAACCTTTGGGGGTAAGGAGGTTTTGCATAAGAATGAGTGGGAGACTTCTTTGTAGCTGTCTCCTTTGGAACCTGCTGCACATTACATTTCTCAACCTCTTCCTCCCTTTCTCGACTTGTCCTTCATTTGGGGTTTATAGGAAAAGTTTGGGTGAGATTTCCAGCCAGGATTGTATGTGTTGCTATACGGATTAAACTGATTTCTAGGAGGATTACCCATATAGTTAACCTCAGCTGTTTCTCCAGTAATGAATGCTGCACATTCTCCATTAGCGTGTTCCCCTGCAAAAATCACAAAGCAAAGGAGGCCGAGAAGTGATAGATGATACCCGAGAAGAGGCAAGTTGTTTAGTGATGGAAGCTAACCGCCGTTGGATCACCTTGTTTTGTTGGGCAATGTTCTCATTGTGGGCCAACATTGTATTGTAAGAGTCTAGTCGAAGAACTCCCTCTTTGGTTGTGGAGTAACAATTTCATTCTCAAAGGACCCCATAGCCTCAAACAACTCCAATGATTCATCCGGAGTTTTATTTTTAGCGTACCACCGCCGCAAGCATTAATCATCATCCTAGAGGACGGAAGCATCCCATTGAAGAATATTCTCACCTGATCATAGTCTTGCAGCTCATGTTGTGGGCACTTCCTAAGCAACTCCTTGAATCTTTTCCAAACTTCACAATATGATTCCCCATTACCTTGAGTAAAGCAACGGATGTCTGACAGCAGCTTTGTATACTTAGAAGAAGGGAAAAATTTCTCAAGGAACTTTGTGGTAATAATGTCCCAAGTGGAGAGACTTCCATTAGGACAAGAACGAAGCCAAGCTCCTGCTTTCCCCGTCAAAGAGAAAGGAAACAGTCTCACACGAATAGCCGCTTCAGAAACCCCAAAATGTAATACCCCGAAATTTGAATTAAGGAATTTAATGGGGCCAAAGTGCCAAAATGACCAAAATACCCCTGGGAGGAGTAAATAACTTAGGAAAATGGTGAAAAATCCTAAAGGGCAATGAAATAATTATTTAAATTGGGAGAGCGTATATCTCTAATTTTGGTAATTTAATAAATTACAAACTTGGAGAAATTGAAGAAGAATGCTCAAAAAAATATGGTAATGACCATAATGCCCTCACAAATTCTAGTATAATGAAAGAGACATGGAAGTACAAATGTCAATGCAAGTGTTATGAGGTAATAAGATATTATAATTAAGAAAATTATCAACAAGTGATAATTAAGTAATTAGGTAATTACCGGCTAATTACTTAAGTTTAAGCAAAGGAAATTCGAGATAATTATGTAAAGCTCCAAAATTAGTGATAAATAGCTAAAAATTAGCATAAATATATTGGCTAATTAATTGGAAAATTTGAAGGAAAAAGGATGAGTTTAGGTATTTTTAAGCCTAAATGCAAGAATTGACCAATAGGAAAATGTTGTGAGAAATTATGTAAAAATAATTATTTAATTAATTAAATAATTAATTAAATAATTAATTAAAAAAGAGGCAGAAAATAAAAGAAAAAAACGAAATAAAAAATAATAATAAAAATAGAATAAGAAATAAGAAACTTAGTTGTTAAGTTAAGTTTAATATTTTAATAATATAATTAATTAAAGTGAAAAAGGGTGAATAGTAATTTAATAATTAGGAAACGGATCCTATCTAGAGATCTAGGAATGGGATTTCCAAAGTCGGGATAAAATATTGATCGTAGAATTTTATCTTCCGTTAAACTCTCCCTAAGTTAATTCTCAAGTCAATAGGACTTTTCCTAATAAGACGAAATAGGAAATTCGAGAAAATGGCAGATAGCCAAAGTTGGAAGTAAAGACTTCAAAATTAGATTTGTGACAACTGAGAAAGAATTGGGAATTTTTATGGACATATTTGAAATCGTGCATCTATGTCTATAAGTCGGAACTTCCGGATTTTCGTTTCAAACCTGGGACACGTTCGGACACGTTTTGAGAAAACTTCCGTCAATCCGGAAATGGCCTAGGCAGAGTCAGAAAAATAGTTGGAATAGACATTTCTAGTATGGAAGAGAAGGTCTTCAAAGCTAGTTAACCGAATTTTGAGATTTCCGAGATTACGCGTTTCGGACACCGATCGGAGACTTTATCGGTATAAAACTTCTTGAAGAAGTAAGTGACATCATCAGTACATGGTAAAGTGTGAATAGTAGCACAAAATCCTCTATAAATAGGACCTTGCTCCTTTGGAAATTTCACACCACTTCCTTTGAGCAAAAACCGAAAATAGAGAGAGAAAGAAGAGAGAGGAGCTCTGGGAAATCGTAGCGAAGCTCCTGGGTAAGTTTTCTGCCGTTACGCTGCCCGACGAGCCGTTTCACGTTTTTCCGTAGAAAAGTACGATTTCCGACGAAAGTGCCGTCTACCGTCAACGAAGGTACGTCCGCGTACTGTAACATTAACTCTTATGTTTATGGTATGCATATATGTGCTATGTGTATTGTTATGGTATGTTTATTGAATACAAATATGTTAGAACAGTTTGGTGCCGAAGGCAAGGCTAGTCTACGTGGGTGTGCCATAAGTCGCCGTATAAGTCGGTGAGGCCCCCATGGTAGACACTTACCTGGCCATTCTGTTCGGTTTACGGAAGTATGTACGTTCGCGTACTGTAACACTAATCGGATGGATATGGTATGTTGTATATGGTATGTGTGTGATGTGTGTATGATATGTATATATGTGGGGTGTTGTTGGGATGCATATTATGTTAGAAGATAACTGTATGCATGCTGGGAGCGATATAGTTGTAAGGCTGGGAGCGATACATCTGTAAGGCTGGGAGCGATGCATCTATAATGCTGGGAGCGATACATCTGTAATGCTGGGAGCGATACATCTGTAATGCTGGGAGCGATACATGTGCATTGGTTGGGTGTGGTTTATATGTTGTTTGGTAACCCATATGTGTGTATGTATACATGAGGTTAACTGCTACTCCGAGATCCGGTGCGGATCTCGCTCTTAACATAGCGTCGAGTTCGGGAGGACCGAGGACCGAGGAGCGAGGGAAGCAAGCAAGTTCGGGGATCCTACGAAGACTTCCCGACGTTGTTCTTTTCTTTTTGAAAACTCTCGTTGTTGAACCGTTTATGTAACTAGCCAGTGGGCATTTTATATCAATATATCAGTTACACTCTTGTTCCGGTGCTCTACTCTGATGAAAAAATTTTATACTGCTTTTGAAAAGTCGGGATGTTACACCATTCATCTTGATGGTATCACAAATCTGCAGAAAAGTCTCAATATGCTGATTAGGATCATCTAAATCACTCCCACTAAAAGAGCGTTGTTGAACCAAGCTTATGAGGGATGGCTTGATTTCAAAATTATTTGCATTCACAGCAGGATTGACAATGCTAGTTGCGGCTCTAGCGTGATTAAGCGTCATGTAATCGCCCATGGTCCTTTTTGGAGGAGGAGGAGGAGGATCTATAACATTTTCTTCCATTATAACCGGTTCGCCTCGCACTAGAGCTACTAGCCTTTCCTTTTCTCTGTTTAACAAGTTTCCGGTTTCTCCTTGCTGTCTTTTCAATTTCAAGATCAAACTGCAGCGAATTTCTGTCAGTGGTACCTCGCATAAACAGAGTAGGATAACAAAAGAAAAAGAAAAATCCAATCTAGATTTTCAATAACTACTCTTAGTGTTGAAATAAAACTATTCCCAAGAACGGCGCCAAAAACTTGATAGCGACTTCGGCAAGTGCACCGATCGTTACAAGTAATAAAGTATGTGAGAAAGAGATCGTCCCACGAGGAATAGTACTCCAACCACTAATTCGTTATTTAAGCTTTAGTTGGATCAATGAGTAATAGGGGTTGATTTGTAACCAAACAGAATTTTTAAGGAATTTAATCAAGAAAAGCATTCAAGATTAAGAATCTCAAGAACGGTTGTTTAGAAAAGATGATCAATAAAGAAAACGCAGCTTAGGGCATAGAATTCCCTATGTTCCTCTAAGTATTTGAACTAAGTCCCTAATTGATTATTATTCTCACGATCGACGACCAATTCTCTAAAATTAGACTAAGTCCCAATGTCTTGATGCTACCTTAATCCATTATCTTTGAAAACAACCTAATGTCTTAGTATTGTTTAGAAAAATCAATTTGTTTACCGTAATTATGAGATCGCATAAATTGTAAGCCTATGTCTAGGTCATGCAATTCTATGATGGATTAACGGTTCTAGTTAAATGTACCAACATCTCTATGTCATACACCAACCTATGAACAATCTAAAAGCGATCACTCTTTAAGAAAGCGTTAAACACAGGTAATCCATTCAGTCAAGAAAACAATAATCAAATAAGATTCCAAATAAATACTTTAAATTCATATAGGGTTCATCCTCACCCTAACTACTAAAGGAAACTAGCCAAGCATAGCTAGGTTAACAAAATAAAAAGAAAAGATGAAATTCAGAACTACTCCTGCGTCGTCCTTTTCTTCCTTTGCGTCGTCCGTGTTTGCTTCTCGCTGTGCGTTTTTTTCTTTTCTCGCTGTGCGTCTTTTTTCTTCGCTGCGTCAGTCTCTATTTTTTTCTTTTTCTCCTGCCTCTTTTCTTCCGTTCTAATATATGTATTCCGTGATGTCCTCTTTGATTTTTATATAAAGGATATATTGATATTCTTTTGATTTTTATTCATCGCGTGGGCCCTTGGGGTATGATCTCTGATCTGCTTCTTTATAAAAGATATATCCTATCTTTTCTTGTTTTAATATATTATAATATTAAATTAAATTATATTATATCTTTTTAATTTGATTTGTTGCGTCCCTTAGATCACATAATATCTCCTGCACAAATAAGTAGGATATCAATAGATTTTCTGTTATAATAATTTTTTTTCCTATATTTAATTAAAAGATAGATAAATATATAAAATATTATTAAATAGGAAGAATATTAATAAATTCAATCCAATATATCCCAGAATCTATCCTTATTTAATTATAAAATATATACTTATCAAATATCAATGATTATATGCACGGATACAAAAAAGGCTTTTAAGACCGGACGAAAGAGGCATCATAAGATCGGATCCGCGACCGATCTCGTTACAAGCGGTCTTAAAAGTTTGTTACTTTTAAGACCGAATGCGCAACCGGTCTTAAAAAAATACTTTTAAGACCGGACCTTTAAAATATGAGGTCTTAAACATCGGACTTTTAAAATAGTAGGTCTTAAAAGTCTCTTCATATCATAAAAAAAAAAAAAAGAACTTTTAAGACCGGTTGTAAAAACACATCCGGTCTTAAAAGTCCATTCCTTAAAAAAAATGAAGGGACTTTTAAGACCGGATATTAAAAACATCCGGTCTTAAAAGTCCCTTCCTTAAAAAATGAAGAAGGGACTTTTAAGACTAGATGTAAAAACACATCCAGTCTTAAAAGTACTTTTAAGACCGAATATGAAAAACATCTGGTCTTAAAAGTCCTTTCCTTTATTAAAAAGAAAGAAAGAGAAATTGGAAATCTGAAATTTGTCGGGGTGAGCAGTATATCAGGGTCATATCCAAGGGCTTCAAGGTAAGCAATCATAGCCTTGTTCATGGGCGGTGCGCCACCCCTCAATATCTGCAAATTTCATAAACAATCATCTTAATCAATAACCTTCCTTTTATGATAACATGAATAAACTATCTAAAGAGATTAGCTTAGAGGATTATTGCCTACCTTGGTATCATGTGCAGGAGGAGGACAGTGTGCTTGAATAATCTCCTTTGATACAAATCCAACACCACCGTCCCATCCTTTTGGAGGCTTGCACAAATCACATCATTTCACCATTCAAGTTAGGCTATCCTGATTCAATGAAGGATGAAAACTTGAGTTCTCTTTGTAATGATATTCCAAAGTTAGAAACTAACCTGATTCAGGACATAATATACTTTGAAACAACTGGGATAATTAGCAGCAAGACGGTCCAATTTTTCCTGCATATATTTATATATGCAGATTACTATCAATGATAAGCGTCAAGATTTATTCATTGGTTGAAAAAAAAAAGGAGGAATGCTTGTTACTTTCACAAGAATTACAAACCTGGAGAAGCTAGAACCAAAACAAGAGCAAAGGAGGCAAGAGTAATTTTCATAGCGTTAGAAAATTTGTGAGCGAGGTCCTTAAGATGAGATGAGACGAGGTTGAAGAGAGTGTGTGAGGCGAGATTTACAAGATCGAAAGAGGTTCAGAGCGCGAAATTCAATTTTCGAGGCGGAAAAATAGAAGATTTATCTCTTATACTTTTAAGATCGGACTTTTTAAACATCTGGTCTTAAAAGTAAAATTTTTCTTATATTTACAAAAATGTCATCGGTCATAGACTTTTAAGACCTCATATTTTATAAGTCCGGTCTTAAAAAACTTTTATATATTTACGGAACTGCCACTGATCATACTTTTTAGACCTCATCCTCTATAATCTAGTCTAAAAAGTTTTTATATATATTTGCGGAACTGCCACCGGTCATACTTTTAAGACCTAATTCTTTATAATCTGGTCTAAAAATTTCTTTATATTTACGAAATTGTCACCGGTTATACGTTTAAGACCGAAGCCTTAATACTCCGATCTAAACTATGCGGTCTTAAAGCTCTTTTTTGTACTAGTGATGAAAGGATAAGAAAACTTTCAAGAGCAACAATTAATACATTTTTATATTATTTGTAAGTCACTCCCAATGTTCTATTAAAATTGAGGAAAAAACTTAAATTTCATTAAATATGTCTTAAAATTTAATAACTTTCTAATTTTACCTCTATTTGATATATATTATACAAATAAGAACAACGTCTAAACAATAATAAATAAAGAGTTTTAAGTATAGAAATAAAGAGTTATAAATAGGACCAACAAAAAAATGTTATTACCTGCTTATGGAATCAAATTTAAGAATTTAGATCAGGTTTTAAGTATCGAGGTAAAGTGGTAAACTACTTTGCTTTAAAAAAAAAAAAAAACTGTAACAACTTTATTTATATGAAATTATAACCAGAATTACATCTTCTTATGATAATTAATTTGCCAACAGTCTTATATATATATTTAAAAAAAAAATCCCAAAAGAGTTGAGAAGAATGATGTCATGTCATAGTTATTAGGGAAAATCCATTTCAGGACCCTTTTAGGACTAATAATCCCAAAAAAAACTTCAAGATTCTGGATTTTCAGAATTTTTGGTGAGTTATCAACGGGACTGATATAGTTGTTAAATGGTAGGTTTTAACAACTAAATCAGCCCCGTTGACAACTATATCAGTACCCCGTTAACAACTATATCAGCCCCGTTGACAACTCACCCAATATTCTGAAAATCTGAGAAAAGGCCCTGGGGCCTTTTTTGAAATTATCAGAATCTGGGGGTATATTTTAAGATTGTCAACCTTAAAAGTTTAAGGGCCCTGAAAATGATTTTCCCAAGTTATTATTCATCGTACGAATATCTTGAGGATCCTCCTATGTCACTATCACAATAACCTCTCACATGTGCTACATCATTATTCATGCATGAACACATTTGTTATTCATGAACCCTGTAATTATTTGACATAAAAGGAAAATAATTACTGCAGAGGATCTACTTGGCTTTTCACGCACATTTTCTAAAGAATGTTCATTATTCTGTGTACATCTATCTAAAGAATAATGATTGTATGTATAATTAATAATACTTTTTCTGTCCCTAGTTAAATATAATACTCAATTACAGGCTAAAAAGTCGGTCGTGTCTAAATTTTTTTCTTCTTTCCAAAATATGACCCCAGTTAAATGGTTTATGTTGGTAAAATAATTTATTATGGATTAGAGAAAAATTATTAAATAGAAGTATATATGAAAACATGTTATCTAACATTTTAGCACTTCGAACGAGTTATTATAAAAATGGACAAGGGTTTAAAAAAATTAGATACAGTATTTAGGGACCGAAATTTTAATGTTTTTTATATAATTATTTAATTGGATTACATTTAAGTATTGTCAGACCCAATTAGAGGTAATTTTCCCAAATAAATTTTTTCCATTTACACGAACACAAATTCGAGACCACATCCTTAATTGGAAAATTTAAATCCCTTTTTTATTTGATAATGATTTATAATCAATTTTCACCAATACAAATGATGGTCCGAACTTTGAAATCATTTAATATGTTATGGGCCTATATTAATTTCTATCTTTAAGATTGTTGGGCCATCTTTTAGAGCCCAAGTAGATGTTGGTCTTATTTCCAGGCACTATGCAATTTCTTTCTGTCTGTTTTTCCCACCCATATTCTATGCAATTTCACACCATCTCCACTAAGAGAGATAAATGATTGACTTATAATTGTTGTGGCAAATCGTGGGGTCCGGTTTCTCTCACATGCCACTTTCTCATCATCCCTCATTGTCCTCTAATCGTGGCCGTCGAAATCTTTATCCAAGGGCCTAGAATAATTTTTTTTTAAAACCGCATGCGGTTTTTTACAAAATTATTCTGGGCCATTGGATCAAGATTTCAACGGTCAGGATGAGACTGTGAGGGATGGGCAGAAATGAGAAAATGAGAGAATCCTCTTCCCAAATCGTGGGGTGTGTGTGTGTCTTTACATTTTTTCACATTATTCAAAATAATTCATGTTATTTTTATATATAAGTTGAAACCACCATACTAGCTCATATGTATACTTTAAATTTGAAATTAGAGTTCCATGGAAGAGAGTACATTATTATGCTCTTATATGGGAGACCAATCATTTTTTTGGGGTGAATCATCGTACACAGCTGCCCTTAATTTTGTGCACTTTATGAAATTTTGAATTCTTTAAATTACATATAACTTGAAAAATAATTTATAATCATAGAAAAAAATAGTAAAATATATATTTAAGGGCAATTTGGTCATTTCTTTTTAATTTCAAAATAGAAAATTTAAGCCTAATATCTTTCTAGGATTATCAATAGGGTTAAGAAGCAAATTGACCAACAAACTTTTACTTCAGAAGCGTTCAACACAAATAACTTTTAAGTGAACCAAAAATACTAAAAAACTTTTAAAAATGTGCAGTCAACACAAAAAACTCTTAAAAATGTAAAGTAAGCACAACGCCGTTAGAAAAAAATAACGTCCATTATCTAATGTGCAAATTGGCCAACGAACTTTTACTCCATGAGCGCCCAGCACAAAAAAGTTTTACTCCAGGAGCGCCTAACACAAAAAAGTTCATATGCAATCCACCCAAAATCGGACTGTTGCAAATCCTTGCCTGGACCTCCAACCATGTGCATTGGGGTTAGAAAGAGTGAATACAACAAAAAATCACAAATGTAATGAGTAGATTTCATTTTGAGTAATGATGGTCAGTTTTCGAACTTGCCCAGGCAAATCCATGTGCAATCCACCCAAAATCCGATTCTTGCAAATCCTTACCTGGATCCCCAACCATGTGCATTGGAATTAGAAAGAGTGAATGCAACAACAAAAAATCATAAACGTAACAAGTAGATTTCATTTTGAGTAAAGATGATGAGTTTTCAAACTTGTCTGGTGCAGATGTAAATTGTGATTTTTAAATGGACTTAAAATATCTAGTCATTACATTTGTAATTTTTTTGTTGCATTCACTCTTGCTAACCCCATGCACATGGTTGGGGGGTCCGGGAAAGGATTTGAAACAATCAGATTTTGGGTGGATTGCACATGGATTTGCCCTGGCAAGTTCGAAAACTAACCATCCTTACTCAAAATGAAATCTACTCATTACATTTGTGATTTTTTTTGTTGCATTTACTCTTTCTAACCCCAATGCACATGGTTGGGGGTCCGAGCAAGGATTTGCGACAGTCGGATTTTGAGTAGATTGTACATGGATTTTTTTGTGATGGACGCTCCTGGTGTAAAACTTTTTTGTGTTGGGCGCTCCTAGAGTAAAAGTTTGTTGGTCAATCTATACATTAGATAACAAACGTTATTTTTTTTTAACGGCGTTGTGCTTACTTTACATTTTAAAAGTTTTTTTGTATTTAAGATCCACTTAAAAGTTAGAGTAAATGCCCTTTTTGGTCCCTGGAAAAACACATTTGACCCTTTTTCGTCACTGAGTAAAAGAAATGTCATTTTGGTCCTTTTTAGGGACTAAAAAGGACCTTTTTGGGAATTTCTGAAGGATTAAAATATGCAAAAAAAATTATCAAAAGGACTAAAAGAGACCTTATTTTTCCATTTTAGGGACTAAAAGTGACTTATTTTTTTTCAGGGACAAAAAAGGGCATCCGTGTTTTTTCCAGGGACCAAAAAGGGTATTTACTCTAAAAGTTATTTGTGCTAAGCGCTACTGAGTTAAAAGTTCGTTGACCAAATTGCTCTTTAACCCTTATCAATATTCAAATTAAAACACCTTTTTGTCTTTTAGGATTTTTAAAATTATTTATTTGTAAATCATAAATAATTTACAACATGACAAACTCCATACAAAACACGCTTATCTATAAAATTGTAAGAGATTACAGAAGTCTCTTAGTAATGTATACTGAGAGTTAGAGTTGGTGCCGTATAATATAAAGTTAAAAAAACTTTTAAAATTTAATGCATCCATTTCTATGCATTTAATAATTTTATAAGAAACTATATGATTTATAAATAATGCGGTTTCTATTATATTTATATAAAGCTTCATACAAAGCTTCATAAATATGCCTCCTTATATATATATAATGATTTTCTTAAAAAAAATTAGGGAGGCATATACTATCAGTCTGATATTACAGGCGCGTAGGATCAATTTTTTCCTATAATACCCCAATTTATACTTATTATTGGGAGCATTTATATATATATTTGTGTGTGTTTGTGTATGTATATATGTGTGTGTATATGTATGTATATCTGTGTTTGTGTGTGTCAATATATACGTGTGTAGATATGTATATATGTGTGTGTGTGTGGATATATCTATATGTATACATATACACACATACGCACACATATGTTTATATAGCAAGACTATTATTTCAGTTAGAAGGCGTGTAAAAAGGAAAATTGTTCGGAGAGGTATGTGACGGGGTTGTAATTCACTTTCACTTATATCATTTTAAATTTATATAAAGGCATTTTAGGAAAATGAGTAAAATTAACTAATTTAACTCCTCTCCTTAATCCCCCAAAATCAGTTAAATAGTTCTTATAATTAGGACCGGAGGGAGTATTAATTAGCCAATCTCATTAAAATTATTAATTAGCCCGGTTTTCTTTATTCCTCAATGCAACCGATTTATCGTTAAAAAAGTAGTAATAATTTATTTTAATTTATTATGCATATTTGGTACTAACAATCACATAATTGGACCATTATTATTTGCAACAATACAGATTCTCAGCTACAATAATATAATCATGTTTGACCTTTATTATGTAACACATTTTTTTTGGGATTCATCATAGGCCCATAATATGTCACAACTTTGAGTCTATAGGAGAAGAACTCAAAAGTTTTATTATTTTCAATGATCATGGTTCAAATTTTAAATCTCTTCCTATACTTTGATCCATGTGTGAGACAACAACCTTTCAATTTTCTTAATTTGATGTCACATAATCATGTTAATTTTGTGTGTCTGTTTGGATTAACGGTAGAAACTACTCTTCCAACATGATTTACAATATACAAGATAAGTTTGTGAGATGAGTTTTGTCTCAACTTGCGTAAACGAGCTTCCTTTTTCAAAATTGTTCTTTAGTTAAAAATGTAAAAAATAGTTGACTAAGGAGTTATGTGAAACGTTACACCTATAATAAAGATCATATTTTAAGTTTTAATAATGAAAAATATGAATGTGGTGTGAGAACAGGGCTCACTATTCAGTTTCCTATAAAACTTACAAATTATTAACGACTTATTAAAAATAGATAAATTTGTGTTACATGATAGTTTTGTGTTTTCTAGTATTGTTTCTATCTTTGATTATGAGAAACAACATGACAAGAAGAAAGTAACATTTTATCCAACATGACAATTGAATGTTTAAATGTCTTTGTTTAGGATATCTTGAATCTTACACATAAGTGTGTGGCGATATTATGGGGCAGGGGCGGGTGCTGCCCCTAAAAATGAGAAGTTTCCCCAAAAACGAGGAGCACCCAACCCTACTAGGAACGGGTTTCCTCAACTCCTTTAGGGTGTGTTTGGTTTGAGGAAGGGGAGGGGGAGATCTTTTGCCCCATCTTTACCAAAAAGCCTATGGAAACTTTGCAATATTTCAAAAATATACTCTCAACAAAAAGGAATATTCCCTTCATTAATGGCAATTTGGTCAATTCCCTACCCTTCCACTCCCCTCCCCTCAAACCAAACGCACCCTTAGACGAGCAGGGCGCACTCGTCTTTTGGTGGTGTGCATTTGGAATCTAGATTTCATTTTTAAATTTTTTAAGATAATAAAGTATTTTTTTCAGTACAAGTTAGTATTCTTAAGTAATCTTTTTAAGATCATGAAGTATTTTTTTAGTATCATTCAATACCCTAAAGTATGTTTTTAGTAGCAGTTAGTACCTAAAATATTTTTTCAAGATCCTAAAAAAATATTTCAGGGTACTGATTGGTACTAAAAAGATACTTTAAGGTACTAAAAAAAATTTATGATCTTAAAAATTATTTTAAGATCTTGAAAAAATATTTTAAAGTATTGACTGGTACTAAAAACATACTTCAGACTACTAACTGATACTAAATTTTTTTTATCAAAAATAAAAATAAAAAATAAAATCTAGACCGGCCATCGAACCGGTCGGGAGTCATTGGGTTAAGGGTTAGTGGGTCGATCGAATCGGGACCAAGGGTCAACCCGGCTAGACCGGTGAGGTATAAAAATTGGAAAATAATTAATTTCTTATCACACCAACCTAAATTTGACATACTATATATCATTTCAATATTTTAGATCAGTAGCAAAATAACCATATACTTCAATACTTGTGACATATTCAGATATTCCTAACAATTTTCTTTACAACCTACATTTGGGACAATATATTCATGATAGCAAAATATCAAAAACAAATATATGATGATAAAATATTCTCAAGCAGGATCCTTTTTAACACCAGAATATGTGGGAGGATTGCTAGACTCGAGATTAGGAGTGGTAGTATTCTAGGCACCTTCATTATTAAAACATTCAACAATAATAAACCTGAAGCTCTGCACAATGGAACGAAGCTCTAAATCGAGATGAACAAAGCTCGTTCACGGTTTCACCTCAAGAAATAAACAGTAGTGTGAGGCAAAATTTCAAAAAAAAAAAAAACCTAAAATAATAAAATAAAATTGTCTGACCGGGTCACCCTGGTAACCCGTCCGGGTCACACCGGGTTTACCGGGATTCACCGGGTTGGACCGGGTTAGACCGGTTTAACCCTAAACCGGACCGGTTTCACGGCCGGTTGGCCGGTTCCCGGTCTAAACCGGCCGGTCCGGTCCGATTTCACAAACCATGCCCAAAAGACGAGCACTCTCTATTCGTCTAAGTGGAGGGAAACCCATCCCCCACCCCAATATTATATATATCTTCAATGTTCAATTATACTTATGATGTTCTAGAATATCAACATATGAATATTATTTAATAAAAAATTTCCTTTTATCTCACAATTGTGACCATGCGACCATTATTCTTATATTAATTCCCTTCAATTTTTTTTCTATGCATGTTTTATATATTTTGAACATTGCAACATTCAACTCTAACTTCCATTAGTGATCGATTACGGTGGCTTGAGATTTCATTTAACATGATTTCCATTACTATATTTTATTTATTAATGCCTTTCTTGTTTCAAACTAAAGATGATTAAAATGAGATGACATTAATTGTGAATTAAAATCAGATAAAATAATCATAGGAAGGTGAGAAATCAAATCGAAAATTGCAGGTAGCTTGACTTTCATTTCATATATATAATGCGAGTGTGATTCAAATATTATTATGATATTGCAGTGGTTGCATTCTGCAACTTGCCTCTCACAACCTCACATCAATTCACCTGCTTTACTTTTCCTTAACTTCTAAAATAAAATTCAAATATAAATAATATTCTTTGTTGAAATTATATATGTGATCTAATGTTAAAGCAAAAACTATTGAACAATTTAATTTAATTTTTAATTTTTTTGGTCCAAGTCTCTTTCATTTAAATTTTTTAATTGAAATTAAAACACATTCTAGTGAAACGAGCATTCATTAGTTATGAGGAATATGTATTCTCTCCTCTTTTTTTCCTATTCTCTGTCATCCTTTTCCCCTTTATGATTATTAGATTAAAATATAATGACTCACGTTTAATATTTCTTTCTCATCATTTTCTCCATTTCTTTCCCATCCTTCTCAACATTGCCCTTCCCTCTTTCTTTTCACATCCCATAGAACCTTTCCCCTTCTCATTCTTTGCCGCCTCCTTCTTATTCGATTTCTGTGACACAACAAAGCAAAGGGTAGCTCACTCCATTGGACGATTTCATCTATTCCTAGCATTTTCTTGCACTTTCGCCGCAACCAAACAAACTTGACAGTACGAAGAAAAAAATAACTCACAGGTAGGGTATTTTCTTGAGTAGAAACAAAAGGGAATCTCTGTATGGGTCCGGTGTCGAAATCGTCGTCAGCAGGGTCGAGCAAAGCTTTGAGCTAGGGAAATAACTTGCTGGATCGCTTGCGATTTGTTCTAAGAAGGCCAACGCAGTCCTGTACGAATACGTGGTATCGTCCATCAAGAATGTCATCCTCTGTGAGCTGACTGAGGGGTTTGTCGAGAATGGAGCAGAAGGTGACCGTGCCGGCGTTCATGGCTTCCGATTCTGGCGAGTGGCAAGACCATGTAATTTCAGTTTCTTCAATTTCTGATGCTTCACTGGTCGGATTTCTTTCTTCAATTTCTGATGCTTCCCTAGTTTGGTTATTAAATTCTATTTTCAATGCTTCGCTGGTTTCTTGTTTTATCGTGTGGGGATTCTTGTTTCTGGTATGATTTTTCCATGGCTAAAGCTTGAGCTGTTGGCCCGGTGGTGGTGGTTTTTTCGGTGGATGTGGGTGTGGGCAACGAAAAAGAATGAGGGAAGGGATGAATTGAGAGTTTGGGAGGGAGGCTATTTTTTACTTTTTTTTTGAGTTTAGGGGTATATTTTCATACTATGTGTAATGTTAGTTAGGGGGATTTAACGGCATGTACATTTTCGCACCAATTTTGAGAGTTCATGTGTATTTTTGCACCTCCTAAAAGCATATGATACTGGGTACACCTGGGGTAGAAGCCTATGTGCATTTTTGCACATTTATCCTTTAAAGAATGTGGGATTTGAATTCAGTTTGCCCATTTTACAATGTAGTTGATCTACCACTAGACCAAATAGTTAGGGGGATTTAACGGCATGTACATTTTCGCACCAATTTTGAGAGTTCATGTGTATTTTTGCACCTCCTAAAAGCATATGATACTGGGTACACCTGGGGTAGAAGCCTATGTGTATTTTTGCACATTTATCATTTAAAGAATGTGGGATTTGAATTCAGTTTGCCCATTTTACAATGTAGTTGATCTACCACTAGACCAAATACTTTGGGTTTACTTCAATTAGATTTGACTATACTTAAATAAACTTAAATAATGGTAGTACAGTCTAGTAACTATATCAAATACATTTTAATTTAATTAAAAATTATATTAAAATCCTACAAAGTTATATTTAATTAAAACAGGTAAAAATTAATTTAAAAAGCACGTGTGAAATTTAAAAAATATATATTTTATTTGAAAATATTTAAAAAGCAACTGGCGTAAGCCTTGGGTTTAATGAGGAGACTTTCCGGACCACTGGAACATGGCTTTCATAGAATAATGCATGCATATTTTCTAAAGTACTTTATTGATGCCATATATTTATGAGAGGAAAATGACAATTCAATAATTAAATAGAAAATTAATAATGTCAAATAAGAATTTCCTTCTTGTAAAAATATTTTCCCTGTCCTAATTATAGGACCGGGAATTATACCTACATAATTTTAGAGACATTAAAAAAATTAGTTAATTATATTTGTTTCTCAAAATGTCGTTATTTAAAATGACATCCAATTATTCTGATTATATGTTCTTTGTCAGACCTCTCTATCTCACACATGACTTCTCAAGCTCTCACACAGTCCGACGTCATCGATTTCCCTTAACAACTTCTGGTCTACACTTGGAGGTTGAAAATGTAATTTAATAGTGATGTCATTATTAAATATGACAAAAATTGCTCAAATTTATTTTACTAAAAAAAACAGTAGAATAAAGGTGTATGTGACATTAATGAGTTGCAAGCAATACCCACTTTATATAATATATAGGTGCATTATTAAATTGTTATTGTGTTTAATTATTATTGAGAAAGTATCAATAGGGTTATTTTAGGAAAAAATTGACAAAAATAGAACTTTGTCCTATAATTAAGAATAAGATTAACTCTCAAATATTATATTATAATTAAGACCGGAGAGAGTAATTTAATGTTACATAGGCTGGTAATTGCCATGGGCTGTTGTGGGAGGGATAAATAAATTATGGAACCCTCTTTGATTTATAATTGTTCTTCCTTACATCTCTTTTATATCTTGATAAAATGAAAGAAAAAAAATTATAAGAAATATAATAGGGAGTTGCAGTTTTTTTAAAAAAAAACAAATAAGCTTAAAGATAGTAGATTCATATGAAACTATGATACGCAGCATATGGTAATTGTAGGATATAGTGGAAATGGTAAAAAGAACTTGATAACTTGTAAACATCTGTTTGTTTGTTTCTTTGTTTTTGGTAAAAAGTAAACTTCTTTTTGTTACAAAAACTAGTGAAGTCAGTCTCATGATGATTATTCAACATGGCCTTGTCCAGTTCCACACGTTTGCATATATATATATATATATATATATATATATATATATGGGATTTAAACTTCTCATATTACATGAGAAGAAGAAGATTCCTATATATACATAAAATGGTAGGACCCAATTAGTGAAGTCAGTCTCATGATGATTATTCAACATGGCCTTGTCCAGTTCCACACGTTTGCATATATATATATATATATATATATATATATATATATGGGGTTTAAACTTCTCATGTTGCATGAGAAGAAGAAGAATCCTACACACACATGAAATGGTGGGACTCACATATATATATAATGTTAATTATATATATATGGATCCTACCATTTCATGTGTGTGTGATTTGAGAAAACACTTCTCCTACATCATAAGAATTGTTTTTCCTTTTATATATATATATATTTGTGTGTGTGGAGAGAGAGAAGGTCGTAAACAGGAGGAGGTCGGGTATTTCAATTGTCACGTCACACTTTATTTTTTATTTGGTAAAGTGTTACTACTTATAACAAGAACGAAATCCCCCCGCTCGTTGCGCGGTGCAATAATTTGGGAAAATTACAGGGTATTATCTTCTTAAACTCATCCAAATTATTAAGTAGTTGAATAAAAAACAAATCATAGTAAAAGAAAAGAACTACATTTCAAATTGGCCAACAAAAAATATAAGTTGTCCCTTTATCTGAAAACATAACATGCACCACAGCAACATCAGTAGTTGTAAACTTTCATGTTTGACAAACGTATGTAGTAGCTCAAAAGTAACAACAAAATAATATCAACATGATAGCCATTAGATTACACAAACATTCATATATATAAAATGAACATCCAATATCTCAATTCTCTCTCTAAACATTTCTAAAGATTTCCTTGTAAACGACATTAGTAGTTGTACATTTTCCCTGGTTTTTCCCATCTTGTATAAGAATTTGCAAACCTGCAATATTGTTGAGTAACATTTGGAAACAACATTTCTATATATTGCACCGCGGTAATAATGTGAATATTAAATTATTTTACCTCCGGTTCTAAATATAGGATAAAAATTATTGTGTAATTTACATTACAAACTCTTTCCATAAAAGGAGAAAATAAGGGAATATAAAATAACTCATAAAAAACAGCACATAATCTAAAGATTTGATATAGAAAATCTTCTCTGTGCTTCTACAAGTCCACATTACATGCTTAGAGTTAGGTGCTTATACCTCTAATTAGGGGTATAAACATTTTTTTTTAATTTTTTTATATATTGTATTTATTTAGATTTAAATTATATATTGCTTTCTAAGATTTTTTTGCATCCAGTATCTCAAATTAATTAATTTTCATAATACTGATGCTACAGACAAATGCAGAAATGAAAATTAATTAATTTGATATACTGGGTGTAAAAAACATCTCAGAAAGCAACATATAATTTAAATCTAAATAAATACAATATATAAATAAAAAATAAAAAAAATATGTTTAAACCTCTAATTAGAGGTATAAACACCTAATAAGTACCTAACTCCAAGCATGTAATGTGGACTCGTGCTTCTACATATACCAACCAATCTATGAAACAAAAATTTATTTAGTAACAACAATGTCAATATAACATCAAATAATCTAGAAGTAGGATAAGATAGTGATGAAGAAGGAATGAAAGAGAACTCACTGCATTATGTATTGAGCCTCATAATAGAATCCCTTTAGCCGCTATTTCATCTGCCATTAAATACAACTGAATTTTCTCTCAGGAAAACAACACTGGGTCAACTCCTCTACTCCTCTGTACGATGCAAGAGTGCAACAATTCAATGACGTGAAAACACATCCTCACGTTCCACTCATTCAAATCATTATGAAATTGAATAAAACACAAAGGGACACAAAGAGAAGAATTGAATTTCAAATCTACTACTCTTATATGTTGTGCAACTTCATCATCAACTCAAAAGCAACAAAAAAAGACATCAAAATGCTAGCCATCAAAGTACAAAAACATTCCTATATGTAATATGAACAGACAATATCTCACATATTTTGCGATAACATTTCTAAAGATCTCCGTATAAACGACATTGGTAGTTGTACGCTTCCCATGATTATTCCCGTCTTATATAAGAATTTTCAAACCTGCAATATTGTTAACTCTTGATAAAGCAACATATAATTTTGATACTAGAATAACCACAAAATGTCCTCCATCAGGTTTATTAAAATATGGATATTCCCATAGACCCAAACATAATCATACCAGCATCTATTTGAATATTCATTACATACTAGAATAACCATAAAATGGTATTAATCAATGAAGGCCATTTGAAAATATCATCATTATATAAAATATATAAAAAAATGTAGAGACATGTTATTTGCACAAAATTGGTGTACAAAAGATTCCCTTCTTCTCAGTCTCAGGCAAAAAATAGATTAAAATGATAGTATTCTTTTAACGCGATATAAAATGATAGTATTCTTTTAAAGCAATATTATTAAAATGAAGCAACCAAGAACATTATTCAGCAGTGATTATGACCAAAATTATGCGTAACGAAAAAATATAAGAGTTTGAATTCTTTTACTGGTTTGAATTCTGACTAACAAAGAAAATGGCTGTCAAAACATATTATTTTTAAGTATTTTATAATCAGTCACTTTACTTCCATATCAATTTGGTCCTGCCAACAAAAAGGTCCTTCAAGCCTTTGGCACCTATACTATGTGAAGTCACATTTGATGATAAAACAGAATCAGCGCTATCATTACATAAATTCGTCATGTCAATGCAGGCCTCATTACAGGAAGGTTAAGGATTCAATTAGACTGGTGAAGCTATTTCGATTGTGTGAATGGGCCAAATAATTTCATCCCTTAAGCCATTTAAGAACAAAATTGACCATCGCTAAAGCTAGTGCATCCTTTTCAATGAAAATCATGATTTGCAAAGAAATAATGAACGATATTACATACTAAGAATATATAGTAAAGGTTCAGCGCTCACCTATATTCACACAAGATCAATAGTCCTCCATCCTTACAAATAAAGCACCAATCCTCAGCAACTTTCTCCTCATTTAGTTTCTTCTGCCTCCCCATCTCTTAAAACTGTTCGCAAATAGGCTCCACTACTAGACTGAACGAAAATCTCTGTTGACTCCAAGAACTCTTCAACATTTTCCCAGTGAGAAAACCAAAATCAGAGATAACATTAAGATTACATTTCAAGCAGAAGCTCAAAGAAAACAAAATTGGTGATGGAAAGAGCGCATTTGGTAAAAATCCTGAGAAGGAAAAAAACTCGTTAGTAATAGGAATAGTTAAAAGTAATAGGAATAAAAATTACAAAGAGGAGAGGATTCAGGATTTTCAGCCCTGTCCATGTAGCTTGTGTTGCAATTAAAAAAGATCAAGTAAATCTTGATGATTAAACATTGAATGACAGTCAATGAAGTTGTGGTCAAGCATACCAGTTGAACTTACCTACTCCCTCAGATTTTCAGGATTTGGAATGCCTTGGTAACGTGTACTTTTGTGCTTACATGATTGAAACTTGACTTTCTACCAAACAGACATGTGTAAAGCCATGAACAAACCCTGATTTTGTCATCCAGCTCAGTGAACCACAGTGTTAAAGAGTATTTGTGATGGGTTGATTTGAATACAGGGTTCTTAATAATACATCATGAAGCACAAAAGGAAAAGAAAGTACAGTAGATTTCAAACAGTCCATGACATTTAAATATACTCCCATAAAAATAAGCCTGCTCCAATTAAATTTTGAAAGGAAAAACTCATTACCAAACATTATAGTTCTGTAAATTTCACCCAAAATGGAATCAAATATGGTTGAAAAGGCACGTCTAGTTTCATGCCTTCAGTATTAATAATCAATCTGGTATGAAAACACAGACTGTACAATCATCAAATCAAAGTCAAAGTAAATAATTTCCCCCTCACAGAAAAAATAAATGGAGGAAAAGAAATTCATACAGATAAAAATCGTACATATGTACCTGTTATATGACATCTAGAAGCAGAGTAAAGTTTGATGGCCTTAGACTTAGAAAGACACATCTCAGCATCATGCCACTGTGACAGGCTTATATATACACAGGCAAGATCATGCCATACTTCAACTTCCAAGTTCCTCGAATGATCTCGGTTCTCCTGAGACCAGTAGCACAAAAAATAGGTGAGCAGCCAGCAGGGAAGGTACTTTTCTGAACCATATATCTTTCATAAGCAAAACTAAAAATCAGTCCAGCAAATTGAAAAAAAGACCTGAAATTTATAAATATATGTGTACAGAATTACAGATTTTACTGATAACAGTGGAGAAAGACTTTTGTCCAAAACTTTTAGAAACGTTATGCACCCAACACTTGCTTTTCCGTGTATGTGTCCATGTCAAGCTCACTGTTACTACAAGGGTCTTGACACTGCTTTTTTATTTTAATTTTATTTAGAGATAAGAGTAAACTATGAATTTTCAAATAACTATCTAGTATCCACCAAAATTGCTTCCTTTTTTAAGTTTTGTATCTTGGAGAGAGCCAAGACTCCAGTTCCAAATTTTGTCATTCCCATCACTATGGTTGGTTACAGACTAACAGACAGAGGATCATGAAGATTGAAATTATAAATTTTGCCTGTATGGGAGACCTCATCCAGCCAATTCATGGAAGAATTAGTCCCAAGAACAATGGTTCAAGATTTGAAATTATAAATTAATTGGTGCCATACAATCAATAATTACCACTGCCCTGTTTTGCAGAAGCCAAAGATCATTTGGTCATTAGAGTTTGAATCCAACCATTTGAGATCATCTTTGTCTTGCAATTTTTTTTCACTACAATAGATAAATTTATTATCTTTAAAAAAGTCATAGTACACTTACATTGCACCACCTCCAACAGGGTCAACTGCTTCGAAACCGATCCAAAAAGTCATATCACATGGCTGTTAGTCAGAAGATTTTATGTATATTATTAGTATGATGAAAATCATTTAAAATAATAGTGAACATAAACAATCCTTAAACAGATCCAAAAACTCCCATTGGCACAAAAAGATTGGCTCCAAATGCAAGTTGACTGTAGACTTCATCAGCAATGAAGTAGATGTTTTATACCAATATGCAATATGACATGCCGTATAGAACAGGGTATGGGCCATATACAATATAATGGTTTAAAAGCATGATCAGTATGGGTCTGTCAGCAAAGCAACTCAAAGCATGAAGAAGGAGGTTGTCGAGATCATCAAGATGCATGCCCCATCTCTGGAAACCAAGGTATATTTCCTTTTATTTTCACTCTCAACATGGTGAGCTTACAACGACTCTTATAAGGTCTCATTACTTGATTCTCACTTTACTACTTCACTACCAGTACCATCATCATTTTGTTTCCAATTCTCACATCAAGTGTTCCTTTTTCGTTCTCATCAATTGGGTGTGAAGCATGATCCCATATTTGCACTGAAGAAAACCGGGAAACCATTCAGCTAAGCCGAAAAAAAAATCTCAGTAAACTCTTTTCATAAAAAAAATACCATTAATATAAATCAAATAATCCCACGGTATCTATACCCAAATCCTATAATGTAGGATATAGTTTCACCGTTTAAGCACAATGTAATCATCTCCAAATCAGGACATGCAACAACAGAATCCAAGTACCTCACTACCTCCTACAAGATAATAATGGAATGCTGAACTGTAAAATAAAACATGTGTTATAGAGGAATACCAATTGAAGGAGGAATAAACAATATGGACATAAAACTTGAAGGATGCTACTCTCAATTGTGAAAATAAGAGTTGAAGATCAAGACTAGTACCACTTGGAAGCAAATATGACTCCAATATTTTTCCTTCCCACTATTCTAGTAAACAGCAATGGACATTCATATTATTACCCATATGATCACAATGTTCTAGTTGGATTGAAGTAGAACAAAGTTAGATAAAACTGAGGCCACTTTTCTTATAGAGTTGATCAATGTAAAAAAAATAAAAAAATCAACAGTTGTTGAGATCATCAAGATGCATGATCAGTATGGGTCTGTCAGCAAAGCAAGACAAAGATGTTAGGTTTGAATTCTTTTAAAATGATGCATACAATATCATGATCATGTCCTGCATCAAAAGGATTATAGCACAAAATATTTTACTTGAGCCCTCCCAGGACCCAAGTTTCTCAACCATGGTCGGTTGTCAACCAAAATATACAATTTTCTGCTATCATTTGCAAGGAAAATGCTAAGATCTGAGAGGTAAGACTGCATTGGATCAGTTAAATACAAAAGTTTTAAAACCAAGTGTCTCTAAAATGGAAACGAAATCATGATGAGTTGTGATTTCCTAGTCAAACTTTTCTAGCAAATCTAAAAAGAATTTTTTATCAAGTTGATGTGATAAACCATTTAATTACTGTAAGTTGAAAGAAAAATGAGCTGCATTTCCAACGATGTTTTTTTTTTCAGATTTGATTTGATAAAAAATGAACAATGTGACAGTAAAGTTGAATTAGGATCGGAGGGAGTATGAATTTTCAATTTAAATAGATTTCTTTTAACCTTTTAATATGTTAAAAATTTATTAATTTTGATTTATAAAATTTATAATTTTAATTTTTCACCATGTTTAATGAATTTTTTTTTAACTTTGAGTTATAAAATTTATATAGTTGGCACATGGGATTGTGAGCAGAGGCGGAGCTAGGAAGGACAATTAGGAAGCAAAAATTACATAATAGAATCCAGGTGTTTAAGAGATTAAATTTATTCCCTATAAATATATCAAGATTTTCATTTTAGAAAATCCCTCAACCTTGCAACAACAAAATGAATAGAACAAAGTTATAAAGATATGATTTACCTACTTTATCAACCTTAGTCAAAAAGGTGATCTGTATAATACCAAACAGATAAAAATGTATATTTCCAATATAATTTACAGGTAAAAGAGTTTAGGTATCAAGTAAAAATATTTCTCAATCTGTCAATCATATCTAGTTCAACAACTACCTGCGCAGCAAAAAGACAGCCACAAATTGACATGTAATATGGATAACAGCCATGAATTGACATATAAGATGGATAAAGATTTTACGTTCAAACTTATCTTTTATTAAAAAAAACAACAAATAGATGATGACAAATAAACATCAGCAGCCTCCACAAGCATGGTCAAAGTTAACACAGCAACTTAACATGCTTAAAGTATCCACCAAAAGACTACACTAAGAGGGCCCTTTGAGAGAAATTGAAGAAGGTAACAGAGGTATGAAATGGAATGAGCAACATTTGATAGCTGGATCATCCAAACAGTTTTCCACTAAAAAATTGCAGCAAGACCAAGTATTAGATTCCTGATGTCCATGACTAAAGGGAAGTAAATAATCAATGAGCCTCTGGAAACTATTACATGGGCTATAAGTTCAAAATTAAAGGAAGAATAACTTTCACTGTGAGTTGGTATTTATAACCATTGGCAGTGACTCGGGCGAATGAACATGTGGAGGACATTAAAAAAAAAGCATAAAGCAATGTCGGAGAAAGTAGCTTGGGAGAAACAAATAAACATCAGCAGCCTCCATAAGCATGGTCAAACTTAAAACAGCAACTTATATTGATGAAAAAAGGTTTTGTCAACTATGGCAAAACCATACACAAAATTTTTCAATATGGTAGAAGCTACCAACTAATTAAGGTGACTTATATAGATGAAGTCACTCCAAGATAGGGCTTAGCTTTATGTCAATCAGACTAGTTCTTTCGACAATGAATAAAATGCAGCGGGGATTAGGAATTAGTCACTGTTCAAACCTCATGAAGTATACTAACCTCTGAATCATGTACTGACATAGTCATTATGCTCAAAGCCTACACTGAATATACTGTTCATGTAGTTTGTGTTGGAATCAAAAAAGATGAAGGAAATTTGGTGGTTACTGTATGAATGACAGGCATATAACTTGTGGTCAAGGACACTAAAAAGAAATACCTACTTGGATTTTGAGTATTTGAAAAACCTTGGTAGTTGGTAATATCAACTAAAAGAACTGTCCACAAATGAGTCAACTTCTTCCTTAGTTAAGTCTGAGAAAACATTAAAAAAAAAAACATGTGAGAAACATGGAATGATTTAACAGTGAGGTTCACCCAATATATGGCATTGTGACAAGGTACCATGATCAACTTAAAGACTTACATGCTAACCTATTCCGACCGAATTTAACATCAGTAAACCTTATGCCAACACAAATGCAAACTGAAATGACAATTGATCATTCGTTCATAACCAAAGATCACTTGTGCTTAACCTCCTTGATTTTGATTGGATATGGTGATAAAAAAACATATACATATGAGCACAACAGTAGTAAAAAGCCACACAATAGGATACTAAAGGTAACACAAATATATAGGTCAGGAAAATATTTAACTTGTGACAAATGTCGGTGTTGCAAGTCATGGTAGGTGGTGTTAATTATTTCAATACCTTCTTGAAGTCAGACAAGGCTAACACGAAGAATCCTTTTGATAGCCTGCTTCCTCAAGGACTTCTGTCAAAACTTGCTATATCAATTAAAGGAACTGAATGCAAAAGTGGCCATCAGAATCATATCACAATCATCGTTATTGAACTTAGTCATTAGTTGAAAGGTAAATTGATATCCACCTAGAAATTTCAATTCCCAGCCTCATGTAAGCAATTTTCAAAGGAGGGATGTAAGTAAACAATACCTTTTTTGTAAAGAAATGCAAACGTGTTTTTAAAGGATTAATTCATTTCTTATATCAAAAGAAGTAGAGAAGAAAATTTACATATCATTGAACGATATTTTACCTCTCTGTTGTTCAGATATAAATTGTCCAGTCAAATTCCAACATGTCATTGAATGAAACTTTTCCATTGCAATATGTATCGTATACCTTAAAAATAACTGAAAAAGAAAACAGCTCCCAAATGATAATTCAATAGTAAAAAGTATAATAATCAGTCAATCATTTATATATTGAAATGCACTTTTGTGGGTCTTAGAGATATTCATTACATTCAATTTTGTCCTCTACGGTCGCGCGAGGACTGAATGCAGACAAGAAAGCCACGAATTCCTTGAAATTCAATCCATATAGCATCTTCAACAATCTCTGCGAAATTTAACATACCATTGATTTCCGTAAGGAAGCAATTGAAATAAAAAAAAAAAATCCAAGTTGGTCACAGACCCGATGACTCAAAAAATCTTGAAGAATTGTTCGTTTAAGAAAATTTCCAGGTTAATGGATTGTGCTTTATGGAAGGAATGAGAAGAAATACTCTTACCGGAAGCAGATCTGATGATGACGGCAACGACGCCACCGATAAGGGACGAGGGAGAGACGAAGGGGACGTTTGGAAGAGGAGAAAATTGATTTTTTTTTTGGAGAAAGCTGGGAGCAAAATAAAGGCAGCATCCATCATATTACCCAGCAGAACCTATGCCTATTTCCTATACGAATAGAGGAGGGAATTTCAAAATTCAAAACCAACATGTAACCATATCTGTGCAAGAAGCCGTCTGAGCCACACTGTTGAGCTGGCACTGTTTAAGTAAACAGTGTTTTGTGAGGGGAGCTACAGTGCATGGCTCATTCTCCTATTCTTCTCCTATTCCTATGATCATTTTGTGTTTCTTAATATTTAAATTTATATTATTTTTTTTATAAAAATGAGAATACTTATTATCATTACGTCGCCAAATTTATGAGTAAAATATTAAATAGTCCTCTAAGAGGCATATCAAAACAACATAGTTCGAGATGGGGTTGTTCTAGCTTAACCAGAAGTTTCAAGTTCGAGCTCTGGGAATGCAGAAGTGTTTGGTGGTAGAGCTTTCCGCCTTTGTGGTCCAACCCGGCTCGATCTGGATTAGTCTGGACCCCCGATAAATCCTCCGAGTTAAAAAGAGGTAGGCCCAAGATACCAGAAGCTCATGAAAAAAAAAAACAAAACAACATAGTTCATCCTCAGTCACATTCCACACTAAAATTCGCAAGCTAATCAGCCACAATATTATATAAATTGAAAGTTTGAATTCTATTCCTACTCAACAAAATTATGTATAAAATTGTGAAACCACCGTCAAATTTCATTGAAATTATTCATTTGATTTATTTAGTACTACCTCCGGTCTTAATTATAAAACCTAGTTGACTTTTTTTAGAGAGATTAAGGTAGCTAAATAAGTTACTTAATCATTTCATATGTTATGTATTCTTAGATTATATATTTGTTTATTAGTCAAACCAATTACTTCTTACGGTCCTAATTATAAGACCTAGTTGACTTTTTTGAAGAAATTAAGTAAGCTACTTGTTCTGTTGTGTAGAACACAAATGTCTAACCTCAATGGATTAGAGTGTTTATATTGGATCGATGACTATCTCAGAGATATCTATATGCAAATATGAAAGAGAGGGTGATTGTTCTAGGATACTTATGAGGAAGACACCGAAGAATATCAATGGATCACTGAGTAACACAGGAATGATGTTTTGCCAAAAGGGGCGTGGGGTGTGTGCTCAGTGTGACTGTACAGTAAAAAGGATGGATAGAAAATGTGCACCTTCTAGGTTAATCTCCTATTTATAGAGATTACCTTTAGGGTTTTGGCTCTAGGGCTTCGTGTACCTCCAGGCCCATGTCTCTGCTGTACAACCTGCATGTCCCAAGCGCACTACCTGCATGTTCCGAGATTATAGCCTTGATCATAGACTAATTAGCGTTTTACCTTAATAAGAAGGATTCTGTCATGAATTGTCATTGCTGGGCCGCACGGTCATTGGCCCTCATATATGAGTCCATAACACTAATTAAATTACTTTGGAGTATTTTTATTTTTATTTTTTTTCTTCAAACTAATTGGTTTGACTAATAAACTAATATATAATCTAAGTATACAAAACATATGAAATGATTAAATCATTTATTTAGCTTCCTTAATCTCCCAAAAAAAGTCAACTAGGTCTTATAATTAGGGCCGGAGATAATAGTTTGAAGAAAAAAATAAAAATAAAAATACTCGAAAGTAATTTAATTAACTTCCTTAATCTCTCCAAAAAAGTCAACTAGGTCTTATAATTAAAACTGGAGGGAGTATTTTATAAAATCAAATTTTCGTATTTTTTGTATGTTCATTAGCTGCAATTCTTCAATCAAGTTTTAAACACAGATTTTTTTAATATAGATGAAAATTAAAATTTCTTTTCATGCCAGAGGTTGAGTGTTGAAGTGTATGGGTTGTGAATTTTTCATATATATAATTTATTAGGATTACATATTCATAAATTATAAATACTCCCATTTTTTTCAAATTACGTACATAAGATGGGACCTAAATCTAGTTCATGTCTTTTCTGGGCAAAAAAAAAATCTAGTTCATGTCTCTTTCAAAACACGAAAGGACAATTAATGGGAGTCGTAATAAATAATAATGTGAACAAAATGGGCAGAAAAATGTCAACTACACACATAAACAAACCATTCAAACCATTTTCTTTTTTAATATGCTGATAATTAATGCCGCCTAATTTGTTGTTCCTCACATCAACTTTATACTAGAAATCTTGTAATATCAACTTAGTACAATAAATTATATTAAAAATCATATTAATATAATTATATTTGGATTAAACGGGTTACTTCATATTCAGTTGACAGGACGGATAATCACACTATCAAAATTGTCCATCAACAATTATTAAGGGTTGAATATGAAGAAGGAAGTAAATTGAATATGAAATTAGACATCAAATCAGGAATCATAAATATCAATAATTATATAATTATGATCAAAGCATGTAAATGAACTTCACCATCCATGATTGTAGGAATCTTTCTAAATTATATTAGTAATTAGGTTATTAACGCAATAAATTTTAAAAATTATGTCCTAATGATTGTAATAAATAAAATCTTGTAATACCAGCTCAGTGCAATAAATTATGTTAGAAATTATATTAATGTGGTCAAATTTAGGTTAAACAGTTTATGTTATATTTGGTTGATCTGTTAGTTTGACCAAAATCATTAACATGGATGCTGACTCAGCAATTTTTTATCCTACTTGGCAGTAAAAAAAGAAAGAAGAAATTAAAAAAAAATCCACACCTTCCTTTCTTCCTTCCTTCCTTCCTTCCTTCCTTCCTTCAAAACTTCGAAGAATCCCAGAACGAATCAAACGCAATAATACACAGATCAAACAATCCCAGAACGAATCAAGAAAATCCCAGAACGATTATGGCTTCCAACGATTATGCAAGAAAATCCCAGAACACTGATACACTCATTTCATCAAATTCCTAAAACTCAAAAGCAATAATACAGATCAAAGAATCCCAGAACGAATCAAGAAAATCCCAGAACGATTATGGCTTCCAACGATTATGCAAGAAAATCCCATTAAACTATAAGTGCATCGATAAAACAATAAATCAGGGGGCGCGATAAGCGCTTGTGAGAAAGAAAACAAGGCGGAGGCAAAAGAAGAGAAGGAAGATCGAGGAGGTCCAGATCGAGGAGGTGGGGGGTTTCAGATCGAGATTGGGGGTGGCGGTCCAGATCGTAGAGGTGGGGGCTGTGGTTCAGTCTGCGATCTGGGAAGAAGAATGTATCGCGGAGGTGGGGGGCTCTGGTTCATCGCTGGGGAAGAAGAAGGAAGAATGTATCGCGGAGGTGGGGGGCTCTGGTTCATCACTGGGGAAGAAGAAGGAAGAATGTATCGCGGAGGTGGGGGCTCTGGTTCATTTGGGGAAGAAGAAGGAAGAATGTATCGCGGAGGTGGGGGCTCGGTTCATGTTTGGGAAGAAGAAGGAAGAAATGTATCGCGCGCGGAGGTGGGGTGCTCTGGTTCATCGTTGGGAAGAAGAAGGTCAAAATGCTTTTGACCGAGGATTGAAATGAAATTTGACCAGGATTGAAATGAAATTTGTAAAAGTTACGGAGGGACTAACTTGAAACTTTTAAAAGTTCATGGAGGGACTAACTTGAAATTATCGAAATGTGTGCAGGGGCTAAAGCGTAATTTATAACAACCTGAGACCATCAACATCCACGTCATCATCCACGTCCTCATCCACATCATCATTTTCGGTACAAAAAAGTCAACTAACGGTCAAACGCTAATTTTGCTCCACTTTGTAACCACGTGTCTACTTTTGCGCCAAAAAAAAGTATTTGCCACTGGACGCTCTTTTGAGAAAAGCATTTGTCTATTTTTGCACCTTAACCCATATATTAATAATCATATAATTATGATCCAAGCATGTAAATGAACTTCACCATCCATGATTGTAGGGATCTTTATAAATTATATTAATAAGTAGGTTATTCGTGTAATAAATTTTAAAAATTCAGTTCAAGATTTGATTTTGTCCCCGTAGTATCATGAGTCTACAATTGAGGGAAGGGAAGGGGAGGGGAGGGGAGAGAAAAAAAAAAAGAGGGGAGAAGAAATTTTTTTCAAAATTAAGTCTAGTGAGGTCCACAAGTTTTCCTCTCTCCTCCTTTTTTTTCTCTCCCCTCTCTTCCCCTTCCCTCAAATTAAACATACCCTTTAAATTTAATAGTTTGTAAACTTATTCACAGATTAATTATATATAATAATACTACTAATTTCAAATTCATGCTTCACTGAATTCGATGGGGATCACTTCTAATCACGCGAGTATTATGTGTGAATTTGTCAAGATTATGAAAAGTCAATTGGGTTAAAATTAGGACATTTAATGTTCATGTTAAAATAATAATAAAGCTTAATATATATTTTTTGGGACTCCAAATGTAATATTGAAATAGAAAACGATCCCAATTGACCAAAAGTGGAAAATAAAAAAATAATTAATGAGATGAAGAGGTTGGTATGGATTCTGTACGCGCTCACTACCAAGCTGGACACAGCTTTTGTCTCTCGTTGGAACATCGCCATCCTCCCTACCTCACTATTTTCCTTTTTATTCCTCAACCTTTTCTTTTTAAAATAAAATTATGATACCATTATAATTTGAATATAATAACAATTTGATAATTTATTAATAAATAAACACAAGCAATCAACTTTTTCTTCGTTCATAGACCTTTTAATCTCCATCTCTCTCATAATTTAGAAGATAACAAGCACCTTTCTCTTTAATTCTCTCCTCTCTTTCTTTCTTCCTTCCTTCTTCTTCCGTTCCATGGCAGAGAGGATCTATCCTTCCGCCAAGCCTACGGTTAACGGCACCGCCAATACCAACGGCGGTGCCGCGAATCCCTCATTTCCTGCCACCAAAGCTCAACTCTACGGCGCCACCAGACCTACCTACCGTCCCCAACCCCACCACCGCCGTAGCCGCCGCAGATGCTGCTGCAGATTCTGCTACTGGTTCCTCCTCACCGTCCTCTTCATCCTCCTACTAATCGGCCTCACCGGAGTAATTTTCTACCTAATCTGCCGCCCACACCGTCCTACCTTCACTGTCACTTCCCTGAAACTCTCCTACCTTAACCTCACTTCCTCCTCCTCAACTCTGGACTCTAAATTCGACATCACCGTCACCGCGCGAAACCCTAACAAGAACATAGTCTTCAATTACCAGCCAACCTCGATTTCGGTTCTATCTGACGGCGTCGATATCGGCGACGGCACGATCCCTGCTTTCGAGCACGGGAAGAAGAACACCACGATGTTGGAGGCTACGGTTTCGAGCACGAAGCAGACAGTGGATAGTGACGGTGCCGGAAAATTGAAGGCGAGCATGAAGAGCAAGAGTGGATTGCCGTTAGAGGTGAATCTGAAGACGAAGGTGACGGCCAAGATGGGGAAGTTGAAGACGCCCAAAATCAGAATCAGAGTGTCCTGCGACGGGATCAAGGTCGTTCCTCCGTCCGGAAAGAAGCCAGCGACGGCGTCGACCTCGAACGCCAAGTGCAAGGTCGATGCTAGATTCAAGATCTGGAAATGGACTATCGGGTGATGAAGAAGAAGAGTGAAGAATAGCACACAGAAATTGCTGAGAGGTGTGTGTGATGCTATCATTATGGTTACTTTTCATTTCTTTTTCTTATTTTTTTAATTGAAGTCGTGCTTTTATTTTATTTTATTTTATTTTTGTGGAGAATTTGGTGATATACTTTAAATGTTTTGTAAATTCAACCGAGATTGCTGAAGTGTAGTAGGACACAGTTGTCATGGAGTATAATTTTTGAAGAAAGATTTGTATTTTATATCTTTAGCTTTTGTCCACTCCCTGGGATCAAAATCTTTTTGTCCCAGTATTTAAATATTATGCTTGTTTACATAATCCTTTTGATCTGTCATTTTTAAAAGAGAATGACATATAAATACTAACTAAGAGAAATAATTTATTGTTAATGGTAACTGATTTTTTCATGTTCTCACTGCCTTTTCTGATATTGTTTTTTTAGTTGGGACTTAAAAGACATTCTTACTATTTCCAAACCATCCATCTTCATCTTCAATGTTAAAACCAAATCATTTAGGGCTATGCATAAATAATTGTTTGAAAAAATAATATAAGAAAGCTCTTGAGTAAATATCCTTTTTGATCCCTGACAAAAAATACGGACCCCATTTTGGTCCCTGACAAAAAAACTGACCCTTATTCGTCCTTTTTATGGGACTAAAAAAGACATTTTGGAAATTTGTGAGGGATCAAAATGTCCATTAATCGACCCTTATTCGTTCTTTTGATGGACTAAAAAGGACCTTTTTTTTGTCAAGGACTAAAATGGGGTCCGTATTTTTTGTTAGGGATCAGAAAGGATATTTACTCAAAGCTCTTTCTTTTTCGGGGATGACATATTTTTCTAGTGCTTAAACTTTTTTCGTTATTAATTTAGTGCTTAAAATTTGATTCAGTATGATTCAATTACTATAATTTATTGAATTTAAAATTATAAAGATTCAGTTTTTCTTTGCTAAGCACAAATAATCCTCCCATTGAAGGAAATTTTATTCCAGAGGTTCTCGGGTTATATTTGTTACTTTAAGGGTGTGTTTGGTTTAAAAGGAGGGGAGGGAAACAAACTCTAGGGAGAACATTAATCAAATTGTCATTAATGAAAATAATATTCTTTTTTGTTGAGAATATATTTTTAAAATATTTTAAAAAAAATCCATAAACTATTTAATAAAGATGTCTCTCTCTTCTCCCCTTCCACTCCTTACCCTCAAACCAAACATAAACTAAACATAGTGTAAAAGGATTTCAGATGCAAGTAATTCTCATGATAAGCATCTATAGCCATTTTTTCTTTGAATTGCTTTGTTTGTTTGGAGGGAAGCAAAAATGTCATGATTTGACAGCCTAACGATCCCTTATTTCAAATAGGCACGTTACCAGTAAATCAACGTAGACTTGGACAAAAAATAGTCAATCCCAAAATCAGCATTTTTGTTTAATGACACTTTTAAAAAAAAAAAAAAAGCAAACTTGTAGGAGTAATAGAAATGTTCTCCCTCTATTTCCCTCCAATTTTTTTTTTTGAAAAAAATGTGCCATGTGCTTGGGCCAGTAGATTTGAGGAGATAATATGAAAAAATAGCCTCCAATCCTATAATGCTGGTGTTTCGCTGTCTACTGAGACCTTGGAGTAATAGAATAATTGCTTGCTTTTTCTTAAAGTACATTATATATTAATCAATAGTGCAAACCACGGCATGTGTCCATTCACAATGTAAAAAATATTATTAATCATACAAATTTTATTGGCAAAAAAATTTAAATATGAGTACCCAGTATCAACATAACATTTCTAACTAACTAATAAAATTTATTAGCCATTTTTTCGAAAGAAAAATAGGAAAAAAGAAGAAGAAGTAAGGCGTAGGAGATAATGATAATAAAAGTAGAAAAGGGGGATAGGGTTAAAAGAAGTGGGTGGGTGTGATTAAGGTGGGGTCCATGTGATTAATGGGGAGAGCAGCCACGTGGACAGAGAAGTGAATAGAAGGTGCATTTCACGATGTTACTTGTGATTTGTGAAGTGAAGCAGTCGGAGGAGGCCTTTTTGGTCTGCCTGCTTTAAATTGCGTGTTTAATTTAATTTAATTTAATTAATAATGATGAACGGAATAGGAGTAGGGGTTCGTGACTTGACTTGATGCTCCGCTGTCAGCGTCGGTGCACCTCCAACCTCCTTCCACTTCAATTATTGCCCCCTTCACCTACGCCCCCCTTTATTTCTTACTAGCAATAGATTTTTCTAATTGAATTTTTGTAGTGTTCTCTTATAAGACATTACCTAATAATTCTTACAAATCAATAAAAATAGTTAAAATCAATAAAATTATGTTATAATTTAAATAAATTTTAATATTATCCATATTAATTACACTAAATTTTAATATTATACTTCATCTAATCCTTATTAGAAGGCATCAACTAGCAAATGTTTCTAAGGAGCATTAATTGTTAAAATCAACAAAATTATCTTATAATATAAATAAATTTCAATATTACCCATACTAATTACACTAAACTTTTTTTACATGTATGCCCATCATTAATAGGGGCAACATGTGAGAGTAATAATAATATAATATTAGAGTTTAGTGTAACTAGTAAGGGTAATATTGGAAATTATGTAAATTATAGGATAACTTTATTGATTTTAACTGTTTTTATTGGTTTCTGTGAATTGTTAGTTGATGTCTTATAATAAGGACCAGAGGGAATATTAATTATTACTTTCACCCACTACCCTCAGTAATTATGGGCATACATGCAAATGCGCTTTGGAAACAAACAAGTTCCTTATAGAAAGGACTAAATACAATTATTAGTTGGTACTTTATAATAAGAATAAAAGAAAATATTATGTATTTTAAAATATATTTTTTAGCTATATTTAGTATTTAAAGGATTTTTTTAATACATCTAGTACTTTGATTTACTTTTTCAGGTGTGTCTACCACCTTAAAATGTTTTTCTTTTTAATATATAGTACAAGTATATAAAAAATACTTTAGGTGTTTGGAGGCATCTAAGATAATACTTCAAGGTATTTAATACACCACAAAATATTTTAGACAATAGAATGTATCTGAAAAATCATTTTAGGGTGTTGGATGCACTTTAACACTAATATTGTATACCATTCTTTTTTCAATAAGAATATTACTCCCTTGAGTCTTTTCTTAAAGCACGGGAGAGAAAAACGTTTGATTGACCCTTATGAGACAGTCTTGCTTTCCTTTTTATAAGAGTTTGAAATTTAAATTGTTTTGATTCTGTTTATAAGATCATACTTGGAGTTATCTTAACATTTCATATGTTTTTACTATTTTTGTCCCTATTTAATTATATTCTCTCTCCTCATCTTTCTCAAAAATACTTCTACATAACATTATATTTACATATTAGTTTATAAGTTGACAAATTAGTTTGGAGAACAATGATAATTATAAGAGATAAAATAAAAAAATGTATTATATTTAAGATCAAAATTCACAGTCAAACCAGCTGCTATATTTAAAACTAAAAGAGTATATAATAAATTGTAATTAAGTTTTTTAAAAGGTAAAGATGCAAAAATGTATATGTGCTTTGCCCTCAAGAGCGCCCAACACCAAATATTTTTTTTAGGTACAAAAATACCCATGAACTCAAAATAAGTGCAAAAATACCATCATCGTTAGATTCCTTTAACTTCTGTTACTTGCAATGTAAAAATACCAAAATGCCCCTAAACTAAAAAAAAAAATGAGTTCGATCTTCTCTTTTCCAGAGTAGTAACATCACAATAAACGGAACAACACCAAATGAACGGTTACAGGGGTTCAATCCAGAGCAACCCATAAACCACATAGATCAATGAACAAGAAGGTGATTAGAAACCATAAACCCTAACAAACAAGCTCCATGACATGTAAAGGAGCCTTCAACAACTCTAAAGCAAGCTCCACCATCTCCGTCAGGCACAAGCAACAAGGGCATATACATTTCAACAACAATATGCAAATTAATCATAAACCCAAATCTATCATCAATACCAACTATTAAGATACACGATTTTTAGATTTAGATTGAAACCCAAATCAGGCGAAGTTACAGCCACGCACGACAAGAAATCACAGAGAAAATCACAAATTGAAGTCTTCACTCAGAAATTGGCGATACTCAAATGATAAAAGAGAGTGAATCAGAGAAGAGAGAGAGAGAGAGAGTGGTGTGGTGCACCCGATGATCCAGACGATGAGGCCGATGGTGGAGAGGAAAAGAGTGAGGAAGGCGAAAAAAATGAATTAGTCGCTGACGACATATCTTGAATCTTCCCTTCCAAATTCATCATCGACAATCATCAACTAGAATCAGGTATAAAAAAACGACCTAAACCGAAATGTTCATCTTCTTCATGAATCAGTCCATGATTTCGACCCAAAAAAAAAAAACAGTCGCTGACAACATCTCATGGATCTTCAAATGTACGTGCTTTTAACTTGGCGTTTATTTGATTCTTGATCTGTCGAGTTGCGGGAGACGCCGAGAACCTCATAGGGATCTCGACGAGGCTGCTTCCCAGAATCAAAATAGAGCATCGGAGAAGCGACAAGGGACAGAGACAGAGATCTCTTCTCAGCCATGGTTCAGTGCGCCACTGTCGCCTCTGGTAGTGGTCGTTGCCGTCGCTACTGCCTTCCGCATCATCGAGGTCGCCGCTGCTGAGAAGCAGTGCGAGGTGAAGGGAAGGGGAAGATGGAAGAGAGGTAGAAGGGTAGGGAGGGAAATTAGAAAATTTTGTAATAATGTTAACATTTTTTATTTTTTATTAATATGGTAGGCCCTAGGAAAAACTAACGAACATTAACGGAATCTAACGGTGATGATATTTTTGCGCCTATTTTGAGAGTTCATGGGTATTTTTGCATAAAAAAAACATTTGGTGTTGGGCACTTTTGAGGGCAAATCACATGTGCATTTTTACACTTTTACCCTTTTTTAAATCCACAAATGATTTAGTAACCATGCCAATTCTTTTGAACCAATACCAAATATAAATACCATTGGGAAGGGGCTCGTATTTAGTTTCCAACAATGCTTGAAATAATTAATATATATATATACAAACACACACACATACACACACTTGTGCTGATTAAAAAAAAGGGGGAAAATCCTAAGAAAATACCACTTAAATTTGAAAATCCAAAATCGGTGGTTTTCTAACAAAATGAGTTGTTAGTTGTTTTATTATTCTTATTAATCTCATTATTTTTATTGTCAATAGGATTTTAAAATTTAAGTGATATTTTCTTATCATTTTCTAAAAAAGATGTTTAATGATGGAGAACGCATGGTTTTGTGGGTAAAAATGTGAAGGTGCAAAAATAAACCGACACACACCCAAACTTGTTATTAAAGTGGAATTAAACTTCATCCTTGATGAGAATTATATTGACAATTGATTAGATTTAGATGCAATTCTTTTTCTTTTTTTAGATGAAATATATAAGATGCTTAGTAGATTAATCATATGACGTTAAACTGTTTCAAAGCAACTACAACTATTTTAAAAAGGTTATAGAATTCTTATTATATTAGTACTATAATTAAACATGTCTTTTAATATATGTTGTGAATATTAACATATTAATTTATTTAACTTCATTAATCTTTTTAAATTCTTATGCTGTCCAATTAAAATGACAAGATGAGAATGAAATTGAAGGAGTGTGATTTAATATGTTACAAAGTCAAAAGAGTCAGCATGTGAAACTCATTATGGTTTTTTTGGCCATAATCCAATGGTTGATATGAATAATTTTTATGATAAACTGGTTGAGGGAAATGACAGTTGGAACCAGTTTAGGACTTTTGGTTCTTAAAATCTAATTGTTGGCACTAGCTAGGGTCTAAGCAAGATAATTTTGCAGCTTGTGTGAGATTAGACATCTACTTCATTATTTTTTTAAAAAAATGAGATTTAAAATTTACACCTTAACAAAAATGATATAGATGATATGTGAACTGCCAATTAATATTAACTGGAATAATGGGTATGACAACAATGCTCTATTCTTTACACTCCTATGTCAAAATTACCCATTAGTGAAAACTAACTTTCAGACAAAATTCACCCTTAACCAAAAAAAAATTCAAATGTCTGTTTCCTTTCTCGGAAAAAAAGTGGATGGGCTAGAAAGTAAGAACCAAATATCTAATGCTCGGTACCAATATGGCCATCATCTTACAGAAGTGGCCCAAGTCAGAAAACAGTACTTAGAATGGAAGTAGTCCGTTAAAAGCAATTCCAGACTTCTGAATAGACACAAATTGACTAAGCAAACCCAGGCTTTCCACTTGTTATGTCTATATAAAATGGAACTAGTCTTGTAGCCACCTTAACTCATATATCTTACTCCTCTTGTATTCAATATAAGATATATTCATCTAATTTGATTAGATTAAGAAAGTTAGTTAAGCTAATTAATACAACCTGTATTTTCTAAAACATCCTAATCACTTTTTTTAATTCTCTCATTCCCTCCCCTTTTTAATTGTTGTTGGGAGAGTATCAATAAAGGTAAATTAGAAAAAGATTGACAAAAATGAAAACTTTATCTTATATTTAGGGCCACCATCAACTCCTCAAATTTATCTTAAATTATGGACAAAGTAATTGATAAAAATTTCAATAATGAGGAAATGCTTATCCAGTGGACAGCTTCAAATATGCTACCTGTTCATCTCTTTAAAGTACTCCATCTACATTGGAACACATGTTTCCATGGTTCTTACACACACAACAGTTAGCTTATATAACTCCGGTAAGGACAAACATCTATGATACAAAGGTATTAAATTAACTAAGATGCAAAGGTATTAAATTAGATGTCTCCTAAAGCTTGTCGCCTCCAAGTAAGCCAACAGTTCTGTACAAGTTTATTGCGGCGAGTTGTTCAGAGTTGAAACAGCTACAGAGAAAGGAAAACAAGGGGTAAAAAAGAGAGAAGGATGAAGAACGTTGTTTCGATATGGCTCATAACATGGGCAACTTAACGGAACAAGCCTGGGGGGCCAAAATCAAGAAGCCAATCTAAGCCAATGTCCATGACTATCTTTATATTTAGTCCAGTAAGGATAAATTTGAAAAGTTCCCAAAAAGGATAGGTATCTTCATCGCATATCACACTCTCTAGATGCTTCATATACTTGATTGAGTCTGGCAATTCACTTATTCGATAACAGTTCGGCATATAAAACTTCCTCAGCCTCCTTAACTTACCAATGTTGTCTGGTAATTTCCTGAGGCTTACACAGTATGAGATGTCAAGAAACAATAGATTCCTCAACTTTGTGATTGACTTTGGTATCTCTTCAAAATCAGCACAATAACTAATCCTTAGTAATTCCAAGTTCTCAAGCTTCCCAATTTCTTGTGGAAGTTCAGTAAACTTGTGGCAATGACTGATGCTGAGCTTCTTCAGGGAGGCAGTGTCACAGAGCCCAGCTGGCAACTTCACCAAATCTTTGCAATATTCAATGTTCAAGTCTACCAGATTAGGCATTGCCTTTGAGAATTCAATGGAACTGTCTTCAAAAGCCCTGTTCACTTCACACATATAAAGTGACAACTTGCACACGTTCTTCAATCTGCAAAGGGAAGGAACTGAAACCCCCTGCAATCTAATTCTTCTGAGTGTCCATAGAGACTCAAGAAACCCAAAGTTTTTTAACTTAGTAGCACGAAAGCCATAATTGGTAACTATAAGAACTCTCAGGTTTCTCAGTTTCTTAATGAATTCAGGTAAAGTGTATTTTGTAGTCTTCAGATTCAAAACCATAACAGTAGCACCATCTGCTTGAATGTTGCACCAATCTGGGTTGATGTTTTGATCTGCATCAAATGTGAAACAGGATGAATGGAATAACCTTGAATGTTATATTCTTAGTTCTTAGAGTGTGCATTGATTCAAGATCAAAAGAGATAAGCAAACCTGTTGATATTGAAAGTATAGGAGCAGATACCCTTTTCTGATTTGGGTCCTTAAACCATTTGGTAAAATAGGATACTTCCTGCAGCTGCTGTTGCTGAGGCCACCAATCTGGGCGATGATTCCCGTTCATGTCAATTATCAGTCTTTTCCTATTCTCAAATGGTTCTTGGTTGCTTATACGTATGGCCAACTCTCTGAAAAGATCATGTTGCACGAGGAAGTGGTTGTTGTAATAATTGTCTACATCCCTTCCAACTATCCTGCATAAACAGGAATGAAATCCCAAATGTAAGAACTAAGAAGATTAAAAACCTATGCATGAATTCATCCTCAACTTACAGCCAAAGAGGACTATGATTATACACCTGACTATGATGCCAGCAGCCAAATTCAGTTCTGTTAATTTGTGGATGAAGGTCATTGCATATATGCCTTGTTCATCAAGGTTATGTTGTTCTGTCCATATGTCAATCAAGGCAGAAACAGGTATCTTTTGATCTTCAGGAAATAACGCAAGGTCCATGAAGCATTCCCTGATGGACTTATCTACCAGAAGATCCAGGGAATTTTGGAGATGGCCAAGCAACTTAGAATTCCAATCAAGAATAGAATGACCACGTGACCATTCTAATTGCACCTTTTGCAACTCCTCAATACCCTTATCTCGTAGTTCACGACCGATGAATTCAAGAGCAAGAGGCAGACACTTACAACCTTTCACTATCTGCAATTTAGTATAAAATCAATGAGTTCATTTAAGGTTTTGACTTATGACCTTGTTTCATCTGTGTGTCAGAATATGTCCACCATAGAATACTACCATACCTAAAGTGCTAGGGCTGTAGATAATTAACTACTCTGTAACTATGAGAGGAAGTAATAGAGTTTTGACTCATAATTTCTAGCCTCATCTCATGAAAATTATTGGAAAAAATGAATGAAACTATGATATATGTCACCTGCAGGAGAATTTTTCGTATTTCCCTGTTATCAAAATCGATGTTGCTTTGTTGAACAAAGTGAAGGAAAAGAGCCACTGCATCATCTTCAGAAAGTTGTTCCATGGGGCATCGGATGCCAAGCTTGGTAACTGGAACTCTTGAAGTTACAAAAATTTTAGAGCCTGCTGACATTTGGACTCTAAACTCCTCAACAATTTTTTCTGATGCAGGCCAAACATCATCCAGAACCAACAACACCAGATTTGCCCCTAACTCAGGCAGTCGGTCATGCAAGTCATTGATTACTTCATCCCCTCGAAATTGTGAACCCAAGGTCACAAAGAAGATGTTCTTGAACTTATCTGGTCAAACCAAAGAAATGAATGATATTCTAATGAACACAATACAGGATGATACCAATAAAGACTATGAGTATGTTCTTTGTCCCTGAACGACTCAATCCTTTCATAACTTAACATCAAGTATGTATGCTTGGCAAGTCAAAGCATAAAATTGACAAGATTGATGATAAAATTGGCAAGGATGGCGGTTTACCTTTGACTTGGGGATCTTGACAGAGTTTTTTAGCCAAAGTGGTCTTGCCAGATCCTGCTAGACCGTACAAATTCAAGACCAGATCGTCCCCATGAAGCAGCTTAGACTTCAACTCATTCATGAATGGACCATCCAATCCCACTGTAAATTCTGGGAACATTTCAAGATCACCCTTGAAAGTTTGTGTTCTGATTCTTTTAGACTCTCGAGATGAGATGCTTTCGCTCCTAAGGCTGTTATGATGATCATCATCAGAGCTCAACTTGGATAGGACTCTCTTCAAATCCCTAGCGATCTGTGTTTGCATCTGAACTGAACAGTACCTTTGAATGGTTTGGTACTCTTCATCGAGCTTTTTCTGAAAATAAGGGGCAAGCCAGAAATTCCACCGACGGATTTTGCACTTGTCAAGAACCTCCTGGTTTGCTTCGATTACCTTCCTCAGCTTCTCTATTTCGTCGGTTGGAAGATCATTCTCCTCAGTGTATTGTCTGATCTGTTCAAGCAATGGGCCCAAATCCTTGTTGGTTGACTCCAGAAGTTCGCGAGTACTTTTGTACTCCATACCTTTTCCCGTAATATCTGAAAGCTTCTCTGCTAACTCCAGAATCATCGAAGGATCTGCCATCGTAACTAGTTCGGTTTCAGCGCGAGAAAAAACTCAGACACCAAATTTCTCAAGCTCCCGTCTTAATGAAACTGTCTTGATTTTAAACACAGTGATCGAGAAGGAAGATCTTAGGGTAGAGTTGATGGGGATAAGGTCCTAAATAGGTGTGGGAGAGCTCGTAATTTCATTGAACATTCCAAGTTATTTCCCTCAAAATGCTACCGCTCTTCCTTCAGCCTATGCTTCCCGTACAAGAAATCAGACAAACAACCCGCGATAATAATAAAAAAGTGCGACTGTGTCTATTTGTGTGCGTGTCTCTCTCTATATATATAAAAGAAAAAATGGGTGAAAGTTCCTAAACCCTGAATTAGCGTATGCGGCATCAATTCCTATACTTTAACGGGTTGGTTTCTCTCCCCTCCTATTTTCTGTTCATCCCTCTCCATCCTTCATCCTGACCATTAAAATCTTAATATAAAAGACCAGAATGATTTTTGACAAAACCGCGCGGTAAAAAAAATCACACACGTTTTTTTTCAAAAATAAATATGATCCATTGGATTAAGATTTTGACGGTCAGAATGAAAGATAGGGAGGAATGAGGAAAAAATTACTTATGAGAGAATCTTCTCCCATACTTTAACTAACTCCTCAATATACTAAAAGACCCTTGAGTTTTTTCAAAAGTGAAAAAACATCTAAGAAATTTTTAGAGGTGGATTCATGAATGTTTAGGAATGGAGCGCAGAAAATACCAAAATCATTAACTTTGGTTACGTTGATTGTTAAGTGAAAGCCGTTGACTGCTTCAACTTTTGATACCAAAATGGTTTTAATATTTAAATATCCATTGTTGTTTCATTTGGTTTCAGACTTTTAATCTGGGTGATTGTTTTTTCTTGATATTTCTCCTCTCAGTGGTTTATGTGGATTTTTTTTTTCGATGTTAGCATTTTTAGTCAAATGTTTTTTCTCAAACAGTCATTGTTACTAGAGTTAACAGTTTTGAAATTTTTGTCCACTTTTGAATACTCTGAGGTAGTTTTGTACCTCCAAAAAAGTTTATAGATCTTTTTACACCTTAATAGTACAATAAAATTAGTTTAATAAGCTTTACATCAAGAATAAGAGGATGATATCAAATCTTCCTAGCCAGTAAAACTTGTCAACAGAAACTGTTCAACATAAAGAATTCATTAGAATGAAAAGAGGGAGATTTGTTAGAAAAAGAAGGATCAAGTTGCCCTGTTATTTTTGTCATTAGGTGGCTGAACTGTCATGCCTCCTGGTTTGTATGAACAAATATATTACTCATTCGCTTCCAACTTAACATGTAATTCTAAAAAAAAAAATTTAAAAAAAGTAATTTTAATTTTTTTTTAAAAAAAAATATTTGCGACGGATAAAATAATCCGTCGCAATTGCGACAAGGGTTTTTGCGACGGACAAAATCCGTCACAAAATGTGTTTTGCGACGGAAAAGCCCTTTTTTGCGACGGATTCCGTCGCAAAAACTGTTTTTTTTGTAGTGAGTATTATTTTGTTTCATTTTATATATTATATTTTATACATAACACGGACAACATTTTTTTTTGGGAAAATTACGCTCAGGTCCCAAGGAAGGGAATTAATCACAATAAAGTCCCTTGAAATCATGAAATTACACAAAAGTTCCAAAGGACCTGGTTGTAATTATTTGTGAATGTAAAACTACCATTTTGACCTTCCCTCTCTCCTGTCTCTCTCCTCCCTCCCTTTTTCTTCTCTCTTTCCTCTCTCCTTCTTCTACTCCTCTCTCCTGTCTCTCTCAGCCATGATTTCTGCCAAGAATCGTGAAGAGCTACCAAGACAGTTGAACCCCCCCTCACTCCTTCCTTGACTTCATTCTCTATTTCTACTCTTGGACTCAGTCTCGTTCACTCTCTCTTTCCCTCTCGGCTTGGCTGAAGCAAGGTGAAGAATGAAAGCCATGGAGTTTTGATTTTATACTGGACTAATGATCCATTTTGAGGAGTATGAATGACCAAGAGGAGAAGGACCGATGGGTATAAGTGTGATTGGGGTTCGAGACGTATGGCGCCCTGTTGCATATGGTCTCTGCCTCTCAGTTTGCGTGATCTGGTGTTCTGGCCAATGAGATCAGCAAATCGATGAGGGTATGACGCTATAATCTCTTGCTATTCCCTTTTCTGACCGAAATAAATTAGTATTTGAGGGAGTATTATAGGCTTTGTAGTTACAAATGGTTTTGTAGACATATGGGCTGGTATATATATATATTTCCTTTGTCAGTGTGTTTCAAATTTTGTTGTAAATCTATACTTTGTCTGTTGTAAATTTATATTTTGTTTGTTGTAAATAGCCTCTGGAAGTCAAAAATGGAAAAATCTCGTTTTCAAATTTTGTTATAAATCTATACTTTGTCTGTTGTAAATTTATGCTTTGACTGTTGTAAATAGCCTCTGGAAGTCAAAAATGGAAAAAACTCGTTTTCAAATTTTGTTGTAAATCTATACTTTGTCTGTTGTAAATTTATACTTTGTCTGTTGTAAATAGCCTCTGGAAGTCAAAAATTGAAAAATCTCGTTTTCAATTTTTTTTTTGTAAATCTATACTTTGTCTGTTGTAAATTTATACTTTGACTGTTATAAATAGCCTCTGGAAGTCAAAAATGGAAAAAACTCGTTTTCAAATTTTTTTGTAAATCTATACTTTATCATTGTAAATTTATACTTTGTCATTGTAAATAGTCTCGGAAGTCAAAAATGGAAAAATCTCGTTTTCAAATTTTGTTGTAAATCTATACTTTGTCTCATTGTAAATTTATACTTTGTCTGTTGTAAATTTCCCTTGTCCATAATGGTCATTTTACATTCACATATAATTACACAGAAGTCCCTAGGGACTTCTGTGTAATGTGAATTCTTGTTGGGACCTCATTGTATTTTTTTGTCATCCTTGGGACCTATGTGTAATTCTCCCTTTTTTTTTGGGTAGAAAACATTTATATTAAAAAAGGAAAAAAAATATAAGTGACCAAAATCAAATTAAAAGTAATAATGTTAATGTATTAATTACAAAGCATATTTCCGGCAAAGGAAAAAATAATTACTAAGCATATTCCCCAAAGCATACATTATAAGGTCGTATCTTGTCGCTAGTTTTCAAGAAATTTAACTTTAAACGACAACAAATTAAAGAAAATAAACAAACGGAGACGACAAAAAGCTCTCTGCTTCGACATTATTCCCAACAACAACCTAGTCCAGAGCAGCGGCTAGATTTGAAAACTTGCCGCAAAACGGATACGAATCGTCACAACATTTCACATTCTCTAAATTCTCCATATCTTTGACCGAATCTGGCAATTCGCTGATGGGACAACCCATCATATAAAGCTTCCTCAGATTCCTCAGCTCATCAAAGTTGTGCTAATTTTCTGATACTGACCCAGTTTGAGATATCAAGAAGTCTCAGCCTCTTGAGCTTTGTGATTGACTCTGGAATCTTGTTAAAATCAGTGCAGTAAGATCCCATTAATCTGTCTAGCTAGTAGTAAGATCTGTCAGTAACTTAACTGTAAAATTAATGATAAGGGGTTTGATGTCAAAAATCAAAAGGTTAATGAGGTTAAATTTAACTTTAAAACATTGGGGAGTTATATACAAACAACCCAAAGTTTAGGGGAGTTTTTAGGATTTTAGCCTTTTGTAGGGGAGTTTTGATATTAACAATGTTAGAATTTGTATTAAAAAAGTGTTACAATTGAAATATCAAAATTTACACCAATCAATTTTTCTTTATATTGATAAGAATGTAAAGGTTTGAGATTAATTTATTTTTTGTTTTTAAATTGATAGTGAATGTACTATAGGAAGAAATATTTATGACAACTAATTTTAACAGAAGCGGATGAAAAATTTGATCCCTATTATAATGGACTTACTTAACGAAATATTTTAAGCGGTTGAGGAAGTTTTAATAATCTATTATAAAAAAGTATATTTTTAAATATACATACATGTAAATTCGTTATAAAATAGACATATGAATAAAGAAATTTTTAGGGAACAAAAATGAAGTACTACATCGTCATACATTATCTGTAAGCTAAATATAAGATTTTGAAACATTTCTCTTTGAAATTACGTACTGACCTAACGAAAGCCATTATTGATTCCACGTATACAAACTTTTGCACCATATTCAGAAGAAGGTTATCTAACTAGCAGGGCGATATTAACACCAACGACAAAAATAACTGCATCTATTCTTTGTTACCGGGTGAAGCAATAGAACATTTTAGTTTAGATTTGATCAGCCACGTAGAAAATGCAAGTATGTAGTAGTTTTAAATATTTGTATGATACAAAATTCCTCAATTCAATTTCATGTTCTGAAATACCTCATCAGAAACTCTTCCTTAAAGTTGGAGTGCCAATTATACTAATAAGAAATATTGATCAAACATTGGGTTTGTGCAATGGAACAAGGTTGCAAACAACATATCCAGGCATGAACTTCATCAAGGTAAAAGTATAGGCAGTGGCGGACCCAGGTTTTTATGTTTATGTGTGCACAATTAGTAGGGGGCCTCGAAAAAGGAAAATTTTAAATGCATTAAAAAACAAAAGAATATAAACAAAAAAAGAAAAGAAAAGAAAACTTCAACTTAACATGGAAAAATAATAATCAATAATCAACTAAGCTATTACAATAAAACGATTGCAAAAGCATTCTTCGATTCTTCATTCCTTGAAAATATTGCATTATATCTTCATCATTAATCTTATCAAACATATCACGTTCAACATAAGTGTGTCAAGAGTTCTCTAAGATCATGCAAGGTGAGTTTGAAATGTCTACGATAGGAGAATTAAATTTCTTCTTAGGACTTTAAATCAAGCAAAAGAAGAATGAAATATTTATTTTCCAAACCAAATATCTGCGAGATTTTCTTAAGAAATATTTACTTTTAGGATTTATTTATAATCAAGAGTGAAATTATATATGATAAATGTATTTAATTTAGAATTTTTAAAAATATATATAAAATGGAAACAATGAGTATTTTGTTGTAATTTTTCTCTATAATACATGTATGAGTGTGGGGTTTCACAATTGTAAAAAAGAAATGATTGATGCACATGGAGGAATCGAACCTGGCTTCCCTGGGCCGGTACCGTTTCCAAAAAGGTCTACCACTAGATCACAACGGTTTCTTGATAAGAAGTTCCTACAAAATATATATACGTTATCATAATTTTATGTCTGCACTTGCACACACATACACAAGTGTGGGTCCGCCACTGAGTATAGGTGAAGAGATTTTGATTCACCGTATGTATATCAATCCATCAGAATCAAAACTTCCTTTCAATTTCATGAGGAGACAATTCCTAATGATTATTTCTTTTTCCATGACAATAAACAAAAATCAAGATCAGTCTATGTCTAACGTTGGTTTCTACGTACCTACCAAGTTCATAAGTCTTCTCACATGGTCAACTGTACATGGTGTTATCAATGGTGAATAATTATAATGCGTTGAAGATGCTTATACTAGATGAGCACACACAATGCATTAGCTAGACAATTACTGTAATTGATAGAGAAATCTTCCAAAACCTTATATCTTTATGAGTTGTCCAATTATAACTCTGGTTTTGAAGAAATCTGCTCCTATTGTAGCTAGTTTTGAAGAAATCTAACTTTCCTGTACTAGTTTACCACAGAAATGATGGTTTATTGAAACAACAACAAATTAAAGAAAATAAACAAACTGAGACGACAAAAAGCTCTCTGCTTCGACATTATTCCCAACAACAACGTAGGACAATATTTAAGCCATATTTATGTGTAGTCCAGAGGAGCGGCTAGATTTGATAACTTGCCAAAACGGATACGTATAGTCACAACATTTCACATTCTCTAAATTCTCCATATCTTTGACCGAATCTGGCATTTCGCTGATTGGACAACCCATCATATAAAGCTTCCTCAGATTCCTCAGCTCGCTAATGCTGTCTGGTAATTTTCTGATACTGACACAGCTAGAGATATCAAGAAGTCTCAGCCTCTTGAGCTTTGTGATTGACTCTGGAATCTTGTTAAAATCAGTGCAATAACTTACCCTTAGTAACTCCAAATTCTCAAGCTTCCCAATCTCTTCGGGGAGTTCTATGAACTTGGGACAACCTATGATGCTTATTTTCTTCATGGTGATGATATTGCAGAGCCCAGCAGCCAACTTCACCAAGTCCTTGCAATCTTCAATGTTCAATTCCACCAAATTTGGCATTGCTTCTGAGAACTCAATTGGACTGTTTTCAAAAGCATTCTTCACTTGACACAAGTGAAGAGATAACTTTCTCATGTTCTTCAATTCACAAAAACAGGGAACTGAAACCTGCTGTAATCTGATTCTTTTGAGTGCCCATAAAGAACCAAGCAGCTCGGGGTTTGTTAATTCAGTGGGATGGGATAAGCCATAGTTGGTGAGTATAACAACTCTGAGGCTTCTCATTTTCTGAATGAACTCCGGCAATGCAAATTCTGCAGTTTCAAGATTCAACACTAGAACCACAGTGTCAGCTGCATGAACGTCGCACCAATCTGGAATGATGTTTTGATCTGCATCGAATGTGGACGAGAATGCATGAAAAAGTCACAACACTTGAATTAGCTATACACTCTATCAAGTCCTTATTATAATGGCTACTAGTACTTACTATGGTAGTTAAGTTATTGAATTTATCTTGAAATGATATTTTTTTTCCCTAAATTCACCCATATTTAAATGACGTGACTTAATTTTTCCAATTTTGAATCTAAATTAATAACAAGGGTAAAGTGGGAAAAAATAGTTAACACAGTGGTTGGTGCCTTATATTTGGGAGCAAAAATTGATTCTAATTAGTGCTTTATAAAAATGACTAGTCAAAGTATTAATGTTGTCTTTCTATCAAAATATCCTCCATAGTTCCTAATATACGACTTATTTACTTAATTTGATTAGATTAATGAAGTTAGTTAATATGTTATTTTTACCAAAACATAATAATCATCTTCCTTAATTCTCGCAATCTCTCACTTACTTGATTATTATTGAAGGAATATCAACGAGATAAATTAAGAAAAAAATTGATAAACATGAGAAATAAATCTTATACGTAATACTAACATTAACTCCACATTTAAATCATACGTTAAGGATGAATTGCAGTGGGTAGTTTAAACCAATTTTATTTGAAAGAATTTGTCTCAAATTTTCTAATATACGAGTAGAGATCATGAGTTGAGATAAATAATTAATCAAACCTGTTGATACAGAGATTATACGAGCAGCTACTTTGTGCTGCTTAGGTTCTATCCCTGTCAAATCGGATAATGCTCGAGATAGCATGGGCTTCTTCTGTTGACTTGGCCACCATTCAGGAACGCCATTCTCATTCATAATCTCAAGTATCAATCTTTTCCTATTCTCAAACGATTCTTCGTCGCTTAAACTGATTGCTAGCTTTCTTAGAAGATCATGCTGCCTCAGGAAGTGGTCATTGTAGCCATTGTCCTCAATCCTCCCAACTATTCTGCTCATTGTATAATTCATAAACCCATAATATAACAAAGATATTAAAGCATACGTACACATGAAAAAAAAAAAAAGGTCAAAAGGGGATTGGCGTGTCAGTTGTACACCTCACTCACCCTCAATTTTGAGCCCTTCCGAGAATTTTTTGTGTGATTATTTTATTCATTAGATTTTACACGAAATGAGTGATATTTTGATTTTTTATAAGGAAAAAAATGAAGCTATTTTCATTTTTTTAAAAAAAATTTAATACTTTAAACTAAATAGAAACTACACAATTTTAGAGTTTTAAATCTTCAAGAAAATCATAAAAAATTGAAAACAACTCTTTTTACCCATAAGATATTAAAATATCACTTATTTATTATAGAATCTAATGATCAAAAGAATTACACAAATTGTATTTAAAAAAGACCCAAAAATTAAGGGGTAGCAGAGCACAATTGATACTCCAACCCAAAAATGTAGTACACTAGTACATAAATATATAAATGTATATACCTTTTAAGTTTGATACCAGAAGCCAAATTGAGGGATGTTAATTTGTGGATGAAGATCATAGCGTAGATACCGAGTTCATCGAGATTATAGAGTTCAATCCACATGTCAATTAAGGCAGCGACTGGGATGTTTTGATGTGGAGGGAATAAAGGGAGGTCCATGAAGCATTCTCTGACACAGTGATGGACCAACAAATGCATGGAATTATGGAGATGAGTGAGCAAGTCTTTGTTTGGATCAAGAATAGAGTGACATCGAGACCATTCCTTCTGCAACTTTTGTAAATCATCAATACCTTTCTCTTGGAGTTTTCGACCAATGAATTCAATAGCCAATGGTAATCTTTTACAGTCTTTAACTATCTGCATTTCATCACCCAACCAAATGAATGACTTTCAAGTCGTGTGCGTGCGTGTATATATATATATGACTTTTAACTAACATAAACTCTTATTTTTTTCCTTACAAAACTCTAACTAGAGAAAAATTAATTAAAGAGAAAATACGCATATATGTTACCTGGAATAGAATTTCGCGGACTTGATCGTCAGAAAAATCAATATTACTTGGTTGAACAAAGTGACGCAGAAGGGTTATAGCATCATCAACACTAAGTGGATTCATGGCGTATAAGGTGGCAGGTGTTATTGGATTTCTGGAAGTCACCAAAATTTTAGAATCTGATGACATTCGAATCCTAAACTGTTCAACAATGTTATTTCTTGAGACTGATGATGATGACGACCGAACATCATCCAACACCAATAATATTGGATTTTCCCCAACTTCGAGCAGTCGATTTTGAAGTTGCTTCATTGCTTCATTGCTTTGAGTTTGTGGAGCCAAGGTCTCAAAAATGATCTTCTTGAATTTACCTACTCCAACAAAAGCAACTTAGAATATTTATCGTTAGGTAGATAAGAATCTTAATATGAGAGAGAGAGCGATACACACACGTCACTGTGAGTTCGCACGTCTTTTGTCTTTTGTGACTCGATGAAAGCGTACTCCTTTTTTTTTTTTTTTTAATACTTAAAAGAATTCTATTTTCTATTTCCTTTTTATAACTTAATAGTATCGGAGTATATATGTTTTATTTTGGAAAAATTGTAAAGAAACCCCCTTAAAAATTTTAGGGTTAAAGTGCAAATTGACCAACAAAATGTTACGCTAGGAGCACCGGGAATAAAAATGATTTAAAGGGAACAAAAATACCAATGAACAATTGAAAATGCGTAAAAATATTAATTTTGGTGAAAGTAACATAATTCATTTTTTAGACTACTCGCCGAAGTTTTAAATTCTTCATTGATATTTGTGTGTATTTTCAATTGTTTATTGATATTTTTGTTCTCTTCAAAACATATTTGTACCAGGTGTTCCTAGCTTAACACTTTATTGGCGAATATCCATCTTAACCACCTAAATTAGTGGCACTTCTTTGTAAATTTCGTGTGTGTGTAGAAAGCCAGTACTATGATTTAAATCGTTTTCAACAATAATATTTTTAATGAGTAACTTTTTCCCGAAATTTTCCTAACTTTCAATTTAATTTGAGTTATCACTTATTCACTTTCTGGGCTCCAAAAGGCTTGTATACTAGAGAAAATATTTAAAAAAAAAATCTATGAATATAAATAAACGAAGACAAATAATTGCACAAAATTTATGTCAACTTTATCTGGAAAGGACAAAGATACTAATTAATAATGAAGAATGGGAACTTTAATGTGGTTGACTAGTAGGTGATTACCTTTGACTTGGGGATGACGACAAAGTATTTTAGCCAAAGTGGTCTTACCAGATCCAGTAAACCCGTACAAGTTCAGAACCTGATCATCTCCATTAATCAGCTTGTCCTTCAACTGCTTCATTAAAGGACCATCCAGTCCAACAGTAAATTCCGGAAACATTCCAACAACATCATCAGCATCATCATCCTTAAACGTTGTTGGTGTGGTAGTGATACTAATATCTCTTGTCTCTTGAACTGTAATGGCTTGTCTCCTTCGGTTATCATCATCATCACGAGTACTCAACTTGGATAAGATTGTTTTAACATCTCTTAACATGTGCATCTGTACCTGAACAGAGCTATACCTTACCAGAGACTGGTACTCCTCATCGAGTTTTCCCTGAAAGCAAGGAGCAAGACAACAATTCCACCAATGGATTTGAATGTTACCAAGAACTTCATGGTTTGCTGCCATTATCTCCTTCAGCTTCTCTATTTCTTCACTCGGCTGATCCATTTCCTTCATGGATTGTTCAATCTGTTGAACCACTGGACCCAAATCTTTGGTAGTGGATTTGAGCATTTCACGAGTGCTTTTGTACTTTAGGCCTTTTTCCACTACACCTGAGGCTATTTCCGCTAACTCCAGAGCAAGAGCTGCATCCACCATTATTGGTTCTGCAAGCTAAGTTGCAACCTCCTCAATGTACGTAGCTAATTAACTAGAGCCTTGGTTTTTAAGCTATGGTGTGTAAATTAGAGGATATACGATCATATAGAGTGGAGTTGGTGGAGGACAATGAATTGTAGTTGAAGAACATGGATGTTGCAGAAGGGTAGCTAGGAATGGAGGTCTGGAAGTTCGTGTAAGTTTAATGTTTTTTTAATAATGAAGCTTATGCTCCTGTCTTCATTCTTGGCTGCTCCTGCATGCATACCCATTACCCAGGAAGCAATATTCAATGACCCATATAATAAAAAGGGGAATCTTGTTTTTTTTTTTCTTGGTGCCTAAGTATTTACCGCTAGTAGCCGTAACTAATCCCTTACACCATAGACTTCTGTAAGGGGCTTTAGTATTGGTCATGAGTCTCTCTTCGTATACACCGCCATGGATCAAACATTTAACTAGATACTTAAAAAACCCAACTAAATGCCAACTGTGTTAGGTCTCGTGATTAGAATCTTACCTTTTTAATTTTTATATTGTAAATTTTTGTATTTAAACTTGTTTTGAATAATACGAGGGTGTTTTTTTTCCTTGGGAATCTTTGATGTTAGTCGAGGAATATATTAAAAGAGTTAGGTGCAAATTGAAACAGGGGAGTAGGAAGTATGATTGTTGTTAAGCAAGCAGTTTCTTTGTTTTTTGTTTTTGGAACAGAGCTGTGTATTTTCTACCAAATCGATTATTGAAAATTGAAATGACCATTTATCTCTGGTATATAACTACCCCAGCCTATCAAAGCTTAAATCATCCCATCAATCTTTAAAATTCTATTTCCTAAGAGGTCATTCTCAAATGCCAAAGGTAACGTTCCATCAAATGTGCTACAACTTGTTCATTGATTTCCACAAAGTAATTGAAAACAAACACACAACTTATCTTTCACTCTTGAGCTTGAATCTTCTAGGGTACGCAAATATCTCGTAGTTTTCAAGAACAACACAATTGTATTACAAGTTTGCTGCATAAGTCACACATTTATTCAAAGGAAAATCATAAGAAAGGAAACAAACATCCAAACCAACATGATAGGTTATTCAATCCAAATGAAGAAACCTTGGGAGCCAAATTCAAAATAGCCAGTTTAAGTTGACATGCATGCCATCAGCCGTCTTTATCTTTAATCTGGGAAAGCAAGATGCCATAACTTCCCACAAGGGAAATGCATACTCATCACATATCACACTCTCCAACTTGTTCAAATCTATGACTGAATCTGGCAATTGACGCATTGAACATCCCGTCATGTAAAGCCTTTTCAGATTTTGCAGCTCAGCAATGTTGTTTGGTAATTTCTTAAGGCTTACACAGAATGATATGTCTAGTAAGCTTAGATTCTTCAAATTTGTGATTGAGTCTGACATCTCTTCAAAAGCAGCACAATGAGTAATTCTCAGTGTTTCCAAATTCTCAAGCTTCCCAATTTCTTCAGGTAGTCTGATAAACTTGTGGCAACTACTTATGGTGAGGTTCTTCATGGTGGTGATGAGGCAGAACCCATTTGGCAGCTTCACCAAATCCTTGCAATACTCAATGCTCAAGTCTTCCAGTTTTGGCATTGCCTTTGAGAAGTCAATAGAACTGTCTTCAAAAGCCTCCTTCACATCACACATGTAAAGCGATAGCTTGTGCACATTCTTCATATCACACAGGGATGGAATTGAAACTTTCTCCAATCTGATTCTCTTAAGGCTCGATAAGGAATCAAGTAGCTCAAGATTTCGTAAGTCAGTCTTATTGTAACCATAATTGGTGACTAGAAGAACTTTCAGGTTTTTCATTTCCTTAATGAATTCTGGTAAAGTGTATTCTACAGTGTTAAGATTCAAGACCAGAACCACAGCATGAGGTGCTTGAATGTTGCACCAACTTGGAGTCACCTTTTGATCTGCACATCCAATTTGGAAGATCATGAATAGAAATTCTCAACGTTTTCTTCCAAGTTAGTTTAACTTGTAACTGAGTGAGTTTGCATCGAATGGAAAATAAAGAGAGATAAAAACCTGTTGATATTGAGAGGATAGAAGCAGCTAAACTTTGTTGTTGCTTAGGCCACCATTGGGGAGCATCATTCAGATTCCCATATAAGTCAATGATCAGTCTCCTTCTAGTCTCCAATGGTTTTTGTTTGCTCATACGGATAGCTAGCTCTCTGAAAATATTATGCTGCATCAGGAAGTGGTTGTTGTAGTAATTGTCCACTTGCATTCCAACTAACCTGCTTAAACAAGATTATATATAAGCCCAAATGTAAGAGGATTAAAAAGTGTTATAAAATAATACTTTCTCCGGTCCTCAATGTAGGACCTAACTGCGTAGTTGATGCTAATCCTAAATGTATATCAATTTTGTTCCAAATTAGCCCTATTGATATTCTTTCAACAATAATCAAGTAGGAGGGGCAAAGAGAGAATTAGGGAAGATGTTTGGGGTGTTTTAGGGGGAAAAAATCATATTAACTAATATCCTTAATCTGCTCAAATTAGTTAATTAGGTCTTAAATGAGGACCAGAGGAGAAATAATGCAATGTCATATATGTTTTTTTCACCTTCTAACTATGATACCGGAAGCCAAATTCATGGCTACCAATTCTTTGACGGAGATTATTGCATCTATGCTTCCTGGCTGATTTAGTTCAACCCACATGTCTATCAATGCAGTAACCGGGACTTTATGATCTTCGGGAAATAACCCAAGGTCCATAAAACAATCCTTGGTGTCTTCATCTACCAGAAGATTCAATGTATCTTGGAGACGCTCAAGCAACTTTGTATCGGAATCAAGAATTGAACCACGTCGTGACCATTCTGATTGCACCTTTTGAAACACTTCGATATCGCTACCATTCAGTTTGCCTCCAACGAATTCAAGAGCCAATGGTAAACCCCCACAGCCTTTAACTATCTGCATTTCAGTCAACCAAATACAATTATTGAGTCAAAATATGTTCTTTTTAGTGGAAATTTGGTAGAATCGTTATATATGTCACCTCGAGGAGAATTTCACGGTTTTCTGGCTCATCAAAATTGATGTCACTTGCTTCAACCAAGTGACGGAGAAGTTTTTCTGCATCTTCATCACTGAGCTTATCCATAAGGAATCTGGTTTTCACTGTCCTGATTTGAGCTCTTGAAGTCACCAAAATTCTGGAATCTGGTGACAGATTTGTCTTGATCTCAACAATATCCTCTGAGCGAGGCCAAACATCATCCAATACCAACAGTACTGGATCTTCCCCACATTTAGACAGCTGATCCTTCAACATCTTCATTGCTTCATCGCTTTTTGCCTTAGAACCCAACGTCTCAAAGATGATATTGGACTTGAATTTACCTACCAAAACCAACAACATTCATTTGTGTCAAGTCCCATTTTCAAGGTTCTAAAAGGCACAAATACAGAACACGATGACATAAACAGGGGAAAGCAAGTGAAAGCATAACATCAATATGACGAATTCTGATTGAGAGGATAAAATGAGATTACCTTTGACTAGGTCATCAAGACACAGTTTTGTAGCCAAAGTGGTCTTTCCGGATCCTGGTAAACCATACAAGTTCATAACCTTCTCATCACCATGAAGCAGCTTAAACTTCAAACTTTTCATGGAATCACCATCTAGTCCTACTGTAAATTTGTAACTAAAATCAAGACAACGATCCTTGAATCTGTGTGTCCCAGCAATACATGTGTTTTGAGCTGAAATTTGTGTGCTTGCAAGGCTACTACCACCTTGAGCTTTCAAAATGGAGAGAATATCAACCAAATACTGAAGCATGACAAGTTGAATATCGTTAGATAGGAACCCTTCAATGGAAGTCAACCCTTGAGATAATTTGGTGTTAAATGCTGGAGCACAAAAGAAATTAGGCAAACCGATTTTGTACTTCGCAAGTGCCTTCTTGTTTTCTGCTAGCTCCTCTTTCAATTTCTCTACTTGTTCAGTTGGGAGACCAATTCGCTTCATGTCTTGTTCGATCTTTTCAACCATCGGACTCAAATTCTCGACGGTTGCCTCGACATCCTTGCAAGTGCTGCTGTACTCTAAACCGTCTTGCACAACAGCCGTAAAATCTTTCGCTAAGCCCCAAATACCCCCAAAATCTGCAATTGATGAGAATACTGAATCTGCCATTGATGAGAATACTAAGTTTCTGCAAAAGTTTCAGTCTTGACAGTCGGTCTATGTGGGTCTTCATTTGCTACTTGCTAGTGCTTAAAATTGCACGACAATCGTGTACTGGTTTGACGCGCATTTTAGCTTAAAGCCCACGCTACTGTATTCTCAAAATATTTATATTTTAAACCTAAAAGTTTATAATATTACAAGCTAAAAGAAAGAAAGTATTAATTAAAAGGATAAACACTAAAAGTATAATATTTCAAGCTAAAAGTTTATAATCCTTTTTTAAAGTAAATATAAATAATTTCTTTCTTTTTTTAAAAAATTTATTTAAAAGGATAAACACTAAAAGTATAATGGGCCTGTTTCAAGTGGCTTATTTTTCAGCGTTGGTGTGTAAGAATTTCAATGACTTTTAAGCCAACGACCCAGTGAGAAAAAAACTAAATTTTCCTTGTTTGGATTGCCCATTGCGTTGGCTGAACTTTAAGTAAAAAAAGCTCAAAAAGCCAGTTAAGGAAAAAGATCCAGAATCCAGCTTTTTCCATAATGCTCTCAGCTTTTTGACGTGGGCCTCACCACTTCTACCACCATCAATCCAAACACAAATCATTATATATAACCTGACTTTTTTTCTACCAAACTTTTTTTAAAGTCAGATAGCTTTTAAACCACCGCTCCCACCGCCAACTCAAACAGACCCTTTAATATTACAAGCGGTGGAAACTCCCATCTCTAAAGATATTTTCTAAAGGGTCATTAGGTTACAAAATTATTTATATTTACTTTAAGCTTTAGTGGGTACGCACAAAAATTTCAATGCCCTTCTTGGCTTCCACAAGTCTTTTAGAGTTGGGTTATAAAATCCCATCCAATTAATCTGACTTTTTTGTTGTTGATTTAATTATCATAATTTTTTGTTGTCAATAATTCTTCATTTTCCGTTAGATTTTATTATTTCAACTTGGAAAATGTTCACCTATTGGTTAGGTTCTGTGTTAGTTTATTCCAACAAGGGCGACATTCAGAGATTTCCAATTCTGCCATGAGGATGCACATACAATGTTCAAGTAAACTTTAAACATTAATAGCAAAGACACTTTAGGGGGAAAATCAACCTTTGACATAGTTAAGAGACACTTAAGGGCTTTTTTATACATGTTTTCTTTTTTGGTCTTTGTCTAACACAATTTTAAAAACAAGTTTTGAAAAAAAAGTCTAGATAATTAATTAAAAAAAATGTTTTTGAAGTGACAGGACAACGGTGACGACAGTCATTGTCACCAACAGTGGTAGATGCTAATGGTGTGGTATTGATGGTGGATATGTGACAGCCTCAAGCCTTTAAGTTGAGAAGAAAGATTTTTCTCATATTCCAAAACAAAAAAATATTAAATATGAAAATAAGATAAAACACCTAAAAACTGTTTTAATTTTTAGTTTTTAAAAATAACTTACTTTTGATTTAGTTTTAAAAACACCTTATTAAAAAAAGATTCTCAAACAAGTTTTCTTATTTTAAAAAAAAATTAAAACGAAAAATAAATAGGCCCTAACTTCCTCAAACCTTATAAAACATTTATGCATCATACTCCCAAAAGATTGTGATTCTTGCATTGATTGGCTGGCATTAATGAATAAGCTGAAATTGGGGGATTATTGGAGGGGTAAAAAGGAATTCAATCTCTTTCTCTTGTTTTACTCGCAATATCCCATCTCCATCTTTAAATCAAAAAATGAATTATTAAAATTTAATATTTTATACAATATTAGTATAATTTTACATAAAGAATATAGAAGTAAATTATTTTTTTAAAATTTAAATTATTGGCCGATTATTAGTTTATTACTACTCAAACATAGCCATGCCATCATTTTACTTGTTTTTTTTAACAACATCGTCCTTTTATATATATATAAAAAAAACTTATAACCTTATAATTAATTTTGATAAGATTGGAAAAAGTCCCCCACTAAAAATTTGGTTGATGAGAATGATTTATATCAGAGCAGTGGTATTTGAGTGCTTGATAACTTAGAATAGTTAGAATTACTCAGGATTAATTATTATTTTTAATTACAAAGGGATGCCCAGGTCAATCCTAAAGTTGAGGAATCTAATACAAGATTTGAAACTTTTTTCAATATTTTATTTCTATCAATCTTCCCAAAGTGAAGGAGTAGAACGGGTAACCCTTTTCCATCCCAATATTTTCATTAATTTATTTTAAATTATTTTTCTTCATTTTAGTGTTTGTGAGTAATTATATATTCTGTTTATAGACTAATCATATGAAAAGCCTAAATTATGACACTTGAAAAGTCAAATCTTACCTAAACTACTGTTAACCTCAGAAAGAACACGAATGACATTTGAACGAGAAAATTACCAAAATAATTTTTTTTTTTAAAAAAATTACCGATTTAGAGCACTTTTGAAACTATTTACCAGAGTAATGCTGACGCCACTAGTGGCGTCGTACTTGCTGACGCCACACTGAGTGGCGTCAGAAAGTACGACGCCACTAGTGGCGTCAGCAAGTACGACGCCACTAGTGGCGTCGTACTTTCTGACGCCACTAGTGCAAGCGTCAATTTTTTTTTTATTTTTTATTATAAGGACCAGAGAGAGTAATAAATAAAAAAAGTTGACGTCCCACTAGTGGCGTCGTACTTTCTGACGCCACTCAGTGTGGCGTCAGCAAGTACGACGTCACTAGTGACGTCAGCATTACTCTGGTAAATTGTTTCAAAAGTGCTCTAAATCGGTAATTTTTTTTTAAAAAAAAATTATTTTGGTAAATTACCCCATTTGAACTTGCATTTCTTTTGTGCTTTTTTGAAAAAAAAAACGCAAATGCGGATATAGTTCTTGTGTAACACCAATTCAAATGACCAATAGTTATTGGAAGCAAATGGAAATGAATTTGCTTTTCTTAATCACGTTCTCGGTTCAAGGCGTGATAATGAAAAAAATGGTGTTACAAGTTCTTCCCCTACGACTATAGGTCTGACTAAGGGCGAAAATTCAGATTAATTAGAACCGTAGGTTCCCGTGAACCTGATTGACCAAAAGAAAAAAAACACCAATTCAAATGTTCCATGTTTGTGCCCAATAGTAATTAGTTCAGCTAGAATAACAACCCATTTCAATATATTTGTAAATAAATTGAATTTGCCTCTGCACAAGTCCACTAGGCGCCGCTACCCTTAACGGACGTTGGTCACACGATACGTTCTTAATCATCAGTAGTAAATAGATAATAAAATGTGGTAAGCAACTTGTATCGTTTAAGCAAAGTCTCGAGTTTAGATCTTGTAAATGTAGAAAAGCCCAGTTAGGAGACTCATCCACCATAGCCAGGTGCGTGACCTAGGTCGAATCTGGATTAGTCAGGGTGAAGCTCTGGATACCAGATGAGCAACCGAAAAAAATAAATAGATAATAAAATAAAATATAAATATAATACTGAAATAAGGTTTAATTTATTTTTAAAAAAATGTTTAATGTTTATGTTTTCCTATGTAGGGTATGGGGTATAAAATGGTCCAAAATATCCTTTAAAAAAATTAATCTTTGTTGAGAAATGATTTCGGTTTATGTTATAAAAAAGGGAAAAAATCGAATGAAAAATAGTTTTCATTCATTTTTAAAGTGTTAACTTGACAACAGAATAGGATTTAGTGAACTGAGATTAAACCAAATCATTTTAGGGAAAAAGACAAATAAATACCATCTGAATTTGCAAAACCCTCAGAAGCCCACCGAATTTGTAAAAAGACTGAGAGGTGACAAGGACTTTTGAGGGATATGCAAATTCATGCAAAATGACCACAATGCCCTTAAGGTTTTCTGGACTCATTCGCCCTGCGTGCGTCTTGTTCGCCGTCGTCGTCGTGACCCACTGCGTTGCCGCCACTCCCCCCACCTTGGACGCCGCTCCCGCCGCCATGGACGCCACTCCCGCCGCCATGGACGCCGCCACCGCCAGCTTCGTGGAGATCGAGCACAAAGGAGTAATTCCGGATGACGGTGAAAAACGGGGGGAAAAAAACCACCACTGTAAATTTTTCGATCGAGTTGAGAGATTGGAAGAAGAAAACGATTTACATGATTTACACGGTGACGGAAGAAGAAGAACAAAAGAAGAAGGAAAAAGAAAAAAAAAATGAGTGCACTAGATGGACCGCGGGGAGGCATTCTCGAGAATTCGCAAGGAATTCTCGAGAATGCCTTGCGAATTAAGCATTCTCAAAATGCCTTGTGCAAGGCATTCTCAAAAATTTGCCACCATAAATTTTTATTATTTTGAATATTTGTCGCGGTTACTAACCGCTACAAACATTCCCGCCATTTTTTCGCCAAAAAAAATTTGCCGCCATCTGAATATTTGTAGCGGTTTACAACCGCTACAAATAGTCCCGCCACATGTGCTTTTGAATATTTGTAGCGGTTGCAAACCGCTACTATAAACGCTACAATTTTATTTGAAATTGTGTAGCGGTTATTGCAACCGCTACAAATTCATTACGGTTTAAAAAAAAATCATAATGCCATTTTATTTGAAATGTTGTAGCGGTTATTGCAACCGCTACAAATTCATTACGGTTTAAAAAAAAATTAATATTTATCGGCGTAATTCAGTAATTATTATTAATATATCTTTTAACAAAAATAAAAGGTAGTAAATTATGAAATTTAAATATATAAGGTGCATGTATAGAAACAAAATAATAAGATTATGTAAGTAGAATAAGTGCTAAGAAATGAGGTGGTTAAAACAATACCGAATATTTAAAAATTATATGTACAAATCAATTGAATAATGTATATGAAAGATTAGGGAAAGTTGAAAGATATATCTCGTTCAACCGCAAAATAACAAAGTTTAATTAGTATCGAACTATAAATTAGTATGAGAAACATTAGAATTGATCTAGTTACACGGTACTTACCCCTGTTCAAACTCACAATGTTCAAACGTAAAATATTTGAGATGACTGAGAGAAAACGTGGGTAGAAAAGAAGTTGAGGCGTATTAAATGAGGTTGGGTGGGGGTATTTATGGTGGGGTCTGCGTATCATTTTGTAGCGGTTGGTGTCTCACTTTTTTGTAGCGGTTGTTATATTTAGTAGCGGTTTTGAGGGTTTTTGTAGCGGTTATTGTAGCGGTTGAGTTTGTCGCGGTTTTTAAGGGTTTGTAGCGGTTATATAACCGCTACAAAGTAATTTCTGAGTTTTTTTTTTTTTAAAAAAAAACTTAAAGGGGTTTTTTTTTCCTAATTAATTTCGGATTTTTTTTAAGTGTTTGTAGCGGTTATATAACCGCTACAAAGTAATTTCTGAGGTTTTTTTTTTTTTTAAAAAAAACTTAATATTAAAAAGATTTCATATTACAGCGTAGGCATTAAGTTTTCCTCTCAATCTTCTTCGACATCCCTACAAAGAAAGTTTACATAAAATGTTACGCGTGAGTTGAATACGTTTGAACACAATATAATTAAAACTTTAGTTAAATGTTTCAATTTCGTAAAAGCGTAAATTTAAAAACGTATCAACTATAGGTAAATTGTTATCGCCGTACGGGATGAAGTCTTCGAAGCCGCGGGCGCAACGGCCACAATCGTAGGCGACCTTATCACCATCGCCCATATCGTAAAGGTCCCGAGGCTTTAAGTGAACCACCATATTCCAATCCTTGTGCCTCTCATCGACGACATAATAAACCTGATGGGCCTCTGATTAGATATACCTTCGACATCCACTGTAAATCGCTGGAACGCGAAGACGCCGGTCGGGGGTTCCCGTGGTCCCGCTGGGTTTCCTGGTCCATGAACTCCCCCCCTTAAACCGGTTTTGAAAGGGACACTCGCTTTTCCCTTTCCCTTCTCTCCTCCGAAACCATGATGTAAAAAACCGAACATTTTGTAGCGGTTAACCTCATAAACCGTTACAAAATTTGAAATTTTGTAACGGTTCATCCATCACCGCCACATAAACCGCTACAAAATATCTGACCGTTAAAATTCTGTAGCGGTTGTGTAATAACCGCTACAAAATAGCTGACCCTTGAAATTCTGTAGCGGTTACATAGAAACCGCTACAATATGACCACATTTTGTCGCGGTTTTTGTTGTGAACCGCTACAGAATGATTTTTTTCAAAAAAAAATTCCAAACTAATTAGTTTGATTCAAAAATTTTATGAATCAAACTAATTAGTTTGGTACAAATATTTAAAAAACATAATGAAGTAACCAAGAATAGTCCAACATGTCCGTGGGGATTGGGACTCAATGTAGCCGCCGATCTCCCACTAAAACCTGGGCCGAGTCATTTTCATCGAGATATTTTCGTGAGACAAAGGTGGCTACAATGGAACCCAATCTCCGTCGCTGTTGACTCTTCTCGTAAGAGTAGAAGTATTCACGCCAAAGAAATGAGCAAACCTTGGCTTGTGATCGAACGAATTGCCTCGCAAGGATGAGAGAGGCAAATATCCGCACCCTCATCACCCGAGATAAGAGATCGAGCTACGATATCCGCATTCCTTGGACGACCAAGCGAGATAGTTCATTCGCACAAGTCGAAGATTTAGTAATTCCTTTAGTAGTTATAGTTGATGTACGGTATTTATAGTGTGAAAATTTGTAGCGGTTCCCTCGAAACCGCTACAAAATATAGATTTTGACGCGGTCACGGCCACTCTTCCCGGACACCGTGACAAAATTGTGACGTTGCTTATTTGTAGCGGTTTTTTTGATGGAACCGCTATAAAATCACCGCAACAAAGTTGGCGCCAATGTTGGCGCCACTTTTGTAGCGGTTCTACTCAAGAAACCGTTACAAAATCACAAAGTGACAACAATTCCCGCCATTGCGCGCCAAAGTGGCGCCAAATCATTGCGGTTCTACTCAAGAAACCGTTACAAAATCACAAAGGACAACAATTCCCGCCATTGCGCGCCAAAGTGGCGCCAAATCAAGTTGCGGTTTATTTTGAGTGAACCGCTACAAAGGTAGCCGAGGTCCATACCGTCATGGCTTCCGTTACTATTTAGTGGCGGTTATGGGATAAAACCGTTACAATTTGTTGTTTTGTAACGATTTTTTTTAACCGCGACAATTTAACCGCGACAAAATAGGTTTTTTTTTGTAGTGTTGTAATCTACTCCACCAGATTACGCAATTGATTTTGTTTATATTTTTCTTGCGTGAGACCATCGAGTTTGGCTGATTGCATATCCTCTTAATTGCTTTTTTAACTTCTTTCCAAATCAACTAATATTTCCTCCAAAATATAATAGGAAATAAGTAGATTTTATATCAAAATATCTTTTTATCCTATAATGATAGTAAAATATATAAAAGATAATTAAATAGGTATATAATATCAATAAATCCAACTAATTCTCATAAAATATACACATGTTTAATCATAAAATATATACATATCAATAAACAAGTGATTATTTGACTCAAAAGATAAAATGGGGATTATGATTATTTATCCTCCTTATAAATGCTCTTAATGTGAAAATATATGCCAGTCTAGGATTTTAAAAGTATTTGAAAAAGCTCTCTTAAGTCAAAAACTAATTGCTCAATATTTTTTGACACAATTAATAAAATCAAAATTAAGCTCCATTAATCCTAATGTGACTATGATTCATCATGCAAACTTCAAGTTCTTACCGGCAATATCCAGTAAAACCCGTACAAGTTCAGAACCTGATCATCTCCATTAATCAGCTTGTCCTTCAACTGCTTCATTAAAGGACCATCCAATCCCATTGTAAATACTGGAAACATTCCAACATCACCATCATCCTTAAACGTTGTTGGTGTGGTACTGGTATCTCTTGTCTCTTCAGCTGTAATGGCTTGTCTCCTCCGGTTATCATCATCATGAGGCCTCAACTTGGATAAGATTGTTTTTACATCTCTTAACATGGGCGTCTGTACCTGAACTGAGCTATACCTTAATAGAGATTGGTACTCTTCATCGAGTTTTCCCTGGAAACATGGAGCAAGACAACAGTTCCACAAATGAATTTGAATGAATCTTACTAAGAACTTCATGGTTTGCTGCTAATATCTCCTTCAGCTTCTCTATTTCTTCAATTCGCTCATCCATCTCCTTCATGAACTGTTCAATCTGTTGAACCACTAGATCCAAATCTTTGGCAGTGGATTTGAGCATTTCACGAGTTCTTTTGTACTTTAGACCTTTTTCCACCACACCTGAGGCTATTTCCCCCAACTCCAGAAGAAGAGCAGCATCCACCATTATTAGTTTCTGCAAGTTAATTGCAACCTCTTCAATGTACATAGCTAATTAACTAGAGCCTTGGTTTTTAAGCTATGGTAGTGTGTAACTTAGAGGATATATGATCATACAGAGTGGAGTTGGTGGAGGAAATTTAATTGTACGTTGTTGAAGAAAATGGATGTTGCAGAAGGGTAGCAAGGAATGGATGTCTAGAAGTTCGTGAAAGCGTTTGCAGTTTAATGATTTTTTTTATGAAGTTCATGTTCTTGTATGTCTTCACTCTTGCCTACTCCTGCATGCATGCTCAGGAAGTAATGTTGGATTAATTACTCAAAAACTTTGAAAAAACAATCTTCCAATGAAAAGGGGAATCTTAGGCTTGTTTTGATTTTATTCTCTGTTTTTTCCCCTCAAGGAAACAAGTTTTGAAAAAAAAAAAAAATTTATTTGGATAGTTGTTTTAAAAAAAAATGTTTTTGTAATGATATGGAGGTAACCTTCACCAGTGGTGATGTGTTAGTGGTACTCACTAGTAGTGTGATGTCAACATTGAATAGGTGGCGGCGTCAAAAATAGAAAAACAAAAACAAGAAAACTAAGCCAATACATATTTCTAGGCTCAAAGAGCGTTTAAAGAGATTGCTCACTAGCAAGGTCATCACATCAATGAGATTTGAACCCACAACCTTATGGTTATGAGCCAACCTCTTATCAATTGGACTAACCTTTGTCGGCAACATAGGATACCATGTGGAAAATTTGAGAGAGAAATATTATTATAAATCTTCGATATTTCCTCCATATGATCTCTTATAAGAATTATGCCATCAACATACATAATGAGGATGCACTTCGTTCTGTCCTTTGTTTTGACAAACATTGGATGATCTGATAGTCCTTGTTTGTAGCTCTCTGGCTTCAAGACTTTCAAAAACTTGTCAAACCATGTCCTCAGAGACTGCTTCAAATCATATAGAGATTTCTTCATCTTGCATATTCGATCAATTATGTCATTTTCAAAACCTGGAGGTAGGGGAATCTGATGGTGGAGTGTGTGTACCAAGAACCTCACTGAAAATAGAACCCTAACTCTCTCTCTCTCTGTTTTGCACAAAGCCGAAGTGCTCAACAAAACACAAATGGAAACAAAAAACTAGCAACACGAACGGAAACAAAAAACTAGCAACCTGATGACTCTGATACCATCTTAGAATTTGGAGGATTAAAGTAAAAAGGAAACTGTTATGGAATAAATATTAGGCCCATATCCCCTATATGGCCCAACAAGGAGCATATTGCATATCGGGATCTGCCTGTCATAAAGGAGGATCCAATCATATCAATCATAGTAAAGAGGCCGATATGGTTGTTGAGATATGCCGCCGAGGTTAATGAGACCGATATGATCGATCTCGAATCAATCATATTAATGAGGCCGATACGATTCCACCTAAGGTACACTCTATAAATAGGAGTTAAACCCTAAAGGTAAACATCATCTTCTAAGCTCTCTCTCAATTGCATATACTCTCCAGGTGTCATCGAACTACGTGGACTTTGATCCCTCTTCAGGGTACGTAGGCCCTAGGTATCGCACCTAGGTCAAGTCCCTGTGCTTTGTGATCTCCGATCCTCTCGGGTATCTCATCTATGGATACTTGGGGGAGAGCTATTTGATCCTATATCTACATACTAGCCCACCTAGGGCTAGAGACTTATGTTCTACGACAGAACATTGGCGCCGTCTGTGGGGATCGTTAAATTTCGATTCCCGTGACCTAAGATGGTCAATACAAATACAAGAAGAAGAAGCAGCAATCAAATCCCTTTACGCAAGGAGATCCCATGTCGATGCTCGCGATCTTTTTCCCGATCTGAAGAAAGATTCAACGTTGATGCTTCCAGAAGCCCTACCTTGAAGGCATCACAGATTGAAAATCAACCAATTCCCGGTGTTGGCTCTTTAAAATAAGAAGGAGAGTACCTTTGAAGCCTCACGATCCCGTGCATGCTGTGGGTGAGAAGAGCTTTCCGGATTGGCAGTGGCTCGAATATCGAATTTCCGTTTGCAGAAATAATTTCGGAAGAAGGCCAGCGAGGTGAGAGCGCCAACCAAAACTCCAAGTCGGTTTTGGCTCAGTATCTCCTTTCATCCGAGATGCCTGGGAGTTTATCGTGAAGTGGGCTGCATATTTGCATCAGAAACAGTTGTTTGAAAGCTGTTGAATGATTACAACTCCGGGGAGGTGTTGGTCCATGTTTATTGAAGAAGCTGGCGTATCCCCTTGCAGTATTTCAAAAATGGCGAGATGCAGTTTCGGAGTGAGAAATCTGGAATTGCGTTTGAATCCCTGAGACGCCAAAACAAGGGTTCCGGACTCCCCCAGGATCCATTGCCGAGTTTTCCTGTGTGGGTGTGTGACCGGGATACCTTAGGATTAAACGCCGGGTTGCCTCTTAATTTTTATATGCTGATATCTCACATTCACGTAATCGCATGCTCTGTTTTGGCGTTAGCTTCGCCAAGATAGAGACTGTTTTATTATCGACTTCATCTGAGTTGCAAGTATGAAGCCATCGGAGTTCATGCTGGGATTTCCTTCCCGAGTTGCTGTATACCGGGATGCGTTTAGTGATGGTCCACGTCCTCCTAGAAGCCGGCGTTCACAGGAACCACTCAACCCAGCAAAGCAAGATCCTGAGAATGCCGGACTGATTCGGGATGCAACGCCGGAGTGCCATAGGTGTGAAGCTGTGTGAGTCAGTGTCGGGATACCTCTCGCCGAGATGCCTCACTTTGCATGACACGTTTTAAGTCTTCAGCTTCTTCATTTTCAGACCGTGATAGAGCACAATCAAAGTCCAGAGTTATCTCGGATTACTCTTAAGCACTCACCGTACCATGCAGACCACCTCACTCACTCCCTTTATTAAGATTGCATGTTGAAATTAAAGCATGTTGCTATATTATTATTGCGATGACATGGTGTGAGACTTGTTGTCTTGTTCTCTCCTGGTAAATTGAGTATGAGGTGGAATCTGACATGTATAAAGCAAGAAGATGCACAAAAATAAGTCTGATCAGCTGTGACGTACATTCAGCCTGCAAATTGATCAAAGTACAGTGGAGGCAAATCCAAAGCAATTGCAAGCATTTTCTTCTCACGACATCTTGGAGGTCAAGTAAATTCTTCTTGTAAATCTTGTTTATTTATATGTAATTGTTCATTGCATATTTCATGCTAAGTTTTGCAAGAAAGAAGAAAAGAGGGAGTGCATAAATTCGAGGTAACCAAACCCGTCTTCGAAAATCATGTCCAGTTTAAACATGTAGGAGTATGAGGTACATAAACCCGTTTCCGAAAATCATGTCGAAGCTAAACATGTAGAATTCAGGGTAAAGAAACCCGTCTTCAAAAATCATGTCAAAGCTAAACATGTAGGAATCCGAGGTACATAAACCCGTTTCCGAAAATCGCGTCGAAACTAAACATGTAGAATTCAGGGTAAAGAAACCCGTCTTTGAAAATCATATCTAATTTATATTCATGCGTGAATCTGAGGTGCACAAACCCGTTTCTGAAAATCATGTCAAATCTAAACATGTATGAAGTCATGGTAAAGAAACCCGTCTTCGAAAATCATGTCAAGTCTGTTTTATACAATTAAATCCACGCTCCTTAATTGGATCTCGGATAGATTGTGGAGTCCGTCCTTACGAAAGGGATGAAGGCGGACCCCGGCTTAACTTAATCTGGTTAAAATCCGGGATCCGTAGAAATAACGGTTAAAACATGCTTCATTTGGGACACGGTAAAACCGAGATAAGTTCTGTTTAAGGTTTTGCAGGAAACAAAGACAGAAGGCGGACCCGATTTAAACTGAATCTAGTTTAAAATCGAGGATCCCGGTAAAATTTTGAAGGCGAACCCGATTTAAACTGAATCTAGTTTAAATCAGGGATCCATGTGAAGTTAAGAAGACAGGCCCGGTTTAAACCGAATCTAGTGTAAATCAAGGGCCCGCGTCGAGGCGGCAAGTCTATTTTAGATTCCTTTATTAGAATCATTCTGCGACGGCAATGTCGCCAAGTTTATTTGATTGAATTTGGGTAAACAAACCCGTTTTCGGAAATCATTAACCCGGAATCTCGGGTAAGCACGCATGGAATCCCAACAATGACGAACACCTTGTCCGGATTTGGAAAGTAGCACATCCTGGTAGCTCAGAAACCTGAACTACCAGGCTGGGGGGCAACAGAGTGGACAACGATTTGTTGAATGGAAGAGCGTGCTATCAATAACCGACATTAATGCAAACCAGAAAGTTTAATGCAAGCTCGGACAAGTATCCGAAATGAGCACGTTGAACGATTTGCACAACAGTAAGCATTTTCCATTTATTGTGATTTGCTTACATGTTATTAAATGCAGGAATATAAACAAGACAATTAGCCCGGGAAAATTGCTATGAAAGCAAAGTCAGATTCAGGGGATCTCGGATAGCAGTCAGTTAATCTCGGCAGCTTAGAGACCTAAACTACCGAGCTTGGGGGCAACTGTCATGGAATAAATATTAGGCCCATATCCCATATATGGCCCAACAAGGAGCATATTGCATATCGGGATCTGCCTGTCATAAAGGAGGATCCAATCATATCAATCATAGTAAAGAGGCCGATATGGTTGTTGGGATATGCCGACCGAGGTTAATGAGATCGATATGATCTGATCTCGAATCAATCATATTAATGAGGCCGATACGATTCCACCTAAGGTACACTCTATAAATAGGAGTTAAACCCTAAAGGTACACATCATCTTCTAAGCTCTCTCTCAATTGTATATATTGCACACAGAGCACACATACCACCCCCCTTGGCTAAATGCCTCCAGTGTCATCGAACTACGTGGACTTTGATCCCTCTTCAGGGTACGTAGGCCCTAGGTATCGCACCTAGGTCAAGTCCCTGTGCTTTGTGATCTCCGATCCTCTCGGGTATCTCATCTATGGATACTTGGGGAGAGCTATTTGATCCTATATCTACATACTAGCCCACCTAGGGCTAGAGACTTATGTTCTACGACAGAACAGAAACAAAAGCATATGAATATTATTGAATCCTTAATACCCAATCCTTAAATCAATGAGAGCATAAGAGCCTTTATACAAGCAAACCTAGGCCAATCCTATAATCTAAATAAATTTGATCAAATATTAAATCTGACAATGTACTTCTAAGATATATACAAGCACAAACTAGCAATACTTTTTTTTTGCTTGTATATAGCAGTACCCCGTTAACAACTATATTAGCCTCGTTAACAACTCACGTAGATTCTGAAAATCCCAGAAAAGGCCCTGGGGCTTTTACTGGGATTGTCAGAATCTTGGATCCTGTTTTGAGTTTTTTCCTGTTAAAAGGGCACTGAAATGAATTTTCCCAAAATTTTCTAATCCTATGTCACTACAAAGAAATGATAAATCTGAACCGAAATTTCATTTTTAAATAAAAAATTAAATTAACCCTTACTTCTTCATTGATGAGACTATGGGAGTGAGTCCATGCATTTTATATTTTTAATAAATCTTCAAATTAATACTTCTTCTTTCAGTATAATTTGTATTTTCTTGTTTATTATATAAAAGCAAAAAAAAAAAAAAAAAAACAAGTGACTTGAACAGCCCAAATCACCTTACTTCTGCCTCTCGAAGAAGGTTTACAACATACCAGTACCTCACAAGCATGTTGGAATCCTAATTCCTAAAGGAGTAGATAACGCTTTCTTATTAAAGACAATCAACTTCTGCGTTCTGATCTCTTGCGATAAATAACATATCCACCCTCCAGTCCCTTTGTAGCATTTGTTTTAGAATATAATTCGCATATTTCTAAAATAGAGCCTTTATGAAATTGGTGAAATTTAATGTAAAAAACTAAATTATTACTTTCGATCTTTAATATAGGATATAGTTTGTAATATAATTTACACTATAAACTATGTCATATATTTAGGACCAGAAGAATAATATTTTGTGTCATATGATTTATGGTTGAGATTAAATTAAAATTAAGTTGTAACCATTTTGTTGAAATGGAACTTGAAAAATTTTCAGTGGGACTCATTAGTATATTGCATAAATACCTTGTTTGACACCATTCATATATTGCAGTGCACAAAAATATATATCAAATATGTGGTAATAGTTTTCAAGAACAACACAGTTGTACAAGAGTTTGCTGCATAATAAATCACCCAAATAAAGGAAACAAACACATCCAAACCAATCTGAAAGAGGTTTGTAAATTCAAATGAGAAACCTTGCAGCCAAATTCAGAGTAGCCAATCTAAGTCGGCTTCCATGCCTACTTTCTGTATGTTAAGTTTTGAAAAGCCGGGCTTCTTTTCGGTTAATTTCTGAATTTGTCCCTTATTAAATAACTATTTACTAAAATGTCTCTGTCAGAAAACTATTTCCCAAAATGCCCCTGTCAGAAAACTATTTCCCAATCCGCCCCTGTTTAGTCGACTAAACCATATGGTTTAGTCGACTAAATCGCGGGCAAATTTTTTTTTTTTTTTTTCAGACCCCCGACATTTAGTCAACTAAAACTTATGTTTTAGTCGACTAAACCCATTTAGTCGACTAAATCATTAAAAAAAAAAGTTAAAACTTCGGAAGGCCATAACTTCGGGCTCGGGAGTCCGAATCAAGCGATTCTTTTTTTGATTCCACATAACTTTTTGAGATCTATGCACTGATATAAAAATTATCTTCAGATTTAATGAAGAGAAAGGAGGAAAAACAAATGATTCTTTATTACGCAGGAAATACCAACAATTCATTAAATATAATCAAATGATTCTTTAATTATATATATAGTTTTCTTTTATTTGATGTTTTCTTTTTTATTAGATCATATAATATCTCTGGTACAATAAAGATAAGATGTGTGTGTGTATACACAGTTGATCGCGGGAGAGGGGCGGTGCCACAATATATTCAAAATTGAGATTTTCTCTCCATTAATAATATGGATTTAAAAGAAAAGAGAAATAGGAAAAATATCGACACTAAATTTTGTGGGGCTTGATTTTAGGGGGAATAACCGTGTTTAGAAGTTATGCATGAGATTATATGTTTGATAGCACGGTAGTCAATCTAGCTAAAATCTAGGATCATAGCTAATATCTAGGATCACTAATATCACTAACCAACAGACTCGGTAAAACAAATTAAAATGCTAACAATACTAACAATTCATTAAATATAGCAAATTGGGAAAAAAAAGCCCATGATATATATTTAATGAATTGTTAGTATTGTTGAGCTTTTTCTCTACGTGGTTCATGTCGCTGATTTCCGCACGTTGCTGATTCCACGATAAGAAGGATTAAGTTATTTATTTTTTAATTGTTTATTGTGTTGAGTGTGCTGATTCCACAATTTTGAATATATTGTATTTTGAAAATCAAGTATTAATTGTTACGTTGAAATTCAAAGTTTACTAAATACATGGTAGAAAAATAAAGATATTAAAATCTAAAATAAGATCAATTGATTATTATTAGATAATAATATTAGAAATAATGATTAATTAATTTTACAATAAATATCTCTCAATTAAATATAATTAATTTCTTCCATCCTGAAAAAACCCTAGGATTGGTGCCATCATTTCCCACTCTATCTCTTTTTTCTTGTGGCATCGCCCCTCTCCCGCGATCAACTGTGTACATACACATATCTTATCTTTATTGTACCGGAGATATTATATGATCTAATAAAAAAGAAATATCAAATAAAAGAAAACTGTATATACACACACACACACACACACACACACACACACATATATATATATAAAAGAAAACATCAAATAAAAGAAAACTACACACACACACACACACACACACACACACATATATATATATATATATATATATATATATATATATATATATAAAAGAAAACATCAAATAAAAGAAAACTATATATATAATTAAAGAATCACTTGATTATATTTAATGAATTGTTGGTATTTCCTGCGCAATAAAGAATCATTTGTTTTTCCTCATTTCTCTTCATTAAATCTGAAGATAATTTTTATATCAGTGCATAGATCTCAAAAATTTATGTGGAATCAAAAAAAGAATCACTTGATTCGGACCCTCGAGCCCGAAGTTATGGCCTTCCGAAGTTTTAACTTTTTTTTTAATGATTTAGTCGACTAAATGGGTTTAGTCGACTAAAACTTAAGTTTTAGTCGACTAAATGTCGGGGGTCTGAAAAAAAAAATTTTGCCCGCGATTTAGTCGAACTAAACAGGGGCAGATTGAGAAATAGTTTTCTGATAGGGGCATTTTGGGAAATAGTTTTCTGACAGGGGCATTTTGGTAAATAGTTATTTAATAAGGGGCAAATTCAGAAATTAGCCCTTCTTTTCCCACAAGGGGAATGCAGACTCATCGCACATCACATCCTGCAGCTTGTTAAAATCCATGTCTGAATCTGGTAATTCTTGAATTGATGAGCAACCTGCCATGTAAAGCTTTGTGAGATTCTGCAGCTTATCAATCTGGTCTGGTAATTTCTTAAGTTTTTGACAGTATGAGATGTCTAATAAGCTTAGATTCTTCAGCTTTGTGATTGAGTCTAGCATTTCTTCAATGGCAGAGCAATGATTAATCCTCAGTGATTTCAAATTCTCAAGGTTTTCAATTTCTTTGGGCAGTCTGATAAGCTTGTGGCAACTACTTATGGTGAGGTTCTTCATGGTGAGGATAAAGCAGAACCCAGTTGGCAGATTCACAAGTCTTCGCAATATTCAATGCTCAAGTCTTCCAGTTTTGGCATTGCTTTGGAGAAGTCAATGGAACTATCCTCAAAAGCCTCCTTCACATCACATATGTAAAGTGATAGTTTGAGCACATTCTTCAGATTACACAGGGCTGGAATTGAAACATGCTCCAATCTGATTCTTTTAAGGCTCGATAAGGAAGCAAGTAGCTGGAGGTTTCTCAAGTCAGTTTTACTATTACCATATTTGGTGACCATGAAAACTTTGAGGTTTTTCATACCCTTGACGAATTTGGGTAAAGAGTATTCTAAAGTCCTGAGATTCAAGACCAGAACCACAGTAACTTTTGCTTGAATGTTGCACCAATCTGGATTTACGTTTTGATCTACATCAAATTTGAGGAAGGTGATGAATGTTTTCTTTTGAGTTATTCTACTTTTGATTCTTAATATAGGACTTAATTGTAAAGTTAATTTTGATTCTAAATATATGATCTACTTCCCATATAAGTCAATCTTCTTAATTTACCTATATTGATGTTCCCACAATCATAATCAAGTAAAAGAGAGATGTAAGAAATTAAGGAAGATGATTAAAGTGTTTTAGAAAAAAAGACACTTCATATTAACTAAATTAAATAGCTTTCGTAATTTAATCAAATTAAGTACTCCATCTAGTCTTCATCAACTAACAATTCTCACAAACCAATAGAAATAGTTAAAGTGAACCTGTTTAGTCGACTAAAACATTTGGTTTAGTCGACTAAATGGAGGGCAAAATTTTTTTTCCAGGCCCCCGACATTTAGTCGACTAAACCAAATTTTTTAGTCGACTAAACCCATTTAGTCGACTAAAAAACTCATTTAGTCGACTAAATCATTTAAAAAAAAGTTAAAACTTCGGAAGGCCGTAACTTCGGGCTCGGGAGTCCGAATCAAGCGATTCTTTTTTTTTTATTCCACATAACTTTTTGAGATCTATGCACTGATATAAAATTAATTATATTTAATTGAGAGATATTTATTGTAAAATTAATTAATCATTATTTCTAATATTATTATCTAATAATAATTAATTGATCTTATTTTAGATTTTAATATCTTTATTTTTCTACCATGTATTTGGTATGGTAAACTTTGAATTTCAACGTAACAATTAATACTGGATTTTCAAAATACAATATATTCAAAATTGAGATTTTCTCTCCATTAATAATATGGATTTTAAAAGAAAATAGAAATAGGAAAATTATCGACGCTAAATTTGTGGGGCTTGATTTTAGGGGGAATAACAGTGTTGGGAAGTTATGCATGAGATCATAGCACGGTAGTCAATCTAGCTAAAATCTAGGATCATAGCTAATATCTAGGATCATAGCTAATATCTTGGATCACTAATATCACTAACCAACAGACTCGGTAAAACAAATTAAAATGCTAACAATACTAACAATTCATTAAATATAGCAAATTGGGAAAAAAGCCCATGATATATATTTAATGAATTGTTAGTATTGTTGAAGTTAATAATCCCAGTTTTTTCTCTACATGGTTCATGTCGGTTGTTGATTCCACAATAAGAAGGATTAAGTTATTTATTTTTTAATTGTTTATTGTGTTAATAGTGGCACTTGATCTTTTATTATATTATTGCAAACATGTGGTTAACTATTTTTAGGAAGTAGTGGAGTCATTTTAATTTGTTTACCAAAGTCTCTGTTGGTTAGTGATATTAGTGATTATATTTAATGAATATAAAACATCAAATAAAAAGAAAACTATATATATATATATATATATATATATATATATATATATATATATATATATATATATATATATATATATATATATATATATATATATATATATATATATATATATATATATATATATATATATATATATATATATATATATATTGTTCTGGTGTAGAACTCTGATGTCCGGCCTATTGAAGGTCCGATGATTTGATATAGGATCTGTGTGTGCATGTCCAGGATCGTGGGTGCATGTCCAAGGTCATGGCTGGGTCCCACGGATAGTGGGTTGCCCCCTGTACTAGCCAGTGAGATAATGGGCCTAGACTAGGTCCGTAGTGCTTGCCCCAAGCTCGGTTGCTCGTGTCTTTGAGCCGAGTTTAGATGTTCGCTTGACTGAAGAACGGAAGTCCGAGTCTTTGTTGAAGTCCGAGTCTTTGTTGATCGCGAAGTAACATGATATGTAACATGATATCCTTGCCCCCCAGCCGGGTTGTCCAGGTCTCTGGTCAACCGGGGTGGACATGTTCTTGAATCCTCGATGTTGCATCGGGGCTGCCACCCCGTTTACTTTGATAAGGTGTCTATCGAATTTCAAACAACCTCGGAACTACAAGTCTTCTCGGTTGAATTGCCCCCGAGACATGTGGTCCGGGTTATGTTTGTTTAAATTTTGTTGTTCTTCGACCATCAGGAGTCAGGGCTCGCCTCTTGCACGGTCGAAAACTCCAAATGTGGGTCCTTTCTCGCAGGCCGATTAGCCTAACAGGTGAGCGGGATACTTGGATCGTGAACCATTGCCCCTTGTGCCACAGACGCGCATTAAATGAAAAGGTCACGTCATCCTTGCTAACGAATGGAAAAGGCGCTTTTGCCCCCGTCGATTGGGTTTCGAAAGGTTTATACCCGCCAAGCCTCCTTCAATGCCATTTTACCCAAGTTGTTTTGAAGAACTTCTCTCCCGACGATTCTCGCTTTCGGAGGATAATCTGTCTCGTGAACCATCTTCATTCCACAACTTTCATCGATCATTTCCATATTTTAGGTAGGTATTCTTGTTTCCTTGCCTCTTTCTTTGTTACGCTCGATCTGCCGTTTCCTATAAGATTGCGTCCCGTATTTAGTTGAAGTTACGGGTAGATTTCCTCATTGAGTGGATTTTCGCGTAGTCCTCGTTTTCAATTCCTTCATTTGTGCAAAACTCCCCTGTTTTTCGAGTGAGCCGTTTCCTTTTCGTTAATACCTTTAAGAGAGTGGTTCCCAATGTCGAAGGACATAAAGGATATGACCCCAGAAGAGCGGTGAACTACGCCAAGCATTAAGGGAAAAAGCCGTTGGTGGCTTTGGGCGATGAATCTTCTCGTCCAACGTCGCAAACCGTTGCTTTAAGCCGATCACCAGTGGAGGCAAGGGAAAAACTTCGGTGGTGGGTCGCGAAAACTCGAGACGGCACATCATCGGTTAGGGAAGTCCGAATGTTTCCTTCCGCTTCTTCCCAATCCAAGGGTGTTTAACCCGAGCTTCGACGTGTCAGCTTCTAGGGCCTTCCGAATAGCGAGCCTAACAAAGTGGCCGCTCGGGTCCTAGGGCCGAGGTTGATTCCTACATCGGGCCTTGCTACGGCTGCTTGTACGAATGCTCACGACTTATTTCTTGCGGGGATTCCTCCACAGCCGACTTGATTTTGGGCTCCTGCCGACATAATCTTGTACCGGCTCCTCAAGCTTCATCGCCAAGTCCTGTTGACTTGGATTTTAATCTTACCACAACTGTAGAATCCCGCCTTCAATTTTTGACATCAGGTATGCTAGGAAGATTCTGATCTTGTTTATATTTTTATTTGTGTTAGGTATAATGGCGTCGTCTTCTTCTTCCCACGCGGCTGAGTCAGAGTTTGGAAATGCAAACCGCGCTAGCCCCACGGGACTTAATTGAACAATTCCCTTGGGTTACGCGCGAAGTGTTATCTATCGGTCGAAGGCGACCATAGAAGACTTGGAAGGTCTTCCGGTTCAAGATACTAACACCCTCTCTCTGTCTCCACGAAGAGGAAGAGCACAGTGTGCTCCGTGAGGGAGGGGAGCCCACAACTCCTTTTTCTTTTTCTATGCGACTACATTACCGGGCTTGGGATTCGCTTTCCCTTTTCCGAATTTCAAATGGCCACCCTCCAATTTCTTAGTGTAGCTCCCTCGCAATTACACCCCAATGGATGGGGTTACCTGATTGCCTTTGAGTGGTTTTGCCTGAGCCTTGGGCTGCCTTGCACCACTTCTATGTTCTTCTACTTCTTCACCCCCCACACCTCTCGCTCTGGGAAAGAACCGCAGGAGCTCAAGGGCTGGACATCCATTCGGGGAATAGCCAATCGGCGCTTGTTTACCCCGACTCACGCAAAAGTCATTGGGAGTTTAATTTGTATTGGTGTCAAGATCACCACAATGTGTCCCCTAGCGCCTATAAGGTGGAGCGGTCCAATCTCTTGAAGCACGAAAAGAAAGCCATCGATGCCATAATAGACCACGTTAGAGCGAACGCAGATTGTTGGGGCCGGCTCCTTGGTAGCCCAATATCGGGCCGAGGCTCGGCGTCGAGATGAGATGGTGTCGGGCCGAGTATGATATTTCGTTATTTAAACATCGGCGTTGTTCCGCGTCTTAGTACGGTATTTATCGTCTTTGCCTTCCTAGTAGCTAACATGGTGTATGTGTTTCGTGCGGGTCTCAAGATGAAAGAGCCGCAATATCTTTACGGGATCCCCTGTGCCAACAAATAAGGGGAGGAAGAGGTCGGCTCAGGACTCGGGCAAGTCGAAGGTCGGAGAGTCATCGAAGCAGCCGAGCCAAAGAAGCTCAAGCGGAGAGTCCTCGAAGCCCGCATCGATGCCGGGATCGGTCCGTCCTATCCGAGCCTCCCACCCCGGTCTCGCCGCCTCCTAAGTCGGCCGACGTCGAGCCCTCCTCCTTGCACGATACCGGTTCCCCCTCGTCCTTCCACTTTGTCATTCCCGTTCCCATTTGTGGAGTAAGGGCATTACCGAAGAACTCGGCATCGCGCACTCCGCCTCCTACCCGTTATCAAGAGCCGGTACCCTTGCGGAAGTAGACGTACGAGATGTCCAGGCATTGGGAAATGCTTTCTGAAAGGTCTTGGTTTGACCCAATCTTTTCTCACCCTCAACCACAAGTATGCGGAGGCGCCGGAGCTGAAGCGTGCCGAACAGGTCGCGATGAAGCTCTGAAACAATGGCAAATCGCTTGAGCGAGTTCCGGGCTCGTGAGGTTCGGTGGAGAAAGTGGAGTTTCAACTAAAAGAGGCCAGGGGCTCTTGGCGGACTCCAATGTAATAATTGAAGGCTTTAAGGCGGCTCAAGCTAGAAGCGAAGATGACGGGCAGATTGTCCCCTATGTGGAACCTCCTGCTAACTCCGAGACCCGGATAGATGGCGATGCGGCCGTGGTGGAGGCTGAGCAGGGTGAGGAAGTCTCGACCGCCCCAAGCACATGGATTGATTTCTCTCTTTTTTTTTTCTTTTTGATTTGTATAATCTGTCCGGTTGTGTTACCGGCAATGACTTTATTGAACAGATTGGCCAATATGGCCATTTTTGCTACGATTAACAATAGATGGTAATTTAGCAACCATAATGCATCGTATAAAAATATAACTTTACCGGTTATCGCGGTTGGCCAGGGCCAAGGTCTTATGAAAGTAAGCGCGAATCTGCGAACGCGCCATTTGGTCATAAGACCATGATGTTTTAAAGTGCTAGTGTTTGCCTTTGTTTTATAAAATTCTGGTCGGTATTGTAGGGTCATCCAAAGGTAAATGAAAATTGCCACCTGCCCGGGTTCGGTTTTGTCCCGATAGCGTCAGAGCATTTTGACTGATCAGGGTCGGCATGACATTTTCTATTGATACCCCGGAGTAAATAAGCGTGTAGGGCTGCGATAACTATCGAGACTGTTTTCTCAGTGAAAAGCTAATAACAATTGAATCTTGAAAAAGACAGTGTTTGGAATTCAACAAATACCCTCAAACGAGAGTTTCATTCATATTCGACAAATCAATTGTTGCGAAGGGAAAAGCCAGCAGGCCAACGTTGAACAAAGAACATAATGGAAAACGATGCTTTAAGAAAAACAAAAGATAAGCCTAACTGAAATATCAGATCCAACTCGACTGCTAACGCTTCACTATTGGCTGCTTCTCCTTGTGATAAAATGCTCTTCCTGCGCCAAGACATCATCCCTATTTCAACAGGAATCATAGACTCACAACCGTAGGCCAGTCTATAAGGAGTTTCTTGGGTGGATGTCTGAGCAGTTGTTCGATTTCCCCAAAGAACAAAGGGTAATTGATCGGCCCAAGAGGTGTCGGCCTCCGGCATACGTTTCTTCAAACCATCAAGGATGACCTTATTGGCGGCTTGGCTTGCCCGTTGGACTGCGGGTGTTCCACGGAAGCAAAGTGATCGTATTAGTATTCATAAATCAAATCACGAAATCCGACTCCAGTGGGCGAGTTCCGTTGTGCATTACTATCTCAGTGGTGCTCAGAACCGCGTAATTATATTAACTTCAACAAATCGCTGCACACGAGCCGAGGAGATCGTTGTGAGAGGTTCGGCCTCAATCCACTTGGTGAAGTAGTCTCGCCACAATTAGCCACCGTAGTTGCCGGTCTTTGTCTTGAATGGCCCAGAATGTCCATGCCCCATTTGTAAAATGGCCGGGGGCCGTGATGGAATGCGGCTCGTGCGGGGCGCCCAAATAACTCGGCATGTTTCGACAACTATCACATTGTCTTACAAGGGTCTTTGAATCCGCCTCCAATGTCGGCCGATAGCTTTGCTCGAAGGGTTTTTCGGCGGCGCCTTAGCCCCCGTATGCGACCATTGGCCCGTCCATGAATCTCGGCCGGGACATACCCGCTTCATTTGGGTTCAAACACCTTAGCATGGGAGAATGTAATCCTTTTCGGTAGAGTTGATCCTCCGCCATTGTGTACTTGGCCGCGTCTCGAACCAACATTTTCGCTTCCATTGCATCGTGCGGGATGAGTCCACGTTCAAGGTAGTCATCTATCGGCTTTTTCCGATCCGATTCGGCCGAAATAGCCATCATGCATACCGGATCTTCGAGATTTTCTTGGACAACCGTGCGGTGACAACCGGCTGCTTAGTGCTTGCCAATTTTGATAAAATGTCGGCTCTTGCGTTTTCTCCTCGGGAATGTGGGTAACGGTTGCTTCATCGAAGCGACATTAAGTCCTTAGCCTTTAGGAGATACTTGGCCATTAGTGGGCCTTTAGCACGATACGTACCCTCGATCGAGCCGCCACAAGTGGGAGTCGGTGAAAACCTTAACTCTTGTGGCCTCATTTTCCTTGGCTTGAAGAAGCCCGGCTATCAAGGCCTCGTATTCTCGCTTGATTGTTCGAAGTTGGGAAGTCGTAGGTGATGTCGAACTCGGAGAGTTCTATCGCCCAATTAGTCATCCTCCCCGCTAGGTCCGGCTTATGTAAGACTTGTCGAATTGGCTGGCTTGTTATAACAACAATACGGTGACCCTGGAAATAAGGTCTTAATCGACGGGCCGCAATAGCGGAGCGAATGCCACTTTCTCCGGCTTTTGGTATCGGATCTCGGCATTACGCGGGGTTACGCGACAAAATAAACAGAATTTGACCTAGTTCCGCCTCTCTTACTAAGGTGCGGCGACGGCCTCCTCGCCGATAGACAAGTAAAGGAAAAGACTCTCGCCAGGTTGGGGTTTTGAGAGGACTGGAGGATTTGCCAGACATTGCTTTATTTCTTCAAATGCGTCATCGCACTTTGAATTCCACTCCACCGATGCCTCCTTCTTTAAGAGCTTGAACATGGGTAAAGCCTTCTCTGCTGATTTTGGCAAAAACCTGGTTAGGGCGGCCAATCTTCCAGTTAAGCTGTTGGACTTCTTTCTTATTACTCGGAGCCTTCATCTCCATCACCGCCTACATTTGTCGGGTTGGCCTCAATGCCTCGGTTAGTCGGCATGAAACCCGGGAACTTTCAGCGAGGGACGCCAAAGGCACGCTTGGCGGTAGTTCGGTCGGATTCGTAGGTTCTTAGTTTGGCGAATGTCGCTCCGGGTCTTGTATATGGCGTTCTTTGGTCCAAGGTTTTGACGATCATGTCATCTATATACACTTCTACATTGCGGCCGATCTGGTGCAAAGACCTTATTCATCATCCTTTGATATGTAGCTCCGGCATTCTTCAATCCGAAAGGCATGACATTGTAGCAATAATTAGCTCTTTCATTAATGAAGGCCGTTTTTTCACGATCCTCGGGTACATCGCTATCTGATTATATCCGGAGTATGCGTCCATAAAGGATAGGAGCTGGAATCCTGAGGCGTTGTCCACCAGTTGGTCGATGTTTGGCATTGGGTAGGAGTCCTTCGGGCACACCTTATTCAGGTTCTTATAATCCGTACAAACTCTCCTTCCCGTTTGGCTTTTTACCATCACCACATTTGATAACCGGGTTGTATCATGAATTTCCCGAATAAAACCGGCTTCGGCAATTCTTGGATGTGAATCTCCAATGCTTTCCTTTTAAGTCCGTGGTTCCTCTTTCTACGAGACACTGGGATTGAGCCGGATAGACTTCTAGCTTGTAACAACAAAACTTCGGTCTATTCCGTGTACACGAGATGAATCCCGGGCGAAGACATCCTGTTTTCCTTCGGGAACTCCTTCAAACTACTTCTAAGCTCGGGAGATAGGTGTTTGCCAATCTTAGTGGTGCGGAAAGTGGTCTCCTATCACCGGATCTTCCGGGTCTCCTAGGCTCTGGGCGTACCTCCTCATCGCGGATGTCTAATTCCAGTTATTGACTTCGTCGTCGTGAGAATCTCGGTCCGAACGCTCGGATAGCTGCTTCTTTGGGTTTGTGATGAAGATCCTCCTCCCCATTCGACGGTTTCAAAATAGCCTTTGTCGAGACTCTTTTTGATCCCAGATTACTGTGACCACGGTTCCTTGGTTGCCTATCACCTTGAGTTTTTGATGCTTTGTAGATACCAGCATGTCCCACTTGTGAATGGTTGTCCTTCCCAATATTATGTTGTAAGGTGAAACGAAGTCAGCCACTATGAACCGCACTCTTTCGGACTTGAAGGCGTTTTTGACTCCAAGGGTGAACCGGAGGTCAATAAACCCCTTCGGACGCGATTGTTCACCATTAAACCCGATGAGGGTTGTCTTGCAAGGCTTTAAGTCGTCCCGTCCGGGCTCATTCTTTTGAACGCCTCCCGGCTTAGTATGTCGGCCGAACTACGGCATCCACAAATATCCGCTTGACTCGGCGGTTGACGGTTGTCCGGTTATCACTAGCCCATCTTGATGGCGGGGACAACGTCCCCGAGGTCGTCGCTTGTGAAAAACAAAGGCGGTCGTGCTACCTCGGTGTGATGTTCCTTGAATTTTGGTCGGTCTCGACGGATAGGACTTCTCGAAGGTATTTCCTTCGCGGCTCATAGTATCTCCGCCTCGCCCATTGCTCGGCGATTACGTTACGGTCAATTCGGCTTACGGAAATTCGTCATCGACTTGAGGGGCCTTTCGTTTATCTTCACCTTTTGAACTTTCGGGAGTCTGCTGCGGTTCTTGGTCTTTCGTTTACTACCTTTTCCTTGATGCTCTATGACATACCGTTGAAGTTTGCCTTCACGAACAAATCGTTCGATTGCATCACGGAGCTCGTAACATTCATCACATTGTATGACCTCGACCATCATGGAACGAGCAATATTTAGATTGGTCTATCCGGATCTTCGGTAGGACAAACGAGGTCGGTCGACCTTCTTCATCTCGGTTGTTGACACCTCCTTCCATACTTGAGATCGAGGCACCGTCAGGGCTGAATACTTCTCGTACTTGCCCGCATGATCAAACTTGCCACCGGCTCTTGTTTTCATTCCCCTTCTCCGGAATCCCTATTCTGTTGTCGGAGAAGTCTCGACCCACTGGGAGGAGGTTCTATCTTGGTCCCGCCTCGAATTGGGATTGTTTGCCATTCGCATCTGCTCGACGTCCAAGTACTTCTTTGAACGGGTTATGAAGTCGTTGAGATTCTTTGCAGCTCCTTTAAAAAGTGCGCCGGGCGAGACTCTTTATCGAGGCCGTCCACCAATAAGTGAACGTGTACGTCCTCGTTAAGTCCGCGCGCTGTAGTACCGCATGATTGAAGCGGTCAAGGTAACTTTGGAGCACTTGATTTTGGAGAGAGAATACTGGGATTTTGGTTGCCGTTTGCTAGTCGCGAAGTGCAACTCAAAGGCCTCGGCCAGGTCTTCAAAATTGTGGATCGACCCATAAGGAAGAGTGTGGAGCCATTTCAACGCCGGCCCTTTTAACGTCGCGGCGAAGATTCGCGGCACGATTGGTTCCTTGAGACCTCTAACCGACATGTGAACGTCAAAGTCTTCTAAATGAGTTGTCGGGTCTTGTGTGCGTCGTACTTTGTCAACTCGCCCAAATTCAGCTTTTCGGGAATCGAGCGTTACGGATCTCCTTCGAGAAAAGCTATTGTGCATTTGGCGACATATCTCAGTCGCTAGAAACCACTTGGAGGAATCGTCTGTCACCTCGATGGTTCCTCGCTGAGGTCGACCTTCTTCATCTCGGTTTTGGTTCCTCCTATTGGCCCTCCTGCTGTTGACGGTTTCGCCTTACACTGTCGGTGCGATGAGCCGAGCTCGTCGTCGTCGTCGTCCTCTCTCAAGTTTTATCTTCCCGGTCCCATTTGGAAAGATCCGGTTCCTTCTCTTCTCCAGCTCCTCCGCTCATGGTAGTGAAGGGTATGGCGTTTGTCAATGTTGTCCACCCGCCTCATTATCGCTAGCATCCAGGCTTGAAGAGAACGAAAATCTGGTTCGTCCGGTGGGGCGTCTCGGCCACCCCAGGATTGGAGTTACGGGGCCCACGGTCTTGGTTTCGTGGGCCGAGGACTCCGTGTCGGACGGGTTGGCCTCATGGTTTAGTTCGTTCTTGGGAACTAAATGTTCCTCTGTTGCGAGATAGCCGGTCCTCTTCGTCTGCGGTCGTCCTCGTACGGGTTGATCGGCGGCTCATTGCGGAGGTGGTTGTCGTGGTGGTTGACGGTGTCTCCATCTCGGTCCGCCTCCGATTGTCTCGGCTAGAAGCACGAGTACTAATCCTCATGGTCAAGGAATTGAAATTTACCAATCCCCGGTCGGCGCCACTGTTCTGGTGTAGAACTCTGATGTCCGGCCTATTGAAGGTCCGATGATTTGATATAGGATCTGTGTGTGCATGTCCAGGATCGTGGGTGCATGTCCAAGGTCATGGCTGGGTCCCACGGATGGTGGGTTGCCCCCTGTACTAGCCAGTGAGATAATGGGCCTAGACTAGGTCCGTAACATATATAAATAATTAAAAAATCACTTGATTATATTTAATGAATTGTTGGTATTTCCTGCGCAATAAAGAATCACTTGTTTTTCCTCCTTTCTCTTCATTAAATTTGAAGATAATTTTTATATCAGTGCATAGATCTCAAAAAGTTATGTGGAATCAAAAAAAGAATCGCTTGATTCGGACTCAGGAGGAAACAGAAGTTACGGCCTTAGAAGTTTTAACTTTTTAATGATTTAGTCGACTAAATGAGTTTTAGTCGACTAAATGGGTTTTAGTCGACTAAAAATTTGGTTTAGTCGACTAAATGTCGAGAACTGGATTGAGAAATAGGTTTCTGACAGGGGCATTTTGGGAAATAGGTTTCTGACAGGGGCATTTTGGTAAATAGTTATTTAATAAGGGGCAAATTCAGAAATTAGCCCTACTAATTGCACTAAACTCTAATATTATATAATTATTACTCTCACCCACTACCCTTATTAATTAGGGGCACATGTGAAAACAAATAATTAATACTCATTGGGAATAAGCAAGTGCCTTATAATAAGGATCAGAGGGAGTAAATAGATCTTATATTAAGACAGGGTGAGCCTTGTTGCCACGCTAAGGCTGCTAGCATATTGTTATGTGACTTGGAGGTCACGGGTTCGAATCCTAAAAACAACTTCTTCGATTGTAGGATAAGACTGTGTACATCTATTCCTTCTCAGACCCTACCTGATGGGAGTCTTGTACTGGGCCACCTTTAGATGTTATATTAAGGAGAAGAGGGATCCATCTACAAAATTTTGGAGAAGAGCAAGCAATTTTTCATGGGAATCAAGTATAGAGTCACCTCTCGACCATTCTAACTGCATCTTTTGAAATGCTTCAATAGGCTTCCCTTGGAGTTTACGACCAATGAATTCCAGGGCCAAAGGTAAGCCCTTGCAGCCTTCAAGTATCTGCATTAATTATTCATCCTATCAATGCTGACAAGATCTTATATTAAGAACAAGAGATAGTAGTGTATAGATATATGTCACCTTGATGAGGTTATACATGTTGCGCCATCATCAAAGTTGATGTCACTGGGTTTAATCAAGTGACAGAAAAGTTTTCTGCATCTTGGTCGGAGAGTAGTTTCATGAGGCGTCTGGCTCCAACATTTATCATTTGAGCTCTTGAAGTCACCAGGTTTCTTGAAGCTGGTGATCTCAGATTTGTGTTGATCTCAACAATATCCTCTGAGAGAGGCCAAACGTCATCCAATACCAACAGTACTGGATCTTCCCCACATTGGGACAGCTGACCCTTCAAAATCTTCATTGCTTCATCGCTTTGAGTCTGAGAACCCAACGGCCTAAAGATAATTTTCTTGAATTCACCTAGCAAACCAGAGACAGCAAGACAAAGTGTCAAGTTCCAGTTTCAGCAATATACTCCCTTTTTTCCCGGGTCCGGATCCTCTCATAATCCACTTTCTCCTCATCCCTCCTCATCTTTCATAACCCAATCTACATCATTGATTTCACTTAATAATCTTGGGTGTCCATTTCATATTTTTAAAACTCATTTCTAACCTCTCAAATGCTTCAACTCACTCACTGGTACTAAAAAAATATTTTAAGATACTGATTGGTACTGAAAAAATACTTTAGTACCCGTCCCGTCAGTATCATGAAGTATATTTTTAAGACCATTCAGTACCCTAAAATATTTTTTCAAGATCCTAAAATATTTTTTCAAGATCATGAAATATTTTTTCAGTACCAGTCAGTATCTTGAAGTATCTTTTTAGCACCATTTAGTACCCTAAAATATTATTTCAAGATCATGAAGTATTTTTTCAGTACCAGTCAGTACTCTGAAATATTTTTTTTAAGATCCTAAAATAATTTTTCAAGATTATGAAGTATTTTTTCAGTAACAGTCAGTATATTTTAGTACCATTCAGTACCCTGAATTTTTTTTCAAAATCCTAAAATAATTTTTCAAGATCATGAAATATTTTTTCAGTATCAGTCAGTATTTTTTTAATATTCATAAGTCAAAGTATTTGAGAGGTTGGAAATGAGTTTTAAGAATATTAAATGCATGGCCAAGATTAAGTGAAATGAATGGTGTAGATTGAGTTATGAGGGATGAGGAGAAAATAGGATGATGAAAGAATCCATTCTCCTTTTTCCCTCCTTATAACGCATCAACTACTAATTCTAGTATACATGCTCATTATGAGGGATTTGGAGCGAATAAATGGGGAAAATGGGAGTATAAAATTTTAATGAAGAGAATATGTAAGATATATGAAAGAGTAAGAGAAATTAATTCAAAAGTTTCAACCCCACTTCTCTAAACTTTTTATATCCTACTCAATTTTTTTTTCTTTCCCTCCCCTCATACCACAAACAGCCACTTTAAAGGATTAAATTTGCCTAAAATTCAATTGATTTCCAGTATTACATATCACACTAATTACTATTCTCTTCCACTAACTGGTGACTTATAAAAATGACAAAAAAATACTTGTTAGATGCTGCCGAAAGTAAATAAACGTCAGCAATACAGAACATGGCATTTTAATCATAGATTTTCCGATGGTTGATGAACATAAACAGGGGAAAGCAAGTGAATGCAGAGGATGATGAACATGATCAATGGCGGACTCAGGATTTTAGGTTTGTGAGGTGGGATTCGAGCTGCTACCGAAAATTTTTTTTAAGGAAAGTTTTAAACGCATTAAAAAACAAAAGAATATAAAAAAATAAAAGAAAAAAAAACTTCAACTTAACATAGAAAAATAATAATTAAGAGTCAACTAACCTTTATATCAAAACGATTATAAAAAGCATTCTTCGATTCTTCCTTCCTTGATAGTGTTCTGTTTTATTATATTGAAACAATTAATTCAATTAAAGATTCTTAAAATGAATTCGCTTAAGTTAAGTCACAACAACCCAGAGAGCCAATGTTGAAGGGTATGGTTGGAGTCGTGAAGCTTCCTTGCAGTCCATTAATGGCAGTCAGATACAACTTGGATAGCAGTGGCTTGGATGTGAGGAAGGACAAAGGAGGAAGAGACCGTGGCTTGGATGGCGGTGTAGCTTCGTTCTTGGCGAGATCGATAGTGGTAGCGAAGGCTGAGGAAGGAGAGGAGGCGATGGATGAAGGAGAAGGGGGTGACGACATGGAGAGAGAAACGAGGAATTGGGTTGAAAAATGAGGAGAGTATAATTGTCAATAGATTAAATTATGATGGGTATAATGGTCATAAAAATTGTGGTTCCATGGAACTGGAACAGTTCCATCGGGGTGGACAAGAACCGAGTTCCATCATTTTTTGTGGAACTTGGTTCCACCATACCAAACAGGCTTTGCAGTTCCAACCCCAATTCCACTTCTCAGGCTCCAGTTTCATGGTACCGAACGGGGCATAATATCTCATAAATAACTTGCATGACACCATTTACATACTCTAGTGTATACAAATATCGTAGTTTTTAAGAACAGCACAGTTGTACTACAAATTTTCTGCATAGCTCACTTATTCAGACTACAACGACTATAAGAAAGGATACAAACATCCAAACGAACCTGAGAGGTTTGTCATTTCAAATGAAGAAACCTAGGCAGCCAAATTCTAGAAATCCAATTGAAGTTAAAATTAATGCCGGCCTTCTTTATGTTTAGTCTGGAATATTAGAATATGATGACTTCCTACACAAACAAACAATTTAAAGCTTAGGAGCGAAAATCAGGAGAGCCAATTCAAGCTAATATCCATGGTGGCCATCTTTATGTTCAGCCCAGAAAGGCAGACTTTGATAACATCCCAAAAGTGATATGAATTCTCATCGCATATCACATTCTCTAACTTCTCTAAATATATGATTGAGTTTGGCAATTCGCTTATTGGACAACTCGGCATATAAAACTTTCTCAGATTCCTTAGCTCACCAATGTTGTCTGGTAGTTCCCTGAGGCTTACACAGTAAGAGAGGTCAAGAAACATTAGACTCCTCAACTTTGTAATTGACTCTGGCATCTTTTTAAATTCAGAACAATAACTGATCCTCAGCAATTCCAAGTTCCCAAGCTTCCCAATTTCATGTGGAAGTTCAGTAAACTTGTGGCAATGACTGATGCTGAGCTTCTTTAGGGTGGCAGCATCACTGAGCCCAGCCGGCAACTTCACCAAATCTTTGCAATATTCAATGTTCAAGTCTACCAGATTAGGCATTGCCTTTGAGAATGCAATGAAACTTCTTTGAAAAGCCCATTTCACTTCACACATATAAAGTGATAACTTGCACACGTTTTTCAATCTGCAAAGGGGAGGAACTGAAACCCCCTGCACTCTGATTCTTTTGAGTGTCCATAAAGACTCTAGAAGCCCAACATTGTTTAACTCAGTGGGATGGAAGCCATAATTGGTGACTATAAGAACTCTCAGGTTTCTCATTTTCTTAATGAATTCAGGTAAAGTGTATTTTGTAGTCTTCAGATTCAAAACCATGACAATAGCATCATCTGCTTGAATGTTGCACCAATCTGGATTGATGTTTTGATCTGCATCAAATTTGAAACAGGATGAATGGAATAGCCTTGAATGTTATCTTGTTAGTTCTTAGTGATTTTCATTTATTAATGTCAGTGTGTGCATTAATTCAAGATCAAAGGGGATAAGCAAACCTGTTGATATTGAAAGTATAGGAGCAGATACCCTTTTCTGATTTGGGTCCTTAAACCAATTGGTGAAATAGGATAAGGTGTGGCCAGTGATGCCTTCCTGCTGCTGCTGCTGAGGCCACCAATCTGGACGATATTTCCCGTTCATGTCAACGATCAGTCTTTTCCTATCCTCAAATGGTTCTTGGTTGCTTATACGTATGGCCAACTCCCTGAAAATATCATGATGCATGAGGAAGTGGTTATTGTAGTAATTGTCTACAACTCTTCCGACTATCCTGCAAAAACAGGAATGAAAACCCAGATATAAGAATGTGTCCTCAACTTATAGCCAAAGTGGACTGTGACTATAATTGGAATCAAATTGGCACAAGAAAATGCAAGAATGAAGTACATGCTATATACCTTCTAATTTTGATGCCTGCAGCCAAATTCAGGTCTATTAATTTGTGGATGAAGGTCATTGCATATATGCCTTGTTCATCAAGGTTATGCAATTCCGTCCATATGTCAATCAAAGCAGAAACAGGAATCTTTTGATCTTTAGGAAATAACCCAAGGTCCATAAAACATTCCCTGATGGACTCATCTACCAGCAGATCCAGAGATTTTTGGAGTCGGGCAAGCAACTCTGAATTCCAATCAAGAATATTCTGACCACGTGACCATTCTAACTGCACCTTTTGCAACTCCTCAATGCCCTTACCTCGTAGTTCTCGACCGATGAATTCAAGAGCAAGAGGCAGACACTTACAACCTTTCACTATCTGCAATTCAGCCAACCAAATGAAATCGGTGAGTCTCGTTAAGGTTATGATTTATGACCTGTGTTTCAGAATAATCTCTAAAGTGCCAGTGCTGTGGATAATTAACTACTCTGTAACTATGAGAGGAAGTAACAGAGTTTTGAATCTATGATATGTATCACCTGCAGGACAATATTTCGTATTTCAGTGTCATGAAAATCGATGTTGCTTGGCTGAATAAAGTGAAGGAAAAGGGCTACTGCATCATCTTCAGAAAGTTGTTGCATGGGGTATTGGGTGCCACTTCTTGTTGTGATTGGTACTCTTGAAGTCACGAAGATTTTAGAGCCTGCTGACATTCGGATCCGAAAGTCCTCCACAAAATTTGCAGAGGCGGGCCAAACATCATCCAGAATCAACAACACTGGATTTTCCCTAAACTGACGTAATCCGTCTTGCAAGACCTCGATTGCTTCATTGCCTTGAAATTGTGCGCCCAATGTTTCAAAGATGGTTTTGAACTTACCTAGTCAAACATATTCTTGGGCATGAGATTTACAAGATGATTGATGATAAGTTTGATCTAGATACTGGGAGTCTTAGCAGGTAAGAAAAGGAAAAACACAAAAACTGTCAAGCACTATGATTACCTTTGACTTGGAGGTCATGATAGAGTTTTTTTGCCAAAGTGGTCTTGCCGGATCCTGCTAGACCGTACAAATTCAAGACCTGCTCGTTCCCATGAAGCAGCTTTGACTTCAACTCCGTCATGAATGGACCATTCAATCCCACTGTAAATTCTGGCAATATTTCAACATTAACCTCGAAAGTTTGTGTTCTGATCATCGTAGACCTTTGCGGTGAGGTGCTTTGGCTATTATCATCAGAACTCCCCTTGTATAAGATTTTCTTGAAATCCCTTAGTATCTGTACATGCACCTGAATTGAGCAGTAACTTTGAAGGGTCTGGAACCGGCTGTCGATCTTTGCCTGAAAACATGAGGAAAGGAAGAAATTCCACCAATGGATTTTGTACTTGTCAAGAACCTCCTGGCTTGCTTTTATTACCTTCTTAAGCCCCTCTATTTCTTCAGATTGAAGATCATCGTCCTTGACACATTCTCCAATCTCTTCAACCAATGGACCCAAATCCTTGGTGGTCGACTCCAGAATTTCGCGGGTGCTTTTGTACTTCAGGCTTTTTGCTGCAAAATCTGAAACCTTAGCCCCCAACCTCAGAAGAGTCGAAGGATCTACCATTCCTAACTAGCTCGGTTTCAAACACCAAAGTTCTCAAGTTGCAATCTTGATTTTAAAGTGTGTAAACACAGTAAATCGAGAAGAAGAAGAAGAAGAGCAGCATCCACCATCATTCATCGATCTCCACTTAAGTATATGAAAACGCGTACCCTCATAACTAGAGCAGACCCTACCAAGTCAATGGGGTTATCTGCCTGAGAGAGAAGCTTGAAAATTCCACGAAAGTACTCTTTTTCTATTTTATGAAAATGAAACAAGAAAATGGATCTGTTTTTAATTTTTCACGCATTAGCATGTGAAGGAAGATTCGTACAAAAATGCTTCTATCTTATGATGTAGGAAGTAGAAACTCTAGAGTTCACATGGCTCATTATCACTACGTTAACATATAACTAAGTGATGCCTTTGGTAACAAACTTATTTCGTGCATCACAATCCAAATGTAGCAGCCTCGGTTTCAAGTTGTGGTGGGTAAGCACAAAATGTCAATGCCCTTCGCTTTTACAAGTCTTTTTCAGTCCCATCTAATAAATCTAACTTTTGTCAAGTTGATATGATTATCGGGACGACTTTCAAAGTCATTTTAATTAGGAAAAATCTCCCTCATGTCTAAGTAATTAAAATATTGTTAAAAAAGACTTGAAAAAAAGTCACATATCAAAAAAAGATTCTAAAGTCTTTTCTGGTATTATTTCAGAAACGTTAATAACTATATCAGTACAACATTAACAACTAAATCGGTATACGTTAACAACAATATCCTAACAACTAAATCAGTACACGTTGATAACTATATCAGTACACGTTAACAACTAAATCAGTACAACATTTTTCTGAAATAATACCAGAAAAAGGTCCTACAGCCTTTTCTGATATGTGATTTTTCTTTGAGCCTTTTTTTATAATATTTTGATAACTTGGACCTGAGGGAGATTTTCCCTTTTAATTAAATTGTGTCATGAATTATTGGGGATAGAAAAAAAAAATTAAGAAGACTGAGGTTGTTGGAATGGATCAACTAATGGGACAACGGGAAGTCATTTTAATTAAACTGTGTCATGAATTATTGAGGATAGAAAAAATAATTAAGAAGACTGAGGTTGTTGGAATCTTGAGGTCAACTAATAGGACAACGGGAAAAAGCTTTTCAAGTAATTAGAAAATAGAAAATTGAGGAGGCGACTATACAAAGAAAATTAGAGATAGAGAGTGTTGAGTATTATTAAGATGTGTGAATGTGATTAGTTTTTTTAAACCCCTAGATCTCATAGAAACCACTTGCATTGAGTGGGGTGCACTGTTGGAGTTACGGCTGGGTAAGTCGCTCACAGTCAAGAAGCCCAATAGAAAATTGTCCATTTTAGCCTCTTCAAAAAATGCACATAATGGGTTGAATTTGGATTAGTCAAGACGACTCATCCACCATAGTCAGGCGCACGACTCGGGTCGGATTCAGATTAGTCAGGGCGAGGCTCTGAATACTGAATGGGTAACCCAAAAAAATGCACATAACAGGTAGGCTAGTATACTAAACTGGACGGGCTACTGGTACACCCTCAAACTGCCATGCTTGCCTATATGTGTGTATAAATATAAGAGATATATATTATATATATTAAGTGTAGATTTAGGTAAAGAATCCCATCCCATATTATTAATTTAATTATATCTCACATATGTGAGATAAAAGATATATTTAAATATAAATATATTATATTATATATAAGCCTATAAGGTGAAGTCAAAGTTGTTTTGAAAGCAATTTTTCCTAATGCGATATAGCGTGAAGTCAAGTTGAAGCAGATTATAGATATCTTGCATTGCTTATGTAATAGCTTCATTACTTGTAATGAAGCATCTAGATCTTAGCCTAAAGTAGCATTAGAACAAGTGGATGATAATGTTTAAGTTGTAGATGTTTTAGTTCCAGAAGTTGAAACTAAAATGTCATTATCTACCATTAATCACACATTTAAGAAGTTTTTAACTAGTAAAAAGACTTTAACTAAGAGGTCTGAGTAGCTTTCAAAGGTAGATGAATATCTTCAAACCGATTTAATTAAATATTGTGAATTGACATTAAATCTTTCAACATAGTGGAAAGTGCATTCTTCTAAGTTTAAAGTTCTAAATTTGATTGCACTTGATTTATTGGCTGCATCAGTCTCTAGAGTGTTTTAGAATCCACTTTTAGTTTTGAGGGTCGAATACTAGATACTTTTAGAAGTTCATTATCTTTTTTTTTTGTATGAAAGAGGCAAGCCGAAGCTTGAAGAGGAGAGGAACTAGTTTATAGGACACTAGCCCTCAATACAACAAGGAAAAGCAAAAAGAAGAAAATTAGCAGAAACGCTGATCCTTCAAAACCATGTCAAGACACCCACTAGGGATAGAAGGGGTCATAACTACGTCAGCACCAACAGCATCATTGTGACCTTGTTTAGTCATGAAATCAGCACAGGAGATATTGTCTCTCGAAGTATGATGGAGTTCCACTTCCCAGTCCTGGAAAAGGAGATCCCTAGTCTCCCTGATGATGTCTCTCAGGGGGTGGTCAGTAGGAGAATCCCTCATTAGAATATTGACAGCATCAAGAGAATCAGAGTAAACAACGATTCTTTGAAAAAGCATCTGGAGACCAATCTGAAGCCCTAACAGGATAGCAGAGAGCTCAGCTTCAATGACAAAACGAGGGCCTAGGGTTTTGTGGAAACCCATCAGCCATTCTCCGCGGGAATTTCTTATCACTCCCCTACAAGCCGCTTGATGTTAGTGACGCACCGATCCATCCACATCAATGCGGACAGTATTAACAGGAGGCGGCGTCCACGATTCCTCGTCCAACTTGTCCAGTTGAAAAATCTGATGCTTTAGCTTCTGGTTCGCTCCACTCTCCATGAGAAGGTATTTGCATCGATGTAGCAACTCCCTGGTTTCTGTGTTCTCACCCTGAAAAATAAATTTACATCTAGATGTCCAGAGAATCCAGCACACCAGGCTGAAGATTCTTGGCCAAGAGAAATTTTGAAATTCTCCTTTTCTGGGCTTATGATTGGTGTTCCAATTAAGCCCAACCTGCAAACTGCCAGAGAAAAACTAAGAGAAATAGTTAGGTTTTAAAATTTGATACCATAAGTTTTTAGCACGCACACAATCACGAATGATATGGATCACACTTTCCTCACAGTTGCAATGGAAGGGGCAATCATCATCGTCGGTAAGGCCCCTTTTAGCCCGAAGAGAATTGGTGACAAGTCTGCCATGACCGACTTGCCACATAAAGTATTTGACTTTTTCCGGGGTTTTCCATTTCCACATTTGGGACCAGAAGTTATTAGAAGTCCGATCTTCGCTATTGGAAAGGTACTGGTAGGCGGATTTGACAGAGAAACCCCCATCCTTAGCAGGTCTCCAAGTGAAGCTATCAGGGGAGCTATTGGAGGGGATGTTCATTTTAGAGATGGTATTAATAAGACCCATGGGGAGGGTCCCAATCCATCTGCAGTAATCCCATTGCCCGTTATAAAGAAGATGATCTCTAACCGTCTCGTCTTGGTTAACGGAGGAGGGATGCTGGACAAAAGCTATTAGGGGCTGATCGAAAGGAAGCTAGAGGTCAGTCCAGAACTTAGTATCTTCACCGTTGTTGATCTTCTTGCCAATACCGCCAAGGAATTTCTCCCATACTTCGGCAATCGCTTGCCAAGCAAAGGAGGAGCTTCGCTTCCTGGAAACATTAGGCATGCGATGGTTACCACAGTTGTATTTTGACCACAGACATTGGACTCAAAGGGTATCTTTTTTAGTTAGGAGGCTCCAGCAGAGTTTCATAATGAAAGCTTTATTCTGACGGCGGAGATTTTTGAAGCCTAGACCCCCTTGCTTCTTAGTTTGAGTAGTTTTTTCCCAAGCAATAAGATGCATCTTTTTCACATCTTCTTCTTGAGACCAAAGGAAGTTCCGAGAAATTTTCTCAATTTCTCTAATAGTACAAATAGGATCATCTTTAAAGATGGTTGAAACGCTCATATGTACTCACAATTAGCTATATAGGTTCTACCAAATTGAAGGAGGTTGATGTTGATAATTTTATCCATGTCATTTCATGTGTTGTTTCAATAGGGAATTATGAGGATTATGGTGTTTTATTATTAGTGTTTATTATAATTTCTATTAAGAAATTAGTTACAACAATGTAGTAGTAAAAGTGCGGCTCTATATGATTTTTTTTTTTTTGGAAAAAAGTGCACTATCCCACATCCATTCAAACCCAACTAGGTATAACCAGCCCATTTAACACAGGCTTTAATGGGCATTTGAGGCATGAGCTAACCCATACACATAAAGAAATAGATGGTCAGGCTGCAGTTTGACCATCGGGCAACCCGTTCAGCCCATTGCACAGCCCTAATGAAAAATTTATGTGGAACTTGTTTATTAAAATTAGGGATAATTAAGATGACTTGATTTTTAATTAACTTAAAGACTTAACACCTTAAACAATTTGAAGTTAATATGAATTTTATTAATATGACTTGATTTTTAATTAACTTAGACTTAACACCTTAAACAATTTGAAGTTAATTAATATGAATTTATAAATTGTAATTATCTTCAAAAACTAAGATTATACTAATTATTTTGACAACTTTGAACCGTTGAGATTTAAACTATTCTAATAGTATTATTATAATATTGAATATCTGTATATAACTATATATATATACACACACTATTGAAACTTGAAAGTTTAATTACTTGAACCGGTAAGAATTGATCAGAACCGGTTTTTCTTTTTATTTTTTTATTTTTTTAATAACCTAGTCTCTTCAACCTCTTCGCATATCGGGCACATACTGGTTACAGCTCTATGTCTTCGAGCAAGTGCTGAATTAGTGGCTATGGCATTATTAAGAATACGCCATATAAATTGTTGCACCCGAGGAATTACTCTGATTCTCCATATTGATTTCCAGCAAGGACTAGGAATAACCGTGGACGAACCAGCCCTGCACACCACTCCTGCCCGGTTTGCCTTCTCTGCTTGATACCCCAACTTGACACCATAAACTCCATTGCTTGCCTTCATCCACATTATCTTATCCTCCAGACCATTATTCGGTATAGGAATTTGGTAAATAGCCTGTATTGTGCTCGCTGGGAGATACTGTGCAACAGGAGCAAGGTCCCAGAAACCATCCACTATCAAATCACTGACCCGTCCTTCTGTCACAATCGGATCTCCAGTCCCAATCGGCTGAGGAGGGAACACAACATCCGGAACCCACTGGTCCCCCCAAATACTTATATTAGAACCAGTGCCCACATCCCATCTAAGGTCTGATTTAATGCAATCTCTGCCATCAATGATGCTCGACCAACACCAAGAAGCCCGGTATCCTTTCTTTGCTTGCATAAAAACCGACTTAGGATAATAAATGCTCTTGAGCACCTTCACCCATAGTTCATCTGGCCCCCGTAACATCCTCCACGCCGTTTTTGCCAATAAAGCCTCATTCATTACCACTAAGTCCCGAAAGCCCATTCCACCTTCACCCTTGCTCTCTGTTAAGGTCCTCCAATCCCTCCAATGAGTATGACTACCACCAGCCTTACCATCCCACCAGAAGTTGGCAATCATGCTATGTATCTCCTTACAAGACTTGATCGGGAATTTAAAACAGGACATTGGGTATAAAGGAATCGCTTGTATGACCGCCTTGATCATCACTTCGCCCTGCAAAGGAAAGATAAGAATTCCCCCACCCTTGAATTTTGTTGTGGACGCGCTCCCTTACATATGCTAGGGCTTGGCATTTGGTCTTGCCCCAAATACTCGGAATTCCAAGATACCTCCCTGGATCCTCGGTTCTCGGAATTCCCAAGATGTCCCCTACCCTCACCTTTACTATCTCTGGGGTGTTCATGGAAAAAAAAATACTAGATTTATCCAAGTTGATCGCCTGACCAGAAGCTTCACAGTATCTTTTCAAAATATTAGACAAAATATGACAATTATGCTGGTCAGCATCCATGTAAAGTAATGCATCATCCGCAAAGAAGCTATGGGTTAAAACCGGGCAACTCCGGCTCAATTTAATACCCCTTAAAAGTTGATCTTCTTGGCTGTTTGTAATCATCAGCGAAAGCACCTCAGCCACTAAGATAAATAAGTAAGGCGAGAGAGGGTCACCTTGCCTTAAACCCCTAGTTGGGCAGAATGAGCTCACTTTTTCTCCAGCTAAGCATATATTCAGACTTGTAGATCTCACACATTTCATAACAAGCTCCACCCATTCCTCACTAAACCCAAACCGCATCAACACCATCTCCAAGAAGTGCCATTCTACCCGATCATATGCCTTGCTCATATCCATCTTCAATGCGAACTCATATTTACCCGCTGATTTTCTGCGCCGGAGATAGTGGTAGACCTCATGAGCTATTATGATATTATCTTGAATGCACCGCCCAGGGATGAAGGCCGCCTGGCTTTGGGAAATACACACATCTAATAGGGGTCTCATCCGATTGGACATGATCTTTGAGATTATCTTATAGGAAAAATTGCATAACCCTAGCGGCCGAAATTGAGACACATGATCAGGCCTGATGACCTTAGGAATCAGCACAATATTGGTCTCATTTACCTCATGTAACATGTTCCTCCCAAAGAAAAATTCTGGACCATCTCACATACAGTTCCCCTACTACCGGCAGGCATTTTGGTAGAACAACCCTGAGAACCCGTCCGGCCCCGGGGCCTTTGATCCCCCAAGGCTGAAAGCAGCTGCTTTAATTTCTTCATGTGTTACCTGCCTCAGAAGATCACTGTTCATTTCATCTGTAACCTTCCTCTTAATAACCTCTAATACTCCATTCATGTCAGAGGAACCAGGAGATGCTGCGAATAGGTTCTGGAAAAATTGGGTTATGTTTTGATTGATGGCGCCCTTCTCTAAGAGCCAATTTCCCAGATTGTCTTTAATGGCTAAAATATCATTACATCTCCTCCTCTTCATCGTTGTAAGATGGAAAAATCTCGAGTTCCTATCCCCAGCTTGGAGCCAACTAACCCTTGAACGTTGCCACCAATATTGCTCCTCCTGTTTGATAAGCTCGCCAAGTTGCAATTTCAGATCAGTTATGGCCTTAACAGAATCAGTAGTGAGGGTACCTTGAGTCAGATTCGCTAAACTACTTTTTAGATGATCAATCGCCCTTCCAAAATTAGGAATCTCCAATCTGCTCCATCTCACCAAATTCAGTTTACATCTGTTTAATTTACCAACAAAGGATGACAGAGCAGTTTGCGGAGCAACCTCACTATGACTCCAGCTACTCTCCACAACCCTGTTAAAGTTTCGGTGACCAACCCAAGAGGCTTCAAATCGGAATTCCCTCTTCCTCCGTGTGATTCCAACTTGGCATTTGATCAGAAGAAGATGATGATCAGAGCCCAATGGGACAATATTAAAGACCTGCAGGTTTGGGAAAGAATCCTTCAGATAAGAATTTCCAAGGGCTCTATCCAAACGCTCTCTGACTGTGTCGGGTTCAGGTCTGTTATTACACCAAGTCAGCATGGGCCCACTAAAGCCTAAATCATCTAGCTTGCATCCCTCCACAAAGTTCCTAAACTTCAAGATCCTACGCCATGCCCTCGGTCTTCCTCCCCACTTCTCTTCTTGGTGAAGGACCTCATTAAGTCCCCCACACATAACCAAGGGTCGCAAATTGAGCCACTAAATTGAACAATCTGCTGCCAACACATATTTCTTTCTACTTCCAGCGGTGGTCCATATATGAATGATATATATTTAGGTGCTACAAAATCAACAGATTCAACCAGCGTATGAATAAAATTAGGGGAAGAGGCTAGGATATTTACCGTGATCGAGTCTACCCACCAGAGAGCAAGCCCACCACTCAGCCCGACCGGCTCCACCATCCATTCCTCATTCAGTCCACACCTTCTCCTGATTTTCCTGACCACTCGCGCCTTTTGCTTCGTTTCCATAATGAACACTATCTGGGGCTTTATTCTGGAGCACTCCTCCTTCAGGTTACGAACTGTCAAGGCAGCCCCAAGGCCTTGACAATTCCAAGCTAGAATATTCATTGTGCACCGGTGGCGGGATCCACCCAACCACCGGCGGTGTGACAATCAGAGTTATCACGCTGTTCATCTCGATCAGAGTTAAGAAACCAGCTGGGAGGGAAATCAATTTCACCACTCACTGCGGATCCCTCCTCAATACCGACAGTGACGCTTCCCCCCTGATTCCGAATCTGCCTCTTCAGAGCGCTAACATTTTTGCGTCTTCCCTTCTGAACTTTAGGCTTTGCTGGACATGGCTGAGTTGAGGCCAACTCCTCTTCGAAACACAGTCTCCGTTTACGTTTTGGGCTTTCCGAAAGGGAAGATCCCTCACTAGGACGTTTTATATGGATCCTGTTAAGAGACTGTGCCATCAATGACATGGGAGACAGCCCATTAAAAGGCACAATGCTGCACATGTTCGGCTCTTGTTCAGGCTCCTTCTCTACTGGAAATTCCACCTTGTAATGTTGGGCCAACTTAGAATCTATTGGGCCCTCCTGCTGCAAAAAGAACGTTTCTTCTAAATTGGCTACCCCACCTCCCTTGCCTCTTGGGCCCAATTGGCCCATACTACTTCCCCCCTCCTCGTTGACTATTTCTGCCACTCGGAGACCACAAAAGCCTGCTGCTCCTTTACTTTGCACATCAACGTACTCCTTCTGCACGTCTTGGGCAACTCGCTGATCAGCTAGAAAGGCATCTGCCCTCTGCACCTGGTCAAAAGATACTTCCTTTTGCCTTCCAATCACCATCTTAGAACACCCTAAAGTCTGACACCCCTCCTCCCTACCTGCTAGCTTGCCTAAATTGGAAGTCTCCTTCTCCGGTGAGGCACTCCGGCCAGCCAAGGTTGCCGGATTCTTTGATTTGTAGAGCTCAGCTTCCATCCATTCTCCCCTGCTCACCTTCAGTGCTTCCTCACACGTATGCACCGATGGGGTGCTCATCCAGATGCCAAAGTCGCTTTTTTTCTCCTCTTCTTCTTCCTCATCCACAACATAACTACAGCCTCTCCCCTCATGGCCTATCCGTCCGCATTTGTAGCAGAAAATCTGCAACCTTTCATATCTAACTGAAATCCAGGCCGGGTCCTTCTTCTCCCTCGGCACCCAGAAACCATTTACCAATGGCTTGTTCAGCTCAACCAGTGCTCTGACTCTAATAAATCCCCTTTCCATTTTTCCCTTCACCATCGGGCATTCGTACATGACTGTTTCCCCTACCGCATCCCCCAAAATCTGGGCATTGCCATCATCAAAGGCTGCCAATGGAAGGCCATGAAATTGCACCCAAAAGGGTTCTTTTTCAAAGCTGGTATCTTTGAGCACCATATCATCATCCCAAATCTGAAGATTTAATAAGAACCCCTGAATCGACCAAGGACGGCCTTTAAGTATACGAGCAAAATCGACCTGCTTACTGAATCGAAACAGGAAAATCAGTTGGTCCCGATTAAGTTCATGAATTTCCACCTTGTCACCCAGTTGCCACCCTTTCCGAATCATAGAAACCACAGTCGGAATATGTAGATTCTTGTGGGTTATGACTTTACCCACTAGAGAGCCCCCTTTCTCCTCCGCCTTCCTGCCTAGGTTTAACACTACTTCTTTTTTCTTCTTCGAACCAGGACTCTGCTGCTGCTCCATTCCTCCAACTCCTACTACCTCCTCCCTTACCGCCAAAACCACCCAAAAGACAGCGACCCTCTCCAAGGACCGACCAGAAAAAAGAAACAGAAGAAAGGAAGAGGAACGATAAACCTGATATGACCAGAAGGCAGCTTCCGATCAACCTAATCGGCTCTCAAGGAAACCAAAAAACGCGCTCACAGAGGAGAGCTAAACACGCGCTCACAGAGGAGAGCTAAAAAGTAAAGAGAAACTTTCCCACACTTTTTCAGGAGATGGATTTGATGAGATGCAAAAATATCACTGGCCTCTATGCTGGAGTTGACATCTTTTGACAGAAAATACTCATCCACCGTGTAGCCGATTTTTCGATTTTATAAATGTTAGTATTAGGATTATTTCTTAATTATTATATCATCCTTTCGTAGATAGAAAGTTTGCCTTCTATGCTGTCTACTTGTGCCCAATAGACTTGTTAAATATTGAAATATCATTTTGTCCTTTTCAAGAAAAAAAGGAAATGTTGGGATATAATTGTAAGTGACACGTACGTAGGAGGTTTAGGGCTTAAGGGAATAAGGGGCTTTGGAGTGGCTTGATTGGGTTCATCCTTTTAAAATTCCTGGCTTTGAAGAAATGAGTCCAATGTCGTGAGGCTTTCATTTCGTCTGTCGTGGCCCGATAAATATTTACTTCTTATAGTATTTATTTATCTAATTTGATTAGATTAAGAATATTAATTAAGTTAGTTAATATATCATATATTTTTTAAAATATCTTAATCATCTTTCTTAATTTTGCATATTTCATTTCTTCTTGATTATTGTTGAGAGAGCATCAAAAAGAAGTAAATTAAGAAAATTTTGATAAATATAAAAACTATATTTTAAATTTAGGATTAAAATCAACTCTTTAAATATGTCTTATATTAAAAACTGGTGGAGGTAATTATATACGGCTTTCATTCCATACTACTTTTGGTACAATGGATGCTTGCGGTTATCTTGTTCCTATGCAATGTCATGCATGGTGGCAACCCTTTGGTGTGTGTGAAGTATTGGCTCAAGTTGGGGCTAGTTCTTTGGGTTGGTTTGTTTTTAGGCCTTATACTCCATCTATTTCTATTTATAAGGTCCTACTAAACAAAATGTGTTATTAAAAAAAATAGTTAAAATGAGTTAAAGTAATAAATATGAAAGAAATACACTTATTTTTCTAAATATGCCCTCATTTATACATGAGTAAATGAGAGGGTAATAGTTAGAAAAATTATGAAAGAGAGTGTATAGGGAAAATTAATCAAAGGTACGTAACATTAATAAAAATACATTTATTGCTCAAACAACCTTAAAAAGAACCTTAACAAATGGGATAGGTCACTATGCCTCGAGATGATTAGTCTGTAGCTATCAGTTGGGGGATACCGCCTAGATTCTATAAAAAAATTGATGGGTCAATTCAAAATATGAACTTATAAATAGAGACGAAGGGAATATTTTAAATGTTTTAAGGAGCTAGTGTTATTCCTATTACATTGCGATAATGTGTTTTGTATTGATTATATAGTTTTGTGAAGCCCAATGGTTTTTTATTCATCCTTTTACTTGTTCTTGAACAAAACTTTCCTTTTATTAAAAAAAATGGCATGGTAACTTATTTTGTTAAAATTCGGAAAAAGCCCCACTGAAATTTTAATTAGAAGGACATAGATTAGAGTAGTGGTGCTTGAATGCTTGATAACTTGAGATTATTCAGGATTAATTATTGTTTTGATTTTAAAGTCAATCTCGCGACGGATATGAAAAGGCCAAAAAAGATTTGATGGCAGCCAAGCGGAAGAGATTGGAAGATGAAGCTGAATCCAATCCTTCTGCGGTAGTTGACCAGCCATCTCCAATACGTCGCGAGGAGTTGTGGTTGTATATTCGGCAAAAGCCAAGCAGCGCCTACACGAGTGAACAAACTCGTGTAGTTCTTTGAAAGAATTGTAAGTATCGATATTGTTATTTTTTACCTACTAAACATGTTTCATTACTAAGCTTCTCGTTATCTGTATCTTACAAGAAGATCTTAAAAAGAAAGAAACAGAGGGATCTTTTGCGTCGGACAGGAGGAACAATGTTTTGACCGTTGCGACCGGAAAACCAGATCACTCGAGGCGTGTAAGGGGGATTGGAGGATAGGTAGGCCTAAAACAATACTTTGGTAAATCCAAACGCCACAGACAAAGTATGGTTACCTGGGAGGAGATGGATCAGACGCTTGCGGCCAGAGAAGCTACATTGAGGGCAATGTTTCAAGCTGAGATGAGCAAGATGAAGGAGGAGATGGATCTAAAAATGAAGTGTCTCCCGAGCTCTCGGCCGAGACCGGTGTTCCCTTGACACCTTCACCGCACATATGCACGAGAGCACTAGAGGAGCTGCATTGTTGGACGATCGAGCAACCTTGTCACTGTATGTGGAGGATCGTGATAGTCATAGACAATTAGTTGCTAAAGGGACATCCACAACTTGGGATCAACTGTACACCACCAACAAATGGGCGATGATGAAGTCAGAGTGTCAGTTGAAGAGGTAATCATTGATGCACCTGTCCCTCTCCCAACTGATCAGCTGAAGCTTGTGAGTGATGTCAAGGGAACCTTCATCTCTTGGCCAGTGAAGCTTGTAGATGTCTCTACTCCTCCTCAAGCTCCATCCCCTCCTCAAGCTCCACCCCTCCTCAAGCGGAATCCCCTTCTCAAGCTCAATCCCCTCCTCAAGTTCCATCCCCTATTGCTAACTTGACGGCCAATGAAAAAATATCCGACATGGTAGCCAACGGATATTTTAAAGATAAATCGTGGCCTGTCAATGAAGTAGTAGGCCTCCCTCATCCTGAACCGGTTTAATGTCAATAATGGTGTTCAGATCGATCGGCTAGGATTTACTTTAGTCGATGTCAATAGTAGAAGTTTTGGAGATGAACCTTTTATTATGGAAGACCATGCGAAACAAGTGTTCTATATCACCGATCAAGAAAATAAAATGTGGTCTGTAGCTCTCCAAGGAAAGAGGGTCATTGATATTGATGAGGAAAGTCATTCAAATTATAGTCTTCCTGAGAGTACTCCTTTTTCAAGGGGTCTACTGGACATGAACGAAGAAGATGAAGCGGATAATGAACCCGGCATAAGAAATGATCATCAAGAAGGGATATGAGAGGATACCACTTTATAAAAGAGCTAGTCAATTCATAAGGTAATATTCATATGCAAAATTCTTTGAAAACTTTAAGGTTTTAACTATATTATATTCCTTCTATGTTCTTAAACAATGTCACGCTGACTATGAATTTGTTCTTGTTTTATTTTGTGGCAGGATCCGATCCAAAGGGGCATGTTATAAAAGAGGATGTTACGTTGTTGGGTGTGAATAATATATTGGGCAAGTATGTTGATTTACGTGTTGTATTTGTAACTCATTGTGATTGTAAGTTATCTTAGCTTATTGTATAAATTACTTTAGTTGTTGTAGTCTTAAGAGGCCACATAACTCATGGTGGATAATATTTGTATTCTTTTTCCCAATTCAATTTATTCATAATTGTTCATAGTTGTAGCTTAAAGTATCGACTTTTATGTGTTGTTTTGGGTGTTGGATTTGTGTATATATATATATGATCAGGAAGAACATAACAGGGAAAAAATTGGGATAATTTAGACTGGAAATAAATAAGCCGGTCTTAAATGTTCAATTGTTAAGACCATATGTATATCTATGACCGGTCTTGAAGGTATTAAGCCGGTCTTAAAGGTTGAGTTTTAGGACTGGTCTATTTATAAGTCCGGTCTAAAAGTTTAATTTTTAAGACCGGATGTATATATCATCCGGTCTTGAAAATCAATCTTTCAAGACCGGGTAATTAGTCGTCTGGTCTTAGAATCCGCTATTTTTTGGACTGGATTGATATTTGTTCGGTCTTAATATTTGGATCTTTTAAGAGTGGTCGAGTTTTTGTCCGGTCTTAAAGGTTGAGTTTTAGGACCGAACAAAAAATATTTCAGATCTATTTAGTACGACTTTTAAGACCGAAGGTTTAAAATGTCCGGTCTAAAAGAAACTCTTTAAGACCGGTTTCATGTCCGGTCTTAATAGTGTGACTTTTAATACCGCTTGGAATAAGACCTGACGCGGGTCCGGTCTTACGATACATCTTTTGTCCGGTCTTAAAAGCCTTTTTTCCACCCGTGGTAGCTTTGAATGTTACTGAATTGATGATGAATTTTCCTTTTATATTATTTTTTTAAAAAAAGGAGGCACGACTTTTATGATAAGGCCGAATCTACGATGAGCCAAAGATGGAGGCCAAAATTTGACGAAATATTAAACTTGAATGTAAATTATAATATATATTTAATATTAAAACGTATCCTAACGTATCAAAATTTAGATTTTTTTAGAATTAACGTGTTAGAGTGTCGAGTCGTGTCGTATCTCGTGTCTCGTGTCAATGTCGGTGCAACATAGATTGTAGCAATAGTAGTAGTGGTGGTAGTTTCTTGAAACAGGTAGCCCTACGGTTGGATCGAGAAGTTGAAAAGTATGGTAGCACATTAGTGGGGAAGATCCTCACTGGGAAAAAACTACATGTGCCCACTATTATAACCATGATTAAAAAAGGCTGAAAGTTGGACAACGACTTGGAGGTGCTTGAACTCGATAGCAACCAACGGATTTTCCTGTTCAAGTTCCATGATATTAAAGAGTATGGGAGAATCCTTAAGGGAAGGCCATGGTCGATCCAAGGTTTTATGCTTAACCTCCAAGTTTGGGAGGACCATATAGTCCTTAAAGACGTTAGCTTTGATACAACCCCTTTCTGGGTCTAGTTCCATGGCATCCCTCTTGAGGCTTTTGATGATGTTAATGCGAAAATCCTAGGTGACTCAGTTGGGGACACGGTTTTGCTTGAGAGTCCGATAGTGGGAGGTCGAATGGAGAGAAGCTTCATCAGGGCTCGATCATTGGTACAGTTGCGTGAACCTCTGACTCCTGGTTTTTGGATACCGCGAGCGAAGAGGGAACCGGCCTGGGTCTCTGTTAAATATGAAAGGTTACAACATTTTTACTTCTCTTGTGGTATGATCGGTCATGATGGCCGTAGGTGCAAAGTTTCTCCAAACCGACAAGAGGTTGAAGGTAGGCAACCTTTATTTGACGGTAGGCTTTGCACGGCTGGGGTGAGAATGACCGAGGCGGTGGTGGTGGTGTGTAGGAAGGATTGGTGTGAAGTTCTGTTTTTAGAAAAACCAGACTCCAGCTCTCAACCTCGTCGGAGTTGGTCGGTGGGGAAGGGGAGTTCAGGTGGCAGGTCGGAGAATAAGGATGCTTTTGGAGGTTTGTCAGACTCTACGGTTGGTGAATGTCAGGAGGAAAGCTACTCTAATAAGGATATTATCTGTCATAGTATTTCTGTGATGGGACAAGACGTATTGGCATCCGACTCTAACCCTGGTCCAAGGTTGACTTCTGAAGGGCAGCTTTCTCATGCTGTTGTTGACGTCGTCTCTATTCGTGGCTCAAGAAAGGAGACTGAGGCGCCTGTGGACCCCTTGGCCGAGGGGGAGGATAGTGTTAGATGTTGTTTTGGGCCTCAGCTAAGCCAAGCCCATAGTGATGGTGTGTATCTAAGTCCGGAGAGTCCCATTGAAGATGTGAATTTGGGGAAGTTTCTTATCAGGGCAATGGGCCATTGCCTTTTTGAGTATCCTGATCATGTGATAGTTGAAGCCCAAGTTGAAGGTGCGTGCCTTTGTCCTATCGGTCCGTTGTGTGTAAATTTGATGGGGGCCTGCCTAAATCATCTGGTGAACAAGGCTACACGGTGGAATTTCCCAGCGAAACTGAGAATAGCCCCATTGTCTCTTCCCCGTCACTTGGCCTATCCCCTGTACCGGTGGTGGCTTTATCTTTGAAGCGTTTTCAGCTTAAACGCCCTTTTGAACTCGATTACCTCCCGGATTCGGCCAAGAGACAACAGAAACTCAGCTTTGATGACCCGGTGATCTTACCGACTCCTCGCCCTAATAGAGGTTATTCCTATCATGGTCGCCGGAAGTGCTACAGGTCCATGAAATCTCTCACGCGACGTCAACCAAATACCCCTCCATCTGTCAATTCGTGCAGCTCCTTGGTAACTGGTGAGATTGATTTCCCAGACTCTTGGTTTGATGGCTCTGCTTTCTCTGATGAGGTTGCTTCTTCTTCTACTCCTCATAACGCCGGTGGTTGGATGGGACCAGCCACCGGTTCACCATGAATATTCTAGCCTGGAACTGTTAAGGCCTTGGGGTTGCCTTGACAACCATGAATTTAAAGGAGGAATGCCTCCGGAAAAAACCCCAAATAGTGTTTCTAATGGAGACCAAGCAAAAGGCTAGGTATGTGCGCAGGTTGAAAAGGCGTTGTGGTTTTAATGAAGAGTGGTTTGTGAATCCTACGGGTCGTAGTGGAGGGCTGTCTCTCTGGTGGTTGAATTATGTTACAGTGGAGATTCTTTTCTCCTTGGCTAATATTATACATTCACGCATCACGTCTCAGAATTTTGATGTCCCATCTTATATCTCCTTTATTTATGGCCCACCTGAGGAAGACGAAAGGAATTTATGTTGGCAAGAGATGCGTAGGATAGGTAATGGTATCTGTGTCCTTTGGTTGTTCCTGGGGGATTTCAATGATTTATTGTACCAGTCTGAGAATGAAGGAGGAGACCAAGAGAATGGAGGAAGATTCTAAATTTTAATTGCCTTCTTGCTGATTGTGGTTGGATGATCTAGGTTTTAACAGTAGTCGGTTCACCTGGTGTAATAATAGGGATGCTCCAGATACAATCAGAGAACAGTTAGACAGGTCCTTGGGCAATCCTCTTCTTCAGGAGTTTTTCCCTAATCTCCTAGTATTTAATATTGGTCCTGCTGGCTCGGATCATCATTTACTGTTTATTCAGTGTCAACTTGTTAATTAGCCAAGGCTACGCAACTTCCGTTTTGAAGCTTCCTGGACGTCTCATAGGGCCTTTCCTCAGGTAATCAATGATTGTTGGGAAGCTACAGAGGATGATATTCTCCCGGCCAGTGATGTGTTTGTTCGTAATTTGGAGAAGAGTAAGGAGGTTCTAGTACAGTGGAGCAGCAAGGAATTTCCTAATAATGTCAAAGCTATCCATAAACTGAAAGCCAAGCTCGCTTCCTTATCCGCGGGAGGGTGAAATGATGATTCATCTAAGGCTATTCAGGATATTAAACTAGTTTTGGATCGCCTATTTGAACTGGAGGAAAAATTTTGGTGGCAAAGCTCTCGGGTGAACTGGCTTACTGTGGGGGACAGAAATTCTCGCTTCTTTCACTTATCTACCATTAAGAGAAGACATCGAAACAGTATCCTCAGCATCAGGAATGATGAAGGAGTTTGGCTGATGGAAAAAAATGAAATTGCTACCAATATTGTAGAGTTTTTTCAGAATCTATTTCTGTCGTCTTCGCCATGTGAAATGGATCCTGTTTTATCTCTTATTGAGAGCAAGATTAATGCTGAGATGAATCAGTCCCTGATGAGAACTCCTACACAAGATGAGATTAGGAAGGCGGCTTTTAGTCTTGGGGGTTCCAAACCTCCTGGCTCGGACGACTTTTCTGGTATGTTTTATCATAATTCTTGGTTTGAGATTGGAACTTCTGTTTGTATGTTGGTACAGGAATTTTTTGCAGGAACCTCTGTTTTGAATGCTATCAATGATACTAATATCACTTTAATCCCTAAAGTTGATAGGCTCGAGCATGTGTCTAATTTTCGCCCGATTGATTTATGTAATTTCTCATACAAGATTATCTCTAAGCTCTTGGCTACAAGGTTAAGACCTTTACTTGATAGATGTATTTCCCAAAACCAAGGGGCCTTTATCCTTGGTAGGTGTATTCAGGATAATATTATTGTTGCTCATGAAGTGTATCACTACCTTAGAAGGAAAAGAAGTGGGGGAAAGTATGAATTTGCTTTGAAGATGGATATGAGTAAGGCTTACGATCGGGTAGAATGGTGTTTTCTTGAGAAAGTGTTATTGAGATTTGGATTTTGTTCTGAATGGGTTTCCCTTATTATGAAATGTGTTAGCTCGGTGAAGATGAGTATTTGCTTGTTTAGTGAAAATGTTAAATCCTTCACACCGAGTAGAGGGCTTCGACAAGGTGACCCTTTGTCTCCATATCTCTTCATTCTAGTTGCGAAGGTTTTGTCTCTTATGATTTGCAAGTACCAAACATCCAATCAGTTAAGAGGGATTAAATTGAGCAACAGTTGTCCAGTGCATACGCATAATTTATTTACGGATGACGCCCTTATCTACATGAATGCTAGCCCAGGTGATTGCAACAAATTAGCACAAATCATGCAATCTTTTTGTTTGGCTTCTGGCCAGAATATTAATCTTGATAAATCTAGCCTATTCTTTTCCACTAATACACCAGATGATGTTAGAGTTGTTGTGGGAAGAATTTTGGGCATCCAAGCCTCCCTGGATCCGGGAAAGTATATTGGTATCCCAAGTATCTGGGGGAAGACCAAGCATCAAGCCTTGGCCTATGTCAGAGAACGGGTAACAAATAAAATTCAAGGGTGGGGGCACTCTTTTCTTTCCTTTGCAAGGAGAGAAGTCATGATTAAAGCTGTCATTCAGGCTATTCCTATTTTCCCCATGAATTGCTTCAGGTTTCCAATCAAATCCTGTAAGGAAATTCATAGTTTGATAGCTAATTTTTTGTGGGACGGTAATGCCTTCAGTAATCGTACTCATTGGAAGGCTTGGGATTTCCTTACTATGGGGAAGGGCCAAGGTGGTATGGGATTTCAGGATTTGGTAATCATGAATGAAGCTTTGCTGGCCAAAACGGCCTGGAGACTGTTGTTGCATCCTGATGATTTATGGGCTAGAGTTCTCAAGAGTATTTATTTCCCTAATGAGGCGTTCATCGCAGCAAAAAAAGGTTATAAAGCATCATGGTGTTGGTCTAGTATCATCGATGGACGAGACTTCCTAAAAAAAGACCTTAGATGGGATGTGAGCTCCGGTGTGGCAATCAGAATCTGGGGCGATAAATGGGTTTCGGGGGTTTCTTTCCCTGAGAGGCCCCAACCTTGTGACGACCCTTATGTTACACACGGTAAAGTTTGCGATCTTATTGTTAATGGCTTTTGGAATCTTGCTCCAATTGCTCATTATTTACCTTTAGATGTTCGGACTGCTATCCATAATATCCATATACCATCCAATGGCATAGAGGACAAGCTAATTTGGACCAAGGCTGCTAATGGAGTCTATTCAGTCCGACTGGGGTATCATAGAGGGAAGGATGAGACGCTGATGGGTATGCATAGGGCAGGCCCTTCTACAATTGTATCTTCGGATTGTTGGAAAGTGACCTGGAAGACTAAAACAATCCCCCGTGTGCAACACTTTATTTGGCGCTTTCTCAACAATGCCCTAGCAACCAATGCAACCCTCTTTCATAGGAATAGATCTAATTTGAATATCTGTCCTATCTGTGAAGAGGTCGAGGAAACCCGGGAGCGTCTCTTTTTCCATTGTCCTTGGACACGAGGAGTATGGTTTGGTTGTGCACTTGGAGGTCGGTTTGATATTGCTAATGTGACTAATGTTACGGCTTGGTGGTTATTGATTGTAAGTATGCCTGCTCTTTCCTCCTATGATGTCTCTTTGATATGTTGGGTCATGTGGTTCATTTGGAAACATAGAAATGAGAAGGTTTTTAATCATATTAATCCTAGTCCTCTTGTGGTTATCGAGTTAGCTGAAAAATATAATTGTGAATTCTGGTCACCTCTTGATAGCTTGATGTCATGAGCTAGGCTGCCTTCTGGGCGTACGGATCCTTTGGTCTCTTGGCACCCCCGGCTCTTGGGTGCCTTAAGATCAATTCTGATGGAGCTTTTAAACCTAGTGATGGAATGGCTACTATTGGTTTGATTTGTTGTGATTGCTTTAGCCAATTCAAATGGGGCTTTGTGGACAAAGTTAAATCTATTTATGTCTTTATGACTAAAGCATTAGCCCTCAAAAGAACCTTAATGCTTGCTATGGATTAGGTCATGATAATACTGTCTTTGAAATTGATTGTCTCCCTCTTCTCTCTTGCGTTGATGCCAAGTCTCCTGATTTATTTGATTGGAAATGTAGAAGTATTATCCATGATATTATCTGTCTTCTTTCTGAAAAGGTTGGGTTCTCTGTTGTATTTACTCCTAGAAGGGGTAATCGTGTTGCTGATCTTCTTACAGCAAATGCTTATAAGGGGGTGTGCCCTATTGGGTGGGTTCTACAGTTGACACTCTCTTTGTTGTCTCTGCTAACCTTGGATATTCAAGAAGCTAATATAGTTGTGGATGATGCTCCTTCTTCAAGTCTTGTAAGGGATGGGGGCTGGTTGTTTTCTTTCGGGTTTTTTTGCTTTCTTGTTTATCTTTTAGTAGGCCCTTTCTCATTGTTAGGTGTTTCTTTCCTGCTAGTTGCTCTAATTTCTATCTTCCTTGTATTTGTTTGTACTGTCCCTATTTTATTAATGCAAGTATCCTTTCCTGAGCAAAAAAAAAAAAAAAAATTAAGTGAATGTTGGGATAAAATTGTAAATTACACATAGGAGGTTAAGGCATCATTGCATTGCTAAAATACAAGACAAAGCAATTCCATGTGTTATGGATTCATATAATGGGCCTAGCAAGTATGAAGCCCAATAAGGACACTTCACGACAGAATCCTCTCATAATCAGGTAAAACACTAATCGCCTTGTAATATCGGCACAAATCACGGACAGTACAGGTAGTGGAGCAGGCATACATGGTGAGTGGAGCAGACACCAGGACGTGCACTGCATAAGGGCCAAAACTCTAGAGGTAATCCTAATAAATAGGAGATTAACCTCACAGGTGCACACATTCTATTTATATCCTTTTACTATTTTGTTCCACTGTGCACACACCCACCCCCTTTGGCTAAACGCCATTCTCGTGTAGCACAGTGATCATATGATATTCTTTGGTGTCTTCCTTATAGACATCACGGAACATTTACCTTCTCTTCGGTACTAACTCATACACATCCCGGAGAGCCTTCCAGATCCTATATTAATCATATGCTAACCCACTGTGGTTAGACATTTGTGTTCTTAGAACAGAACATTGGCGCCAACCGTGGGGAACCATAAACTTCGATTCCCAAATCGTAAAAAGGCCACAAACAACCATTGACAATGGTTGCAAGCACCAGAAGTCGCAGTCAGGCAACTCGGCAGGATCAGTTGCCAGAAGAACAGCCACAACAACAACGTCATGAACAAACAATTCAGTTTACTGATTCGGTTGCTCCAGATCATGACTGTGTTATCATGGAGGCTGAAGGTGAAACGGAGGATACTGGAACTTCTCCAGCTCCTAACTGGGCTATCCAGCCAGTAGTCCAGCCACAAGCCCCGCCTCCAGAATTTCAAATAGAGAACCCTGATATCTGCTTGTTACATAACGCGATGGGGTCGTTGTTGCAGTGAATGGAGAATATGGAGGCCCACCAGCAACTCCAAAGGCAAGATGATATCCGATCTATGCAGGAGAATACGAACCGTCGTAATGCCCTCTGGAGGCATGAGGAAAGACAGAGAATACAGCGGCAGCTGCTGGATGAACATGTTAAACGGGTGGAAAACCCGGATCGTAGTACAAGTCGAGAAGTTGTGAATCCTAATAGGGCTTTTATCCTCATCCAAGACATGGACCGGGATGCTGTGGGCCCAAGCCGAGCCAACGCATCAGCATCTGCTCACGTGAGTGCTAGAATACCATAGGCAAATCATGCAGGAGGAAACCCGGCTGGCCATGGCCGAGTTCAGAACGCTGGAGAAGATGCTCGAAGGATACAATTGTTGGAAGAACGCATCAGACAGCTCGAGAACCCTTCACGGAACATCGGCCGAGATGTTATTGACCCCAGCAGAATCAGTATCACGACTTCCATGCAAGCAGGAGCCGATAGACCACGGGCAAGCAAGGATAAGCAGGACCAGGCTCAAATTCCAGAGATTCGAGTGTTGAACCTAGCACGAGCAGCTAAAAAGCAACCATTGGAGAGCCAAGACCTTGGTAGGACGAAAATATTACCTCTGGCACAGAGCGTGCCCGGGACACATTTTGGAAGACTTGATGGAGCTAGAATCCCGAGTCCTTTTTTGGACGAGATTATGAAGGCCACTTATCCTAAGGGTTTAGATTCGAGGGACTTGCCGAAATACGATGGGAGCCAAGACCCGCAAATTCATGTTAGTAATTTTAAAATGGAAATCATGGTGAATGAGTTTGTAGGCCCTATTATACCTCGGCTATATGCGAGGAATTTGTGTGTAGTCGCACAGATTTGGTTTAACTCCCTACCTCTAAATTCTATCCAAGATATGGAGAACTTGGAAAAGAAGTTTCTGCTGAATTTTGCTACTAGCAGGAAGCAGCTGAAACCGAGTTCCAGCTCGGCCAAGTGAAGCAAGAACCCAGAGAAACATTGCAGAAGTATTTGGAGCGTTTTAAGGATACAGCTCTGCAAGTACCAGGATTGAAGGAGGACGTGCATCTGCATTGTGCCATAGCCAGCTTGGACAGTTCATCCCAGTTGAAGAAATCAATTATGAAACGTCGTCCAGACACGTTGGCATATTTCCGAGATCGGTCCAATCAGTACCTAGAATTGGAGCAGATGGAGATGTCAAGCCATGTTGCGAGAGATGGGGGAAAGAGCCAGCCTTTGAAGGAAAAGGAGCAATCAGGCAAGTTTTCGAAGGGGAAGGAGGAATACAACAATCAGAGGCATGAATTTAGCAAGCGAATTTTGGATAGTAGGCACCGGGGGAGAGAAGTGATTCAAAAGCAAGATATGGGAGTTACACCCTGTTGAATATATCGCGAGCACGAGTCTGGAAGGAGGTGGCTCAGACTGAGATGAAGAGAGTAGAATGACTTCGGCCTTCTTTCAGCTAACCGGGAGCAGACCCATCCCGGTATTGCGCATTTCACGATGGCCCGGGACATACCACGGACGAGTGCTATCACCTTCGAGATGTTATAGAGAAGTTCGTCCGGGGTGGGAAGCTGCGACAATACGTGGTAGAAGCTCTCAGATAGAAAAATAAGCGCAGAGAACCAAGCCACAATGAGAGCCCCATTCAGGAGAAAAAGAAGACGAACGAAAAAAGAACGAAAGTTGTAAATGATGATGATGAATATTTAGAGGCCGACTTCGAGTGCAGTTGAATCATTATTGATTAGGTTTCATTTATTTCGGGCCTATTGATGGGCAAGTTTTGTAAAAATGGCAATACCTTCCTTCAATCAATGATATTAACCTTTTGCCTTCGAGGAGTGGGAGATCACCGAGATAAAGGTTAAAACGTACTCCTCCGGGATGCGGTAACACCTAGATAAAAGGTTAAAACGTACTCCTCTGGGATGCAGTAACACCTAGATAAAGGTTAAACCGTAGTCCTGTCCTCCGGGATACGGTAACACCGAGATAAAGGTTAAAACGTACTCCTCTAGGATGCGATAACACCTAGATAAAGGTTAAACCGTACTCCTCCGGGATGCGGTAACACTGAGATAAAGGTTAAAACGTACTCCTCCGGGATGCGGTAACACCAAAGCAAAGGTCGACACCGGGATGCGATAAGGCCGAGATAATGGTTAAAAGATATTCCTTCGGGATACGGTAAAGCCCACTATGGTTAAAACGTGCTTCATTTGGGACACGGTAAAATCGACGAAGCCCATCATGGCTATGATGCATCAAAGTTTAAGGTAGTGAAGTTAGCCGTCACAACGACCCTGATCAAGTCAGACTATTTAGAGTTCGGTTGTAACACTGAACCTAGACATGTGACGGATGGATTTTACCCCTGATTGATTTCTGGGCAACCACGCTGGAACGTTTAGTTTTTGGGTGGTCCCAGACTCGTCATAGAACTTTGAAGATGATTTCGAGTTCATAAGATGCAGCGATAACAAATGCAAAAGACTAACTTGGAAGGATATTCAGAGTAAAAGAGGCACAAGTAGATTGAACAATTTTGCGGTAAAAGTAAGTATTTATACATTAATGCTTGAAATCTTTGCATGACGTTTTTACAGAAAGATAGTCGGGTTATCAACCCAAGAAAGAGCTGCAAAATCAGGGACCCTAGTACCCCAGGAGAAGGAATAAAAGTTAATGCGGGGAAAAATCAAAAACAAAAAGCACAACAGTTCGACAAAATTGACAAGTTTGCCACGGCTAATTAAATCCCCTAATGTTGGACGAGCTTCAGATAATCACTGTATGATGGAAGTATGAAGCCTAATAAGGGCACTTCATGACAGAATCCTCTCTGTAACAACCCGACTTTTCTAAAGCAGTATAAATTTTTTTTTTCTAAACATCATTTCAAAATGATCAGAGTAGTGCACCGGAGCGATTGAGTAACTGATATATATATTAAAATACCCATGGATGTTTCTTTGTTTAAACGGCGATACGAAGTGTTTCAAAAGAAATGACGAAAGGAGTCTTGTTTGGGACTCCTAGGCGTCTTTGCTTGCCCCTCTCCTCGGTTCTCGGTCCACTTTGACCACGAAGCTAAGTTAAGAGGCGAGGTCCATACATCGAACCCGGGTAACGGTTAACCTCATGATTACATACATCATATATGTACAACGAGACATTCTTAGACTCTTGGCAACATTTACTATGGTCGGACATAGGTTATACATATCGATATATGCAGCAATAACAATTGGTCGGATGACAGAACAATCATCTGATCGGATGATAGACAACGGTACTGATCGGATGTACGAAAATAAATACGATCGGATGTAAAGACAATAGTACGATCGGATGTACGAGAACAATAGTACAATCAAAGTACGAGACAATAGTACAATCGGAGTACGGGCATGACGAGACAATAGGCATGACATAACAACGGTACAATCGGATACGAACAACATACACATATGCATACAATAAACATCGAGTTAAGGTTACGATGCGCGAACGTACCTTCGTTGACGGATTACGGTATTTCTAGCACGTTTACGGAAAAGCTGTACTTTACGGAAAATCGTGAAAGCGGCACGTCGGGCGTAACGTAACGGCGAGAATCAACGTTTCAGATATCCTATGAGAATAATGTCACTTCCATTAGTAATTTGACATTATAAGCGGCATTTAGGTAAAAATTACCATTTTGCCCCTATAACCTACTTGGCGGAATTTCGCGGCGCTTAGCTACATAGGCTATTTTCTTCCCGAAATTTTGCCAGAACTTCGACGCATTTATGATTCTTGAAAATAAAGACTAAAATAGCCCTCCCATATGATACCCAATCATACTTGAAATTTAAAGGCTATTACTACCCCTAATTTTTTCAACGCAAACAAGGCTCTAAAACATTTGTAGGAATCTTGTCACCTACTTTCTAAATCTATCTACTAATTCTACTAACTACTAAACTAAAAACGAAAGACTAAAAAAAACTAAAGCGAGAAAGACTTACCCGTTGAAGACTTCGTAGAGCTTCCTTGAGAACTTCTCTCTCTTCTTTCTCTCCCTAGGAATTTCGGCCAAAAGAGCTCAAAGAAGTGAAGAGTGATGTGCAGAATTTTGAAGAGAGGAATGGCCTATTTATAGAAAATTTTTAGGGACAAGGTTGGAATTTTCCAAATTGTCTTACACTATTCATGTCCAACAATTCCAAAGGATTTTTGCCCTTGCTTTTTCATGCCTTGGCCGACCTCCCTTGCTGATGTGGCAGCCTCCCATTGGTCCAAAATGGTGACTTGGCTTGCTTTAAGCCCTAGCCCAACCGTTTTCCCCGATCGGTACCAGGTCGCGTGATTTCGGAGAATTTACAAAATTATGGATTTACAACTTTGAAGACAAGTTCTCACTTAGTAGAAATGTCCAAGTTAACCTATATTTTGATTCCATATAGGGCTCAATAGTCCAGTTGAGTCTTTCTCGAAAAACGTGCCCAAACGCGTCGGTGTCGAAATGAAAATCAGGAAGTTCAGGTTTATAGACATAGATGCACGATTTCAAATATGTCCATAAAAATTCCCAATTCTTTCTCGGTTGTCACAACTCTAATTTTGAAGTCCTTACTTCCAACCTTGGCTTTATCTGCCCTTTTTAGAATTTCCCTATTTCGTCTTATTAGGAAAAAGTCCTATTGACTTGATTAACTTCCGCAAGAGTTTAACGGAAGATAAAAACCCCCATGATTAATATTTTACCTTGACTTTGGAAATCTCATTCCTAGATCTCTAGATAGGATCCGTTTCCTAATTTCTAAATTACTATTCACAACTTTTACTTTAATTAATTATAATATATAATATATGCAACTTGCAACAAAAATCTTCATTTCCTTTTTCATTTTTTTTTTATTTTCTGCCCAATTTTTCGTTTTTTTTTTTAATATAATTATTTTTGATTTAATTATTTAATTAATTATTTAATTAATTAAATAATTATTTTACATAATTTTTATAGAATTTTCCCATTGGTCCATTCTTGCATTTAGGCCTAAAAATACCTAAACTCAACTATTTTTCTCCAAAATTTCCAATTAATTAGTAAACATACTTTTACTAATTTTCAACTATTTTCCACTAATTTTTGAGCTTTACATAATTATTTCATAATTTTCTTTGCTCAGCTTAAGTAATTAGCTCAATATTACTTAATTACTTTATTATCACTTGTTGATAATTTTCTTAATTAAGACACTCCTTTATCTTCAAACTTTTGCCTTAATATTAGAATTTCCATGCCTCATGCATTATTTTATAATTTACAAGGGTATTTTCCATAATTTTTCTAAGTCATTTACCCTTTCTAGGGGCATTTTGGTCATTTTGGTACTTTGGCCCTTAAATTCCCTAATTCAAATTTCGGGGTATTACACTCTCATAATCAGGTAAAACACTAATCACCCTGTAATCTCAGCTCGGCATAAATCACGGACAGTACAGGTAGTGGAGCAGGCATACATAGTGAGTGGAGCAGACACTAGGACGCGCACTGCACAAGGGCCAAAACTCTAGAGGTAATCCCTATAAATAGGAGATTAACAGGTGCACACATCCTATTCATATCCTTTTACTATTCTGTTCTATTGTGCACACGCCCCACCCCATTTGGCTAAACGTCATTCTCGTGTAGCACAGTGATTATTTGATATTCTTTGGTGTCTTCTTTATAGACATCACGGAACATTCACCTTCTCTTAGGTACTAACTCATACACATCCCAGAAAGCCTTACAAATCCTATATTAATCATACACTAACTCATTGTGGTTAGACATTTGTGTTCTTAGAACAGAACACCATGAATACTTGAATTTTGTAAATTTGCAACACTTTGGTTTTATCATGAACGCAAGGTTCCATTCGCGCATCTGGACACATTCATGGTTCTCCTACTATATATATTTTTTAATAATTTCCACCGAGCTTGCACTTCTTCTTTTTTAACTCTCAAGCTTAATTAAGGTCCATCATATATATCGCAATTTCTTATTTTCTTTTTCAATTTATTTTGAATATTTACTCGCGAACTTTCTTTTAGAATCCCAAATCATTTAGCTCTAGTTTCATATTATATTTTTAATATTAATTAGAAATGAGGTTTATTAATTGCTTACATCAAAATATGTTAAATTATTATTTTGGATGGATTCACCTAAAGTGTAATAAATGGTGCGCGCGTATTGTTGTCAGACTCGTAGTTGATTGTCGAAATTTATCATTTTTACATTTTTTAACTTATAAAAACGCGTTGAGCCATATAAACTTGTGTTAGTTGTAAATTTGATCAAACTCTCAAGTTTACATACTAAGTTTATCGGTTTTACATTTCTAATTTATAAATTTGTGTCAACTCACTTTTAAACTCTTGCTAATTTTTTTCGATTTGATCATGCTCATTAGCTTTATATAGAAATTTCTTTATTAAATACAATAAATTATGAATGTTTGGTGTATTTAATTTTAATTACTTGGATTTAAAATATATTCAAATAAAATTTTTCTTTTTTTCTTTTTTTCTTTTTTAATTATACACTATTAATATATATTTATTGATAAAAGTAAACTCTTTTAAATTTAAGATTCAAGTTCACAATATGATTTTATATCACTGTCATAAGTTTGTTTAAACTCATAAGTTTGACAACATTTTATGTCTCTATATCACTTCGAGAACTTTATATTGCAGCTTGCAGTTTCCCATGTGTTGCCATATATATACATATACATATATATATATATATATATAAAACTTGAAGCTTTAATTATAGCCTATTGTTATAGGCAAGGAAATGAAAAAGAGTTTATCGATCGCATGACGCTGTTAGTGTTACACGTTTTTCATTGAGCATAATATTTTGAATAACAAAATATCATCAGTACTCAAAATCATTCTTTTTTTAAAGAATAATTAACAAAAATTAAAAGCAAATGTTGCCTGCATGTGTGGTTAGGTTGTGTTGTTCGCGTATGTCTACATGGAGGGAGACCAAGTGGGGTTAACATGCACACTAACGTACACCAAACTATCTTTTTACCCATATTATTCTCACTAACACATCTTTATTTCTTAATTAATTCTAACTTTATACACACACACACACATATATAAACATTCTGTGTTCACCAAAATTGAAATAATGGATAATCACTTATGGTAAGAGAAAGAAACTTTAGGTGTTGAGTTACGTTCATACACATGAGTATCTCTTGAGTCATTATATTGCAAACAACTGTGTTTGTTACTTCTGGTTATAATTTTCATGTTCCAATGTACATGCAAACAGATAAGTATGTGTGTCTCTTGATTTATTAAAAAGAACCCAATATATGTTTTAATTTGAAGCAATTTTATTCAAGTCAAAGCAGAATCTCTCTCACATTCTTATTTTATATATTGTAAAATCACTTCTACTAAAAAGGTTAATATATCCAAACACAAATCTAAGGGAGGACATTAATTCTCTGTCGTATTAAAAAGCTATTCACTTTTGATTGGTTTGTTTATTTATTGATGAAAACATATTAACTAAAGGGGAAAAACTTTGTATTTATCTATACCTTTTTAGTTCATGATCCATAGTTTTCTCACAAGTTTTTTTTTTTTTAAATATATCCATTAGTATAATTAACAATAATAACAAAATCTTATATCATTATAATCTTATGCATACTACGTTCAGCCCCTAATATAAGTTCTAGTTGAGTAGTTGCATTTGGTCCTAAAAATAAGACTTCAATATATTTTTCCCTGTATTTATCTATCACTACTTATTGTATATATTTAAAAAGTTTGCGTCATGCTAGATAATTTCAATGCAAATGATCCTACAGGGCATTTTAAACAAACCAACACTCATTTTAAACAGATAATTAATTTCCTTAATCTATCTAAATTAGTTAACTAGATCATATATTAAGAATATGAGGTACCGTCAAAATATACCATCCTCTTTTACTTTCCATGCATAACCCTAGATTAGAGCACTAAGTACTTGAACGCCCAACCACTTGACGAAACTGTTACTTCTCACAGCACAATAATACAGCCTTCTAAGTGAAATTAAAATTTTCGCAAGTCTTTTATTTAATTATAGTTCACCAATCTTACTGTTTTTATATGGTCAAATTCTTTTTGGTCAGTTTCAATTCTTGCCATTAATCTTAGCTTGATTAATCAACTTCTGTATTTTGCTTAGGACTTACTTATTAGCGTCAACGTCAATCTGCTTTCTTCAACGTAAATTTTGAGAGAAGACACATACAGTGACAAGGACTGATCTATTATGTTACTCCAATCACGGTTCCCAAAAAATTACTCATGTCTTAATTATAAGACCTAATTATAAGACCTAATTATAAGACCGAGTTGTTTTGTTTAGAGATTAAGAAAACTAAATGAGTTATTTAATGATATTTTATGTTAGGTATTCTTAGATTATATATTAGTTTATTAGTTAAACTAATTAGTTTGGAAAAATAAAAATACTCTAAATTAAATTTAATTAACTTTCTTAATCTCTAAAAAAATCAATTTAATCTTATAATAGAACCACGAATATAATATACCATCTCAAATTGAACGGAACAACAAGACAAATATATTTAGATATATATATATACACACACTGATTTTTTTTATAACATAAAAGAATGACTAATCAAACTTCAAACATCGATGCATGAATAATTTTTTAGCCCATCCACAGAATACAAATCCATAAATAATGGATTTTTTTTGGTAATTAATCTTCTTCTTACTACTCCATATTGTATAGCATTAAAATAGTAAAAGGAATCTTATCTTTATGCATGTGACTTGTTTTTTTTACTATTTAAATCGAGAATTTATAGATAATGGGATTTGTGGCTTTTGGTAACAACCTACCCGAATATTAGATGAATTGAGCATCATAATTTAGGATTTTTTATATTATTAGTCTATAAACAGAATATGAAATTACGTACAAACACTAAAAATGAAGAAAATTGATTTATAATGACTTAGCTTAAGGAATGAAAATTTGAACTAGTGAAGGATTTCTAGTAGCGTTCTGACTAATCTACTCCTGCTTCCCTTTGGGAAGACTGACAGATAAAATATAATAGAGTGTTTATAAAAATTCAAAAGATGTATTAATGAAAAGAAGAAGAAAAATATTCATATATATATATATATTGGAGCTAACCTTGCCAAGGTTTTTGGGATTGCTTCTGATGATCATTGGAGGTGGGGTTCATGCAGTTTTCAATTCCAGCAAAGCTGAGAATCTCATTATGAGAGAGAGGTCTAAGACCCAAGAAATCTCTCGTTAAACCTTCATTTCCACCACCGTCATTGCCGGTGGCGGCGGCGTCACTTAGATGTCCCGCGGAGATGGTGGTTGTCTTTGTAAGGGTATCAAGAAAGCTTCCATCTTTATTATTCTTTGAGCTAAAAATCCCACCAAAAGCATCCTCAAAAGACGTTCCCTCAAATCCACCACCACCAGAAGTACCAGAGAAAGAACTCATAACATCATGAAGAAGAAAGGAAGAAGAAGCAGGAGCAGTAGCAGAAGGAGGTGGGAGAAGAACTGCAGATTCACGTGATGACAGATTCAGACCAAAATTACCACAACTTGAATTGATGGCAGAAGGATCAGAAGAGTGAGAAGGAGGAGGAATAGGAGGCACGTGAGTGTGGTGGTGGGTCCTAATCATATTGGAGGAGGCAGGGGCTGAGGCAGAGCCAGTTTTGGTGATGGCTGAACCCATTTGTGCTGCTTTCTGCAACAAGGCTGTTGCTGACATGTGCGGGGAAGGCGCTGGTTGGTAGGCAGGAGGAGGAGGGAGGAGGTGGGTGGGGCCCAGGCTAGTAGAAGAAGTAGGGTTAGGGTTTTCATGGTGGTGCCCCTGAGATGTTTGTGAAAAGTCCTGATCGAAGATTGAAGATGATGGTGGTGGTGAAGAGAGATCATTAATGGTGGATGATGGCCCAGGAGCTAGCCATGGAGGAAGATTGAAGCTTTGTTGTTGATGATGATGATGCTCTTTCTTCAGTTGTAAAGAATGGAGATCTTGGTGGGTTTGGAGATTCAGAATGTGAGATGGTGCTGGAGATGAAGAACTTATAATGGGAGGTGGTTGAGGATGAAGAAGTGGGTTTGTTCTTGCACTCTCTTCTGCTAATGCATCACAGAAGGCTCTGTGTGTTATGAAACTGTCCCTCCTGCAAAAAGTAATTAAACAACACACAAAAATACAAAAATGAGACATTGTTCACATGCATACACACTACTGGCAAGTGCTTTATATGACAGTCCAAAAAAGCATTGACTCCTCTCTCTCTCTCTCTCTCTGTACATTTCTACCTTTTTTTCCACACTTCAAAGACTTTTTCCATTGATCTAAAAATTCCCAGTTTCTGGATCTCTTGCCTAGTGTACCTTAATCATCTATATCATCTTCTCCGATGCAAGGGATAAAGAATAAATATATGACTCTCTCTCTCTCTCGCTGTGTGCATCATCGCCTTTTTAATTTCTTTCTGAGAGTGTCTTAAAGTCAGGTTGTTCACATTAGGTGGAGCATTAAAAACTTTTCATTAATTCTTCTAAAAATTTCCAGTATCTGCGTCCATGGTTCTAGTGTGTGTATCATAATTAGGCCATCATTTTGTCTAAAGTTAAGGGATATAAAGAATGTGAATTTATTATTCAAAATCCATTCATTCATTCATTTCAGTCAACCTCGGATTGAAAACTTCAAACCCCATGAAAATAATAAATGAAGATAGATAGATAGAATCTGATAGATAGATAGATGTCTCTGGCTGACTATTGTCATTCCTAGAAGAGTGATATTTGGTAGGTTAATTAGTTATAGTTACCTTGAGAAGAGGGTTCCACAGTCACATCTGTACTCTCTTTTGCCACAAGTCTTGGAGTGAGCTTTCCAATCTGATTGAACTGCATACCTCTTAGAGCACTTATCACATTTCCACTTCTTCTCACCATGTTTTCTGCAGAAATGTTTCTTTATCCCAGTTAGATCCCCAAGTGCTCTTGCTGGGTCATGGTGCACACAAGTTGGTTCTGGGCACACATACACCTTCTTCCTCACTTCTTTGTTTGTTCTCTGCTTCAGCTTCCATGGCAGATTGTGCCCTCTTCTATGAAGCTGAAGATTCTGGTCTCTCTGAAACCCTTTGTTGCAGATCTCACAGATGAACCTGTTTGTTGCCAAAAGACTCTTGGGAGACAAGGCTATAACTTCAGCATCTGGGTCTGAATAAATTGAAAACCCCACATCAAAAAAACAAAAAAGATAACATTTTGATTGAAATTTGAAGGAAAACAAAAAACAAAAGACACACACACACACACACATATATATATATTAAACCTGGATTGCCAGGAAGGTTTCTCCTTTTCTTCAGAGGCTGAGTTGATGATGGTGAAGCAAAGTATTGTTGTTGTGGAGGATAATTGGTACCAATTTCATTTCTATTGCCTGAGGAAACACTGGCCTCACCCGATGCAGTAGTCAAATTAGGCATGTTCTCCTCCACTACTACTTGTTGTTGCTGAAACATCAAACCCTTCATCATATTTTCTTTATGCCAGCAATTTTTTCGATCCAAAGCTTGTGCTATTGGTCATATATATCTTGGTTTTTCCTATCTTATATATGGCTTTTTAGGATCTATGAGGACACACAACCCTCACTCAAAACAGTAAAAGGAAAAAGATACACTGCTACAAGATTCTGCATATACTGCTGATAGAGAGAGAGAGAGAGAGCAGAACAAAAGGGGAAATTTTTCTACGCAGAAAGTGTTTGAATTCCCAGAAGGAAAAGAAGTGGATAAAAAAATAGTAAGTACTCTTAGGAGCAAGCAGCAAGCAAGCAAACAATTATCCTCTCCCCACTTATAAAACCTTGATGGTGTTTGTTTCCTGCTTGTTTGGCACCAACCCAAGAGACAAGTTTTAGTTTTTTTTTTTTTCTTTTTGGTATCTTGAAAGAAAGAGCAGAAGAAACAAGAGTGAGAAAGATGATAAAGAAAAAACTAAAACTGGAAGCTGTTGAAGCAGCAACAGAAGGTCTAATATGTATATAGCCTTGTAGCTAGCCACTTTTCTCCTTCATGTTGGTTACAAAACCATGCTTGATATATATAATACCAAGAAAATCCAAGGATAGACTCACAAATATGAACAAAAATACAGACCCAGTGGCTTGAAGTTGAACTCTCACACAGAGAGAGAGAGAGAGAGAGAGAGACGTGGATGAGAAGGAGGATTCCCACAGTCCAAAACAATGCCTAAAACCACAGCCCAAGGGCAACCCTACGGCTAACTCTGACGTTGCACTTTCTGTCTTTTCCTCCATTTTCTCTTTCTCAACCCCAGAAAAAAAAATTAAAAAAAAAATATTTTTCTTTTCTTCCTTTTTTTTTGCTATAATACTTGCTTTTATTTTTTTCCCTTGAGAAAACCTTTTGCTTAATTATACCACCCTCACCTTTCCCATCTCTCGTAAAGTAAGCAGAAAAAGGGGGAAAGAAAAAGCAACCATGTAAAAAGAGAGTCTCATTGGTATATTACAGATAGATATAGATGGAGCGATAGAGAAAGACAAAGACAGGAAGGAGAAAGAAAAAAGAAGAAAGATGGACAGAGAGAGAAGTCCACTTGTTATTTTTCAGAGAAAATATAACACCTGTTTTTATTTTAAAAAAATTACTATTGTTTCATGAATTTTCTACTTCAATCTAGAAAACACATATTTCAATGAATATCTTACTTTTGCCAAAAAAAAAAAAAGAATTTCTTAATGAAAAATAAGGGTTAGTCTTTTCTATGATTTGTTTAATAACATGACGAGTCGGAGAAACTTATCTCTCTTGTCTTGTCAGGTTTCTACAGTAAGCAGCGACATGATTGATCCATTGATTAAGCTCTCATCTCAAGCAAGCATGGTTAATAGTTTTTTGTGCATCGTCCATTTCATTATTAATTAATCTCTGCATTATTATTATTATAATATTCATGCTATATAGTTTCTTGTGCATAGTTCATTTTATTATCTTGGAACTATTTGCGTATTTAAAAAAGCTGATAATTTCTGACAGTGTTGCATGGTTCTTTGAAATTAAAGTGTAAACAAATAGGATCTTGTAAGGTTCCTGCGATCCACTAAAGGCAATATATGCCCTAATTTTCTCAATCTCTCTCTATCTTTTCCCATTAACCAACCCAAAATTTGTCTCCCCTGTCATTGTCACTCCACAACCCTCATTATCACTATCAAAATACATTTGATCGTACTGTCACATAAACTTGAAAATTCTTTATAAATTTTCATTTAGATATTAATTAATTAATGCCATCGATCATGATCATGATCACTCACTTTAAATCTTTTTGTAATCGCTCACTCTTGTCATTAATATATGATATATTTATAGATATATATAATTTTAGTATATATATATTTGAGAAATTAATTTTGGTCCTGAATATAAGACATATTTTTTATATTTGCTAATCATTTTATAATTTATTCATGGGTAAAGGATTTCTCCGGTCATTGGACATAAGTTATCTCCAGTGACCCCCACAACTATGTCGTTTTAAATTAATGAAGGGTGTTTCTGTAATTTTATACCCTTCATTAATTTAAAATGACGTAGTTTTAGGGGTCATTGGAGATAACTTATCTCTAATGACTGGAGAAATACTTTTCCCTTTATTCATATTGATGCTCCATCAACAATAATTAAGAAATAGAGGGAAATAAGAGAATTAAAGATGATGACTAACTGTTTTAAAAAAATACATATTATATTAAATATCTTAACTAATTTTTTTAATTTAATTTAATCATATATATATATATATATATATAATTAGGAAAATATGTCTTATATTAAAAATCGAAGTGAGTGTTTGTTTTTTTTCCATATCATCTTTATTTATCTATTAAATCAGCATCACTGCACAGTAGAGAGTTGAAAAATGTTTAATTTTAAAGGTTTTGGTGTTAATATTTAATTCCATGCATGGTTAGGAGGGAAAAGATCCATTACTTGACTTAAATACTTGAATATATGAAAACATATGTGACGATTTTGTAGCTAAAAACTCAATCAAAGAATGAAATATATAAATATGCATGGCTTCCATATATTCTAGATCAGATCGTATAGATCAAAAGGTCTTGGTCAAACAAACACAGTTAGAACATTGAAAACATTTTTTTTTTAAATAAATAAATAAATAAAACACCAGAGATCACATCTTAAGAACATAAAAAAGTATGAATTATATCTATATATAGCAGAATAGGAAGCCGCCATGCATGCTATCTCCAACCACTAAAATGGAGGAAAAATAGAGGCAAAGATTATTTAAGACTTACTGGGTTATTAGGAGTGGACCACAATATATATATATATATATATATATATATAATGTTATGTTAATTATATTGTTCAAATTTCGATGAGGTTATGTGTGATGGCTGGGCCATATATATATATACATATTAATGGGATTTTAAAAAAAATGGGGAGGTTTTTGTCATTATGTTGTTTTATTCTTCTATGATTAAGATTTTGAAAATGGGGATGTTGCAATAGTGCTCTCATGTCTCAACAGCTCATTTGTGTGCGACATTTAAAAACTAAATATATAGTGTAATGCAACAGTATATTAATTTAAAAGTTGTAAGTGAAAGTTTATATGTAAAATCTTGTCGTTCTGCCATCAAAGCAACATTTGGCATTATATGTTCGCAATTTGCATCCCTAAATATCAATATTATCACTTTGATTCTATTTATCAGTCCTTTTCACAGAGAGTGGAAGTGGACTTATAAATAGGATCAAAATAATATGTTCAAGTGCTTTTACAATTTACGAAGTAAATATGTGGATGGAGTTTTCTCTCCACTTACGAAAAATAACTTTTGAAATCATAGTTTGAGGGTTTCCTAAACAAACACTAAAAAAACAAGAAAAAATCAGTAACATTTTATACATATATCTGCAAACATATTTTCTTCTTAATTATCTTATTTATAATTTTTAATCCCTCAACCATCAATATCAATGTCATTTTATATATGTGTGTCTATAGAAGTATGATGAAAAATCACTGTAGATGAAGAGTTGTTTAAATAGTGTTTCTAAAAAAAATTAACAACCATTTTTATTTTTATAAAAAAAAAATGTCTAGTAAAGAAACTGCGAAGCCCAGGGTGAAAAAGATACAGTAGGAACGGGACTTTCCAACTTGGTTTCAATGCATTGAGCTTAACTCTTCCTACTCATTAGATCTGAGCCGTCCAACTTGGTTTCAATGCTAAGCATTGAGCTTAACTCTTCCTACTCATTAGATCTGAGCCGTCGATATCTGAGTTTGGACGGTCCAACAGATTTAAGTTTTTTAAAATGATGATTTTTTAGATAAAAAATCATTTTTTTGAAGGAATAGTAGTTAAGAGATTATCTTTATTTTAAATTTGATACCGATTAAAATAAAGATTAAATACCCTTTTTGATCCTTGACAAAAAACACGATCCCCATTTTGGTCCTTGATAAAAAAAAAAATAGTCTCGTAGTCCCTCACAAATTCAAAATACACTCAATTGGTTGACATTTTGATCCTCACAAATTTCCAAAATGCCTTTTTTAGTCCATAAAAATGACGAATAAGGGTCTGTTTTTTTGTAAGAGACCAAAATGGGGATCGCGTTTTTTTGTTAAAGACCAAAAAGGGTATTTATTCTTAAAATAATTTTTATTAAAAATTATAGACTTTAAAAAACACAAATCTAAATCATTCAAATCAAATGTAACGGGATCTAATGAGTTGGGGGAGCTAAGCACCATACTTAGCACTGAAACCAAGTCGGGAGAAATAAGAGAAAACAAAAGAGTGGCTGAATGTGAGACTCATGGTAAAAAAAATGTGTGTGGGACTCATAATAAAATAAAAATGTTACTTATAAAAATTTAAAAAATGTGCCTTGTATTAAAATTATTTTTTAATAAATTGATCGTTGATCTTTACAAAGTTTTGGTCCAGTACATGGTGCTTCATCCACTCAGTAAATAATGTTGATATATGACTTTTTATACCTGGATTCGTACATGCATGTATATAAAAATTAAGATTTCAAAATTTTACAAATTAAATTATTTTCATTCTTCTGATCTAATGGATTTTCTGGTAATTCAAGTGTTCAAATAGTCATGATATAAGGACCATATCTGCAATTAATAAAAGATTAGTGCAGTACGTATTTTTGAATTATATAATTAAGAATGCGATGGTGACTCGAAATAATAATTTTCTGAGTGGTTGGTATACGTTGGAAACAAATATATATGCTTTTGTGAGCACGCTTAATTTCTTTATTTGTCTCAATAATTAAAAACTAATTATTTCAGATGAAGTGGAGATGGAGGCGATCGAACACGCTAATCACTTTTAATTTCCTGAGTTCAATCATGCTCAGATTTATTATGAGAAAAAGACATATAAATACTATTTCAACTTCTAAATTTAAATCCAAAAAAGTCTATTAACATATGCAAAGAATAGAGAGAAGGTGTGGTAGGAATCTGAGCTTTTCACGTTTTGGAGAAAAGACAAAAAAAAAAAAAAAACATTACCAAATCATTTTATACATATATATTGTCAATACTTACTGATTTTGTCAAAATCATTACTCTTTTAGTCAATTTCATTACTTAATTTGTCACAATCCAAAACTTTTTGTCAATCTTTTTACACATATTGCCAGTGATCTTATTGATTTTATCAAAACTATTACAAATTTCATCAACACCACTATTCATTTCGTCAACTCATTACTCAATTGGTTACAACTCAAAACTCTTTGTTAATCCTTTTACACATATTGTAAGTAGTGACGAATTTTGTCAAAATCATTACTCTTTTAATCAATCTTATTATTCAATTGGTTACAATTTAAAACTATTGTTCAACCTTCTTCCCTTCCATGCATACCCAACAATTAATGAACTCTCGCACTAGAGAAAACCAAACCAAAGAGATTCCCAAAACAAACATTGAAGTACATACATACCAATCGAACTCAAGCATGGTGGTGAAGAGAGAAGACAAAAAGGGAATGAGAGAAAGAAAAGACACGGGTACAAAAAAGGTTTTTAAGACCGGACGAAAAAGGTATCGTAAGACCGGATCTGCGACCGGTCTTGTTCCAGGCGGTCTTAAAAGTCTGTAACTTTTAAGATCGGATGAACGACCGGTCTTAAAAATTTAGACCGGACTTTTGAAATATCCTGTCTTAAAAGTGTTTCAAAATAATAAAAAAGAAAAAGAAAAAACTCAAATGAAACCACCGGTCCCAAATCACCAGATCTGGCAACATTTTGAACCCTTTGTCATCAGCGACGGAGAACCAAGAGAATATTGGAAGCAACACTAACAAGAAAAACAAAAAAGATGAATACAAAGTCCAGAAATAAGAAAACATAACAAGAAATAGAAATCATTCACCATGGAAATCGAATTTGGATCAATATAAAATCAAAGGTGAAATTGAAATCCAGATCTACAAAAAAATCACAAGCTTAAAGCAACCAAATCTAAGCAGTATCCTCTTGTCGATGCTGGCAAAGCTTCAAACAATCAAAATCAAAGTCCAGATCTGAGTAGGAGCGGTCAAGGTAGGAGCAAACAGACTTAAGCAAGAAGAGATCTGGATTTGATTTTAAGCTGGATCTGTGCGAAGGTGGTGTGGAGGAGCCATAGATCGAAGAGGAAGGAGCCACCATCGTCCAGAATCCTCGAAGCAGTACGCTTGCGCCGTTGCTGAGGATTGGAGTTGATATCATCGCAAAACCCTCGAAGCATCTCACTGCTGCCAACGTTGCCAAGGATTGATTGTGTGGCTCTTAGGATGACTTACGAAGATTGCGAGTAGGTTAGAGGAAGAGAATATCATTCTTGCTGAGGATTTGACCTGTGAGGCTCTTGGGACACTCGTTGAATCTATAACTAAACAAATGTTATATCACTAAAAGACAAGCACGCTCACGGATTTAACGAGTTTAGCGAATTTAACTTTTTTTTTAACACTTTTAAGACCGATTGTTTGTAACAACCGGTATTAAAAGTATATTTTTAAGACCGGATCCTTTCTAATCCGGTCTTAAAAGTGTTCTATATATTTACGAAATTGCCACCAGTCATACTTTTAAGACCGGATCTTTTATAATCCGGTCTTAAAAGTCTTCTATATATTTACGAAAGTGTCATCGGTCATACTTTTAAGAACGAATCTTTTATCATCCGGTCTTAAAAGTGTTCTATATATTTGTTGGAAGTTCAGATTTAATTAGTTAGCATATATGATTATATTGTGCAGTTATCTTAATTAGGTTGTTAGAGAGATTTTAGGAATTAAGTTAGCAGATCATGGTTTTTTGAATTTCGTAATTAAATTCTTGATTGTAATCATCTTAATTAAGTTATTAGAGAGATTTTAGAAATTAAGTTAGCAGATCATGATTTTTGTAATTAAATTCCTGATTGTAATCCCTAGATTATAGGAATTGCCTAACTCAGAAGATTATTTACTTATTAACATCTCTATATAATTCCAATTAAGCAAATGAATAAATCATCGCATTCTCGGACTTATCTCTGATCAGCGTCTTCTCATTGCCATCGGTCATACTTTTAAGACCGGATATTTTATAGTCCGGTCTTAATAGTGTTCTATATATTTACGAAATTGCCACCGGTCATACTTTTAAGACCGGATCTTTTATAATCCGGTCCAAAAAGTTCTTTATATTTACGAAACTGCCACCGGTCATACTTTTAAGACCTGATTCTCTATAATCTGATCTAAATAAGGCGGTCTTAAAGCTCTTTTATGCACTAGTGAGACGTTGAGAACAACTTTCTATGATCACAAGGATCTGGACTTCGCAATGGATTTGCCAATGCGCGGAGTCAAAATTTCAGACTTTGGTGTGGATTGGATTCTCACACAACCACATTTGAAAAGAGGAGAGCATGATTAGCCGCTAAACACCACTGTTCATAATCTTCTTTGGGAGTTCATCGTATTCATCATTTTTCACTGGCAAATCATAGAACCAGGGGAGGTATGAGAAAGAGAGAAGAGAGGTAGCTTCACTGTTGAACCATTGTTCATCGTCCTTAACTTAGGGCATTTGAAGCAGTGGCGAGCAAGAACCAGAGAGGAAGAAACACCAATGTTGTCAAAAACTAGTTTCTACGTACAAACGGAAAGGGGTAGTAGAAACGTAAATCGTAGAAACGACACAACACGTAAAGTTTCTACTTTCTACTACTTAAGGTCAGAGCTTAAAATTATATATATGTGCATGGGAAAAAAATCATAAATCAGTAAATAACTACTCAAAATTCAATAGAAAAAGAATCATAAATCCCTACTCAATGAATTATCATAAATCACTACCAGCCCCAGCCCCAGCCCCAACCCCAGTCCCAGGAGAAGGAGTTGGACAACTACCATCACTTGAAGGCATACTAAATAGGAAACAGTATTAGGGAGAGAGCTTCAGTATGAACTAGAAAACTCACAAAAAAAAGAATAAGATCACTTTATTCAGAATATGTTCAATTGTTATCCATAAAACCTAGACATCCACAATATTACTCAATTAAATTTAGCAAGAACATGAGCTATCACGATATTATTCAATAATTAAATTCAGCAAGAATGATGCCAAGAGAAGAAATTAGTTCCTGAACTCTTTGCCCTTTAACAAATCAAGAGTATTGAATTCTTTCATTCACCCCTGAACAATTAAAAAACTACAAGCAAATTAACAAGATTTTGAGGAGAAAACCCCACCGAAATATTACTATGATATTAGAGTACATAATACATTAGAAGAAGGTTCAGAAATATACATACGCGATGAAAAAAATACCAATGCTATACAGTATACACTGATGAAAATCTTACTAGTTACTTCTACCACTCTACCAGCCATAACAAAATTACTCAAACAACTAACAAGAAAGGGGCCAAAAACAGGGGAGGAAATGGGAGAAATAAGCACCTAGGAAATAGGAGAAATAAGCAAATTGAAAATAGGAGAAATAAGCACCGGTGATAAAAGCGGCGGATCCTGGCCGGAGTGGAGGAGGGCGTGCAACGTCTGACGAGTTCTGGTCTGGGTGAGTAGGAAGCATCGAAGCACAAGCAGAGAAAGATGAGTCGACGAGCCGGAGTGGATCAGTCAATGAGTGGGGCGACATGCGAATAGGCGATGCCGCGAGTGGAGGACGGCAACGCCGCTGATTAGGGTATTAGGGTTTGGGAAGTAGGATGCAGCGATAGTGAAGCACGATGGAGGAGAATGAAATTTTGAATGGAATGCCTTATGCCTGAATACCCGATGGTTTCAGTGTTTTTCTTGTTTTTCTATTTTTTTTTTGTTTTTTTTAATTTTAAGTAAAAACGGTAATGACGGTAGAAACTTACGTTTTTACCAGTTTTTACGTTTTTACACTAGTGTTTACCTGTTTTTACCTCGAACAGTGTTTACTTGCGTTTTAGCACTGAAGACCTAGATAAAAACGTAAAAACGCACGTTTTTACGTTTTTACACTAGTTTTTGACAACACTGAGAAACACGATTGAAGGCTGGGCCTGGGGAAGGCTGCCTCGACTCTATTTTGCATCTTCTTCCCCACGTCTGACAATTTACAGAGGGAGGCAAATGAAGCACTATTCATCATCTTCTCCGATGAAGTTTGACAGAGAGCGGTGGAGGTAGGTGCCGGTGTGGAAGAAAATAGAAAGAAAAGAGAGAAGGAAGTGAGAAATAGAAAAAAAAAAAAAAAAAGAGGAGGGTATTATAGTAAGAATACGTAAAATTCAAAATTCCAGATTCTTATCAGATGACCTCTCTATCCTTTACAATTATTAGTAGACTTTTCTAAGTTTTAGAAGTTTACATAGTATTTATTTTTATTTTTCCTCTTTATTAATAATCACCTAGTCTTCCAAAAACAAATTTTTTAAAAAATTAACCACATACCACTCTGATCCTATTTATAAGTCTAGTTTGACTAAAAAATTTGGTCCTATTTATAAGTCCAGTTTGACCAAATAAATGAGATTGTGACAATTTTATCCATATTAATGATGATGATGAGAGATTGGCTAGCTATGTTGGGAAGAGGAAAAGATGAGAGAGATTTGACAATAAATTTTAAAAGGTACTCATTCATAAATGAGGGTAAAGTTGGAAATTTGCTCTATAATCATTGAGATACCCAACTTTCCTTGGTATGTGAGATTTGGTCAAACTGGACTTATAAATAGGACCAGAGTGGTAGTAGATAAAAAGCAAAAGGAACAGTATAAGAACTGTTTTAGGTCAGTCTTTGCAGAAAAAGGAAGCACAAAATATGTTGTATTGTGTACTTAAAGCTCATAGTTTTTGTAAAATAAATGATTATGATTTGTACTATAATCAATGGCTTCAACACCTTCAATGATGCCGAATCTATCTTTATTTTGAAGCTCGTTTTTCAATTAAGATTTCCCCTTATTCCCATTTTTGTTTTACGTCGTGGGGTCTCATTTTGATCTTTCACTTCTCGCGCTTCTCATCATTTCAAATTAATTGGATGGTTTTTAATTAAGGAGGATCATTAAAAGAATCTTTGGATTATGTATTTTGTGTTTGAGTGTTTAATTTAGGATCAAGAGGTAATTTCATCCTGAAAGTTTTTCGTATGACAATTTTGCTCTGAAAGTATAAAAAATGAGTAATTTTGTCTTAACTGTTAACTCAATTAATTAATTTTGACCATTAGTTGACTAGATATGTTGAGCTAACCGTTTACGTGTCATCCATGTCATTTTTGTAAATATGTAAATTAGCCCTAAAAGTTTTAAATCTACCTTTAAACAAAATGAGGTAAATGACACATAGACTTTCGGGGTAAATTTGTACGTTAATGAAAATGACGGGGATAACACATAGACTTCCAGCTCAACATATTTGGTCAAATAATGGTCAAAATTAACTAAGTTAATGGCCAAATATTCTTCAGAATCCAAATATTAACGGTCAAAATTAATATCTAACACTTCCAGGATAAAAATTGCCCCCCGAAAAAATGAGGCAAAATTGTCACTTAATGGAAACTTTCGGGACAAAATTGCCCTTTAACCCTTTAATTTAAAATAAAAAAGAATCAATGGAAAAATCCATATAGATAAAGGAAATAAAAAATGATACTACTCTCTTCTATCCCATTTATAAGATAGAGAGAAAATGTTTTTTCCCCCTAATTTTAAGACATGTCATTAATTTTTTTTTATCAAAAGCTTCCCCTTGTACCCCATTAAATGTTGATTATGTATGTTAATTAAAATGTTGGTGTCATATTTCAAGTATGCATGTTTAAAAGGGGTAAAATTGAAAACTTATAAAGTTTTTAGACAGCAAAATCAATGAATTTTAAGATTTTAATTGATTCTGATGAAACACATGCTTAAAATACGATGGAATAAAGTGTTTATAAATTATGTATCAGGAATTGAAACAAGAGGTATTACTCCCTCATGTACTTAATATATGATATATTTGAGGAGTTGATCTTTTATGGTTCTAAATATATGATTTTTTTTTTGTATTTGTCAATATTTTCCTTATTTACCCTTATTGATACTTCTCATTGATAATCAAAGAGGAAATAGAAAGAGAGAATTTTTAAAAAAATAATTAGAGTGTTTAAAAAAATACATATCATATTAACAAATTTATTTAATCCTATCAAATTAAATAAATGTATTATCTTAAGAACTGAAGGGAGTTTTATATTTTCTTGAACTTCAACTAGTGACAATGAAAACAAGAAAATTTAAGCTAAATATCGCTAGAGTTCATACTATTTCTCTGTTCAGCTCTAGCACTCTAAAAGTTCACATATTGAGTTTGATTATGATTTTACTGATATTCCCAAATGTATGAAGGATATTGTTCATATTAGTGTAATTGAAATCAATTGCCACATGCTTATTTAATTTATTTTAGGGTGTAATCATCCTATTTCTAGAGAATAATGTAAGAAAGATAATGAACATATAGCAAACGCGCTCGGGGTGATGTTAAAAGAATGCAAAATAAATGATAAATGAGGATAATAAAGGATGTTGAGTTACTAACGGGGATTGACACAAGTGATAAGCGACTTGTATCGCAAAATGGCGAGTTCGCTTGCATTTCACTTAAACAACTCATCCACCATAATCGAGTTCGACCGGATCGGATCATTGTGAATGTAGAAGAAGAAATATGTTGAGTTTGATTAATGTTGATGAGGGTTGTTGGGATTGTATTTGTCGCGAGTGATTTCCTTATCCTTTTATAGGGACGCTTTTACAATTCTTCATTCCTTTCATTTTTTTTCATTTTCCCTCGTCCTTTTATAGTTATAAGACTTTTCAATGATTCATTTTTTTAAAGAAAATATCGGTGATTCTCCCATCACTTTATCACTCTTGTATGCATGTGGGGTGGATAGATAGTCACACATATCAATCAATAGAATCATGTTGGTTGGTTAAGACTTAAGAAGAATATAATCCTCATTCACATGCTCACGGGTTCGAATAATATGAAGGTTGAGAGAGAGTAAAGAATATACTTTACAGAGAAACCAAAATTATTGTCCGCGATTCCCATAATAAACCTTTGCCAAAGTTTAATTTGCTTTTGATATTAAATTGTCTTCTTTGATAGATGCTTAAAAAGATTTTATTTCTGTAACACATGCATATATAATGCATATAATAATATAATTATTTAATATAACAATACTCCTCCAGTCCTAAAGGTAATATATGGTTTGTAGTATAATTTATATTACTCCCTCCGGTCCTAATTATAAGAGCTAGTTGACTCTTTTGGAGAGATTAAGGAAGCTAATTAAATTACTTTAGAGTATTTTGATTTTTATTTTTTCTTCAAACTATTTAGTTTGACTAATAAACTAATATATAATCTATGGATACACAACATATAAAATGATTAAGTATCTTATTTAGCTTCCTTAATCTTTCCAAAAAAAGTCAACTAGCTCTTATAATTAGGATCGGAGGTAGTATTACATAAGTCTTGCATTTAAAGCATGACGTGGTAAATTCAATGATGGGAATTTCATTCATATTCCAAAAACTGGGTTCTACCTTTAGTCCTAAATATAAGAGTTAGTTTAAAAATGAATTTTAGTCTTAAATATAAGATTTTTTAATTTTATCTTTTATATTTATCATTTTTCTCTAAATTATTTGTTTGACTTATAAACTTATATATAATTTAATGATGCACATAAATATTTTAAAGATATAACATGCTATAATCAAGTAATCTTTTAGTTTATTCTATCCCTATAAATTAGTTAGCTAGTTTTTACATTTGGGTTAAGGGGTATTTTTTCCCAGGAAGTTTAGTTTTCACGGAGAAACAATTTTTGCCTTGGAAGTATAAAATATGAAGCACTTTTGCCTCAATCATTATCTCAATTAATTTTGACCACTAATTAATCAAATACCACCCTGGTCCTATTTATAAGTGCAGTTTGACCAAATCTCACATACTAAGGAAAGTTAGGTATGTCAATGATTATAGAGCAAATTTCCAACTTTACCCTCATTTATGAATGGGTACCTTTTAAAATTTATTGTCAAATCTCTCTCATCTTTTTCTCTTCCCAACATAGCTAGTCGATCTCTCTCATCATCATTAATATGGGCAAAATTGTCACAATCTCATTTATTTGGTCAAAATGGACTTATAAATAGGACCAAATTTTTTGGTCAAACTGGACTTATAAATAGGACCAGAGTGGTATATTGAGTTTGTAGTCTACATGTTATCCACGTCGTTTTTGTTAAGGTGCAAATTTCCCTGAAGTTTTATATCTAATTTGAAAAAAGATAAAGTATATGAAACATGGACTTTCGTCGCAAGTTTGCACCTTAACAAAAATAGCATAGATGACATGTGAACTGTTAGCTTAGTATATTTGGTTAATTAACGATTAAAATTAATTGAGATAACGAAAATGAAAAAAGTGCTCACATTTTGATACTTCTGAGGCAAATTTTCTTCATGAGAAATTTCAAGGGCAAAATTGCCCCTTAACCCTTTATATTGGTCCTTACTGTAAGACATATTTGAGAAGTTTATCTTAGTTATAAATATAAGACATAGTTTACTTATTTATCAATATTTTTCTAATTTACCTGTATTGAAACTTCCTCAATAATAATCAAGAAAGAGAAAGAATTGAGGAATTAACTAGGATAATTAGGGTGTTCTAGAAAATACATATCATATTAACAAACTCAATTAATTTTTTTAATTTAATCAAATTAGGTAAATATATATTATATTAAACATTTTTTCCTAAAAAAAGAAAAATACAAAGGCAAGCAATATATTAAACACATTTTAAAGAGGATAGAGGAGGAAGCAGTTGACTGTTGCATAGTATATCACGGGGAGTTATTATCATGAGTCTGAACTTTGTACGTATGGTGAAATGTTACAAGAGAGGGTAAAAGTCAACAAAAGAAGAGTAATTGATTGGATCACATGAATGATGAATTCTAGAAGGACGATGACATCTGATTCAGTAATAAGTAGTAACCCCATTATTGTTATCCTCCTAAAGAGATTCTCCTTCCATCCGATTTGTATATATCTTTTTATGAATTAAAATACTCATTCTAGTCCTTAAAGAATATAAAGTACCAACTAATAATTTTTGTAAATCAATAAAAACAATAAAATTAAATAAAGTTGTCATATAATTTAAGTAATTTCTAATATTACCACTACTAATTACACTAAACTCTAATATTATATTAATTATTACTCTTACTCACTACCCTTAATAATTAAGGGTGTACATAGAAAAAAAAAATTAACGCTCATGAGGAATAATCAAGTGTCTTATAAAAATGACTAAATACAATTGTTAGTTGGTGCTTTATAATGATGACCAAAGGAAGTATCATTATATATTCTTTGAAAAACTATTAATTTAAATATTAGGAAAAACTATTCTTGAGTAGTTTTATTCAATTTTTAATTTGGAGCATACCTGTTTTTTTTCTTCTTATTAAATTTTTCTGTGTTATTCTTTTAGTATGGTTAAGACCATATAAATTTCCTCGGTTAGTATTGTCAACCTCAGTATAAAAGTTAATTGTGTTAAGAAAGTAAAATTAAATGATTTAATAAGAAGAGAAAACACAAAGGTATCGAATTAAAAATTGAAGGAAACAATATGGAGCTCAAGAATGGTTTTCCCTAAAAAGTATATTATCATTACCTCTCTCTAAATATAAAATCGAATTAATTTTTGTGGAGATATTAAAAACTAATTAAATTACTTTAAAATAGTTATATTTGTCATTTTTTTCTCTAAACTATTTTTCTTAACTTATAAACGGATATATAATTTAAGAATATACAACATATAATATGATTAAATAACTTATTTAATTTCTTTAATCTCTTTAAAAAAAAGTGAACTATGTCGTATATTCATGACTGTATGGACTATGGATCACATAGATTATAACTAGCATTAAAAAAGGTTAAAATATTTATTACTGGAGTGGCTAATTAAAATGTTATAGGGTTAATATATAATTTTTGGTCATTATAACTTGATCTTATTTTGGTTTTGGTCCCTAAAATTTCAAACTATAGGTTTTAGCCACTCAAGAGATAAAATAGTCTAAGTTTTTATTAAAATACAAGAAGTGACATTCTTGACGAAAATCGGTAAAAAAATATTCTAGACGGAAAATACTTGAGAGACCAAATGTCATAATTAGAAAGTCTACGAATCAAAACCAAAATAAAAGCTGATTATAATGATCGAACAATATATTAACTGAATTTTATATTATATATCAATTTTTAATAAATAATGCTATAGATATATGATAAAAGATGAAAAAAAAGAAGAATTAATATACATTATGAGCCAAAGAAAGAAGAAGGAATATATATACCTGCAATACTCTTTTTTTAGCCAGAATATCCATGCAATACTTTATATATATATATATATATATATATATATATATATATATATATATATATATATATATATATATATATATAAAATTTAATTTAGAAAAAGGTATGACAAAAATAATGAGCCAATGCGAGTGACGTCCGTCAGTCCGTGGAGTTCACGGGCGTGGCAGCTCCACTGCTCCTACTGGGACCACTCTAAAATTTTAGGTGCCTCAGTCTTTTATTCTTTTTTTGTTTACTCGTTATAATAAAAAATACAATCAAGTCTCCACACTTAAAATGTTGATATCAATATATTTGATATAGAATACATTAATATTGATAATAATATATCAAGTATGATATTAGATTTATGAGGAATTACATACAAGTATGAAGCATTTTAAAAATCACAAGAATATCTCTTGAAATCATCATATTGTAAAAGGAAAAATAATAATAAAAATCATCATATTGTATTAAAGTTTTATAGGACTTGGGTTATATTAATTTGAATTAAGAAAATTCTAGTTTGCTATTGTTAATTTTGAGCATTCAATGACAAGTGAAGATGTCGCAATAACAAGTCATTGACCAAGCAATGACAAGTCTTCAAATTGTCGGTGACATCCTCATTTGTTTTTAATTGCTCAAATTAATTGTTATGGACCTAGTCAAGGCCCATTAGCCGACCGACCAGCGCAGGGGGCAATCCACGTAAGGATCGCAACGTCCTTACCAAAGGACCTAGTCATCAGGGCGGTTAACTAGATCATCGGGCACACCCGACGTGGAAGCCGGAGATTTAACCAACAAGGTACCCTCTCTATATATACGTATAGGAAATACGCGGCCAAGGTACACACAGTTCTCATCCCTGAACTATTTACATACAGTCACACTGTGCACACATCGCACCCCTTTGGCGAAACGCCTGGTTGTGTACAGTGATCCACTCTTCTCCTGTTCGCTTACCCCATAGACATATAGGAGGAGCACGTCGATCCTAGATCAAAGCCCAGCCAATCACTAGGCTGGACATCTGAGTTCTACACCAGAACATTAATAAAGACAAAGTGATATTTTTCTCAATTTGAATTAATCTAGCATAGATTCGATGAGACTTCAATGTAATTTAATACTTTAAGGGATTTGCTTGTGATTTTTTCTCTTCTTTAGGACGTGTATGTAATTCCTGTTAAATTTATTATATATTTAATAATTACATATTAAAATAATAGAAAAATACCATTTAAACTTCAAAATTTTAGATTAATGATTTCCTACTAAAATAAGTTGTCAATATAATGTTGTAGTCAATACGTATACTCTTATGGACCTCGAAAATAATTTGGGCTTTTACAATTCAAGTTGATTTTGAACACCTATTTGGGAGTATATATATATATTTTTTCAAACTTTGTATGATAGTATTAAATTTCACTACCATTCATTCAAAGTAATTTTGTGGTATCATTAAAAAAAAGTACTACCTCCGGTCCAAATTACAGGAGCACTTTTGTAGTGTAATTTACACTACAAAAGTGCTCCTATAATTAGGACCGCAGGTAGTACTACCTAAGGACCCGTTTGTTACAAAGAATTGGTAGGGAGGGAAATGAACTTTAGAGGAGGGAAAGGAAGATTTGAAAGATGAGGGAAGATGGCTTGAGTTGTTTGGTAGGAAGAAAATGAAGAGGTGGTAGTTGGTAAAGAATTAGGAAATGTCTATTTTACCCTCAAAAGAAATTAATTCAAAATAAAAAAAAAAATATTTTTTTTGCTAAAATATATTTTTAAAAAATATATTATTGTTAAATTCGAACTCGTGAAAAAAAAAATCGCCAAATTTGAATTTTCTCGCCAAATTTGAACTTTCCTTAAGTCCGTCAAATTTGAATTTCAGAGGTAAATCTGTCAAAAAACCATTTTCCCGGGAAGATTGCAGCTTTCCTTCCATTTTCAGATGGAAAGTATTTTCCCTCAAATGAGGGAAGATGGACCTCACCTGGAAGATCTTGTTTGACTTTTACAGTAACAAACACCCAAAATCCATTGGAGGAATGGGATCTTCCCTTTCCCTCCCCAAGCTTTCTTTGTAACAAACGGGTCCTAAGACTTAGTTAAATTTTTTTGAGAAATTTAAAATGTTAAATAAATTTTTTAACCATATTATTTACTGTGTATGGTTAAATATATATCATCTTATAATTTAGGCAAATTATTTTAAGAAAACAATAAATATAAATATTTTAATGATATTTAGGATTCCCCGCCCCCCAAAAAGTGTACTTTTTGGTGAAGGCAGTATGCCTACGTGTACGGTGAGGATATGATTGCTCGTTGAAAACGTTGGGACGATTATCACAAGTCACAATCACATCCCCACTGGTGACATGGATTTTGGTTTTTCACCCACGACAAAATATTGATTTTTAATAATGGATTATAATATTCAAAATTTAATAATATTATATATTTTATTAATATGAGGATTTAGAATATTAATATTGATCTTCATCTGAAAAGAAATATTAATACATAACCAATTTTTTAAAAAATTAAGAAAGATAATAAGTTACTTAATTATATGGGGAAATCATTTCTGCATTTGATGCAGAAAACAAATCTACAGCAAGGATCAAAACGCTACGTTTCAATTTTTTTTTTTTTGCATGACTTGCCCATAAATTGCTCTTGCAGTGAAACAATCGACTTTTAGCTGAATGTGAATATTCAGTGATGGAGCCGGGGCTATTTACATGACTTGCCCATAAATTGCTCTTGCAGTGAAACAATCGACTGACTTACTCTATAAACAATCGACTGCCCATAAATATGCGTTAAACCGAAACAGCAAGAGCGAGAGAGTCGAGAATCTGAAAACAGAGGCAGAGACGGAGTGAAAGACGAGGAAGGAGAGTTCAAACGTGCAAGCTAGAAACTAACCGAAGTGAGTCTTCAAGCTTCTCTTCTTCTAGTTCCGTGAGTTTTCCAATGTAAGCTATTGAATATAATGTAGTTAGGATTCCATCTGGATGCTCTGCTAAAAGGATATTAAAGCAGAGGAGGTTGCTGGATAGCATGTATATATATATATTAGGAACCAAAAGCTTTGTCATTCTACTCATATATGTCGCTGCACATTAACCCAAAGCATCCAAAGCAAAAGGCTGTTTACATGGTTCATTCGGGTTCAGTTTGCAGAAGATGTCGAGGTTGCAAAAGGAGGAGGAGGGTGAGAGAGGGTGGTGTGGTTTTTTAATTAAGAGCGAGAAGGCTGGACAATAAGTTAAAGGCACAGTGATACTCTGTGTTCTGGATGAAGAAGAGAAGGAAACAAGAGGAAACAAGAAGCTTGTGCGATTGAGCGAGAAATTGAAAAAAAAAAAATTAATGAAACGGCGTAGTTTCATACTTGCTGCAGAAATTTTTTTCTGCATCAAATGCAGAAATGATTCCCCTAATTATATTTACATCATTAAATTATATATAATTTTTATGTTAGATAAAATAGTTTGAAGAAACAATAATAAATATAAATATTTTAAAATAATTTAGTTAGCTTTATTAAGAAGTGAATTTTGCAAATAATACGGGAGTGTATTGATATGGAGAGAAATCGTTGTTGACGTGTCAAGAGATGATTGGCTAATGAGGTGCGGAGGGCAAGTGATGGAGAATCTGATAGGCACCACTGACGTGGACTTCGTTAAAGAATGGGCGGCAAAGTTCCTTTTCATTCACCCTGGTCCCGCTCTGATTTTTAATTATTATTTTTTCTAAACTTTTGATGCTAGAGTTAAGTAGGGGTGGAAATAGGCTAGGCTAGGCTTTAGTTAAGTAGACCTGGGCCTGCGGCGGAAATCCAAAGCCTGAGCCTGTGTGTAGGCTCTTTTTTAGGCCTAAGCCTGGGCCTTTGAAAGGCCTGGCAAGGCCTGAAGCCTATTTAAATGCCTACTTAAAATGTAGGTCTTTATATAGTCTTAAAGCATATGCATCTAAGTTTATATAATTCATCAAGTCTATTTAAATGCCTACATTATGTTTAAAAAGTTTAAGGATTCATTCTCATATGAAATAAAAGAGTTAGTAAATGAAAGAAAAGAACACCTAGTGACATCAATTGTTTGAGCAAGTATGAATAAGAAAAATCAATCATTTATTGACTAAGGAGATATATTCTTAAAATCAATCAAGCACGACAAGTGTCATGTAAAACTAGATTTTACCTCTTATTTTTCTGGTAGAAAATGAGACAAACTCCTCCTATTTGAATCATTTTCATTTGGGCATCACTAAAATAAACTTACTGCAATTTTTATATTACATCAAATGACATAAATCATTGGAGGAGTAGTGAGCTAGCATTGCCACCTCAAGCAATCAACAAGAAGAGAAGTATATGTGATCAATTGATGAATGAAAAAGTTAAGCTCATTGATAAATAGAGAAATGAGAAATTTAAGGTTAAGAATAGGTTCTTAATTTTATAAATAATCTAAAAATTAATTTAAATTAAATTATACATAACCATGCATAATAAAACATTTTAAAAAGAAAAACTAAATAGGTCAGGCCTGTAGGCCTGAAGGCTAGACCTTATGAAAATAGGCCTGACCTGTTTACGTAAATAGGCCTGACAATAGGCCTAAGCCTGCTAGACTTAAAGTAGGCTAGGCCGTAGGCCCTGACCTATTTCCACCCCTAGAGTTAAGTTGTAGAAATAATTACTTAAAGTGAAGGTCAAAAGGGAAATAATTACTTAAAGTTCAACACAACATCCAAAAATATATTATTAGATTATTGTGGAGTCTAGATTATCCGTGATTAAAATTTTGGTGTATATTTCATTATTTTGGCAAAAAAAAAAGTGTATATTTATTAAAACGCCCTTAATTAAAGAAAAAAAATTAACATCCAACTCTCTCCCTCTCTTTTTAATGTCTATTTGGGAAACATAGTTGTTAATTTCCTATGTTGTAGATGTCAAGTTTTAAAAAGATGACTGCGAACATTGTGAATTTGCCATGTTATAGTTATAAATTGATTATATTAAAAACGTGAATTCTTGTTGATTAATTTTTAATGGAGAGGTTGATCATTATTTGTGAACACAATACATTTGAAAGTTATTTATCATTTTTTTAATACTTAAACTGTGAGTTGATACCAACTGCTAAAGTAGTTAACATGTTATGCTCCAGTAGTCAATTTGTTATAGGGAAACAATAGAAAAATACAATTTAAATTACAAAATACTATACTAAATTAGTAAAAGAATAAATAAGTGATTTCATAGGAATTTGTGATTTTAAAATTTGAGTGTTAACAATTTAAGTATATGCAATGATAACTTAAAAGTAGCAATTAACAATCTGGTATACATAGTAACAATTGGGAGGATTAAATTGTCAATCTTTATACCCAAATTATTAATTCATATATTCAAGTTGTCGACACCTAAACTTTAAAATCTTATATTTTTACCAGATTACCTAGTTGTCCTTTTACTAATTTAACAGTCATAACTTGATCTTGTTGCGTCAGCGCTTTTCCGTTAGCAACATTAACAGTGTTAGAATTATAGAACCAAAAATATACTTTATAAAGTTAAGAGATTAAAAGTATACCTGATATAAATTTAAAGAACTGAAAGTATACTTTAGTCTAATAAAAATCCATAAATAATCTGATAATTTCTAGAGACTTTATAATATTTTAGGTTGTCTGTGACTTTGTGTAGAACTTAGGAATATTATTCCCTAAGTTGTATTTCTGATTCTCCTAAACGTGGTGTCCCCACCAGACAACTTTCCTTTTTGAAAAAAACAAAAAAATGAAATTTTTTTAATATGAATAAGTAAAAATTACATTTTAGATGAAATTTCCATTCAATTTAGCATAGGATAACCCTAAGATTAAAATTACATTTTATGACTTCATTGAGCCCCAAAAAAGGGTCTAAGAAAATTGACCTCATCTCTCAATATGTGATCATCATGACTTGCATCTTTTCTCTTATGAAGCAATGTTTCTAGGGTTAAGGAGCAATTTTACACCTGAGCTTTTCCCCCAGGAGCGCCCAGCACCACCTGTTAAGTTGGATGGAAATGAACAGTAACTCGGGTAAAATTACACTTTTGCCCTTAGTTTTAAATAAAAATTACCCTTTTACCCTAAGTTTTTTTTTTTAAAAAAAAAACTAAAAATACCCCCTCCTTGGTGGGCCCCACCACCGGCCACCCCACCACCGCCGGCCGCCGCCGCCGGTGGTGGTCGGCCAGCCGGTGGTGGTGGTCACGCCGGGCCGGCGGTGGTGGTGGTCGGCCGGCGGTGGTGGGGCCGGTGGTGGAAGGGTATTTTTAGTTTTTTTATTATTTAAAACTAAGGGCAAAGGGTAATTTTCATTTAAAACCAAGGGTAAAAATGTAATTTTCATTTAAAACTAAGGGGCAAAATGGTAATTTTCTTTTTTCCTACCATCGCGTCCACGTCGGCATCCACGTCGGCGTCCATGTCGGTGTGTCGGTCAAATAAGCGCCACGTCACGCCACGTCAGTGTTCCATCCAAGTTAACGGTTGACTAACGGTCAACTAACTGCAAGTGGTCTTTGGCGCTCCTAAAACGTAACCACGTGTGTACTTTTGCTCCAGAAAAAAGCACGTGGTGCTGGGCGCTCCTGGGGGAAAAGCTCATGTGTAAAATTGCTCCTTAACCCATGTTTCTATCAAGTACATAGTAACATTGCAATTAATACCCAGAGATAAGACAACTTTTAAATATTTACTCGTAGTTTTTTTTGGGAAAATTTTAAATAAATACCGTTTGAAATTGTAAAACCTCTAGAAGTCTTCCGAATTTGTAAAAAGATTGAGAGGTACAAAGGACCAATGAGGGATATGCAAATTCGTGTGAAATTACACTTTTTCCCTTAGTTTTAAATAAATAAATAAAAAATAAAAAACCCTCCAACCCCCACCACCGCCAGCCGGCCACCGGAAACCTCCGCCGCTGGCCGGCCGTCGGCGGCCACCACAGCCAGCCGGCTGCCAGCGGTGGTGGGGGTTGGAGGGTTTTTTATTTTTTTTATTTATTTATTTATATAAAACTAAGGGCAAAATGGTAATTTCACACGAATTTGCATATCCCTTATAGGTCCTTTGTACCTCTCAATCTTTTTACAAATTCAGAAGACTTCTGGGGGTTTTACAATTTCAAACGGTATTTATTTAGAATTTTCCCCTTTTTTTTCTTTTTCAAATTACTTCTTTTATTTGAAAAAATATTGTATTATAATCAATTCAAGCACCGAATGACCAAATCATTCGATTAGGTATCCCATATTTATAAATTAGAATGTGAGCTTTGTGCATCACATGTAATTTAGAATAGGCCGCATTGTTCATCAACTATTTTTTTTTTTTTTATATTATATATGCGCCAACTCCTGGGCAAATATTTGTATACGAAAAAGTATTTTTTACCCAAAAAAAAGAAGAAGAAAAATTTACCTTTAAAAAAGATGTGTATTTCCCATCTCTTTTTAGAAAATACTTTTTTACATACCCAACATTTTTTTTCCATAAGCGTGTGTGGTTAAGAGCAAAGAGTTACGGATCAATGCCTTGGCCAGGAAAAAAAAAAAAACTAGTCAGTAACATGAATTTCTAATTCAAGCTACTAGCTCAAGATTACATTAACGGATGGGGGAGCCTGAATAAAAAAACACTTTCACATCTGATTTGTCACTATAATTCTATAACAGTACTGTGGTTTCACCTTTTTCAGTGTCCCAAAATGATAAAATTCAATTCTCCAACGACACAACATCTTTGTCGCCAAGAGTTTCCTCAAAATAATGGAGATTTACCTGAAAGGAAGTTCATTTTCCTCTTTTTTTCCTTATTCATGTAGAGTCCAGGCATTGGCCCTAGATTACAGCCTCATTCTAACAATTTCACTTCTTTATTGGATAGGCCTAAAAAATCATGCTTTATTCGCCAATAGCTAGTCTATCTCTAAGTAAGAAAGAACCCTATGAGTTTGAATACACTATAGTTCTATTGGTATACGAAGCCCATCATAGCTCAATTGTATATCAAGACCCTCAGACTCCAAGAATTTTGCCAGATAGCTATTGACTTCTTCATGATCCATCAGATGCATCATACCTTCCAATTCACCATAAGGATAAATAGCAAGTTATTTTCTGAACTACTTTCCACAGGAAAATCAAGGCATAGAAACTAGAGGAAGATTTTTGCAATAGAACATGTAGTTTCTTATGATATGCTCAATAGGGAGCTTAACCCTACCAGTAAACAGTGTCCTCTTGGGTTGTATTTTTCGCACTTCCTCTATTGCCTGAAATGGGGGAGACCAGGAATAAACTACGTTTATTTAAGAAAAATTTAATACTACCTCCGGTCCTAAATATAAGATAAAGTTTGTAATACAATTTGCACTACAAATTTAATCTTATATTTGGGACTAGAGGGAGTACATGTGAAAGGAATTACCCTTGGAAGTCCAAAATGTGTAGAACTAGACCGATCAGGCCTCAAAGCATCCTGTACAATCATAACTTGTATAAGCCCAAGAAAGAAATTAATTACTTTTTCTGTTTCATGTAAAATGGAAAATTGGAAGGTTATGAATGAATTTTTCTGTACGAAAGGTGAGAGGGTAGGCACCAGAATTAGAATTTCACAATCCTTCAAAAGTGGATAGGTTTCTTCAGGAATTTCACTAACATCGCTGCAATGGTAGGCATAAGATTAGCTCGCTTGTATTGACAAAAAAGCTGTACTTTCAGCTACTTCTCAACTTAGATGAAGCATTACCTAATGTAACATACATTACCAAAACGGAAACCGAGGGAACGATAACCTTGGCCATGCCACACTGGCAAGGGAGTAATCTGGAACACAATGATAAAAGAAAATGTAAGTGAAAGAACCAAGTCACACACTATTGAGAAACAAGATCAGGAAGTAATTGGCTGAACAATAAAGTGAGCAAGATAGACTATAGAACAGGAAAAATACCAAAAAAAAAATCACATCAATTTATTAGACTGTTATTAGTTCTGACCTTCAATCCATGCACAAAAAATGGCTCTTCTGATATGATATTAAATTGCAACATTGATACTGCAGCACCAGGGATGATAACACTTGTATCCACTAAATAATAATGTGTCTTCTTCATCACCTGCACATATTTAGTGATGAAGACGTGATGAAATTCACAAGAAAGCACATTTCAACAGTTCTCATTCAACCAACAAATAGTTAATAAGTGTAATGATCAAAAGGAAAAGTTGCATATAGATACATCATTTGATCAACATAATCATCACTTGTCCATCTGGAGCAATCCCCAAGATAGCAAGATCATCTATTAGTAGCTCTAAGAACAGATTATAGAAATGCCGTAATTTCCTTAAACATGGTGCATGTATATAGGAGGATTCTAATTCTAACACCTCATGTGGCCTCCCAACCAATTATTTACTCACGCAGATGATAATCAGCAAGTAAAGGCACAATTTTGATAAGGACCTCAAAGTCACGCTCAGCTACATATATTGGAATAGATGGTTGAACATTGTTTGTCCAATCTCGAAGATCGTCAAGACCTGAGGAAAAGAGAGAAGCAGATTTCAGATCAACATGATAAATCAGGATACGCATTAATTCAAATGATATCTAAAATTGTTGGAAAGATTCAAAAGGGTATCAGACAGTGTTCATGTCAGAGACCTCCGATTGCATCAGCATGGGAATGAGTAATAATAACCGCATCAAGTGTTCTTATCCTGATAGAAATACAATTGGTTTCAGAGCAAGGAAACAAAAACAGAATTTCACAATACAAGAAAACTCATAAGAGAAGTATACACTTCACATATTTTAAGCATTCAAATAATCAATAGGTTGTCCTGAAAATAAACAAAAAGAAATGCTGGCACTACTATAGGCAGAAAACATGCAGCATATTTATTGGGTTTTTGTCTCTTAAATTGTGTAATATGAACTGTCCTCAAAATTAAAGTGTCATTTGTTTAAAGGAATACAACTGTTTGTTATAACTTGGCAGAAAAAATAGTCAGACAGTGATTATTATAACCTAATTAAAATGATGAAAGAAGAATGCTGAAGGATTCAACAGGAGAACTAACCCCAATGTAGGAAACCATCGAAGAGCACTCTGATAGAAAAATCTGTATAATGACAAGTAAATATTTTATTATCAAATATATACAACATCTAAAAACTAGATCTATCAGTCTGAGTTATACAACAATAAAGATAGTAAGGGAGTTGGAGACAACATTTATATTAGAGGGGTAAGATATTTAATGGCAATGAAATTTTCCACTGTGGTTCAAACCTTAAGCTATCATTACATCAGTAAACCACATGTTAAACTGGCATAAAAATGGATAAAAATGTCATTATGATATATAAGGAAATTTTATTGCTTACTTCCCAACATCTATTAGAATATTGCGACTTCCAGAGGAGCTTGATTGACGAATGAGAATACCTGTGTTAAGTCTCCTATTCTTATTGCCCGGTTCAGTAGCCTTGGAACAGACCTGTAGGGACCAAGAAAACTTCTCTTTAAACATACATTCGACAGTCAACAGAAAGCATTCAATCCTAGAACCAATAAGAAGCTTTGCTTCATTGTAAAGGTTCTGAAATTTGTACCGGGCAATTCTTAAGAGGATTAGTCAAGCAGCTGACTCGTGGAATCCCTTCACTAGTTCCCGTCCCCACGAATATCATCTCTGATTGATCAGAAGATAATTTCACCTCAGAGTCTTCACCGACAGAAACTGTGGTGAATTAAGAAGTTAACAAATTTTTTATCTAATGCCACATCAAAATCAGCATAAGAATCACCACAAAATAAAAGAAAAATCTGTAATGAATTCATCCAAGCAAAATTGCGTCTTCAGCAGCGACGACATAACAATCTTCACCTATTTCCTCAACTCTAACTCTGCCCAAAACGTGTGTTACATTCAAATATCGAAGTATAAGCATTTATTGGTCTTCCGAAATCCTCAAAGAACAGTTTCGAGCAACTCAGTCAACTCAACAAACAATAGGATCGAATACAGAACAAACCTACCTGAGAATGAGTATCATAATTGGCCTTAAATCTACGGTACAGATAGCACAGGGAAATGCTACAACAAAAGTTTTGCAATTTGAAAACAGGGAAAAATAAGAAATAGATGAAGCAGAAAAGGAGGGACTTACCGGAGCAGAGGCGAACCTGGAAACAAGGTCTGAAGAGAGAAAGGGAATATGAGGGAAGTGAAGGAGCAGATCTGCGCCATGAGAATCGAAATGTTTGGGCGGAAAGAGAGGCGAGGGAAGAAGGAAGGCGAATTGAGGCAGCGACCATTGGTGCGTCACTCAATCAACGACCACTCTTTAGAATTTCCACACTCTCTTCCACTGTTTATTAGTACCGAGTATTTGTTACTTTTTTTTTTTTTTTTTTTTTTTTTAATATTGTTATAATTTCTTCAATTACTTATATTGATCCTTATACCCATAATTTATAAACTTATGAGAAAAACGATGTTATCATGTTAGTAACTAATGACATAACTTCTATTCAGCCTAAATTTGCATTAATTTGATTGCAAATTACTTATATAGATGTGAAAAGACAATTACAAGTCCGAAGAGTATAGTGAAGGAGCTAGAACACTCAAGCCAAAAAAAAAAGGAGCTAGAACAGTAGAAATTTCCTTTGGGGGATACCGAAGATAGCCATAAGTTACACTTAATCTCTTGGAATTAGGTACAACAAGAACAAAATTCAGGAAGACTGAGAATTAGAAAATTACGAAACCATAATAAAGTCTTTATCTTGAAACCGTGTTGGGGACTTATATGTAATAGAGAGACCTTATGGGTGAAAGTGCTTGGAGCTAAATATAACTGTGGTGATAATGAGATTCCAGATGTTAAGAAGCAAAGCAGCTTATCCCTAATATGGAGAGAAATCGACAAGGTTTGGGAAAGGTTTCAAAATGGTATTAGGAGGAAAATTAGGAATGGTCAGTCTTTGTCTTTTTGGCTGGACAATTGGTTTGATGTGAACAAGCCGCCTCTCATTGATTTGATTTAGGGATATGAACATCTCATTGATCGGGATGAGAGTGTGGCTGAGCATGTGATGAAGGGAGGGGGTGAGTGGAATAGAAGGAAGATGGAGTACTGGTTTATTTCTCATTTAATTGATAGAATTGTCAGTGTGCACCCCCTTTGTAAGGAGAGAGGAGAGGACAAAATATACTAGAAACCATCCACTGATGGTGCTTCTCAGTCAAATTGGCATATCATTTTCTCTTATCAGGTAATCGAGGGGTTGTAGATAACGTATGGAAGATTATATGGAGATGGTTTGTTCTTGAAAAGATTAAAACCTTCATGTGGTTAGCTGCTCATAGGAGAATTCATATATTGAAGCTGAAGATGCAAAGGGGACTTGAGATGTCTGCTGCTTGCTCGTTTAGTTGCGAGATGGATGAAGACTTGATGCATATGTTGTGGGATTGCTCTAGTGTTAGGGAGTGCTGGATAACAGTAGTCAAGAATGAAAAATAGAATACATTCTCTTCTTTACCGGGAGCGGACTGGATTAAATGGAAGTTGACTCATGAGATTGACAAAGATTATACGAAGAAGGTTCCGTGGCCAACCTTGTTTGGGTATCTTTTTTGGGATGCATGGGTAGCACAATGTAAAAAGTTATTTGATTGTGAAGCAACTGATGTGAGACATAATTTCTTTAGAGCATGTTTGGATAAGGATATTCTCAAGGTAGATGATATGGGGAAGAGAAATGTTAGTTCTCATGCATATTAAATTCAAAATGAAGAGGATTTCATCAAAGTAACAATCATGGCTCAGTCTTGACGGACAGAAGGAGTGGATGCGGAGGTTACATTCGGGATCAAAATGATAGATGGCTTGCAAGTTTCAACTCTAAACTTGTTTATGTTCCATCGTTTTTTGCAGAAATAATTGGCTACACTCAATGTCTACAATTGTGTTGGTCCAAAGGGTATAAAAAAATAAAGCTAGTTACTGATTGTATAAAAGCCATGAATTATATGTTAAGAGGATGTGATCAACATCATCCTTTCAAGGATGTTGTAGATGATATTAGGATGCTTCTATATAGAAATTGGCAAGTTGTAGTACTCACGGATATAGAGAGACCATAATTATTGTTAATCGACTAGCAAGATACTCTCATAGAATAGAAGGGAATTTCTGTCTATTTGATCAACCTCCTCATTTTCTTCAAGAGGCGGACGTTGAAGAAGGTTAGGAGCCTTTGCTAAAGTTGATGTATTGTCCTTATTGACATTTTAATTACAGTATTATTCAAAAAAAAAAAAAAAATCCCGTGTGGGGCCGGGGTCCAACTTCTTTCTTATTTTGTTTGTATTGGAAAAGACAATTACAAGTATAATAATATTTTATTCTTACATTAATAATAAATAAATTTTAATCATTTTGTTTTTAAGAATTACCTCTTCATAAAGAAAAATGCACATGGCATGAAAAGAGACTTTGTTCATACTTGGGCTAGTAAATACATAATGCATACTTACAAATCACTTACTAATAACGTTCTCATTTCGTTGGGATTTGAACCTTCAACTTTATAGTTATGAGCCAACCTGTTTACCTATTGGACTAATATTTCTATTCGTTGTGATTGTGTAATTTTTTTATATTTCATAAAAGTAGGAAAGAGGAAATGCATGTTTGAACTTTGAATTAGCCAAAAATGAGTTAGAAAACAAGTTAAATTATATAAGAAATTCGCAGATCTATTAACGGATAAAATATCAATAATCATGAATAACTGGACAAATCAATAACAAAAAATCACTGGGGAAGACCTCCAAGGGATTGGATCAAACTAAATGTAGACGGTGCTATGTCTCTAAAGACGTTGAATGCAGGCTACGGGGGCGTTTTGCGTGACTGGAGAGGCCAGTGGGTTGCTAGTTTTCTAAGGTCATTGGCTCTTGCAGCGCCTGGTTTGCTGAAGAATGGGCTATATGTGAAAGTTTAAATTTGGTTTGGGATTTGGGGTATAAACAGATTATCCTTGAATCTGATGCAAGTGACCTTATACAACGGCTTTTAAGTGGAAATTTATCTATTGCTAGTTTGTTATTTCTGCGGATAGAGGAGCTCTTGAATAGACTGGAATGTAAATCTTTGTCATATCCATCGTGATTGCAACAGAATTGCTGACGCAATGGCTAAGTTAGGTTTATCTAAATCTACCATTTTAGGAGATTGTCCCATGTGTTTACGGGCGTGGTTAGATCAGGAGTGTTTGAGAATTATTTCCCCTATTTTTTAACTTTCTTTATGTTGTAATCTGACTTTTGCCTCTCTTTTATCAAATAATAATAATAATAACAAAAAATCACTAGTTTTCATCAATAATTTAGGCGAATCTCCAATAAGTATTTTTGTTTTTATTTTTTCGTACATATTTTTTTTATATCTATTATTTTTTTGTGAAATTATTATATCTATTATTGTGATTGTGTAATACTTAAATAATATAATATATGACCATTTGTATTTGCAGAAGTTGACGTAATAAATATAATGAATTTAACCTAAATATTTTCCTTCAATCGTCTCAGTCAATTTGTGATAAGGGACTTTTTGGTCATGGTCAATTCCATATTTATAGTCTATCGATATTTTTTTCATTTAAAGTTCAAAAAGAATCATTAATTCCTTAAATTTATCCTCATTTTGGTCCCTCCAATATCAAATAAGACGTTTTGGTCCCTCTAAGGGTAAGATGGTCAACGTTTTTATTAAGTTATAGAGACCAATATTTCAAATATAATGAAACGAGGAATCAAAATTTTTGATTTGAAATTGATGGACCAAAACAAATATGAATGGAAATATACTTGATTGATTAACTCGCTTTAATATAATTTTACCATGCTTATTTCTTACTCCCTCTTAATTATAAGAACACTTTTGTAGTGCAAATTACACTACGAAAGTGCTCTTATAATTAGGACCAAAGGTAGTATTTTTTTTTTTCCGTATACACGCTGCGAAAATCTAGCTTCATGCATCTGAGAGGAAGTTAATTATTACTGCAATAACCAATAAGATTAGATTTGACCTCGTGGTCTCGTTTCAGTTGTTCAGTTAAAATTTACACATGCTATAGTCACACACATATTTTTTAAATTAATTAATATCCCCACCAAGTTCCGCTTATTAAAGAAATGGGATATTAATCTCCAAGCCCTCATACTTTCATAAAATTTTTAATTAGGTCCTTATATTTCTGTTTTTCATTAATCGACTCCTTGCTTGCTGATTTCTGTTATAGCCGTTCATCCCCGGAGATACGAAAACTGAACCAAGGACCGACAGAGTTAACTAACACTGAGGCAGCTAGTGGGAGCTTATGTGTCTGATGATGACTAAGTGGCCAGGTGGATGAATAGTGACACGGAGGATGCTGACTGTACTATGAAACTTTGACAACATACATGGAAAGGTGAGGTATCAGCACACAACAGTGGAGGATTTGTCACTTTCAATTCCACTTACACTTCATATTTCGCTATCCAAAGCAGATTAATATTTGAGCAACACAGCTAAAACTCTGAGTAATATATTCTGTAGGTATATTTGTAAGATATGCATGCCAAATTGTTATGGTTTAATGAGATTGTAAGATAGATTTTGGTAGCCTCAGAACTTGAGAAGGAAGACAAAACTCCTTAAGGAACCGAGAAATACCTGCAAGCTGCACTTTCCAAGTTCCAACAAAACTCAGGGAGATGGATTTTCACTCTGTAAAGTCTTTCTCAGGTTCCATCTCAGTTCATCCCCCGATTTACGCTCGGTCATCTCGATGACCAGAAGCATCTCAATCTATTGGTCCTTGGTTTTGTTCTTAATTCTTCAGGGACGAACCAGCTATAACGGAGAAATCAGCAAGGAGTTGATTAATACTAACAAAACTATAAGGACCTAATTAAGAACTCCAAGGAAGTATGAGGACAAAAAAAAAAACTCGTTTCATATTTCTACAACACATGGGAGCATACATTAATGAAACATGACTATATTATGAATTTAACCTGAGTTGTGACTACACAATTCGAGAATTACAAAGGAGAAAAAAAGTATCTATAAATTTTCCTTTCCCTGTAAAAATGCTAAAAGCTATTGCTATAAAACTTCATGTGCCTGAATATATCCCAATCTCTGTGACTAAAAATCTACCATGTACCCACTACTCATCTTTGTTAAGCTTCCATCTGATTCTCCTCCTCTAGGAATAACCCATCCTTTTTGTGCAAAGCAAGTTTGAACATCTGAAACAAGAGAATGAAGTGAGTTTGATACCCCAAATAACAAAATTCTTTATCAACACTGAACAATCGCATTATTATTAACCTAATTTGGTCCCCCATCAAACAAACCAACACCATTTTGTAAGAATGATTCTGCTTCCCCAGCTTTTTCAAGCCACAAAAAAACTACCCCAAAAAATAATAAGTTTGAAGGGTTTGTTTTCTGCATCAAGAACATTAATGAAGAAATGAGGCTGCACCGACGTGTTATTGGGCAAGGGTGTTTAGCAAAATGCTCACAGGTCAGGTCATCAGTATCACAATTCAAATGCAAGCACAATCCACGTATACTGATCAAACTTAATCCCTGAGTTGTATGAAATTCAGAGTTTTATACATAATTATCAAATTCTCTTGATATGAAGTCCAGCAAAATCCAATATTCACAAATGAATTTAGATTAAATTAAACGCTTGATTAGGTGATAAGAAACACCAAACCACCTTCCTGTCATGATGACTAGATTGTACCATTAATACAAGTGCTTAATTAACTAAATATGTACGGTAACATGTAGGACTCAGCTTTTTGTTTTAAGAAAATTGAGAGTTTACAACTATATATATAATCCAAAGAACAAACGAGTCCAAGCATTCCCTCAGTCAATCATATGTGCTCCAGAACAAGTCATTGTCGATAATTGATACTAAAGTTGATGGAACTGACTTAACGTTACTCCTTTATATCCTTTTAGGTTCCTTGGCTATATCTTTACAGCTCATTCTTACCAGTCAATGCGTGTGTGCTTACAGTATTGATCAAAATCAACGGCATCATTAGCTTCCCAAAAAAAAAAAAAACGAGACAATATGTAAGGTTACAGCATAATTTAAACCAATTCTTCCATATATCTTGACCAAGCTTTTAAGTCAAATAAATTATCTTAAATGCACACTTTTGGTTGTTAATATCATACAATAGATGGAAGTTGGTAATTTCTATATCAGGAAAAACTCTCTTAAAATTTATTGAGAGCAGTTGAGATTATGCAAATAGAGAGCATATTAATTAAACTCTGAACAGGCAAATCGGAGTTTCCAAGCATGAACACAAAGTTAAAGCTTTGAACACAGATCTTAGTCTTAAACTCTTAAGTCAGAAGATTCAAAAGTTAGGGAGGAAAAAAGCACAGGGCTAAGTTTCAAAACCTAATTATTATTATTGTTAATGTCTAAAGCTTGGATAACTTCAACATTAATGAAAGATGTAAATCTTGATCACCTCTAAAGGGTCGAAATTTCAAAGTCTGCATGCTGGGAGCAACTGCGGTAGTAGGCAGTTATGCGGTCAAGCTCGCTAATGAAGATTTTATATGTTGATCCAACTCCTAAATTCAATGACTTCGACTTAATAAAAGATGAATCCTCACACTTCAGCAAAGCAGCAGCCCCACAGGTAGCCTGAAAATGCATACAAATAAAACCTTTAACAACAAAACTATAGCACCAAACAATTCAAAACAGAAATGTTTCTCTGTCTCTCTCTCTCAGACACACACACCCACGGACGTGCTCTACATGTGGCAGAAGTTTCTCTACCATGATTGTATAGAAGGATAGCTTAACAGCTTCAACATTATGGTGTCGCCGTAGCACGTTGATGAAACCATGTAAAGCCTCTTCTCTCTGCCTCCGTTGATAAATTGCTAATTGATCATGATGCTCGTGAATATCAATTGTCAAGTCGTCCAAAGAAGGAAAACCAAAGTCGAAAAAGGCACATGGAGAAGAATAAATGTAGCTGAAATTGGTAAGCTTTGGGGCAGCAACTACAAGTTTACATTTAAAACGGTTGCACGCTAATGTAAGGTTATTAAGTTGGGGTGCAGATATCACAAAATCCCTCGGGTTCACATCTGACTTAAAGCAAATTTCACTCAAGTGCAAATTCTTCAAATTCACACAATCAGCAAATGGATCCTGACGGGCGATTCCTGTACAACTTAAAGTAAAGCTGTTGAGATGCAAAGTTGTCAACTTTGTAAAACCAAAAAGCTTTTGTATACTAGAAAATGGATTTGAAGAATTCGCTTGATTAGGATATAATGGAAAATGTTCGAGATGCAACACTTCCAGTGATTTGCAGCAAATAGATGTTGGGACATTTGTAGGATGACAGTCTTTTAACTCAATCCTTCTTAAGGACTGGCAAACAAATAGGGAGAGAGGGATTTCAATGGGTGGACTGCCAGAGCTTTTTCCACGAAGGTTGATTCGGATTTCTTGAACACCATGTGAAGTTGCAAATTCAATAACCTTATTCAATAGCGATTGATCAGTTGCATAATCCACCCCAAAGCGACAGTAAGTAAGAGCTTTGATATGAGAAGTATCACGTTGGGATATGACCCGCATCACAAATTTTTTGAAATCAGCCAGCCGAGAAAATGATTTGCTGTTGAAGTTTAAGCAGGGAACTGAAGTCCACATATACCTCCACTTTCTTGATAAAACACAAGTTCGAATTGCATCCTTGGTTTCCATAAATGACAATATATGATGGATAAGGCTGTCTGGTAAATCACCCAATCTACCTTGGCTTTCTGCTGCATCATTATCTACCTCATGAGAAGACAACATGGTTCTTCTTAACTTCTTTGACATTCGACTAGATCCTCGAAACTCAAATCTCTTAGTTCTTGCTTCAGAGCAGTCCATTGAATTGGCCATTCCAGTGCTTTTAATCATATTAATTGACTAAACCATTGATGAGCCTATTCAGTCAACAGCAGCAATACCCATCATAGAATCTGAAAAGCCTATACTAAAGTTAAATGAAGAAAGAAATCAGTACATGAAGGTAAAACATAGTTCTAAAAAAAACAACTAAAATTTTTCCCTTTTAATAATCAATGAGAGGAAACAGAAACAGAGATATGCTGTGGTCAGCCCTTTGAAATAGCCCAAACAATTACAGGTTCCACCATCCACTAATGATCTTCCGACTCATTAAACACTTTCTTGAATATGTTATCCCACTCTTCTTCAACAAATAAATCCAATTCCCCATAACCATCCACTATACTATATCATTTTTACCCAATCAAATCCTCAGACAACTGAAACAAGCTAAACTATGATAGTCCACAGAAGAATTCGAAAATCCAGATTCCGTACAGAATAAAGCTACACAGCAACCCAATTTCAGATGGTCAATAACAATCAAGCGGACAGCTTTACCATTGCAGGGATCAATAAGCAGACAAAAGAAAACTATCATAACAATATCGGAAATAAGAAAGAATTTCTTGGGGAATTCAAGAAGTGGATTTTACGACCGGGGAGGATCCGAGCTGGAATATACCTCAGAAGACGATCAAGGGTACGAGCGTTGACACCCCTTGTACTGCGATAAGATTCATCGAAAATAGACAGTAGAAGCAGCAGGGTCTCTTACAGTATAATTGCAATATCCACGGCTGATTTTTCGTGTCTTCTTACAAGAATTTGGCGGCGCACAGAGTGGGTCTCGGAGTGTCTTAGTATCAATTTTCTTGGTTCTTTATAATCTGCTACATTCTCTTACAAAAGAAAGCCCGCAGAGGAAAGAAACGGGGAAGGCTGAAATCCACGCGTATGAAAAGAATATCGTTCTACAACGCAATTGAGGACTGATGGTTAGGTTTATTTCAATAATTATAAATTTATAACATCTTGTTACTATATCTACGAAAAAATGGGCTGCCCGGCTCAACCGGTTCGGGTCGGGTCGGCCTGATGATGAGGAGAATGATCTAAAAAACCTGCTGGTATAGAAACATTGACATAGACTCAAATTACTGATTAGCCATTTAAACATACACACACAATTTTTTTTTTTAAATAATAAAATATTAAAACTTATAAAATCCTAATTCAAATCATAAAATTCAGGTAAAAAAAAATTCAAATCATAAAATCACATAAGTTATACGAGTATAAAAAAAAACTCTATAATTAAACATATACTAATTTAAAAATATCAACACATATAACGTGATAAATTTTTTTATATAAAGTTTAAATCATGATTATTATCATTGAAAATTAAATGTTTGCGGCATGATAATTATCATGTAAAAACATTAATAATATTATCATCATCAACAATTTTTACTAAAGGGAGGGGTTGGACCCAAATGAGTCAATGCGTTTAGGCGAGTCCGGTGCTTAGGTTAATGGCCCCTCTCATAGACGGCTCGCCCTACCCAACATCGGTATCACCTAGAAGGAATATAGATTTCGACTTGGACCATAGGTGAACCCAACCCATTTCCTAAAATTTCTATATCAAAAAAAAAAAAAATTCAAAAATAAATAAAAAGACCCAAATGAGTCAATGCGTTTAGGCCTTCAGCCTATCTTCATTTTCTCATATATGTTCATCTATATCTTTATTTCATTTTTTCCGTATGGTTCTTAGAAAAAGAAAATTGGTTTTCTGTTTCTCTCACAATATCTTAATTGAATTTCTAAAATTGAAAAATATTAAATCGTGATTAGATCCGAGACTTTAACTCTAAACAAAATTCAAAAATGGTCATCATTAATTTATACCCATCCATTAGAATATGAGAATATATATCATATATGTCAAAGCTGGGCCCTTATGTAAGTAATGCATGCATCTTATTTAATGGCTTAATTATCACCATATTACGTTGCCAATTGAGACTGTTACCTTGATAAACAATAAAAATATGGCCATTTCATAATTAGTATATCAATTACAATCATTGCCATATCAATTAGATCTATTGTGTATAACGTTATTAAACTCACGAGTTTAAGTAAATTTGTGGTCAATTTAGTCAAACTTGTGAGTTTAAACAAACTCGTGACTGTGACGTAAACTCGAATGGTAAAATCATAAGAGTTTACTTTTATTATTAAATAGGTATTACTAGTGTATAATTATATAATTAAAATATAAAAATGGCAACAATTTAATTTAAATATATTTAAAATCTAAATAATTGAAATTAAATCCATTAACATTTATCATTTATCATATTTAGCAATGAAATTTCTATGAAATTTATAAATAAAGCCGTTAAACATGATTAAATCAAAAAAAATTAACACGAGTTTAAGGGTCAGTTCACACACTTTTGTAAGCTAAAAATGCAAAAGCAGTAAATTCGGTGTATAATAAACTCGTGAGTTTAACTAAGTCTAAAACTGACACGAGTTTACCATTGACTCGACTCGTTTTTATAAGTTAGAAACGTAAAAATAGTAAACTAGGAGAGTCAACTCGTGAGTTTGACAATAATGCTCGTGACAGTGATGTAAACTCATATCGTGAATTTGAATAGTAAACTCGTAAGAGTTCACTTTTATTATTAAATACGTATTAATAGTGTATAATTAAATAATTAGAATATACAAAATGACAATAATTTGATTTAAATATATTTTAAATCTAAATAATTGAAATTAAATTAATCCATCAACATTAAAAATTGATCATACTTAAGAAAGAAATTTCTATAAAATTTATATATAAAGCTATTGTATATGATCAAATCAAAAAATATAACACAGGTTTAAGAGCAGCACAATTTTATAAGATAGAAACGTAAAAACGGTAAACTCGATTTATAAATTCGTGAATTTCACTGAGTTTACAACTTACACGAGTTTATCTTTGACTCAACATAATTTTGTAAGGTAGAAATATAAAACTGATAAACTCGTTGGGTTAACTCTCGAGTTTGACCACCATGATTGTAAAAGTTAAATATTGATTTTTTCAAATTAAAAATCCTCCTAATCATCTTTGAATTAATGTCTTTTTTTTTGGCATAATTTGTGCGAAATAATCTGTTAGATTAAATGAACAAACGATCATTTTCAATAGGATCCTTTGTATTATTTCTCAATGAAAACGTACGCTAAAGCTAAATAACAGATTTAAGCTTAATTGTGTATCTTACGAAAAAATACATTTAAATGCGTATTTGACCAAAATTTTCAATAGTAAAAAATTTTAATTCCCATAAATCAAGGATGAAGGAGTTATTATAATTCATAGTTGTCAATATTTCTAGGGGATTATGAATCAAAATGTTCATTTCACTAAAAAACAAAAAAAATTCCAGAATTTATTTTATCTCCATGAGTTTGGTTTAGTATTACAATTAACAACTGTGCTCATAAAATGTTCCTTCATATAGAATTTACAATGAAAAACAGAGAACACAAAACAGAATATATTGATGGCGTTAATATATATAAGAATTACTATAATCACGGGACAACTATATTTCTTGAAAATTAAGCTTCATATAGAAATTTGGTTTGAATTATGATTATGATAAATTTTTGATTTACGGGCCAAATTATTATTATGATAATTCTTGAATCATGGGGGCCAACTAATAATTTCTGGATATAAAATATTGATATTGAATTATAAAAGAGAGTGATAAATAATTATGATAGCCAAAAGAGAGTAATAAATATGAATATTGATATTTATTTATGTCAAAGTAATTAAACGGAAGATACTAATTGTGTTAATATAAATATAACTTGGTTTTGAACGATGTTACTACTAGTATTATAGTAGATATAGATATTCTCTAGGTTAAATATAATTGTGAGTAGTAGTAGTACCCATATGGCCATATCATTATAAGGTCTAAAATGGAAATAGATTTTTCCATATGATTTATTTTCTCAGTTTAAAATATCCATTGGACTGTTTGGTAAGATCATAAAACTCATGGGTTTAAGTAAATTTGTGACAATAACGTAATCTCATATCGTAAACTCAAATCGTAAAATTGTAATAGTTTACTTTTATTAAAAATATGGGTTAAAAGTATATAATTAAAAAATAAAAATAAAAATGACAATAATTTGATTTAAATATTTTTTCAATATTAATTATTGAAATTAAATCCATCACCATTTATAATTTATTATACTCAATAAAAAATTTGAATGAAATTCATTAAAAAAAAATCATTGAATATAATAGAATAAAAAAAGTTAATATGAGTTTAAGAGCGAATTGATATAATTTTTTAATGTGAAGTGATAAACTTAGTATGTGAACTGCTGAGTTTAACCAAGTTTAAAAATGAGCTAATACGAATGAAGCGATTTCATGAATTAGAAATATAAAACTCGTAAAGTCGGAGAATTGTTAGTTTGACAATAATAATGATATGAATTGTTATTGGCTTTCTGTTTTCCCTAAATTTTAAAAATACAATATCTATTTATTTCCTATTTTATTTGAATTATTACACATCTATGAAACATCAATACGAACAGTTAAATTAATCTAATAAATCATCAATGGCAAGAAAATGATTAGAAATTATGAACATTTTAAATTGAGAAGATCCAGATTTAATTATTCTCCCTAAAACCTGAGTTCCTTTTATTGAGACAGTTATTATTGCGATACATTTTAATAGATATTATAAAAAGTATGCTAACAATTAATAACAGAATAATATCAATAGAAAAGGCAAAAATTTAATGAAAAGTTGTCATATTCCATAGGGAAAAGCTTAGTCAATTTATTTATATCATTAGGTCAAATGCATATATGCATATAGGCATTTTTATATCTAACAATAGTAAAACGACAAGGTACATATTTCATATGTGTATTTAATTACCTGTTTGCATACCCATTTTAACATTTAATAATAGCAAAATAATAAGTGTAGTCTATATGAAAATTTACCAATCATAATTTATATGCAAAAATTTACAAATGTTTTATAGGTAAATTTAGAAGTGCACATGCATCTTAACAAACAAGTGTATTTTATTGGAAATTGCTTGACCTAATGAATATATATAAACAATTTGACTTAAGTTTTATCCTATTAAAAATTATAAGTCATGTCGTCGTAGACCAGCTAGATCATTTGGTGATTGTTTTGTGTAGATAACTCTCACTAATCCTGGGAGACATTATAAAATAAGAAGGGGATGGAAGAGGAACAGGATCGATATTGATACTGTTCTCTGCAGAGACTTTGATATCGTTTTCTCTTGTTTCTGCTTCTTTTTGTGTTCCAATAATAACTTATCAGATTCCACATTGCATAGGCTCTTTGGTGAAAAAAAGTTCACAAAAAGTTAAGTGATGGGAGCTTCCACTATGCTTAGTCCAGAAGCATGCATGAGATGTTTCTTCCGTCACTTCTTGAAACACGATGCTTGAGTTGAGATGGCTTCTTCTCTCACTTCCACTGTTCTCAACAGAACCCTAAAATAGACGCGCATTAGAGTTAATGGGCCGACCAAGTTTTTAAACCACAAAAATTACAATATTAACATCCTTTAAAAAAAAAGAAAAAAATAGGTAAAATATATCTTACATATGAATCCATGTGCTCACTCAAACTAGTCTTATATTGATCTTCAGTCATCAAAGAACTTTTTGCAAGAAAATCGTGGAAACTTTCAAGTTGTGTCAGCTACGTCTCTTCAATTCCTTTCTCACTAAAGTCTAAAAGGTCTCCTTTCTTATTTTGTAGAGACTCACTTCTCTCTCACCATTTTCTTGATGCCCCTACCCACCTATATATATATATATATATATATATTCCGCACTTATTTTTAAATTATATTTAATAAATAATTAGCATTAGATGTAATATAATTATGGAAATTAGATGTGAACAACTTTTTAAATTTCACACGTTTCTTTTGTAATTATACATCTATACGAAGTTTAAATAAATAAAATCTAAATATAATCAGATTTATTAAAGTCATTTATAAAAAAATCCAAATAGAAATCAACGTGTCTTTTAAAAAATATCACGGTGGTTGAAAATCACATATATAATTGGATAATTATTGTGATATGCTCCCCGGTACGGTGTCGTCCAAACTCAGTTTACCTAAATTTTTTTAAAAAAGGGAATAGCTAATTGATTAGCAAATAGCTAATTTTTGTGTGCTTCCAGTTGATACCTTTTCTGTATATAATAAAACGGGAGCACATTTTATGAGCAAAAATGTGCTCATCACCCATCTTCACCATTAGATTAATTTTGAACGGTCCAGATTTAATTTAATTTTTATATTTTAAACAAATTTTTATTTTATTATATGAAAAATTAAAAATGAAGATAATCTTATAACTATCACTTCTGATAAAATGAATTTATATTTTAAAAAAATCATAATTACATTTTTTTAAATTTAGACCATTCATATCAAAGTTTAAATGGTTGATATCTCATTATAGTGATGAGAAATCAGTTGCTTATCTATCAATATTGTTATTCATATTAATTAATAACTTCCACTATTAATTTTGATTTTGCATAATTTTTTATGCTCTTATTTTTCTACTGTACAAATGAAAGGAAAAGAATGAGTTATAGATGAGATATTACACTATGACAAGTCCACTGTTTCTGTGTGAGTATTTCAACTTGAAATTTGTATACATCATTTTTGAAACATCACTTTTTTCTGCAATCAATTTTCGTTTGCGTGATTCCTTTGAGCAAGCAAGCAAGTCCAATACTAAATAATGAAGTTACAGCCTTCTTTTCATTAGAGTGCCATTAAGCTGCATGTTGATTTGCTCCGTCTAAATTAAGATTGACAATGACCCCAATATATATAAGATGATAATATTAGATACTCCGTCTCTTTTTATAAGATCCAAATTAAATAACTGAATTGTGCGGTTCAAGAAAATTATTATAATTAGTTAAGATAATTCTTATGGCCACTGATCTTATAACTTAGTGGCATAAAAGCTCTCAAATAGACAAGAGGTTGCAAGTTCAATTATGTTTGTAATCTTTCGTTAGTGCATGTTTGATATGGAGTGCAGCAAAATCTAATGAACTTCACTAACATATGTTTCAGGATAAATCTAGGTACTAAATAAATATGGTAGCTACATTAATGTATATATGTGAAGCTTTTTTGTTCCTTGCCAACTGAAAAACATCTGATATTAATTAATTGAAAACATGAAAAGTCTTTCATGATAAATCGAGGTATTAAATAAACATGGTAGCTATATTAATGTGAGGCTCTTTTGTTCCTTACCAACTGAAAAACATATGCTAATAACTAAAAACATAACAAGTCTTTGATACAGAAACGAGACTAATCACAGAAGAAAACTAAAGAAACATAAACTAAAACAACTTTTTTTTAATAACAAAAGCAAAATTAAAGAACTTCATCCCAGGTCTAGAGAGGTCTCTGTTTTAGCAATCCATATATTAACTGAAAACATTGTTAGAATATTAGGGATTATTTAGATTAATCATTATCTTATTATTATTAAGTTTGATATTTATTATATCTTAGGATTAGATATGGATATATTATATCTTAATCATTTAGATTTGATTTATTTTGATTAAATTAGATTCTAGGGTTAGCTCTAGATTTGCCTATATAAAGGCCTTTATGTACTCTCTTTTATTTACAGATGAATAGAGTATGCTTTATATCTCTAAATTCAACATGGTATTAGAGCTAGGGCATTCTATTTGAAGGCATAGAGGCAACAAACCAACAACTCTCTTCTGTCCGACATAGTGAGTCCGACACTGTGATTGTCAAAACAGCAACCATCCCACTGTACCTACTATCAGTGGCGGACCCACACTTGTGCATGTGTGTGTAAGTGCAGACATAAAATTATGAGAATCTATATATATTTTGTAGGAACTTCTTATCAAGAAACCGTTGTGGTCTAGTGGTAGACCGTTTGGTCCAAGGTACAGGCCCAGGGAAGCCAGGTTCGATTCCTCCATGTGCATCTCATTTATTTTTTGCAATTGTGAAACCCCACACTCATACATGTATTATAGAGAAAAATTACAACAACATACCCACTGTTTCCATTTTATATATATTTTTAAAAATTATAAATTAAATACATTTATCATATATAATTTCACTCTTGATTATAAATATTTCTTAAGAAACTCTTGCAGATATTTGGTTTGGAAAATAAATATTTCATTCTTCTTTTGTTTGATTTAAAGTCCTAAAAAGAAATTTAATTCTCCTATCGTAGACATTTCAAACTCACCTTGCATGATCTTAGAGAACTCTTGACACATTTATGTTGAACGTGATATGTTTGATAAGATTAATGATGAAGATATAATGCAATATTTTCAATGAATGAAGAATCGAAGAATGCTTTTACAATCGTTTTATTGTAATAGCGTTGACTCTTGATTATTATTTTTCTATGTTAAGTTGAAGTTTTCTTTTCTTTTTTTTTTGTCTATATTCTTTTGTTTTTTAATGCATTTAAAATTTTCCTTTAAAAAAAAATTCGGGGGCACCACTAATTGTGCATAAACATAAAAACTTGGGTCCGCCACTGCCTACTGTGTCGAAAATCTCTTCTGTCTAACACAGTGATCGCCATCCCACTGTACCTACTATGTTGAAAATCTCTTTTGTCCGACAGAGTGAGTTCGATCATTGTGATCATCAAAACAACAACCATCCCACGGTACCTACTGTGTCGAAAATCACAGTGACGAAGAGGGAGACGTGAGCTAGAGAGAGAGAGAGAGAGAGAGAGAGAGGAACGTGACAGAGAGCGACGGAGAGCTCAACTAGTAAGATACCAACTAGTAAGTTTATTTAGTTTTTTTATAAGGCACTTGCTTGTTCCTAATGAGCATTAATTATTTGTTTCCACATGTGCCCCTAATTAATAAGGGTAATGAGTGAGAGTAATAATTATATAATATTAGAGTTTAGTGCAATTAGTAGGGGTAATATTGAAAGTTACTTAAATTGTAGGACAACTTTATTGATTTTAACTGTTTTTATTGGTTTGTTAGAATTGTTAGTTGGTGCCTTATAATAAGAATTAGAGGGAGTAGAAGGGAGAGAATAATTAATAAGGGTAATTACTGAGTTGGAATTAAATGGGGGTAATAAGATAAAACTATTAAATTTTAAAATCCCATTTTAGGTCATATAATCTGATTTAAAATTTATTAAGTTTAATAACCCAATTGAAGATTTGAATAATTCAGCTGTTTTTTTGAGGGATTTCCCCCCTTATTTTTCTACTGTACGAATGAATGGAGAAGAAGATGAGATATACACTGTGACAAGTACACTGTTTCTGTGCGAATATTTCAAGTTCAAATTTGCATACATAATTTTTGATGCATCACCTTCCCATTCGTTGTTCTGCAATCAATTTTCATTTAATTTAACATATAATGGAAAGCATTTATAATTAATTAATTATTGTAAGCCTCCTTGTGATGTCTATCAAGTCCACATTATGTGCACATACCTTATGTAACTCATACTTCTATTAGAGGTATGAACATATTTTTTTAAAAATTTTTTTATATTGTATTTATTTAAATTTAAATTATATGTTGTTTTCTAAGATGTTTTTTTGCATTTAGTATTTCAAATTAATTAGCTTCCATGATACTGGTGTTACAGACAAATATTTTTGAATGCAGAACTGGAAACTAATTAATTTGATATATTGAGTGTAAAAACTATATCAGAAAGCAACATATAATTTAAATCTAAATAAATACAATATATATATATATATATATATATATATATATATATATATAAATGCTCATACCTCTAATAGAGTTATGAGTACATAAGAAGCACATAAGGTAGTGCATATATGTGTATATTCTCTTTCTTTAGGTGATTCTTTTGATCAAACAAGCAAGT